>CM059808.1:33397529-34107529 GCA_030435695.1 Brachymystax lenok tsinlingensis | reverse complement strand
CTGTAACTATCATAATGAGTTTAGCACACTGTAACTATCATAATGAGTATATCGTACTGTAACTATCATAATTAGTATATCACACTGTAACTATCATAATGAGTATGTCATAATGAGTATAGCACACTGTAACTATCATAATGAGTATAGCGTACTGTAACTATCATAATGAGAATAGCGTACTGTAACTATCATAATTAGTATAGCTCACTGTAACTATCATAATGAGTATAGCACACTGTAACTATCATAATGAGTATAGCGTACTGTAACTATCATAATGAGTATAGCACACTGTAACTATCATAATGAGAGTAGCGTACTGTAACTATCATAATGAGAGTAGCGTACTGTAACTATCATAATTAGTATATCGTACTGTAACTATCATAATGAGTATAGCACACTGTAACTATCATAATGAGTATAGCGTAGTGTAACTATCAGAACGTGTATATCATACTGTAACTATCATAATGAGTATAGCACACTGTAACTATCATAATTAGTATAGCGTACTGTAACTATCATAATGAGTATAGCACACTGTAACTATCATAATTTGTATATCGTACTGTAACTATCATAATTAGTATAGCACACTGTAACTATCATAATGAGTATGTCATAATGAGTATAGCACACTGTAACTATCATGTTGAGTATAGCATACTGGAACTATCATAATGAGTATAGCGTACTGTAACTATCATAATGAGAATAGCGTACTGTAACTATCATAATTAGTATAGCTCACTGTAACTATCATAATGAGTATAGCACACTGTAACTATCATAATGAGTGTAGCTGACTGTAACTATCATAATGAGCATATCATAATGCGTATAGCACACTGTAACTATCCTAATGAGTATATCATAATGCGTATAGCACACTGTAACTATCATAATGAGTATAGCGTACTGTAACTATCATATTGAGTATTGCGTACTGTAACTATCAAAACAAGTATAGTGTACTGTAATTATCATAATGAGTATAGTGTTCTGTTACTATCATAACGAGTATAGCATACTGTAACTATCATAATGAGTATAGAGTACTGTAACTATCATAATGAGTATAGCACACTGTAACTATCATGAGTATAGCATACTGTAACTATCATAATGAGAATAGCGTACTGTAACTATCATAATTAGTATAGCATACTGTAACTATCATCAAGAGTATAGCACACTGTAACTATCATAATGAGTAAAACGTACTGTAACTATCATAATGAGTATTGCGTACAGTAACTATCATAATGAGTATATCATACTGTAACTATCATAATGAGTATAGCGTACTGTAACTATCATAATGAGTATAGTGTACTGTAACTATCATAATGAGTATAGCATACTGTAACTATCATAATGAGTTTAGCACACTGTAACTATCATAATGAGTATAGCATACTGTAACTATCATAATGAGTATAGCGTACTGTAACTATCATAATGAGTATAGCACACTGTAACTATCATAATGAGTATAGCGTACTGTAACTATCATAATGAGTATAGCCTACGGTAACTATCATAATGAGTATAGCATACTGTAACTATCATAATGAGTATAGCGTACTGTAACTATCATAATGAGTATAGTGTACTGTAACTATCATAATGAGTATAGCGTACTGTAACTAGCATAATGAGTATAGCGTACTGTAACTATCATAATGAGTATAGCGTACTGTAACTATCATAATGAGTATAGTGTACTGTAACTATCATAATGAGTATAGCGTACTGTAACTATCATAATGAGTATAGTGTACTGTAACTATCATAATGAGTATAGCATACTGTAACTATCATAATGAGTATAGTGTACTGTAACTATCATAATGAGTTTAGCACACTGTAACTATCATAATGAGTACAGCATACTGTAACTATCATAATGAGTATAGCGTACTGTAACTATCATAATGAGTATAGCCTACGGTAACTATCATAATGAGTATAGCATACTGTAACTATCATAATGAGTATAGCGTACTGCAACTATCATAATGAGTATAGCACACTGTAACTATCATAATGAGTATAGCGTACTGTAACTATCATAATGAGTATAGCCTACGGTAACTATCATAATGAGTATAGCATACTGTAACTATCATAATGAGTATAGCGTACTGTAACTAGCATAATGAGTATAGCGTACTGTAACTATCATAATGAGTATAGCGTACTGTAACTATCATAATGAGTATAGCGTACTGTAACTATCATAATGAGTATAGCCTACGGTAACTATCATAATGAGTATAGCGTACTGTAACTATCATAATGAGTATAGCGTACTGTAACTATCATAATGAGTATAGTGTACTGTAACTATCATAATGAGTATAGCGTACTGTAACTATCATAATGAGTATAGTGTACTGTAACTATCATAATGAGTATAGCGTACTGTAACTATCATAATGAGTATAGCCTACGGTAACTATCATAATGAGTATAGCATACTATAACTATCATAATGAGTATATCGTACTGTAACTATCATAATGAGTATAGCACACTGTAACTATCATAATGAGTATACCGCACTGTAACTGTCATGATAAATATAGCATACTGTAACTATCGTAATGAGTATAGCATGCTGTAACTATCATAATGAGAATAGCGTACTGTAACTATCATAAAGAGTATATCATAATGAGTAAAGCACACTGTAACTATCATAACGAGTATAGCCCAATGTAACTATCATAATGCGTATAGTCTACTGTAACGACCATAATGAGTATAGCCTACTGTAACTATCATAAAGCGTATATCATAATGAGTATATCATACTGTAACTATCATAATGAGTATAGCACACTGTAACTATCATAATTAGTATATCGTACTGTAACTATCATAATGAGTATAGCGTACTGTAACTATCATAATGAGTATAGCGTACTGTAACTATCATAATGAGAATAGCGTACTGTAACTATCATAATTAGTATAGCTCACTGTAACTATCATAATGAGTATAGCACACTGTAACTATCATAATGAGTGTAGCTGACTGTAACTATCATAATGAGTATATCATAATGCGTATAGCACACTGTAACTATCATAATGAGTATATCATAATGCGTATAGCATACTGTAACTATCATAATGAGTATAGTGTACTGTAACTATCATAATGAGTATAGCACACTGTAACTATCATAATGAGTATAGCATACTGTAACTATCATAATGAGTATAGCTCACTGTAACTATCATAATTAGTATAGCACACTGTAACTATCATAATGAGTATAGCATACTGTAACTATCATAATGAGTATAGTGTACTGTAAATATCATAATGAGTATAGCACACTGTAACTATCATGAGTATAGCGTACTGTAACTATCATAATGAGAATAGCGTACTGTAACTATCATAATTAGTATAGCATACTGTAACTATCATAATGAGTATAGCCTACTGTAACTATCATAATGAGTATATCATCATGAGTATAGCGTACTGTAACTATCATAATGAGTATAGCACACCTTAACTATCATAATGAGTATAGCATACTGTAACTGTCATAATGAGTATAGCGTACTGTAACTATCATAACGAGTATATCATACTGTAGCTATCATAATGAGTATAGCACACTAACTATCATAATGAGTATAGCGTACTGTAACTATCATAATGAGTATAGCGTACTGTAACTATCATAATGAGTATATCATAATAAGTATACCATACTGTAGCTATCATAATGAGTATAGCGTACTGTAACTATCATAATGAGTATATCATAATCTAACTATCATAATGAGTATAGCATACTGTAACTATCATAATGAGTATAGCATACTGTAACTATTATAATGAGTATAGCGTACTGTAACTATCATAATGATTATTTCATAATGAGTATAGCATACTGTAACTATCATAATGAGTATAGCATACTGTAACTATTATAATGAGTATAGCGTACTGTAACTATCATAATGATTATTTCATAATGAGTATAGCGTACTGTAACTATCATAATGAGTATAGCGTACTGTAACTATCATAATGAGTATAGCGTTCTTTAACTATCATAATGAGTAGAGCGTACTGTAACTTTGGGACATGGGACAGCTCATTAATGTTATTGAGGGTGTTCAGGGTTTGGGACAGAGCAATGGACAGCTCATCCACACAGTGTAGTTTAGAGACTACCCTCTGGCTCAGGTCAACCACCCGCCATTACTCAAATCACTACACTCCAATGATATGGCATGGTACTATACATCTGCTGAGAGTGTGTGTGTTTGTGTGTGTGTGCATGCGTGGGTGGGTGGGTGGAGTGCGCTGCATACGCGCCTGTGTGCTTGTGTGTGTGTATTTGTGTGTATGTATTTTTGTGTTTGTGTGTGTAAGTATGTATTTGTGTGTGTGTGTGTGTGTGTATTTGTGTGTATGTATTTTTGTGTTTGTGTGTGTGTGTGTGTGTGTGTGTGTGTGTGTGTGTGTGTGTGTGTGTGTGTGTGTGCGCGTGTGTGTGCGTGCGTGTGTGTGCGTGCGTGCGTGTGTGTGTGTGTGCGTGCGTCGCGTCGCGTGCGTCGCGTCGTCGCGTGCGTGGATGTGCGTCGCAGGCGTATATGCGTGCGTGCGTGCGTGCGTGTGTGTGTTAGGTCTCCACCCTAATCTGGGCTAATCTCCCAGGGTCAAAAGCAAGACAACAGCAGGACAACAGCAGGACAACAGTATGACAACAGCGGGACAACAGCAGGACAACAGCAGGACAACAGCAAGACAACAGCAGGACAACAGCAGGACAACAGCAGGACAACAGCAAGACAACAGCAGGACAACAGTAGGACAACAGCAGGACAACAGCAGGATCACAGCAGGATCACAGCAAGACAACAGCAAGACAACAGCAGGACAACAGCAGGACAACAGCAGGACAACAGCAGGACAACAGCAGGACAACAGCAGGACAACAGCAGGACAACAGTAGGACAACAGCAAGACAACAGCAAGACAACAGCAGGACAACAGCAGGACAACAGCAAGACAACAGCAGGACAACAGCAGGACAACAGAAGGACAACAGCAGGACAACATAAGGACAACAGTAGGACAACAGCAGGACAACAGCAGGACAACAGCAGGACAACAGCAGGACAACAGTAGAACAACAGCAGGACAACAGCAAGACAACAGCAGGACAACAGTAGAACAACAGCAGGACAACAGTAGAACAACAGCAGGACAACAGCAGGACAACAGTAGAACAACAGCAGGACAACAGCAGGACAACAGCAAGACAACAGCAAAACAACAGCAAGACAACAGCAGAATAACAGCAGGACAACAGCAGGACAACAGCAGGACAACAGCAAAACAACAGAAGGACAACAGCAGGACAACAGCAGGACAACAGCAGGACAACAGCAAAACAACAGCAGGACAACAGCAGGACAACAGCAAAACAACAGCAGGACAACAGAAGGACAACAGAAGGACAACAGAAGGACAACAGTAGAACAACAGCAGGACAACAGCAAAACAACAGCAGGACAACAGCAGGACAACAGCAGGACAACAGCAAAACAACAGAAGGACAACAGCAGGACAACAGTAGGATAACAGTAGAACAACAGCAGGACAACAGTAGGATAACAGTAGAACAACAGCAGGACAACAGCAGGACAACAGCAGGACAACAGTAGGATAACAGTAGAACAAAAGCAGGACAACAGCAGGACAAAAGCAGGACAACAGTAGGACAACAGTAGGACAACAGAAGGACAACAGTAGGACAACAGCAGGACAACAGTAGGACAACAGTATGACAACAGCAGGACAACAGCAGGACAACAGTAGGACAACAGCAGCAGCAGGACAACAGCAGGACAACAGTAGGACAACAGTAGGACAACAGTAGAACAACAGCAGGACAACAGCAGGACAACAGTAGGACAATAGCAGGACAACAGCAGGACAACAGTATGACAACAGTAGGACAACAGCAGGACAACAGCAGGACAACAGCAGGACAACAGTAGGACAACAGTATAACAACAGCAGGACAACAGCAGGACAACAGCAGGACAACAGTAGGACAACAGCAGGACAACAGCAGGACAACAGTAGGACAACAGTAGGACAACAGCAGGACAACAGCAGGACAACAGTATAACAACAGTAGGACAACAGTACAACATCAGTAGAACAACAGCAGGACAACAGCAGGACAAAAGCAGGACAACAGTAGGACAACAGATGGACAACAGCAGGACAACAGCAGGACAACAGTATGACAACAGTATGACAACAGCAGGACAACAGCATGACAACAGCAGGACAGCAGCAGGACAACAGTATAACGACAGCAGGACAACAGTATAACAACAGTAGAACAACAGCAGGACAACAGTAGGACATCAGCAGGACAACAGTATAACAACAGTAGGACAACAGCAGGACAACAGCAGGACAACAGCAGGACAACAGTATAACAACAGCAGGACAACAGTATAACAACAGTATAACAGCAGCAGGCCAACAGCAGGACAACAGTAGGACAGCAGCAGGACAACAGCAGGACAACAGTATAACAACAGTAGGACAGCAGCAGGACAACAGCAGGACAACAGCAGGACAACAGCAGGACAACAGTAGGACAACAGCAGGACAACAGCAGGACAACAGTAGGACAACAGTAGGACAACAGCAGGACAACAGTATAACAGCAGCAGGACGACAACAGTAGGACAACATTAGGACAACAGCAGGACAACAGCAGGACAACAGCAGGACAACAGTAGGACAACAGCAGGACAACAGTAGAACAACAGTAGGACAACAGTATAACAGCAGCAGGACAACAGCAGGACAACAGTAGGACAACAGCAGAACAACAGTAGGACAACAGCAGGACAACAGTAGGACAGCAGCAGGACAGCAGCAGGACAACAGTAGGACAACAGCAGGACAATAGCAGGACAACAGTAGGACAACAGCAGGACAACAGTAGGACAACAGCAGGACAACAGTATAACAACAGTATAACAGCAGCAGGCCAACAGCAGGACAACAGTAGGACAGCAGCAGGACAACAGCAGGACAACAGTATAACAACAGTAGGATAGCAGCAGGACAACAGCAGGACAACAGCAGGACAACAGCAGGACAACAGTAGGACAACAGCAGGACAACAGCAGGACAACAGTAGGACAACAGCAGGACAACAGTAGGACAACAGCAGGACAACAGCAGGACAACAGTATAACAGCAGCAGGACGACAGCAGCAGGACAACAGCAGGACAACAGCAGGACAACAGCAGGACAACAGCAGGACAACAGCAGGACAACAGCAAGACAACAGCAGGACAACAGCAGGACAACAGCAGGACAACATTAGGACAACAGCAGGACAACAGCAGGACAACAGCAGGACAACAGCAGGACAACAGTAGAACAACAGTATAACAACAGCGGGACAACAGCGGGACAACAGCAGGACAACAGCAGGACAACAGTAAGACAACAGTAAGACAACAGCAGAACAACAGCAGGACAACAGCAGAACAACAGCAGGACAACAGTAGAACAACAGCAGGACAACAGCAAAACAACAGTAGGACAACAGTATAACAACAGCAGAACAACAGCGGGACAACAGCAGGACAACAGCAGGACAACAGCAGGACAACAGTAAGACAACAGTAGGACAACAGTATAACAACAGCAGGACAACAGCAGGACAACAGTAGGACAACAGCAGAACAACAGCAGGACAACAGCAGAACAACAGCAGGACAACAGCAGGACAACAGCAGGACAACAGCAGGACAACAGTACAACAACAGCAGAACAACAGCAGAACAACAGTAGGACAACAGCAGGACAACAGCAGGACAACAGTAGAACAACAGCAGGACAACAGTAGGACAACAGCAGGACAACAGCAGCTGTTGTCCTGCTGTTGTTCTACAACAGGCCTTTCAGTATCATTCATCTCTTTGTTGCTGGATCTGTGTCTACTCTGCACTCAGACTAGTGGGTTTCTATAATCAACTGTTAAATTGTAGCCTGGTGGGTTTGTATAATATATTGTCAGATTGTAGCCTGGTGTGGTGGGTTTGTATAATCTACTGTCAAATTGTAGCCTGGTGTGGTGGGTTTGTATAATCTACTGTCAAATTATAGCCTGGTGTGGTGGGTTTGTATAATCTACTGTCAAATTGTAGCCTGGTGTGGTGGGTTTGTATAATCTACTGTCAGATTGTAGCCTGGTGTGGTGGGTTTGTATAATCTACTGTCAAATTGTAGCCTGGTGTGGTGGGTTTGTATAATCTTTTGCGGTTATAGTAAGAGGATGATAAAACATCTGAGCTGTAGACTTACATTTCAAAGCTCCGTATGGCGTACTGGAAAGAAACACACCCAGTAATGTAAAACAGAGACAGTTTTGCAACAAAACAAACTAAGTATTTTTTGTAAATATAAGTGTTTTTTTCTCCATCAATATGGATATGCACCACCTGCATGCACAATGCTTCTACATGCCTCAGAAGTGTCAGCGATTCTGGACTCTTCTACAGCAATTACTCAGCCAGGTTGGTTGTACATTCATTTGTTAACACTTCATAATAACTTTAATGAAAAAGCATAAATAAATGTTTTCTAAACAGTTCACAAGCTATTCATAAGCGTTAATACAAATTTAAACATTTATTTTACTGTGGCCAATTGGCAACTGTTAGGGAGGTTAATGAGAGTGAGTTAGTTATTCAACGAAAAAAAAACGGTATAAACCTATAATGTTAATGTCACAGTAACTTCTAATGCAGTGTTTACCAACTTCAGTCCTTGAGTACCTACAACAGTACACATTTTCATTGTAGCCCTGGACAAAAACTCCTCATTCAACTCATCTACTCATTAAGAATGTGTACCGTTGGGGGTACTCGAGGACCAGGGCTGGGAAACACTGCTCTAATGCATACAACAGCCAATCCCCTAGTAAATTAATCCTAAATAATCAGAATGAATTTAGAATATTCTTGTTATTGAGTGAAAGGCATATTTGTACTGTCGGAGTGCTGACAGTCTGCATATGACTGGTTTACAGAAATGTAGAACCTTTCTATGTTGACCTACTGAGTACTACCAGTGCCTTCAGAAAGTATTCATACCCCTTGAATTATTCCACATTTGTGACCGGCCGCCTCAATTCGGTCTTAGGTAGCAAAATGTGAAGAAACATTTTTTTTTTTTTACATTGGATAAAAGTAGAGACTCAAAGCTACAAAATGCTGTATCATACACTGCAGTTGAGGAACAATGGGAAAGTAATTCTGCTTTGAAAGTTGATAAACTTGTAAACTTGAGAAAATGCCCCTTGAATGTTTTGGTACACCTACTGGAGAACTCTTCTTTGTCTACGCCTATTCAGAATCGTTCACACCCTCTTAAACCTTAGCCCCACCCATCTCTTTAAGGATTCACGTGTGGCCATGTGCTAGACAGTGAGTACGGTAGTGTGGTAAACAACCAAATATTTCAAGACCAAAAGGGATTTAAGTAGCAGCCTGCAATAAGGAGTTTTTCAGTACACACACATGCCTAAAGATAGAGTGAACATGAATAGAAATAGAATGAACATTCTACATGCAAAAACGATTATCAGGCCGTTGGTTGAGAAAGCATTCTGTGGAATTAAGTTGTTGGCACAGTAACTCTTCTCTCTGTAATTATAATGTTGTTGAGAGCAGTAGCATCACTTTTGCAGTTCTCCATGGCTAATGTTATATCTTTAAAAAAAAAGCTGTGGTAGCAAGGATTATTTACACATACTGAGCAGCTCATGTTTTAGACAGGCAGTCCAATCTGAACTCGTTTCTCGGCATGTCCAGCCCATCCATTATTTCAGCCAATCATGGCTAGCGGGAAGGTTCCTGACTTTTTACGTGGCTAAACCAACTAGGCTCGTTATTTAAATTGTATTCATATTTACATGGCATGCAAGTTTGTTATTAAGGCACATGAAAGTTCAAATGTTCCAGGAGGCATTTCTGCCAAAAAAAAAATTGATTTTGTTTTTATTCAAATGCCTCTCCTGTGAAGTAGTGACGTGTGTCATACGCCCATCTTCTTGAAACGGGTTACATTTTTTATTTTCTTACCTTTATTTAACTAGGCAAGTCAGTTAAGAACAAATTCTTATTTACAATAACAGCCTGTGGGTTAACTTCTTTGTTCAGGGGCAGAATAACATATTTTTACCTTGTCAGCTCGGGGATTCAATCTAGCAACCTTTCAGCTACTGGCCCAACGCTCTAACCAAACAATTTTTTGAAATCACCAATCTACACACTATACTCCATAATGAAAACATGCTTTTAGAAATGTTTGCAAATATATTGAAAATTAAATATAGAAATATCTAATTTACATAAGTATTCACACCCCTGAGTCAATACATGTTAGAATCACCTTTGTCAGCGATTACAGCTGTGAATCTTTCTGGGTAATTCTCTAAGAGCTTTGCACACCTGGATTGTACAATATTTGTAAATTATTCTTTAAAAAAGTATTCAAGCTCTGTCAAGTTGATTGTTGATCATTGCTAGACAGCCATTTTCAAGTCTTGCCATAGATTTTCAAGCCAATTTAAGTCAAAACTGTAACAAGGCCACTTAGGCACATTCAATGTATTCTTGATAAGCAACTCCAGTGTAGATTTGCCCTTGTGTTTTCGGTTACTGTCCTGCTGAAAGGTGAGTTTGTCTCCCAGTGTCTGTTGGATAGCAGACTGAACCATGTTTTCCTCCAGGATTTTGCCTGTGTTTACCTCTGTTCCGTTTATTTTTATCATCAAGAAACTTCCTAGTCCTTGCCGATGGGCTCCCGAGTGGCGCAGCAGTCTAAAGCACTGCATCTCAGTGCTAGAGGCATCACTACAGACACCCAGGGTTGAATCCAGGCTGTATCACAACCGGCCGTGATTGGGAGTCCCAAAAGGCAGCTCACAATTGTCCCAGGGTCGTCCGGGTTTGGCCGGTGTAGGCCGTCATTGTAAATAAAGGTTCAATTAAAAAGAAATATAGAAAAAAATGTAATGACAAGCATACCCATAACATGATGCAGCCACCACCATGCTTGAAAATATGAAGAGTGTTACTCAGTGATGTGTTGAATTTGCCCCAAACATAACGCTTTGTATTCAGGACATAAAGTTACTTTCTTTGCCACATTTTTTTCTTCAGTTTTACATTAGTGCCGTATTGCAAACAG
This sequence comes from Brachymystax lenok tsinlingensis, assembly GCA_030435695.1. Taxonomy (NCBI): domain Eukaryota; kingdom Metazoa; phylum Chordata; class Actinopteri; order Salmoniformes; family Salmonidae; genus Brachymystax; species Brachymystax lenok. The sequence goes on along the minus strand of CM059808.1, from coordinate 34,096,244 downwards.
GATGCGTGCTTTTGAATATTTTAATTATGTACAGGCTTCTTTCTTTTCACTCTGTCATTTAGGTTAGTATTCTGTAGTAACTTCAATGTTGTTGATCCATCCTCAGTTTTATCCTATCACAGCCATTACACTCTGTAACTGTTTTAAAGTCACCATTGGCCTCATGGTGTCAGGATCCGTGTGTAGCTGGTGCGTGAGAGTTAGGCACAGGAGAGCAGAGATAGTGAACGAAAGCACTTTACTGTGGCACAGTACAAACACTGAGCGCAACTAGCGTTACATAAACAAATGCCTACAAGAAAAAGTGCGGCAGCACAAAGTACAAAATACCAGTCTGGCGCAAACCAGCCGGAAACGTGCCACTGACAAATAAACAATCACACAGACATGGGGGAAACCCGAGGGTTAAATACATGACAAGTAATGAGGGAATGACAACCAGGTGTGTGGGGAAACAAGACAAAACAAATGGAAAATGAAAAGTGGATCGGTGATGGCTAGAAGACCGGTGACGTCGACCGCCGAACACCGCCCGAACAAGGAGAGGCACCGACTTCGGCGGAAGTCGTGACACATGGTGAAATCCCTGAGCGGTTTCCTTCCACTCTGGCAACTGAGTTAGAATGGACGCCTGTATCTTTGTAGTGACTGGGTGTGATTAATATCATCCAAAGTGTAATTAATAACTTCACCATGCTCAAAGGGATATTCAATGTCATTGTTTTCTTATTATTTTTACCCATTTACCAATAGGTGCCCTTCTTTGCGAGGCATTGAAAAACCTCCCTGGTCTTTGGGGTTGAATATGCGTTTTGAAATTAACTGCTTTGAAATTCATTGTCTGTAATCCATGGCTTCTGGTTGGGATATGTACGTACTGACATCGTCGATGCACTTATTAATGAAGCCGGTGACTGATGTGGTAAACTCCTCAATGCCATCGGATGAATCCCGGAACATATTCCAGTCTGTGCTAGCGAAACAGTCCTGTAGCTTAGCATCCGCTTCATCAGACCACTTCTGTATTGAGCATGCCACTAGTACTTCCTGTTTGAGTTTTTTTGTTTGTAAGCAGGAATCAGGAGGATAGAGTTATAGTCAGATTAGCCAAATAGAGGGTGAGGGAGAGCTTTGTATGTGTCTCTGTGTGTGGAGTAAAGGTGATCTAGAGTTTGTATGAGTCTCTATGTGTGGAGTAAAGTTGGTCTAGAGTTTTTTGGCCTCTAGTTGCACAGGTGACATGCTGGTAGAAATTAGGTAAATGTGGCGGGTGAGTGTGTGAACAAGTACATGTGCACGTGCTTGTATTAAATTTAGCATCACAAATAGTTACAAGGATTGTGTGTGTGTGTGTGTGTGTGTGTGTGTGTGTGTGCACGCGAACAAGTACATGTGCGCGCGGTTGTATTCAATTTAGCATCACTAATGGTTTCAAGGCATGAGACCTTTTTGCAGGGACATTGAGCTAACAACATATGCACATTAATGGAGAAGCAGGAAAATACCATTAAGGGCCACATCCCTCTCTCCTGTTTGTGGCTTAATTCTCGTTCATTCGGCGTGCTGTACTTTAACATGTAAGATCGGTGGGGGTAGGCTGAAACATTCAGCTTGTCAGACATGTGGTGGACAAAGTGATTCCTAGGGATTGAATTTGGAGCTTGCTGACATAGATTAGAGATTCTACGTCTTGTTGGCTGAATATGCATTGCATTAGTGAGCACACACTTCATTTTTATGTTTAATGCTCAGTTTATAGTTGTGTAAATCCTCATGCTTTATGGCCATATTGGAAATAGACTAAAAGGAGTTCACACATCATTGTCTAAAAATTGTGTTGACAGTATGTCTGTCCATTTTACATAACCACACTGGCCACCCGGTCTTCCACCAAATAAAATGTTATTTGTCACATGCGCCGAATACAACAGGTGTAGACCTAACAGTGAAATGCTTACTTACAAGCTCGTAACCAACAATGCAGTTTTAAGAAGAAAAGAAAAAAAGTGCTGAAGCATTTACAAAAATTAACTGAAGTAAAAAATGAATAAATACAATTAAAAGTTAAAGAAAAATAGAAAAAAAACAAATGTTCATAAATTCACACTGTAACAAAATGTTTTGCAACGGAAAAGGAAAATAAGTGTTTCCTATTGGACAAATTCCTGTAGCCCTTCCCCCGCTGTTTCTGTCCATTTCTACAGTGGTGCTTTATGAATACCACCCAGACCCTTCCAGCTGGCCACACAGTTACTGTAGTCCTCTGTCCTTACAGGACTCCCTTCCAGCTGGAATTTCTCTGTGCTGAGATTACAGCCTTGTGCTTGTGTGAGAGTTAAAGCCTAGATAATTTAGCTTTAAGACGGGAGTGAGGTAACGATCTCCTCGGAACTCGCCCGTAATCCCGCCACTGAGACGTTCTCTCACAGCTGGTGTGTGTGAGCGTGCGCGTGCGTGTGTGGTGGAGCCGCTCCAAAATGATTATACTGCACTGCACTCTGGGAAAAACACTAGAGTGCATCACCCACTCTATTCCCTCCCTGCTGCCCTCTCTCTAATAACAGGGAAGGAACTAAACTTTACATTTTTCAACTCATTCACCAAAATGTGCAGGGTGCCGTTCACAGCTATAAATATCCACAGCGTTATTTTGAGTTCATGCCATACACCAGCTGTATGTTCAGGAGCTTAGTGTTCTATGCAACACATGGAGGTTCAGCTAGAAGCCTATGTTTTATTGCAATTTGTAGGAAGCTTATGGCTGAACGCACCTTAACACTTCTGACTTTACCAACATCTCTTGATAGCAACTCACAATTCCACACAAATGTCCTTGTCCATTCATTAACAAAACAAACGACCTAAGAAAAGAACGTAGTCTGTATAGCCAAACGCACATCACATGTTAAGGGGTGCTGGGCAGAAGGAAACTTGTATTATAAATGAAAATGGAGAAACTAGTTGGATGCAATCGTTAGCCTTGACCTGTGTGACAAATTTATGTCCGCGCCAGTCACTTGTGACAAGAATGAGGAGTCTGCCCTGTAGTGGCCATCTCTTATCCACCATTGAGCTATGTAGAGACATCTCTTATCCACCACAGAGCTCTGTAGAGATCTCTTATCCACCATAGAGCTCTGTAGAGATCTCTTATCCACCATTGAGCTCTGTAGAGATCTCTTATCCACCATTGAGCTATGTAGAGACATCTCTTATCCACCACAGAGCTCTGTAGAGATCTCTTATCCACCATAGAGCTCTGTAGAGATCTCTTATCCACCATTGAGCTATGTAGAGACATCTCTTATCCACCACAGAGCTCTGTAGAGATCTCTTATCCACCATAGAGCTCTGTAGAGATCTCTTATCCACCATTGAGCTATGTAGAGACATCTCTTATCCACCATAGAGCTCTGTAGAGATCTCTTATCCACCATAGAGCCCTGTAGATACATCTCTTATCCACCATAGAGCTCTGTAGAGATCTCTTATCCACCATAGAGCTCTGGGATTGGGTTACAGACTCCTCTTTGTGATTGTTGGTGCGTGGAGAGAGGAGTGAGGAGGCAGGGAGGGTACAGACAGGCTGAATGGTTAAACCTTGAAGTCTAAAATGGTCACAGTCACAGCGTCCCTGGATCTTTACATTTTATCATCAGCCTTTACGTTTGGTGGCAGAGGTGGGATTTCCTCATCATCTGTCTTACATGTTTTTCATTAGAGGTGTCGTACTCTATTTTGGGCCTTGCAGTTCAAATGTTATTTACAATTAGCAGACTAGCAGACATATCATTGGTAGCCAGAAAGCAGGGAGTGATAGAGAAAGGCCTTACCAATGAAATAGCTCACATGATGCAGCAGACAGTGTGTGATTCTGTGTTGTGGTCTATCATTCGGGTCTGTTCAGGTACGTTCCACTGAACCAGCAGCATTCAACAATTACCCTGCCCGGCAACAAAAGCTCTGCCTGCTGGCTAGCTGGGCACCACCCTCTCACTGCCTGACGCCTGCTCTGCCTCCAGGGTTCCCATGGAAACCCTAACTCTTTTCCCCGGCAAAATGTAATTTACTTGCGTTGATGGGAAAATTAGGCCTACAGCCTGCTTTTAGAAAAAGGCTGCCCCTTGCCTAACTGTTTATTTACCAACGCACCCATTTTAGTAGTCCTAGACAAGGTCAGGGAACCATGGGTGTGTCCTTTAGTGCACACCGTAGCAAAAACGTTTTGCAACTAAAAACATAAAATCCCCCCAGTAAAATGTTTAGAAAGTTCAAGCTCATTTACTGCATTTCCACACAATTTCAAAACTCTAAAATGCTATTTGGAGAACAGCAAAAACAAGCAAAAATGATCCTAGATATTACCACATTGGTTTCTGTAGCTTCATTCACCTCAGTCTATCTACAAACATATAGCCTATTAGCTACACGATTAGCCGCTAAACATTAACTCACATTAACTCAGCACCGGGATTTAAAACTATAATTTAATACGTACAGAGGGATCTGTTAGCAGGAAAAGTATTTTATTAACAAATGGTTAACAAATAAATTAGCTTTTTTCTTTGTTTTACAGCAATTTTTTTGCAATTCTACACATTTTGCCATGACTTATGCCAGGTTAATATATCAGTAAGTGACTAACAAAATCAATGGGGGCCACCTGGAGATCAGGGTCCCTGGGAACGTACCCTGCGGCCAAGTGTAAATAGCTAGCTAGTCTAACTAGACTAATTCAGTGACTGCCAGTGATTGACATAAATGCTTGCTTAATTCAAAATGCTAGAAACGTGGTGGCATACTTTCTCCTAGCTCGCCCATGAGGCTTATTTTACATGGTTAAGCACTCAGTGTAACAGAAGCCTCCATCCAGTCTCTCAATCCCACTGGCAGTAGTCTAGCTAGAACACATTTACAGTCTGTCACTGGAGGCATTTTTCTCAACTCCCACTTCTATATCCTTGTAAGCCTGTAATGGAATGTGTACTACCTCTCTCTGTGTAATTATTGGGATTGTCCAATGAAGCAGTCAGAGCCAAGGAGAGCCGCGTGTGACATGAGTCATGAGAATTTCAAGGTATCCCCAAAGCAGAAGCTAATCCCGGATTAAAATGGTGATGTGTTTGAGAACCTCTGTCCAATCCCAGTGAGCAAAACTGGTTTTAAAGTTTGAAATAACTCACACACGTACAGGGGTGGGTAATGTTATTTAACTACTGGGTTATTGACTGGTTATATTGAATGGATGTTCCTTAAAACTAAATAATTCACACAAAAGTCTCAAATAGATATTACACACACAGCCTGTCCACGGCCATGGAATTATTCAGGGGTAATTTTATCTAAATTGTATCTAAATTTTGTATTTTATAGGCCATAAAAAGTACGGCCAAGTGCATTTTTAAAGGTGTAGTCTTGCATATAAGGAAGACCAACAGGGTTTAAAATCCGAGTGTTTGGCAAGGAAAACAACAGTCGCTGCTCACGTCCTCAATTAAAGCTGGTATCCGTAATGGTCAAACTGCCACGTCTGTTTTACGATATTACATCAACAAAGAAGTTACATCAAACAACGAACACTGTTTTTTTTTCCCCCTTCAGACTTCATAGCACGCGCGATAGAACAGCGGCATATTATGTCTTGACGTCAACTAAACAAAACCAATGGAAGGGCTTTGGGGCAGACAGTTGCGCTGTTTCCCCCGACTACGGATCTTTAACTATAGCTACAAGCTGTATGTCATCTCATGTTGTATCCTAATATTTGGATTGTTTGGACAGTGGTTCTAGGATCAACTCCCATGTACCATTGGTTAGGCCTAACCAATGATATTCATTCATTCAAATAAAATACAATTTTATTGGTCACATACACATGGTTAGCAGATGTTATTGCGAGTGTTGTGAAATGTGCTTTTAGTTCCGACAGTGCAGTAATATCTAACAAGTAATCTAACAATTCCACAACAACTACCTAGTACACACAAATCTAAAGGGATGGAATGAGAATATGTATATATAAATATATGGATGAGCGTTGACCGAGCGGCGTAGGCAAGATGCAATAGACGGTATAAGATACAGTGTATACATATGAGATGAGTATTGTAAGATATGTAAACATTATTAAAGTGGGATTATTTAAAGTGACTAGTGATCCGTATATTTACTACCTTTTGAGGTTTGTGTTGATGCTTTAAAGGTGCAGTATGCTGCAACCTACTTGAACCAGAAAGCTGTTAGTTTACCACCAAGTGCTAATATTTGAATTATCTAACCACAAACCAATGCAAGTCAGTGTAGGCTACCCTAATACACACTGAGTATAACAAACATTAGGTACACCTTCCTAATATTGAGTTGCATCCCCCCTCTTCTGCCCTCAGAACAGCCTCAATTCAAGCATTCCACAAGGATGCTGGCCCATGTTGATTCTAATGCTTCCCAAAGTTGAGTCAAGTTGGCTGGATGTCCTTTGGGGTGGTGGACCATTCTTGATACACACAGGAAACTGTTAAGCATGAAAAACCCAGAAGCGTTGCAGTTCTTGACAGACCTGGCACCTACTACCATACCCCCTACAAAGGCACTTCAATATGTTGTCTTGCCCACCCTCTGAATGGCACACATACACAATCCACGTCTCAATTGTCTTAAGGCTTTAAAAAATCCTTCTTTAACCTGTCTCCTCCCCTTCATCTACACTGATCGAAGTGGATTTAACAGGGGACATCAATAAGGGATCATAGCTTTCACCTGGATTTACCTGGTCAGTCTATGTCATGGAAAGAGCATGTTTTGTATACTCAGTGTTGAACACTTTAAATATGTGCTGCAGCTTTATGAGTAGGCCTTTTGTATGTGTTGCAGTTCACATGCTGGTACCATCACCATCAATGTGACGCTCATAGGGGCAGTGCATGATTTGACCCTTCGCATTCTGTCATGTAGGTCAAGACATTTCCCACTCTGTCACCCTGACTTGCTGTTCTATCACCAGTTTTAGCTTAGTTGTGTTTGTCACGCCGCCCTTTTCTCTTAAGTTATTTTTCCGTTCCCAAGCAACTGCGAAGCATTTGAATGAAACCAAATGCTTCACAGAGAAGGCATGTTAACCATCGACCCCAAATGGCTCCAGAAATAGGGCTTGTTTTTGTAAGCGGATCTGTCAGACACTAAAGAACTGAGTATCTTCTCAGGGACATGGGTGGTATTTGTGTACAAGCGCCTGTTGTGGTTAGATTGAGAACCAGGTAGAAAATATAATTACAGTCCCAGTAATGTTTTTACATTGAAAGGCATGCGGCAAGTAGCCTAGCGTTGCCTAGCGTTGGGACAGTAACCGTAATTCAGAGGCAAAAAGGTGAGAAAAAAATCTGTCGATGTGCAAGGCACTTAACCCTAATTGCTCCTGTAAGTCGCTCTGGATAAGAGCATCTGTTAAATGACGGAAATCCATCAAGATATAGAAGTCGTAATATCCTTCATTGCTAAGTACTAGTTGACTGAGTAGCACACTGGTGAACTGTTCCTACAGTTTAGTCTAAAGTAAGATACCAAAGCTGGTTTTCTGTCAGGTTTGGCTTATTTCGGTTTCATTTGAATGGCTTTTATTGATTCCATATCGATTGAGTTATTGACTTCCCTATTTGTAATGTGGTAGATTAAGATGCACTCACACCTTCTGCTTCCTTTATCACTGTTAGCCTTTAGCCAATAGCCTTTAACCTTTAGCTGATAGCCTTTAACTGTTAGCTTTTAGCCATTAGCCTTTAACCTTTAGCTGATAGCCTTTAACTGTTAGCCTTTAGCCATTAGCCGTTAACCTTTAGCTGATAGCCTTTAACTGTTAGCCTTTAGCCATTAGCCGTTAACCTTTATCTGATAGCCTTTAACTGTTAGCCTTTAGCCATTAGCCTTTAACCTTTAGCTGATAGCCTTTAACTGTTAGCCTTTAGCCATTAACCTTTATCTGATAGCCTTTAACTGTTAGCCTTTAGCCATTAGCCTTTAACCTTTAGCTGATAGCCTTTAACTGTTAGCCTTTAGCTGTTGGCCGTTAACCATTAGCCTTTGCTTCCTTCTGCTGAGATACTATTTCACCTACCGTGTCAAACTACTCCTCACTCAAAGCCTCAAATGAAGCACAACACCCACTGTCCTCTTCTGCGCCTAACTGGCTGAGCTGTCATGTAAAGGGTAGGCCTAAACCAAACTTGCTATATCCAAGTGTCTATATTCAGTGTCTCCTCAAGGGCTTACTGTACAATGATCGGATTTGTTTTGTGTGTCTGTAATTGATTGATTTGGGCTTACGGATTTACTCTAAAACATACCAGACCGCACTTCAATTGAATTTGAAAAGCACTTGCAAGGATAGTGATGTTGGCTGATTCTGTGATGGTTGTCTGATGGATACTGAAGAGTCGTGAGAATGTGTCAGTCAGTGCCAGGCTTGTGAGGCTTACAGTAGGGTAGTAATGGGTCCCGACATGCTTTCAGAGCCCGACCCTCTAATACTGTTGTAGTAGTGCACATCTAATGGTACAATATGTTGATAGGGGATGTTCTGAATCGTGCGCCAGTACTGCCTCAGCCATACACTGTGCTGTGCTGAGACATGGCTGAAGTGTCAGCCTCCATCTTCTCCGTCTCATAAGGAGGAAGAAGATCGAAGAGGAAGGTCACATGCTGGCATTTGAATGCTAGTGAGGTCCTAGGGGCCTTGGAGACAAGACAACCTACTGTCTGTCTCTGTGGTGGAATCTTTATTTAGGTTGGGATATTAATAAGGCTTTTTTGGGGATATTGGAAAGACTTCCAGAAATATACTTATTTAGCTTTCCATGGTGAGGCTCCCACTTTGCAGCAAAATATTTCCTTTAAGAATTGCTGTCTAGAAATGACAGCTGTGAATGCACAGTGCTAATTTGACAATAAAGACTGAGAATGTTGAGTTGCTGAGTATTTAAAGCCGTTAGAGCGGAGCTGTCCCTGTGGTATTCACGGTGGACATTAAGAAACTGTTTGTCACTTCACAGTCCCCTGAGGGCGTAAGTCAATCTCACCTCCTAGACCTCTATGAGTGAAGCATCTATACCCTGATATAACCATATCACACCATATTACACCATATCACACTATGATACACCATGTTACACTATGATACACCATGTTACACTATATTACACCATATCACACTATGATACACCATATCACACCATATTACACCATATCACACTATGATACACCATGTTACACTATAATACACCATATCACACTATGATACACCATGTTACACTATATTACACCATATTACACCATGATACACCATGTTACACTAAATTACACCATATTACACCATATCACACTATGATACACCATGTTACACTATATTACACCATATTACACCATATCACACTATGATACACCATATCACACCATATTACACCATATTACACCATATCACACTATGATACACCATGTTACACTATATTACACCATATCACACTATGATACACCATATCACACCATATCACACTATGATACACTATATTACACCATATCACACTATGATACACCATGTTACACTATATTACACCATATTACACCATATCACACTATGATACACCATATCACACCATATTACACCATATCACACTATGATACACCATGTTACACTATATTACACCATATCACACTATGATACACCATGTTACACTATATTACACCATATTACACCATGATACACCATGTTACACTAAATTACACCATATTACACCATATCACACTATGATACACCATGTTACACTATATTACACCATATTACACCATATCACACTATGATACACCATATCACACCATATTACACCATATTACACCATATCACACTATGATACACCATGTTACACTATATTACACCATATCACACTATGATACACCATATCACACCATATCACACTATGATACACTATATTACACCATATCACACTATGATACACCATGTTACACTATATTACACCATATTACACCATATCACACTATGATACACCATATCACACCATATTACACCATATCACACTATGATACACCATGTTACACTATATTACACCATATCACACTATGATACACCATGTTACACTATATTACACCATATCACACTATGATACACTATATTACACCATATTACACCATATCACACTATGATACACCATGTTACAATATATTACACCATATCACACTGATACACCATGTTACACTATATTACACCATATCACACTATGATACACCATGTTACACTATATTACACCATATTACACTATGATACACCATGTTACACTATATTACACCATATCACACCATATTACACCATAGTATACTATGATACACCATGTTATACTATATCACACCATATTGTTATTCATACCCTTACACATCTTACCCTTCGTCCATGTACTAAAAACCCTTTTTGTCGATGTGGATTTTCCTTCAATTGAAAGAAGTCACCGCCTCCATGTATTGTAAAGGTGAAGCATGGAAGTTTCGCCACTTATGAGGAGTTAGCATTAGTGCTTTGAAATGTACTATAGATGTACTATGGTTGCACCACATAATTCAATAGTTTAATTATTGTTGTCAAAAGGAATGGAGAGTTTGGAATCAAGTCAGTCTGTGCCTGGACCAAAAACATTCCCAATTTATCTGGTTTGACAGATAAATACCTCACATCTGGTGAACAGATAGTTAATTAGACGCTTGTGTTTAAAATCACTGTGTTATTATCATAGATCAGCGACACACATGTCTTCAAACATTCTGAAATATGCAATTATGATACCACGATGCCACTGCAAAGCACAACACAGAGAGACATTTTTTGGAGGGGTTAGGGTTAGTATGCTTGTTTATAGGGTTTTAAATGGCTGTCCCTCCCTCTTTTTAGGGACACACTGTCAAATTCCAAATGGTACCATTAGATAGGCGTGGTTCCTTAGTGTTCCACTACTGAACAAGCTTGCTAACAGTACGGTACTACACAGCACCGCATCCACCAGTAGTAGGAGATACAGGGGTTAGAGTTCAACAATAAGGACATAGGTTGAATCTCAAACATATTTCCTCAATTCCTTGCATCCTCTCTCCTCACTTCCTTCTCAAAACACATTGGAGATTCTCCTCCAATCCAAGGGGAAGAGAGGATGCCTCTAACCCCTGTGTCCTCCTCCACAGTGAACAGAGTATCTGCCAAGCCCGTGCCTCAGTCATGGTGACCTCTAACCCCTGTGTCCTCCTCCACAGTGAACAGAGTATCTGCCAAGCCCGTGCCTCAGTCATGGTGACCTCTAACCCCTGTGTCCTCCTCCACAGTGAACAGAGTATCTGCCAAGCCCGTGCCTCAGTCATGGTGACCTCTAACCCCTGTGTCCTCCTCCACAGTGAACAGAGTATCTGCCAAGCCCGTGCCTCAGTCAAGGTGACCTCTAACCCCTGTGTCCTCCTCCACAGTGAACAGAGTATCTGCCAAGCCCGTGCCTCAGTCATGGTGTACGACGACACCAGTAAGAAGTGGGTTCCCATCAAGCCGGGCCAGCAGGGCTTCAGCCGTATCAACATCTACCACAACACGGCCAACAACACCTTCCGCGTGGTCGGGGTCAAGCTACAGGACCAACAGGTAGAGGTACACATACGCACGCACTCGCACACGCAAACACACACGCACACACACACACACCAATTGCCATTGTCTGAGGGAATTTGTCTGTTCTAGTAATGTTAGTCATTTCTATGGACATACAAATATGATGTAGATCTGGTGGAATACATCTCAATCACACACACTGTCTTTAGTTATAGAGATCATCTCCACCACAGTGTCTTATTTATAGAGATCATCTCCACCACACTGTCTTAGTTATAGAGATCATCTCCACCACACTGTCTTTAGTTATAGAGATCATCTCCACCACACTGTCTTTAGTTATAGAGATCATCTCCACCACACTGGCTTAGTTATAGAGATCATCTCCACCACACTGGCTTTAGTTATAGAGATCATCTCCACCACACTGGCTTTAGTTATAGAGATCATCTCCACCACACTGGCTTTAGTTATAGAGATCATCTCCACCACACTGTCTTTAGTTATAGAGATCATCTCCACCACACTGTCTTTAGTTATAGAGATCATCTCCACCACACTGTCTTAGTTATAGAGATCATCTCCACCACACTGTCTTTAGTTATAGAGATCATCTCCACCACACTGTCTTTAGTTATAGAGATCATCTCCACCACACTGTCTTTAGTTATAGAGATCATCTCCACCACACTGGCTTAGTTATAGAGATCATCTCCACCACACTGTCTTTAGTTATAGAGATCATCTCCACCACACTGTCTTTAGTTATAGAGATCATCTCCACCACACTGGCTTAGTTATAGAGATCATCTCCACCACACTGGCTTAGTTATAGAGATCATCTCCACCACACTGTCTTAGTTATAGAGATCATCTCCACCACACTGGCTTTAGTTATAGAGATCATCTCCACCACACTGGCTTTAGTTATAGAGATCATCTCCACCACACTGGCTTTAGTTATAGAGATCATCTCCACCACACTGGCTTTAGTTATAGAGATCATCTCCACCACACTGTCTTAGTTATAGAGATCATCTCCACCACACTGTCTTTAGTTATAGAGATCATCTCCACCACACTGTCTTTAGTTATAGAGATCATCTCCACCACACACATTAATTACTAGTTATCTCTATAATTATGTAAGACATAGTTATCTCTATAGTTACGGTACATTGAACTAAGCTGACCATAGCAATTGGTGAATAATGAATGAATGAGTAATTGGCTGTCTGTCTCTCAGGTGGTGATCAACTACTCCATAGTGAAGGGGCTGAAGTATAACCAGGCTACGCCCACCTTTCACCAGTGGCGTGATGCCAGGCAGGTGTACGGCCTCAACTTCGCCAGCAAAGAGGAGGCCACCACCTTCTCCACAGCCATGATGTTTGCTCTCAACACGCTCAGCTCGCAAGACGGAGGTGGGACCCTTTCCCGTCATTCTGTCCATCTGTCTGCCCGTCCGCCCATTCGTCCACCTGTCTGTTTGTCACAGTCAGGTTTAGATGGATTGTAGCTAAAAACTGATGTATACTAATTAGCAGTTTATCCCGGCACGTCAGCTACTAATAATCAGTCGCGGTGCAAATCATTTTATCCAGTAATTTCAAGCCTGTATAGCTCCCCTATAATTTAAGGATTGTTGGATTAACATAATATTTGGTTGAACATGTTTAGGTTGTAACAAGAAGAATCTATTTTCAGAAAGGCTCTCAACCTGTTCAGTTTACACTTGGTCCAGCCAATGACATTAGGGCTGCAGGTGCCAGTCAGTCTGGTTGCTGGGTTGATCTCCACTGAGTTCTACCTCCCTCTGCTGGACATCAAGCTCTAGATTGAAAATACGGCCAGACATACTGTATCTCTATGGCTCTGGGTGAAAGCTTTCAGCACTGTGTGTGGGAATGGAAAACAAACCATAGAACCCTGCCAGACTATAAACTCGGCGACCTAAGTTGTGTTCAGTAGGGCACATTGTAGCAAAACATTTCAAATTGTTATGAAACGGAAAATGAAAACAAGCATTTCTTAATAGTTCAAAGAGAACCTCCCTATTTCACTTATCTATTTTGTAACTATCTACTGAACACAACCCAGGCTAGAGCCCAGAGTGCCAGACTTGGATACGTGGCCTGGCAATATATGATGGCCGATTCCAGACACTTGTGACAATACTGTATGCCTGAAAGCGACACTATCCAAACCAGCCATTACAGTTAACCCTTACAACCATTAACATTACACTGCCAGGACAGACACTTGCACACATCAATGTAAAGACCTGTGGTTAGAGGAGACGGATGGTGCAGTCTAGTTAATGGCTACATAACTTGACTGTTTATGAAGCCTTACTCTTAAGAAATAGCACATGGGCCTCTCCTGTTACAAGTTGCTGCTACTTATAAGCTGTAGGGATGGGGAGTCCGGTGGCAGCCCCATTCCGTCCCCTAGCCTTCCTATTGGTGCACAGCCTGGCTAAAATACCCATGGAGCCAAACTGTCTTAGACCGCCAAATCTCACATGGCACTCTCCTTTTTTTGGGAAACCTTTTGGGGAACAATAGGGGACCATGTTGGAGGTGAGCTGAGCTATGGGGCACCACATGCAAACCCAAGGTGCTTCTTCTGTCCAAGGAATGCAGTCGCAGGCATTCTACTGCTTTATACCTGCTACTGGTGTCCCATCTTGGATCACCCAGTTCGTGGCTAATGCTATTCCAGTAGCCTGGACAGCTGCCTGACTAGAAGCCATAGTTAGCACCACACAGTAATAGCTTGCTAAAGACACTGTAAGAACTGCAGAGAGGGTCTCACGATGAGTCTAACTCCAGAGATGTCACCAGCCACTGTCAGAAGGTGCACTTCTGCGAAGATCACCCTCAGTAAGTGCTGATGAATGTTTCCGTGATGACAGTTGATGCAGGGTAGGTGATAGAGGGAGGGGCTTGATCAGGGCTATCTACTGCATGATGCTGCGGCAGACAATGTGAGGCTGGTGGTATTTGGCAACGCCTCTCTCACCTCTTTCATTGTAGGGCTAAAATAAGGAAGTGATGTTCTGGAAATCCCTATGTTGATGCTTAAGCTGGATGCATTTCTGTTGACTGCCAATTAAAGTTTTTCATTCAACACAACTGTGGCCTTAAGGGGCCCTAATGGGTCAAAGTGGCTTTAATATTTCATGTTTTGGGGCTACAGCCCGACGGGGTGTTTAGCTGGTGCTCCTGAGGTTTGAAATACTCTTTAATAGCATCATATTTGGCTCAAGAAATCCCAATTAAGCAATTAGGTAATCACCATCTGAGTTAGAGAGTGAGAGAGAGAAAGTAAGCCTTGTTTTGTTCCTTGAGGGCTTCTGTGCACAGGCCTGATCAAGCCCAAGCACTCCCCTGGGGCACTACTTCTCTCACCTCACCATGGCAACAGCCAGGACCCCATATGTCAGGCCTCTGTGCTTCATCATGCACTAACCCAAAACTCATTTGGCACGTACACAACCTTCCTGTTAACATCTTTAGATGGGTTGTGTAGTGTCCATAGTAACCCTTGATAGTGTTAATGGTGTTAGCTGTTGTGTCACTAATATAAAAACCTTTAATTGTGCAGTCACAAGGCTGTGAGGCTGCAGTTGGCAAGTGGTATTGACTAGAGTGGTCCACGTTGTTGTATTTTAATAGTTGATTGTTTGCTTTAAAATAGTAGGAAATACTTGACCAGCCCAACACCAACCTAGACCCTTTCTTACGTTTAGTTCCTTTACCAGCCCAACACCAACCTAGACCCTATCTAACATTTAGTTACAATACTTCCAGACACAATAAAGTATGTCTACCAAAAGAAAGCATCACATTGTATATTAGCTTTGCAATGGTTTAATTTGATGGCAAATATATTATACATGTTCTTAGTTTCATGTATTCCAAACTAAACCCTGAAAAGACTGAAAATCAAGATCAGGTTGGACTAACTGGCTCATAGAAACCATCATAGATGGACACCAACTGATTCTGGTGAGTATTTTGGCTGTTGTTATGCATTAGCTGTAGCTCTGTGCTACTGTAGCTCTGTGCTACTGTAGTTCTGTGCTCCACTATTAGTATTTATCTTGACGCCTCATCTGGATATGTGCTCAAATGAATTGCATAGCCGTGCAGATAACCATCAGCTGCTAAGAAGGGGGGTTTAGAGGAGCCGGGCAGATAACCATCAGCTGCTAAGAAGGGGGGTTTAGAGGAGCCGGGCAGATAACCATCAGCTGCTAAGAAGGGGGGTTTAGAGGAGCCGTGCAGATAACCATCAGCTGCTAAGAAGGGGGTTTAGAGGAGCCGTGCAGATAACCATCAGCTGCTAAGAAGGGGTTTAGAGGAGCCGTGCAGATAACCATCAGCTGCTAAGAAGGGGGGTTTAGAGGAGCCGTGCAGATAACCATCAGCTGCTAAGAAGGGGGTTTAGAGGAGCCGTGCAGATAACCATCAGCTGCTAAGAAGGGGGTTTAGAGGAGCCGGGCAGATAACCATCAGCTGCTAAGAAGGGGGTTTAGAGGAGCCGGGCAGATAACCATCAGCTGCTAAGAAGGGGGTTTAGAGGAGCCGGGCAGATAACCATCAGCTGCTAAGAAGGGGGTTTAGAGGAGCCGTGCAGATAACCATCAGCTGCTAAGAAAGGGGGTTTAGAGGAGCCGGGCAGATAACCATCAGCTGCTAAGAAGGGGGGTTTAGAGGAGCCGGGCAGATAACCATCAGCTGCTAAGAAGGGGGGTTTAGAGGAGCCGGGCAGATAACCATCAGCTGCTAAGAAGGGGGGTTTAGAGGAGCCGTGCAGATAACCATCAGCTGCTAAGAAGGGGGTTTAGAGGAGCCGGGCAGATAACCATCAGCTGCTAAGAAGGGGGGTTTAGAGGAGCCGTGCAGATAACCATCAGCTGCTAAGAAGGGGGGTTTAGAGGAGCCGGGCAGATAACCATCAGCTGCTAAGAAGGGGGTTTAGAGGAGCCGTGCAGATAACCATCAGCTGCTAAGAAGGGGGTTTAGAGGAGCCGGGCAGATAACCATCAGCTGCTAAGAAGGGGGTTTAGAGGAGCCGTGCAGATAACCATCAGCTGCTAAGAAGGGGGTTTAGAGGAGCCGGGCAGATAACCATCAGCTGCTAAGAAGGGGTTTAGACGTGCAGATAACCATCAGCTGCTAAGAAGGGGGGTTTAGAGGAGCCGGGCAGATAACCATCAGCTACTAATAAGGGGGGTTTAGAGGAGCCGGGCAGATAACCATCAGCTGCTAAGAAGGGGGGTTTAGAGGAGTGTCAAGAAGAATGAAAACAAGTCATCTTCTATGAGAGAGCTGCAGGCTGAGAGAACAACGGAGAGGAGACAAAACACACACACAAAATCACACACACACACACAAATGAAATAACTCCTGCTAGGCTGTGTATTGATAAAGCACTAGAACATACATTGCAGTAGTAGGACACGGCAGGTAGCCTAGTGGTTAGAGCTGTTGGACTAGTAACCGAAAGGTTGCTAGATCAAATCCTGAGCTGACAAGGTAAAAATCTGTCGTTCTGCCCCTGAACTGTTGTTCTGCCACTGTTCCTAGGCTGTCATTGAAAATAATAATTTGTTCTTAACTGACTTGCCTAGTTAAATAAAAGGTTAAAAAAAAGTACTGTGTTAAACAGGGGGCAGAAATGTGGTGGGGATGGTTGGCTCTGTTTGATGATAAAATATTTACCCTTCATGAGATGATTGTGGGAGATGAGACGGTTTGAGGTCGGGAATGAATCTAGTTTTAGAAAGCATTTACAGCACTTTATTCCAAAACAACTCAGCCAACATCCTCGCCTTAGTTACTCATTGAGAATGAGGTGAATTCATTATGTTGTCAGTAACATTAACCCGAAAGCCGAAAACAAAAACAAAATTAGACACCTTCAGATGGTTGGATATGGTAGGATAAAGGAATCCTCTGTTTCAGAGGCAGAACTCCAGTTGCCCTATGAGCAAAAGACATTGAAAATATGTATTTCTGGTTGAAAGGATATATTTTCAATGCCTAAAGATGGCCCATGTGTCCCTCATGCCGAACACACCCAGCGGAAATGACACCCCAGGGCAGTCTAGTGTTACAAAGGGGCGTCAATGGTTCATTGCTTGGTATTCCTGATATGCGGTAAGTGATCTCCCAGACGGCCTTTTATAATAGGCCTCTCTCAGAATAGGCTCTCCTCCTCAGCTGGGAAAATAGAGTATGTCTCACAGTCACCTCTTCACACACACACACCTCTATGCAGCACCCCAATGGGTATGCAGTACCTCAGTGACGTCAAGGTACGTCATAAAGACATCAAAATGTCATATTTTGGTTGATCCTGGTTAGACGTTGTTCCAATGGAAATGAAGAATATTACATTCCATCCAATCATGTTTGCCCTTGAATCTGGTTTGGGATTGGCGATCAAGGATTGGCTGGGTTCATGCATATGTTGTGTTGAATGCAAAATGCACTGTAGGAGCTGTACACAGATATGGGAAGGAGAGGAGGGCAGGTCAGGTCAGGTCTATTCTGGTCTACAGTCCTGCTGGCCCTGTTTTGTTGAGGTTTCCTGTGGAAATGCCTGTGGTTTGCATCAATCATGCTGTGAGAAAAAACACAGTGTGTCTCACTAGGCAGAGGCGTAGCACCTCATGTGATGCCTGGTATGGTTCCCAGGCTACCCCACATCCACTCAACTCCACACATTGGCTGGGTTTTTACACTACTGCTACTCTCTGTTCATCATATATGCATAGTCACTTTAACCATAGCTATATGTACGTACTACCTCAATCAGCCTGACTAACCGGTGTCTGTATGTAGCCTCGCTGCTGTCTATAGCCTGTCTTTTTACTTGACTTACCTATTGTTCACCAAACACCTTTTTTGCACTATTGGTTAGAGCCTGTAAGTAAGCATCTACACCTGTTTTATTCGGCGCTATGTGACAAATAAACTTTGATTTGATTTAACAAACAGATCTGGGACCAGGCTACGCCGCATCCACTCAACTCCACACATGTAAAGACTATCTCAGAAAGTCTCACTACCATTTATGCCTGGGCATGTTCCGAACCAGGCATATGTTTGTAAAGTACTTCCTAATGAAGTAAGCTGAGAGACAACGAGACAACATGTCCAATGTAAACAAGCACGACATGCTAATGTCTAGTGCTAATCCTGTAAACACCATGCTAATGTCTAGTGCTAATGCTATAAACACCATGCTAATGTCTAGTGCTAATGCTACAAACACCATGCTAATGTCTAGTGCTAATGCTACAAACACCATGCTAATGTCTAGTGCTAATGCTACAAACACTATGCTAATGTCTAGTGCTAATGCTACAAACACCATGCTAATGTCTAGTGCTAATGCTACAAACACCATGCTAATGTCTAGTGCTAATGCTACAAACACCATGCTAATGCTAAAATCTGAATGTAAACAAACAAGACATGCCATGGCTAATCGAGTGTGTAGCTCAGGAGAATCTAGAGGAGAGAAGAGCTTGAGGACACACAATAGCAGCCATTGGGAGGACAGGGGGAGGCACACACCTCGCTTGTGACACATTATGATGACACATTATTTTGGATGTTAGGTCACATGGTCATTATATTGCTACATTCAACTACAGCCCTTTTCTTTGATGCCTATTGTAGCTGCCAAAGTAAAGGCAGCTGTAGACTTACTGTAACTAAGGGAGCAATAGTGGTTGTCATGGTTTCTTGTTAAACTAAATTGACGAGGCTCACCATGTATCTATGAGCACATCGTCGCTGTCAAACATACAATTATGATACGTCAGTAGATATTTTAGATATATTTTCTTGGTCCTAGAGTCATGAAATGTTCACAGGACATTGAGGGGAGTTACTACCATCACAGGCTAAATAGACACTACTACCAAAGTTTATTTAATAGATAACAGCTCATATACTTGAGTAGTGTGGTGAGGGGTGCATGAAACAGGAAAGTTGTAGTGACTATCGCTAGTGGCAAACCAGACCTGTGCATCATTATATACAGTGGCCTCTGTAATTATTGGGAGAGTGAAGCATTTTTTCTTCTTATGGCTCTAAACTCCAAAAGGTTTGGATTTGAAATCAAACTATGACTGAGGTTAAAGTGCAGACTGTCAGCTTTAATTTGAGAGTATTTCAATCCATATTGGGTGAACCATTTAGAAAGGAAGGCATTTTTATTTTCCATTTTATGAGACCAAAAGTATTGGGACAAATTCACTTGTGTATTAAAGTAGTAAAAAGTTAAGTATTTGCTCCCATATTCATAGCACGCAATGACAACATCAAGTTTGTGACTACCAATTTGTTGGAAGCATTTGCTGTTTGTTTTGGTTGCGTTTCAGATTATTTTGTGCCCAATAGAAATGAATGGTAAATAATGTAGTGTGTCACTTATATGGTAAATAAGAGTAGAATATGTTTCCAAACACTTCTACAATAATGTAACAGCAAATTCATCCAACAAATGTGTAGTCACAAGCTTAATGTAGTTATTGTGTGCTATTAATATGGATACTAATCTTTTTACTACTTTAATTCACACAACTTTTGTCATTTCTAAATGGTTCACCCGATATGGATGAAAATACTTTAACCTCAGTCATTGTTTGATTTAAAATCAAACTTTGAGTAGAGAGCCATAATAAGAAAAAATGCTTCACTGTCCCAATAATTACAGAGGGCACTGGTATTGTTGTACTGTACGTAACCTCAGTCATATTTAGCATGTTGAATGTACCTCTACTACTACAGGGGAGGGTGTGGCATGTGAAAAAAAACTATTCCAACACCAAAGATATAGGTCCTTTCATACCTAGCTAGAAATGTTACTGTTATAGATTTTATGTTAATGACTAAATGTTTGTACATCTAAGAATATTCCATTCTGAAAATGTATGCAATAGAGATAGGGTTATAAGACAGATGGTAGTCCAATTAATGTGTGTGTCTAGAAATGAATATTGTGGAGAGTGGAACAGGCTGGTACAATTTGACCTAGAGAGTATCTATGATAAAGCATTCTTAGTTCTAATCAGACATATGTGGGAAGGCTTCTGGTCCTAGGGACGGGAGGAACGGTTAGGAGCTGTCCAAGGTTGACTTATGTTGCAAATATTGTGATAAGGAATGAATGGGTACTGTGGGAAAACACTATTTCCTGGAAAGGGTGGAGAATATGGTGGGGCCTTTGTATTTTTTGTATTTCAACATTGTACCATATAAGAGACTGTGTACACCTTTTAGAGCTCAGAGCTCTCCTGAATTAAACAATTTACATTTGACCATTGTAGATTGGGCCTCTGTCTCATTTCAACCAGTATCTTACAAATACTGGGTAACAGACAGAGTTTGTTTGATTGAAGTTCAGTTTGTGAACATTGAGCAACATTTCTATAAGTTACCCTGTTTCTGTTCCCTACCACAGGCCCTGCTGTCCAACGCCAAAATGGGCCCTCCTCAGAAGACCCCGATGTACAGAGGAGGTAAGAACCTCCGACCTTCAAAAAGACACCAAATCAAGCTCAGTGTAGTCGTGGCCAAAAGTTTTGAGAATGACACAAATATGAATTTTTATTAATAATATTAAAGTCTGCTGCCTCAGTTTGTATGATGGCAATTTGCACATCCAGAATGTCATGAAGAGTGATCAGATGAATTGCAATTAATTTCAAAGTCCCTATTTGCCATGCAAATGAACTGAATCCCCCAAAAACATTTCCACTGCATTTCAGCCCTGCCACAAAAGGACCAGCTGACATGTCAGTGATTCTCTCGTTAACACAGGTGTGAGTGTTGACGAAGACAAGGCTAGAGATCACTCTGTCATGCTGATTGAGTTCAAAAAACAGACTGGAAGCTTCAAAAGGAGGGTGGTGCTTGGAATCATTGTTCTTCCTCTGTCAAACATGGTTACCTGCAAGGAAACAAGTGTCGTCATCATTGCTTTGCACAAAAAGGGCTTCACAGGCAAGGATATTGCTGCCAGTAAGATTGCAAATAAATCAACCATTTATCGGATCATCAAGAACTTCAAGGAGAGCGGTTCAATTGTTGTGAAGTAGGCTTCAGGGCACCCAAAAAAGTCCAGCAAGCGCCAGGACCGTCTCCTAAAGTTGATTCAGCTGCGGGATCGGGGCACCACCAGTACAGAGCTTGCTCAGGAATGGCAACAGGCAGGTGTGAGTGCATCTGCACACACAGTGAGGCAAAGACTTTTGGAGGATGGCCTGGTGTCAAGAAGGGCAGCAAAGAAGCCACTTCTCTCCAGGAAAAACATCAGGGACAGACTGATATTCTGCAAAAGGTACAGGGATTGGACTGCTGAGGACTGGGGTAAAGTTATTTTCACTGATGAATCCCCTTTCCGATTGTTTGGGGCATCCGGAAAAAAGCTTGTCCGGAGAAGACAAGGTGAGCGCTACCATCAGTCCTGTGTCATGCCAACAGTAAAGCATCCTGAGACCATTCATGTGTGGGGTTGCTTCTCAGCCAAGGGAGTGGGCTTACTCACAATTTTGCCTAAGAACACAGCCATGAATAAAGAATGGTACCAACACATCCGCCGAGAGCAACTTCTCCCAACCATCCAGGAACAGTTTGGTGACGAACAATGCCTTTTCCAGCATGATGGAGCACCTTGCCATAAGGCAAAAGTGATAACTAAGTGGCTCGAGGAACAAAACATCGATATTTTGGGTCCATGGCCAGGAAACTCCCCAGACCTTAATCCCATTGAGAACTTGTGGTCAATCCTCAAGAGGCAGGTGGACAAACAAAAACCCACAAATTCTGACAAACTCCAAGCATTGATTATACAAGAATGGGCTGCCATCAGTCAGGATGTGGACACCATGCCAGGGCGGATTGCATAGGTCTTGAAAAAGGGTCAACACTGCAAATATTGACTCTGTGCATCAACTTCATGTAATTGTCAATAAAAGCCTTTGACACTTATGGAATGCTTGTAATTATACTTCAGTATTCCATAGTAACATCTGACAAAAATATCTAAAGACACTGAAGCAGCAAACTTTGTGTAAATTAATATTTGTGTCATTCTCAACTTTTGGCCACGACTGTACAGTAGAACACAGAACTACGACATCAATAAAGAACTGGTTTGTTAAAGAGCATCCAAAGCATCTCAATCCAGTGACTTCAAGTCCGGTAAAACTTCCTAGAATCCATAATCGAACGTGTTTTATTATTTCATTTGTCCGAAAGTAGTTTGAGGGTACATACCACATCAGGCCTACCACATCAGGTCTACCACATATCCAGTGGCTCGTGTTCTTAGTCCACTCTAGTGGTGGAAAGAGGTACTAGTCAAGCAGCTTGAGGTTGAATGGAAAGAAAACTGATGGTGCTGGTACTGACTTTCATTTAACCACACCAGAGCAGTATACTGCAAAGCAGGATCAAGGAGTTAGCCAGCTAACTGATAAATATTCAGAAATAAAACATTGTTTCTGGTTCATTAATGAACCTAGACTAATATTTGTTGAAACAATTTATTCAATCAATGTCCATTGTAGACATATTCCTAAAATAGCTGAAGTTATTTTTGAACAATGAAGTGTTTGCTGTCATTTACAATGACAGCCT
Source organism: Brachymystax lenok tsinlingensis (assembly GCA_030435695.1). Lineage (NCBI taxonomy): Eukaryota > Metazoa > Chordata > Actinopteri > Salmoniformes > Salmonidae > Brachymystax > Brachymystax lenok. The sequence goes on along the minus strand of CM059808.1, from coordinate 34,072,934 downwards.
ACCGTGGAACAGTGGGTTCAGGGGCAGAACGACAGATTTTTACCTTGTCAGCTCAGGGATTCGATCTAGCAACCTTTCGGTTCCTGGCCCAACGCTCTAACCACCAGGCTACCTGCCCCCTCTGGTGATTTTTTTTTTTTTTTTTTTTTTATAAGTGGTGCCGGTACTCAAGCAGTAGAAAATTAAAGGCAATGTCAAGCAGAAAATGTATTAAATGGGCACAGATTGAAAGGGAGTGGCAAGCACGCCTCTTGGAGGAGGGAACGCAACACTCTGCTACACTAAACTCCCAGTGGAGTGAAAGAGGTATGTGATTGCCTCTGTCATCCTTACCTGCACCTGCAGAGAATGTTACCGTTTACAGGGGAATTTATTTCCTTCACACGGTAATTTGGGGTAAAGGGTCTGGACGGAACAAAATCAAAGAAAGTTAGAGCCCCCTCTCCTACCTTACCAGTACTTACCTAACTGCACCACCTGGTGCACTAACCAAAATACAGAGGATGGTCCGCCCAGGTCTTACCTAGTGTGCATAGACATAGTACATACTACAGGTTGTATGTCCGCAGGACTCTTGCCTAAGCACTCCCAAGGTGCCTTCCCCTTCCCCCCTGGGAACAAAACAGAATACTAAACTTACCAATTTCAATAATCAAAAACACAGTCCTATTGGCACACACATACCTCAGAAGTAACCAGCTACAAAATACTTTACAACAAAACCTGTCTCTGCGCAACAACCAACACAAGACATCCAAGAAGGGCTCTCTTCCTCAAACGAACACCGGCTTTTAAAGCTGCCGAAGGAGTCGGTAATTGAAGACAGCTGTATCTCCTGACGAGAGGGCGGGGTCAGATCTCCAATCATCGATGGGTCCAACCAATCACCTGCATGGGGGGAATCCAGGAAGCCATTTCCTGAAATACATACACATACAAACCCACAACACAGAAACTGGGGGATGTAACAGAGAGGCTATAGGGAGAGGCTATAACGTGTCTGTGCTCTCTGTGTATCTGCAGGCAAGTGATGGATCCACATCAGATGCAGGGAGTGGCCCACAAAGAGAGGGAGCGACGGACGTCTGGCTCAGGTAAGGCCCGTCTGGCTCAGGTAAGGCCTGCAGACGTACTGTGGACAGACACTACTACCATGTCAGACAAGGTCGGGTCTGTCAACACACAAGCCACAATACGTTTCGCCCATGTCAATACACCATCTCATAGATAACGTCTTAGGATGCTATTCTCTCCATGGCGATAGCATGGCAATCATGGTAACCAAACAGCCCAGTGTAGCGCATGTTGGTTGTGTTCATTAGGCACCAAATGGAGAAGAAAGAACTTACTGAAACACGGAGGGACTACCTGAATTTGGCCATTAAGATACGCTCATTATTGTTTTCGGTTGCAAAACATTTTGCTACAGTGTGCCCTAATGACTACAACCATAGATAGAGCGCTAGCTCGGACACATCTGTGTTTGTGTTGAATCCCCCTCCCTCCCTCCTCCCCTCCGTTTACTCATGCGTATCCATATATAAACATTCCCCAAAGCCATAGAGAAACAAATTCTGCAAGCGTGCTACCGGCAGCTGGGTGACAATGGGACATGCTGCTTTCCTGAGAGTTTGGTCATATTGCATTCAGCTTCTTTTTCTTCTCTGTGATTTTGTTCCCAGTTTCTGATTTATCATCTTTGTTCTCAGTTTCTGATTTATCATTTTTGCTTGGTTTCTCATTATTCTCTCTCTCTTTTTTTTGTGTGTGTTGTGTTCCCCCTTCTCTGTGGTGTCCCCCCTCCTCCTCTGTGGTGTCCCCCTCCTCCTCTGTGGTGCCCCCCTCCTCCTCCTCTGTGGTGTCCCCCTCCTCCTCTGTGGTGCCCCCCCTCCTCCTCTGTGGTGCCCCCTCCTCCTCTGTGGTGCCCCCCCGTCCTCTGTGGTGCCCCCCTCCTCCTCCTCTGTGGTGTCCCCCCTCCTCCTCTGTGGTGTCCCCCCCTCCTCCTCTGTGGTGTCCCCCCTCCTCCTCCGTGGTGTCCCCCCTCCTCCTCTGTGGTGTCCCCCCTCCTCTGTGGTGTCCCCCTCCTCCTCCATGGTGTCCCCCTCCTCCATGGTGTCCCCCTCCTCTGTGGTCCCCCCTCCTCCTCTGTGGTGTCCCCCTCCTCCTCTGTGGTGTCCCCCTCCTCCTCCATGGTGTCCCCCTCCTCTGTGGTGTCCCCCTCCTCCTCCATGGTGTCCCCTCCCTCCTCTGTGGTGTCCCCCTCCTCCTCCATGGTGTCCCCCTCCTCTGTGGTGTCCCCCTCCTCCTCCATGGTGTCCCCCTCCTCTGTGGTGTGTTATAGTTGTTTCCACCCTCCAATATAAGGTGGCCTTCCCTCCCTCTCACCCCTCCAACACCCCTCTTGAGTATAGACACTACCGGGCCGCCACACTGCCGCCCTCCTATGCCCGAGTCGCCTCCAACTCCTCCCCTTCCTCCACTTCCTCCTCCCAGGAGAGAGAGGTGGCGGGCGGACGGGCTGGCGACAACTCCGCCCAGTTCTCCCAGCTCTCCACTTCCCTGGTCTCGGCCTTCTCCCCCGTGCAGCCAGGGATGCCCACGGCCCTGACCCGGCAGGTGCGCCAGATCCCCCTCTCTCCCCCCACGGCGCGGGCTCTCCACCACACCAAGGCCCTCCACCAGGGTGACCCCCAGCAGGACCCTGTGCTGCTCCCCAAACATGGCACCTGGTCCGCCTCCCACACTCACATATACGGCCCCGTGCACATGCCCCCCGTGCCCCAGCCTGTCCTCCCAGTGGCCCTCCCTATGCCGCCCCGCCACAGCCGTGTCAAGCCCCACACCCTGGACCAGGCCGGCCAACCCCATATCCCGCCCCACCTCCCCCACGCCAATGGCCAATCAGAGAACTATTATAACCTCGCTCAGCAGCAACAGCAGCAGCTAGGTTACTGCGAGGCTACCTCCTTGCCCCCTCTGATTGGTCAGTCTGCGCAGGGCCCCGTCCCTGTCTCCTCCAACCAACCCCAGTACCCCTCCTCATTCCACCCCCAGCAACAGATGTCCCAGGCCGCGCCCCCACCACCACCACCAGCAGCCCAATTCTCTCCCCCCTCATACACCCCAGCCCCATCAGAGTGGGGCTCACCCAAGCAGACACCCTCTCCCGTCTCTCAGGCTGCCACGGCAACCTGCAGTAAGTACATGCAGAGCTCAAAGAGTAAGGCACTTGGACAACAATGGGGGGACTCCATTGGCTTATGTGGATGGAAGTATATACCTATTATGAATCCAATGACAGTCCCCATATTCAGCCATCTGCTACAATAACAGTCCCCATATTCAGCCATCTGCTACAATAACAGTCCCCATATTCAGCCATCTGCTACAATAACAGTCCCCATATTCAGCCATCTGCTACAATAACAGTCTCCATATTCAGCCATCTGCTACAATAACAGTCCCCATATTCAGCCATCTGCTACAATAACAGTCCCCATATTCAGCCATCTGCTACAATAACAGTCCCCATATCTGCCACTGTACTTTTGCTTTTTGATTCACTTTGAATCAAATTGCTCTTATCTGAGGACTATTTATCCAGTAAGAGCTAGCCAGCAGTGTTAGCCAAGGAGGAGTCTGAACCTATGCTGTCTATTGGTTTCTTCGCAGGTCCGGTTTCTCTCCCCGCCATGCTCGCTGTGGCCCCACCGGTGGCCCCCCTTGCCCCTATGGCACCCATGGCACCCCCTCCTCCACCAGGCCCCCCGCCTCCGGCCACAGTGCCACCGCCCATGCCCCCCCCACTACCGGTTGGTGGAGGGCACGGGGGGCCTCAGATAGAGGGGGCAGGGAACGAGCTGGCACAGCCACTCTCAGGACTGGCTGCCGCCCTGGCTGGAGCCAAACTCCGCAAAGTTGCAAGGGTTAGTATCTCAGCTTAGACTCGGTTCGTGGTGAGTAGAAATAAAACATTTTGAAACAGGGAGGTACTACCTGACCATGTCCAATAAGACACATTCATTTTTGTTTCCCTTTCCAATACATTTTTAAATGTTTTGCTATGGTGTGCCCCACTGAACAAGACCACTCGTATCTATGTGGAAACTGCTTGGACAATCAAACCATTGTATATACACATTGCCTGTTGGTTGGCTTCTATAAGATGGAACTCATATGGTGGCCATTGTTGTGTCCTCAGGATGAGAACAGTCCGCCAGGAACAGGCGGAGCCAAGAACGATGGCAACCGCTCCAGTGGAGGTAGTGGTGGTGGAGGGGAGGGGCTAATGCAGGAAATGAACGCCCTTCTAGCACGCAGGTGAGAGGAACACAACTGTGTGTGAAAGAACAATGAAATCAAATTTAATTGAATTGAAAATCCTTATCCTGACTGTCATAGCACAAGACCTGTGTGTCATTTTGATCAAGAATATTCTGGATTTTCATTGAAGATTATCACAAAGAAGGTATTACTTGATGTGATAGGCTACTGGGCTGTGAAATACCACTAGTGATTTGCAACATGACTGGAGTGGTCTTCTCCATTAGCTTTGTGTCATCTCTAAATGCCTGAATTTGCTTTTCCTGCAGACGGAAAGCCTCAGAGAAACCTGAAGAGGTAATTCACTTGATCTTATTTTAAAAATATAAATTAGAAAGTTCAACAAGGTGGGTTTATCCAGCTACAATAATTCAATTCAATCAATCTAAAGATCATTACACACACACACACACAGATCATCCATTTTGATTTTCCATTACAGGAGGATCCCAAGCCAGGGCAGAACTCCACAGGTATACACTCTTGCCTCCACATTTTTCTGACCATTATCTTTGTTATTGGTTGCATTGAGCCAGGGAGCTTTATAAAGTGAGTCTCTTATAATTGTGATGCTCTCTTGCTTTCTCTCTATCACTTTCTCTCTAGATGCGGGGAAGAATCCATGGGACCGAGCCAACTCTGTAGACAAGGCCTCACTGGTATCAAGGTGAGCATCATCTGCTGTTGTATTTAGGCAGCAGCTACTCTTCCTCGAGGATTCATAGATGCTCCCAAACTTTAAAAAAAAGATCTAGGCCTGGATTCAATCCGATTTCCTCTTTTCGGTTGTTGCAGTTGTCACGGAGATTGCATTCAAAGTAAACAATTCAGATGTCGGCTCAATTTAAAATGACCTTTAAGGCCTTGATTCTTTCACTGTCTGGATTGAAACCTGGCCATTAGTGGCACAATGAGAAGGGATGTAAGGGGTATATGTGATATATATATGTGTGTGTGTGTGTGTGTGTATGTATGTATGTGTATGTATGTACTCATCTGAGGTATGGTAACTGTTTATCCTGGTTCTGGATCAGTTTGTGTTGTTTAGACAACTCCTGTAGCAGTTGTTGGCTAAAATGTACAAACTGATCTGGGACCAGGCTAACACTACTATTAAATATTGGGGATGTATTGAGAGGTTCATATTACATATCATAGAACAAAGCATTCTGTTCTCTGAGATGAGGAGATATATTTTCTAGAAGTGAAGTCATGGCTGTTTGGCTTATCAACCCTGTTGTCATTGGTGATTGTATTCAACTACCAGCTCGGTCATCCCTTTGATATTTAAAGTAGAAATTGTGCACCAATATTGAATTTAAAAGGCTGTTATATTAAATGAAGTCCTAATGGTGAAATCCTCATGTAAAAGCAGGTGAGCTGGTTATACTCTTTTTGGACATTTTCTGGTGGAAAACTGAGCGGGTCGAGCATAACCCATAGATAGACAATCTAGAAATGTTTACCTAAACAAAACATTTTTTGTGGTGAAGCTTGCGTTCAATTGCCATTTCCTTGTTGCACACAACAAGCTTTCATTCCCCCTGTCAAAAGGGGATTTGTGGATGATTTAAGAAATCTTCAATCCTGTTACTTTATTTGGCACTTGCTATAAGTCATTGTTTATTTATTTTTACTTTGAGATGGGAAAACTTGTTTTTATGAAGTTGACCATCTCTTTATTCAGCTCTTTATGACAGAATGTTAAAATGTAAAATAAATAGTTTTTCCTTCACCAAATTACACAACCCAAAAGGCGCTCTTTTGGGTGGGAAAGCAGAAATAGCAATGGCCATTTGGTGAGAAGATAAAGGCTTGGCAAATGAATCATGAACATAGTTAAATACTGAGATAAAGCACACCCCATAGATACACTAAAATATAGAATCAGCCTATTCAGTGGAAAACAGAAACCGTGGGAGTGTTTGCTTATTGCATTGAGGAAGCTTGTGATACAGTAACTTTAACAGCTTAATGGCAGTAGTAAACAGTGAATGGATGGCTGCCTGACATTGTGAACCCCACCATGTAATATAGATAAGATACTGTCCATCTAATAATCAATTCTGAAAGTTGACGTCACTGTCATTAGCTGGAGAAAACATGACTATCTACTGTATATTTCACGTATATAAAAATATACTTTATGTACTGTATATTTTGGGTAATTTACTCTGAAAGTTCTAACAAATGTCTATTTATCGATAATTTAAAGTTGTTCCTGTTGTTATGTTGTTTTGCAGGGTGCGACCAGTAGGGAGCACTAGTGAGGGAGACCTAGACTTTGACAGGATGAAGCAGGTATGAAGCTCATTTCAAAACTGTTCTTCAGTTGTTAATGGAAGAAAAGTATTGTGGAAGAAACAGAACATATAAAAAGTTTTGTTTTAACCCCACAGGAAATCTTGGATGAAGTTGTACGTGAATTGCAGAAGGTGAAAGATGAGATCATTAATGGTGGGTGAAATAGCATTATGTTATGTTACTCAAAAAAGGCACACACTGCTTCAGTGAGCAATTAACCTGCAAACCAACTAAGGTCATTCTTATTCATTTTTTTTTATACACTTTTATAGTCCAATTCAGCTTCAATTATAGCAAACAAAGGTATCCTAATTAAAAGGTATCCTAATTAACAAAGGTAGTCTAATTAACAAAGATATCCTAATTAACAAAGGTGTCCTAATGAAGTATGTCCTGAGGGGATGGTAGGCATGCAGTTGATCTGTTTACTAATTCATAGTAATCCCCATTCCTTTTGAAATAGACAACGGTTCAGTGATAATGCCATCCCCCATCCTCTGTCTACTCAACACATGCACACGCACACAAACACACACACACAATAACAAGGCACCATTTTCTCCATTTTGTCTTCTCTTTCAGCCATTAGACAAGAAATTGGTCGAATCCATACATGTTAATCTGTGGACAACAGGATGTGCTGGAGAATGAAGGATAAGAAGATGTGCTGGAAAGGAATGTTCTCAATGTTTCTGTGACGCTGTGAAAATATTGCTGTGACGCTGCAGAAAGGTTGAGCCAACATTGAGTCTGCTGTGCAGAACAGAAAGGTGGGGGGAGTTGGAGAAAGAAAGTGAATGAGAGAAAAAAAGAATGGTTAAATGAACAGAGGATGTGCGGACGGAAGGATGGACGGAAGGATGAACAGACGCTTGCACCGTTTTCCATTTTTTTTCCCCCATTTCTGTGCATTTCGAGACAGTCCAGTTTGCAGCTCTCAGTCTGTTCTAAGTCTTACAAAAGAAAATATTTTTGTTTTCTAAGTTTTTACTGTTTTTATAATTTTTTTAAAAAACTGTGATTATTTTATTATTCATACCATTATATATAGAGAGAGAGACACAAGACAAAACTGTTGTTCTACATTGGCGGGTTCTAGAGGAAACTTGCACACCAATTACATCAGCTTTTTATATCTTATATGATTTACTTTATCCTTGGGTGTTTGACCAGCACATACTATGCTTTAGTCACCTGACCTCCGTTTTTTAAAAGCTTTTTATCTATTTACCACTAACAGGGCAGTGTTCATTGGGCCCCAAACAGAAGAAAACTGACAAACAGGGAGGGAGTACCGTTCTCCATTGTAAAAGGCTTTTAAAATATGTTCCATTTTGTGCCCTAATAAACACTCACGGTATGGTATAAAGTCACTGTAATTTAGGGATCATTCACAAAACGTACCAACAACTGTAAATTCACCATCTACGTATTCCCAGAATAGATCAAATGATCCCTAGGCTGCCCCTACGAAACCCAGAGGAACTATACAGTAGTCTATATCAGAGGTGTAGAACACGGTCTTCAAGGTCCGGAGGGCCGCACTGAAAATTTGTTACATTTCCTTGCTGTCAAAATGTGCACTCTTCAAAAAATGGGCTATCTATCGTTTTGGGACTTCGATGCTCCCTGATTGTCTAGCTTTCATTTTGGTGATTATTAGCGAGTTGGACACAGTCAAGAAACTGTATGAATGGAGGTCCATTATCATTTATACACAGTTTCGACTTGGTTTTAGTAATTTTTGTTTGAGTCCCCCACCCCCAAAAAAAAGAATTCTTTGTTTTTACTCAAACCACCCACGGGCCAGATTGGATCCCCTTGTGGGATTGGAACCCCTCACGGGCCGTATGTTTGGCACCCCTGGTCTATATGGTTTGGTCCGGTGTATTAACCATAACATTTTTTTATTGGGTTTCAAAAATGGTGGTACATTTACAATGGTGGTTTGTTTCTTGTGAATATCCTCCTTGCTATTTAAAGTAACTGTCCAGATTTCAATGAAATATGACCTATAATTACAATATGAATTAAATACTTTAAATTACAAAAGGCATGTTAAAAAGCAGCTTTTCTGTGTTGGAATGGTGTGGGCGTACCTTAACAACAGAATGGTGTGGGCATACCCCCAACAGAATGGTGTGGGTGTATACCGATCATTAAAAATGTTTGAGATAAAAGTTTGAGGTGGGGTTTTTTTTTTCTCCAATTTATGCTTTGGCCACATACGAGTGTAGGATGAGTCAACAACATTACTTGGATATGATTTAACAGAATATGAACATTTAAAAGTGAGATTTTCACTGGACAGTTACTTTAAGGTTGAATTTGAATTTGATGTGAAAATGGAGCCAGTTGCAAAATTAAAAGTATAAATAAATCAGTGCAAAAGTTATTTGTGATGACAGGAAAAAAAATATTGGGTGAAAATATGATTGAATATCAGTTGTGACATATTCACTTTGACTAAGTTCTGAATTAAATTTCAAATCGTAAATGAATTTAAAAAAAGTAAATGAATTTAAACCAGACCTGTCTCCTGTCTACAGTATGGAGTGGTGTGTTTCATTCATCAATTATTATGACAATAAAAAACATTTACCATCAGATGATGTTACAATAGTAAAAAAAAAAACGAATGTACAAGTATTTACAGTGTAGGTTATACACAACCTGATATAGAAGTTGTGCTTTTGTTCTTAAAATAGCTCTTGTAAAGAAATACCTGTTACATAGTTCTAGCATTACAGATTTATATTCACACACACAATCCTCACACATGAAATAACATATTTTATTAAATTACATTTCTGTTAGAAACATTGTTAGCAATATTATCTATTTATTTTCTTGATTAGAAAACAACTTGTGTGGTGAGCGTCCAAACAGAGCTTCACTAAAAACCAGCTCCTCTTACTGCAAGGTAAGTTTCAATGCTTCATTCTCTGCACTGTCCTGCACACTCACGGTATGGTAAACCTAATGATTGGCATTGTGTCTTTTGCCTGCCCACGTGCACTATTGTCAAATAAATCACATGATAAAACGAGGTGAAAAGGAGCCTGGAGCACCACTGTCTGAAACCAATGTTTCACTATGACAATCAGTAGCACTGAATATTGGGGAAAGTGTTTTGTTGTGGCACCTACTCCTGCTTGACCAGTTTATATTCCCGCTTGATCCTGGTGTAGGGACCAATGCTGTCATCAAAGACAAAGTCCCACAACACCCGGGTCCAGGAAGTGTGCTGTGGTAGGGAGTCGTAGTACTCCGCTGCCATCTTCTTCACCTGGCACAGATAACAGATCAGTCAGAGGGGGCCCTGTCAGCACGAGGAGCCAACATAAGTCATGTCAGATTGCAACATGTCCGTCTATTATTTGAGGTTGATAATGACTTCCTAGGTAACAGCAAATATCACTAGGGCTTGTCATTTAGAAGGAGAATAATCATCTTTCCCACAACTGACAACATTTATAGGAGGTGCACACAATTTCTGGAGTTTTCTGAGGACAAAGAAAATTCATGGTAGTCCATTGAGATTTCAGATTGGATTTACCTAAAATCATAGTTGACCTAAAATTGTGGTCCTCTATCAACACTGTGTTTGAGATTTCAACTCACCTGAGGCAGCTTACTGCCAGGTATACTGGGGAAGTCATGGTGCTCCATGTGGTAACCCACGTTGAAGGTGATCCAGTTCAGTGGGCCGTAGTAGGAGTATGTCTCGTGGCCCTTCAGGAACATGTAGTGCTCTGCTATGAAGTGTCCAGAGATGGGATGTAGGCCCATGCATAAAATGGACCCGGCTATGAGGTAAACAATGGGCTTCAGCCCCCATAGGTAGAATATCAGGAAGTTCACTGCAAATTGAACAGCGGCATTCATCATCTCGAGTCTAGAGACTGGCTTGGGGTTCACCACTAGGGGGCGCAGTGCATAGAACAACGGCTGGAGGAAGAGCCATAGGACCTTCCTCAGGGGTGTGCAGAAGAACCAGCCTTCCGCATCCGTGGGGATGTCCACATCTAGGCCGTCGCCACCCAGGTAGCGGTGGTGGTCGATGTGGTACTTCTTGAACGAGGCCGAGTAGGGAAGTCCGATGGGGAGGTTGGCCCATATGGCGAACCAGCGGTTGAGGCGCGCCAGCTTGTTGCCGAATGCCACGTTGTGGGAGATGTCGTGAATGGCAAGGGTCAGCGAGTGGTTGATGCAGCCGCCGAAGCCGTATGACCAGAACAACACCCACTTCCAGGGGAGGTCGTGGACCATGTAGCAGGCCAGAAGCTGGGTGAGGACCATCCCCGTCACCACCCACTTCAACTGGGGGTCAGGCCCCATCAGGGACTTGATCTCTGGGTATTTTGCTTTGGAGGACACAAAACAAAAAATTAAGAAATAAAATCACAGGATGAGACTCATTCAAAGTAAACACATTCAACTGACCCTGGTCAGTTTCGCTGCATTGTAACAGTTTCTATATAGTTTTTTTCTCTCACACATTTGAGGTTAGACATCAGATTGGTTTGTGCACTTAATTTCTCCTGTCCAGAATATTGGAGGAGCTCATTGGCTAATGCAAATTTGGTCTGCCGCATTGCTTTCACTTCATTTGCATAACATCAGCATGCAAACTGTTCTGAATCAAATCTAATTTTATTAGTCACATGTGCCGAATACAACACGTGTAGACCTTACAGTGAAATGCTTACTTACGAGCCCCTAACCAACAATGCAGTTTAAAAAATTACAGATAAGAATAAGAAATAAAAGTAACAAGTAATTAAAGAGCAGCAGTAAAATAACAATAGCGAGACTATATACAGGGGGAACCGGTACAGAGTCAATGTGCGGGGCACCGGTTAGTTGAGGTAGTATGTACATGTAGGTAGAGTTATTAAAGTGACTATGCATAGATGATGACAGAGAGTTGCAGTGGTGTAAAGAGGTGGAGGGGGCAATGCAAATAGTCTGGGTGGCCATTTGATTAGGTGTTCAGGATTCTTATGGCTTGGAGGTAGAAGCTGTTTAGAAGCCTCTTGGACCTAGACTTGGACAATTTTTAGGGCCTTCCTCTGACACCGCCTGGTATAGAGGTCCTGGATGGCAGGAAGCACTACCCTCTGTAGTGCCTTGCGGTCGGAGGCCGAGCAGTTGCCATACCAGGTAGTGATGCAACCAGTCAGGATGCGAAGAGCATGGAAGCTCTGGAAAACAATATTGTATAGTGCCTTCAGAAAGTATTCAAACCCCTTGATTTTTTCCACAGTTGTGTAACAAAGTGGGATTCAAATGAATTGTCATTTTTTTGTTAAAGATCTACACAAAATACTTAAATGTCAAAATGGAAGAAAAATTATATATTTTTTCTTATTAATGGAAAATAAAACAGTAATATAGTTTGGTTAGATAAGTATTCAACCCCCTGAGTCAATACATGTTACAATCACATTTGGCAGCAACCACAGCTGTGAGTCTTTCTGATTACAATATTTGCCCATTATTCTTTTTAAAAATTCTTCAAGCTCTATCAAGTTAGTTATTGATCATTGCTAGACAGACATTTAAGTCTTCCCATAGATTTAAGACAATTTCAAGTCAAAACGGTAACTACAGTAGGCCACTCAGGAACAGTCAATGTCATATTGGTAAGCAACTCCAGTGTATAATTGGCCTTGCGTTTTAGGTTATTGTGCGGACTTGTCTCCCAGTATCTGTTGAAAAGCAGACTGAACCAGTTTTTCCCCTCTAGGATTTTGCCTGTGCTTACTTCTATTCCACTTCTTATCATCATAAAAAAAAACTCACTTGCCGATGACAAGCATACCTATAACATGATGCAGGCCACCAACAAGCAACAAATAAAAATATGATTAAAATTAAAACCGAGATGACCTCATTAAAATAAAAACAGTAGGCTATATAGGCCTATTTTAATCAAATTTAAATACATTTCATGTTCAATCAATTGAGTTCTATTTTGCTACTTTTAGGCTAGGCTACTGTCTATAATTTGTCCTAATGTGTAGCCAAACATGATGTGCCAAATCGGTGATTTTATGCATTTTATTGGGTAAATATTAGAATAAGCCTTGTCAATATTTGCAGCCGTTGGTGGTAATATTTGTCTAGGAGCGGATCTGTCGTCAGTATTGTGAAATAATTATAATGTTAAGGTAAGATTTGAATGAAGAAGCTGATCCGAGAGCAACGCTCCCTTTCTTTTGATCCTATCAGTATCACACGCTCCAACGAAGCGAGCGTTTTCTCTGCGTGGTGTTTTGGGAAACGCATGTTTCAAAGTCGACCATTGTAGGAAAGACGCTGCATTGTTAAAAAAAACACTCTTAATCCTTAATTCCATCACTATTGGGTATGTAACAGTATGCTGTAATGGAGCCAAAACACCCTGGCTAAGATACAATACCACAACCACCACCAGCCGGCTGGCCACCTCTCTCATTGTGAGCCTAATTTCAGGGTATCATAAAAACAAAAGCTTTTAATAATTTAGGAACCAAGCAGCGGATCACCATTTGGTCTTTTCATTCAGGCCAAATGAACGATAAAGAGGATGGCCATTGGCGGGAACACGCCCCTATAAATACACATGTCCCCCCCTCTGACAAGTAGTATGAAGCTGCGGCTAAGAGTATTATATTTACATCCTATATTTAATGTATTTCCAGTGTGTATTGGGTGATGTTTTCTTCTCTGTTCAGAGAAGTGAGTCGAGGTTGTTTAAGTCCCATCCTATATGCAGATTCCAACCAATAGAAAGTATCATAATAACAATACTGGCATTCATTTGCTTTCATTTCACAAGATACTATTACAATATGAAAACATAAGAAACTAAAACTAGGACAAAACTAGGTTTTGTTTTGCAAATCTAGTAGGCTGCTTTGTCTTGTGAAAAAATAGGAGTCCATATTCCCTTAAGTTTCAGCATTGGCAAATAGCCTAGTACTGTAGGCTATCTCTGCGGTACATCATGGTGAATGAGTCGGCCTACTCCAATAAATCATATGCTGCCAGGGTGTTCAACTCCAGTTTCACTGCATGAGTGGTTGTGTAACCTTTATTTAACTAGGCAAGTCAGTTAAGAACAAGTTCTTATGTACAATGACGGCCTACACCGGCCAAACCCAGACGACGCTGGGCCAATTGTGCGCCGCCCTATGGGACTCACAATCATGGCCGGTTGTCATACAGCCTGGAATCAAACCAGGGTGTCTGTAGTGACGCCTCAAGCACTGAGATGCAGTGGCTTAGACCGCTGCGCCACACGGGGACCCCAGAAATGGTTGCGATATTTCTGACAGGTAAGACGTAAGCTGTTCATTTGAAAACAGGTAAAACCGGATATGATTTTAAAAGACAACTTTGTATTAGCAGTACAACTTTACTTTAAACCGTAGTAATTTCGTTTACATTTTAAGACAACAGCTTACCTAATATTTCTTTTCTTCGTGAAGTGTGAGGCTGATCATTGTAGACCCATTCAAAGTCTCCCCGTTCACCTGTCTTATCCATTTTATTGCTCTTCATCCCCGCGGGAGCGCAGTGGCAATGCGTGCCTCACCTACACACACTGCTTTAAAAACACACCCTCTCAAAGGTAAAGGTGAAAGGTGTGTGACCAAAAAAAGCTCCTCCCCAGTCGATAATAATTCCTGCGTTTTTTCAAGTTTAAATAAACTTAAATAAACTGAGGTGATCGAATTCAGTAGGCATTATTAATCTATACCCATAAACCAAAAAACACAGAACAGCAAGGATTTACGAAGAATATATGCATAGGCTTTTAGGAAAAGTAAAGGTTATATTAACTACCCATGTTTAGTTTTCAGTGTTTAAAGGGGTTCCACAGTGAAAACATTCCATTCCAATGATAGCCTGTGACATTAGGCTAATAGCTTTCACATATTTTTTAACTCCTTCAATTATAGATATAACAGAATATTGTTGCATAACTTAGACTTTGTAAATGAATCTCAACAAGATGCATGACTTGATTATACACATTGATTTTAATACATTTTCACGAATCCTTTATTGTAAAAACAAACACATAAACAACCCAATACATTGACATAAAATAAAATAAAACTTTATTTGTCACATGCGCCGAATATGTGTAGACCTTTCCGTGAAATGCTTACTTACAAGCCCTTAACCAACAGTGCAGTTAAAGAAAGAGTTAAGAAAATATTTACCAAATAAACTAAAGTAAACAATTATAAAAAGTAACACAAAATAACAATAACGAGGCTATATACAGGGGGGTATAGTCAATGTGTGTATGTGTGTGTGGATGGGGTGGGGGTACAGGTAGGGGTGAAGTGACTATGTATAGATAATAAACAGCGAGTAGCAGCAGTGTACAAAACAAATGGGGGAGGGGGGTCAATGTAAATTGTCTGGTGGCCATTTGATTAATTGTTCAGCAGTCTTATGGCTTGGGGGTAGAAGCTGTTAAGGAGCCTTATCGATATTGTGACAATAAATTTAACTATAATCAATGTCAATTTGTTTGTGTATATGATGCACAGTGGGTAAATGTTGAATGACTGACTGATCTACAAATAATAGTAGTTATTTATGATGCAAGGTGATTGTACATCAGTCAGTCGGCAGTCACCTGCGCTTATCATCTGCACTGACCATCTGCAATGTGGTACAAGCTGTAAATGGGCATGCTCCTCTGCCCAGGAGTTGCTGATGCTTGTCAGATCTTACAACGCCTGGATAGGTATTTTAAATATCAGATAACCACATATGTTACAGAAATCTGTCAATCGATGACGTCGCACGCAATAATTGGTTGACGATCCATGCAAGGTCTGAGCAGGGGAATCCGACATAATGCAGCGTTCCCTTCATGTCAGAAACTCGGGACCTCCAAGTTCAAATGAACGTAAGATATTTGCGTAGTCATATTGGTTGATTCTGGTGCCTCCCAATTGCGAAAATCGAGATCCGACTCTACCTCCTAGGTTAGCCAGTCATATATTCCGAGTTTTCGACATGACAAGAACGCGGCATAAATCTGTAACCCACGAAGTCTCGCGAGACTATGTAGCCAAAGCGTAGTGGCGACGGGAGTAGAACAGAGTGGAGTTTGTTATCGAAGAAGGAGGAAGGCAGTGTAGAGGGGGGGAATTGCCATAGAAAACATAACTGTGAGGAATTTAGGGTTTTCAATATGGCATCGGGTGATACCCTGTACATCGAAACGGACGGCTCGGAGATGCCATCCGAAATAGTGGAACTCCATGAAATCGAAGTGGAGACCATCGAGACAACAGTTGTTGGAGAGGACGACGATGAACAGCCTATGATCGCTTTACAGCCCCTCGACTCAGATGATCCACACTCAATGCATCACCATCATCAGGAGGTAATATTGGTGCAAACCCGAGAAGAGGTGGTTGGTGAAGATGATTCGGACATGCACGGGGACGATGATTACGAGGACCAAATTCTTATACCTGTCCCAGTCCCTGCCGCCGAAGAGGAATACATCGAACAGACTCTGGTGACTGTCGCTGGGAAGAGCTCGGGGCGGACGAAGAAGGGGGGAAGCGGGAAGAGAAATAAAAAGAACTACTTGGGTGCACCGGAGTCCAGTGGTCGAAAATGGGAACAGAAACAAGTCCAGATAAAGACTTTGGAAGGAGAGTTTTCGGTGACGATGTGGGCATCGGGTAAGTTTGGAGTTCAGTCGAAAGTGTGTTCTTGCAAGCTTGCCACCTGCATTGTTCTCACTGTGCATTCCCTAGAACTAGGCCCCGTACGGACGCTGGCCTCCGGCGAATATCCGTCGAATTCTGCCCCGTTTTTCACGTCCGAACTGCGTGCGGTGTATTTTGAAATGTTTTTGTTTTTATGGGAAGCCATGTTTTATGTGTTGATGGGCGCCGCCATGTTCCCCTGGACCAGTATGGCGGACCGAAAACATGGCGTTGATCTGTCCGGGGGAAAGATGGCGGCGGGTGGGAGCGAGCTGCTGCTGCCCCGGAGAAGGCCGCTGTGGCGCAGTTCAGCACCGGGCCTCGGATCCGCGCTCTGGCGGAGGGAGCGGCGGGCGGGCGGCACCGCGCTGCCTGGATGTGCTACTGCTGGTTAAGAGTTCTAATCGCGGGGGAAGAGTTCCAAGAATGGCATCTCAATAGTTTGATATTTTAACCATTTTGCGTTTTGCAGGGAAGTTGACGTTGCGTTTTTGATACAGATTGGCTTTCGTCAGACAGTTAACGCTAGCTAGCTCATTTGTTTCGCTATACTGACGGTCTGTAGCCGACTAATTTCAACAGTTTTACTCTGGCGGCGACTAGTCTTGCAATTTAGCGACTAGAATTGGTATTCATTGGTTACGTTTGTCGACCTGTTATTTAGCTGGCTTACTAAACTAGCCAACTCAACGATTTACGATGGATTTCAGTAGAAATTAGAATGGGTGGACTGGAGTACCAAGATCACAAAAAAACATTTTTTTCAATAAAAATCTACGGTTATTCACACATTCTATAAAACCATGAGGCCCTTCAAAATGGAACTAGCCAAAATGTATATTCACTTTATATGAATGTACATTATGTTCAGCATTAACGCAATTAAGCTCCACAGTCTTTATACATTTTCCTGGTGGTTGTGCATCGTGGTTGAAATAGTGTGATATTCTTTGTTGATTGGTATTCTAATGGCCAATTTGGGGTCAGACATCACAAAACGTATACCTGTGCGTCTGTTTTTAACTCTTGCTCCTGTGCTCCATCTCAGATGACAAGAAGGATGTTGACCATGACACTATGGTAGAGGAGCATGTCATTGGGGATAATTCTCCTCCAGATTACTCCGAGTACATGACAGGGAAGAAGCTCCCGCCCGGGGGCATTCCAGGGATCGACCTGTCAGACCCCAAACAGCTGGCAGAGTTCGCTAGGTGAGTTACAGACATGTTCATTAGTCAGTCACTCCAGGGTTCTGCAATCTCAAAAATTTAGCAAAATCGACTATTCCCCGCATATAATGTAAAGGCTTGCAAATTTGACCAATCACTGCACTATTTCAGCATAAAAGTCTCAATATTATTGCATAAAACTGTGTCGTGTATTTGCGTGATATTACAAATGCCTGTATCTTAATAATCATTTTTATGAGTGTTTGTCCCCTTGTTCTCTTTTTGGTCTCATCTCCTTCGCTTTGTCTGAACTGTGCGCACCTTCCTCTTTACACCAGAGATCTGCGTATGTCAAGGTGCTCATGTCTCCGCCTTAACAATGGGAGTCGTTGTCCCAAAGACGGGAAGGCAGGCGACAAGCTTAGGTCCAAAATAAGTCCATAGAAATTTTGGCAAGAGGGAAACCTCTGGCCTCGGTTTACACACACACCAAACCCCTCCCCCAACCACTAAGCCCCTCCCCCTTGCCACAGACAACAAAGATGAGAGATCATTTCTTCCTCTTGACAAGAGGTTTCAACTCACTATTTGAGGTTTGGTCCAACAGAATCAGACATATGGACACCCCGAAACACATTGAGACATTTTGTATTGTAATAGAGAAGGTAACTTTTCTAACGACATCCTTTTCATGCCTTGTCTCCTCTGTGAACAATTTGGTGCAGTTATTACCAAAAAGGGATTATCAATTAACATTGATTCGGAAAAATGTATTCTGTTTGTCGTGCGTGGCGTTGGGGTAGCAGCATTTTAGCCAAAGACTGTTATACTAGCAGTCTGTGTTTTATAAATGTGCAGTAAGCATAAAACAACTCATTCTCATTCATAGAATTTATTTCAACATCGGAACAAAGTGGACATGCTGTTCAAACAGTTGGAGATGGATAGAAGGGTGTGCTCATAATTCAACTGTTCTGCCTTGTTAGCAAATAGATCCAAGTTGGCTAAAATTGAAATATAAAACATTAGCTGGCTATTCACTAGCACGTGGGCTTGTGCTTGAGAGATGGTTGATGTGTTCCTTTTGTATAATGGGCATCATGCATGGTTCTGGTTAAATTTGTAACAAAAATGCAATTTTCATAGAGCGAAAGCCAGATCAGTAATTATTGCAAAAAAAGCAGGTTAAACTATTTAGGTAATATAATTAAATGATTAGTGGGTCTTATGGTTGTGGAAGGCATATATTTAAAAAAAAAAAAAAATTCTGTTGCGGGACTATGTACTATTAGAACTGTTTCCTGTTGAACTGTCCGCAGGTATGGAAATAATGCGTTCCCAAATGCGCTTTATCCCAGCTTGAACAAAAAAAGGGGTTCAGCTGAGGCACTTAAATCCCCCCAAAACATTCTTTACTCCAGGACACTTCAACTGGTGACTACCTAAGACAATAAATTAAAAGGAGTACTCTGTCTGCATTGATCTGAGACAGACACACGTTTCTATATACAAAAGTATGTGGACACCCCTTCAAATTAGTGGATTCGGCTAAACGTTTTTTATACATAGTGTATAATTTATGCAATTTAGCAGACACTTTTATCCAACGCGACTTAGTCATGCATACATTTTACGTACGGGTGGTCCCGGGAATCGAACCCACTATCCTGGTGTTCCAAGCGCCATGCTCATCCAACTGATCTACAGTGGACAACGATCTGTCATGTCTTGCAGGATGAAGCCACGGAAAATCAAGGAGGACGACTCTCCCAGGACGATAGCTTGCCCCCACAAAGTACGTGTGCTCTACTAGTCTAACTGGTATTAGAGAGAGAATGGTTAGACGGCCACTAGAACACAATGGTTAGACGGCCACTAGCACACAATGGTTAGACGGCCACTAGAACACAATGGTAAGACGGCCACTAGAACACAATGGTAAGACGGCCACTAGAACACAATGGTAAGACTAGCACAGTTGTTTGGGTGAATAATGGTAGTCAACTAGCCGCTATGCTCTGTGGATGCCTATAGCCTATTAGATTCTCTGATGTGGACCAATTTTGGTTGAGTCATTTCTGAAGTTACACTGTGATTAATTTCTACCGTTTGCCTCTGCAGGGATGCAGTAAAATGTTCAGGGATAACTCTGCAATGAGGAAGCACCTGCACACCCACGGACCGCGTGTTCACGTCTGCGCCGAATGTGGAAAGGCCTTTGTCGAAAGCTCCAAACTGAAGAGGCATCAACTTGTTCATACCGGAGAGAAGCCTTTCCAGGTATGTTTTCCCCAGACCCTTCAAACTGCCTTCATAATGAGAGATCTACTTCTACAATTTCACTGTATACATTTAGTTTGAATCACAACACTTCCAGCTTAACGTCCTACATGGCACGTATATGACCATACACCCATAGGGGCCCAGATTGTCAACCAGCAATGCAGCCTTGTAATAAAGTCTACTCTCTTTCTTCTAGTGCACATTTGAGGGCTGCGGAAAGCGGTTCTCCCTGGACTTTAACTTACGCACGCACGTGCGGATTCACACTGGAGACCGACCCTACGTCTGTCCGTTCGACGGCTGCAACAAGAAGTTTGCCCAATCCACCAACCTCAAGTCTCACATCCTCACACACGCTAAAGCTAAAAACAATCAGTGACTGAAACAACCAACGACCCCCATCTTCACCACGGCAGAACCGTCACATCCCCTAAGAGCTATGAAATCCCCTTTGTATTGTTTTGAATGACCTTACTGACTTTTGATATGTACAGAGATAAAAACAAGGAACTCTAAAGATGCTTCACCCCCTTTCATCTTGGCACGATCAAGGAAAAGCATAAAGTTTCTCCGTGTGAAGATGTAGATTTTTTGGACCTGCACTCGAAAAGTTATTTATACTGCAGCACCCAAAGACAAAGAATTGACATTTAAAGTTATATAGCGAAGTAATTGCTTTTTAATTTTGTACCTTTTTCTAAGTGTGCATGTTGTACACTTTTTCTCTGGCTGAGCTGTTTTTATGTGTTTTCCCTGAGAAATCTGTGGTAACCCTTCTTGGAGAATTTGCTGTTTTATTGTACCTCCCTGCTTTTCCCCTTGTAAAATGTTTTTTTGGGGGGGTATTTAGATTCATTTTGTATAATTGAAACGTACAGATATATTGGAATTGTGTAGATAATAGCAATGTGATTTAAGTAGTGTTAACTGATTTAAAACAGTTTTTCTTTTTTCCCCTCCTGCACGGCCAGAGAGCAACACATCGTGTCATGTCCATCAAGTCCTTTGTTTAGTTGAACACACAATACAACCAGAAGTGGTGCTCAGTTGCATCATTAGAATGTATTGTACAGGCTGCATTACCTTTTGTTAAAATGTACCTCCCCAATAAGTTGCCAATACAAACCTGCCCGTTAGCAAGCACTTATTAGAATTTTGTTTCAGGATTCCTATTTTATGTAGTGTTAACGGATTAAAGTAATTTTGAATGTGACATTTACCATTGGTAGGAACTGTTCAAAATTGGTACCAACATTTTAATAAAATGGTTGATAGGAACTTGTAACATGTTAAAATATATGACCGGTATTTTCAGGTAAATGGTCCGTGTGGATTTTTGCTCATTAGTCCGATGTCCATCCCTTTGTGCTTGGTCTTGTCATTCAAGTAGTTTAATGTCAATTCTGAATAGCAGATATGGAAATTAAATCAAATATCCCCACGGGTACATAGTTAATTTCCTAAAGACAATCAAATTCAAGTTAACAAGTATTGACAGGAAGACTGGACCCTATATTTCAAAATAAAAATCAAACTCTATTCAATGTTTACAATCAATGCAACGTTGTTTTTTCAGTAATAATATGCATGGATAATTTCCCTAAAATCTATTAAAGTAAAACAAGTGCAACAAGGCTGGTGGGTAGAGATTTGCAGAATCAATTTACTCCATGAGCACATCAAGATTAATCGGTAAGTATTTGGTATAGGCCTTTGTGCAACCACAGCAGAACACTAGAACATGATTACACCATGGGAAATGTTTCTCCTCTCCTTGTGCAAAACTCTTTGTCAAAGATTCAGATATGAAATGTAGAGCACAGGCCTAACTTGAGGCCACCCTTTGAGCAGAAATATTTATCAGAACATGCATGCAAAAATGAGAAATGTTCATCCCTGTTTGATCTACATACCTTGTCATTGATCACCCCACCAGAGTACTTTGTCGGTGAATACCCCACCAGAGCTAGTTACGATCATATGGCTGAATGATTAACTTGTAACTGGAAATTAATGTACATTTTACATAATTGACCAAACAACCTGAGACGAAGGATTGCATGGTTTAAAATTACATCTTTCAAAAAATATATCTGTCCAGTGTAATTTACAATTGGAGAAAGGAGACTTTGCTTGCACCATATCAGCAGGCAGCTGCAGATGTGTGTTCAGAATGTTGCAGATAGAAGTGGAGCGAATAGCGCTGATGCTATTTCTATCTGAACAATGTTCCGTTTGTCTAAACAGAGCCCCAGGTGTTATTTTCTCCACTACCAGTGCAGCCAGCAGAGCAGGGAAGTTAGGCGTTCCCCATGTCTAAACAGAGCCCCAGGTGTTATTTTCTCCACTACCAGTGCAGCCAGCAGAGCAGGGAAGTTAGGCGTTCCCCATGTCTAAACAGAGCCCCAGGTGTTATTTTATCCACTACCAGTGCAGCCAGCAGAGCAGGGAAGTTAGGCGTTCCCCATGTCTAAACAGAGCCCCAGGTGTTATTTTCTCCACTACCAGTGCAGCCAGCAGAGCAGGAAAATTAGGCGTACCCCATCTGGTGACCGGGTGCCACGCAGAATCCTTCCCCTGGACCTGCTCACTCCTCACTACTGCATACTTGGCATGTCTGAAAGTGGTGGGTGTAACACCAATGCTCCATTGCTGGTTAGATAGGCCATAGCCAGGTGCACCTCGGGTCAACTTAATGTTTACATAGCAGGTTAAGAGAACTAATGTAGCAGGGTAGAGAATGAGGTTAAGGTTAGGAAAAGGGTTAGACTTAGCTAAAATGCTACAGTTGTTAATTAACAATCGACTTGTCGTGCAGCCCAATCAGCCATGCAAAACGGTCTTAAGTGGCAACAAATCTGCCCAATTAACAGATTCGCTTTCCATACACCCACTTCTGTTACCTGGTAAAATAAGGGTTGACTAAATAAAAAATAAAAAGACACACCCACTTTCAGACACTCCATGTATGCAGTTACCCATGACTTGCTCATCCAGACAGCTCAGGTGACAACCATCAAATCAAATTTTATTACGATCTGATGGCGCATGCCAAATCTTTTCAGCCTCCTGAGGGGGAAGAGGCCTTGTCAAGTGCTATGGGGCGATAGTCATTTAGACAGGTTACTTTGGCGTTCCTGGGCACAGGGACTATGGTCATCCAGAACAGCTGGTGCTCTCATGCATGGTTCAGTGTTGCTAGCCTCGATGTGAACATGGAAGGTATTAAGGCTCGTCTGGTAGGCTCGCGCCACTGGACAGTTCGCTACTGGGTTTACCTTTGTAATCTGTGATAGTTTCTAAGCCCTGCCATATTTGACGAGCGTCAGAGCCGGTGTAGTAGGATTTCATCTTGGTCCTGTATTGACACTTTGCCTGTTTGATAGTTCGACGAAGGGCGTAGTGGGATTTCTTATAAACGCCTGGATTAGTGTCCCACTCCTTGAAAGCAGCAGCTCTAGCCTTTAGCTCAGTGCAGATGTGGCCTGTAATCCATGGTTTCTGGTTGGGATATGTAAGTACAGTCACCGTGGGGCGACATCATCGATGCACTTATTAATGAAGTAAGTGACTGATATGGTAAACTCCTCAATGCCATCGGATGAATCCCGGAACATATTCCAGTCTGTGCTAGCGAAACAGTCCAGTAGCTTAGCATCCGCTTCATCAGACCACTTCTGTATTGAGCAAGTCCCTGGTACTTCCTGTGAGTTTTTGCTTGTAAGCAGGAATCAGGAGGATAGAGTTTTAGTGTTTTTATCCCGAATGTCGTGATATCCAATTGGTAGTTATAGTCTTGGACGGACTTCATGGAATTTCTCGTTTTACCCAAGATGACTAGTATGGATGACAAAAAAACGGTTGTCCACAATTTAAGTAAGTCATTTAAGTCAATGTTTCATAGGCCTGCCTGACTCATATATGATACTACACACACGTTACTAGAGTAACAATGACATCACCACAGACACCTCACCTCTTACAACATCCACAGCTGCTTGGGTTTACACTATTCAAGTAGTCTAGATAGGGTTGCACAGGGAGGGTATATTACTGGAAACTTTCTAAGTAACATTTTGGAGTAATTTACAACAAGGTGGCGCCAACCGTCATGGTCGCCTCATTTCTAGCTCCTTTGATTTGAAATTTATAACGTGGCCTTTTGGGGGTACTTCTGATTATCACAGGGGTCTGTCCTTTTCTCTGAACCGCTGTGTGGGTTTCCACTAGATAGCAAAGCCACAAAGTCAAAATTGGCTATATAGTAAATGTGAATTAAAACTAAAATTTGCTTTAGGGTCTGAATTTAAGGTTAGGAATAAGGTTAGCAGTGTGGTTAAGGTTAGGAATAAGGTTAGCAGTGTGGTTAAGGTTAGGAATAAGGTTAGCAGTGTGGTTAAGGTTAGGAATAAGGTTAGCAGTGTGGTTAAGGTTAGGAATAAGGTTAGCAGTGTGGTTAAGGTTAGGTTTAGAATCAGATTTTAAGAAGAGAAATTGTAGATATAGGCAGGCTTTATGACTGTGGTAACTAGTGACGACCCTCTGCGTGGCCTTATCACATTTAAACTATATAAAATAATCAAATAAAATGATAAAAAAAAAATGTAAGAATGACAAAGCTGTAAAACATTATCCTAAATATAAACCATCAACTTAGTGAATACCATTGTTGTTTAATATGAGGGTTTCAGCATGAAATATCCTTTATATATTATTTTGTTACACATTTTACTATGTCAATTTATCTTTGTTTGAGATGTTTTGACTCCAAACTGGTTGGGGTTGTGAAAAAAGTAAATAGTTGGAAGAGTTGCAGAGTTAATTGAATATAATACCATATGGTCTATACTCTAGATACTGGTGGACAATATGGACACAGATATAAACAAGGAATACTATATATGAATATATATTTTTTAAAGTTTTCAAGTATAAATTACCGGACGCCGTTCTTCATGAACTCAGTGTTGATGCGCATCATGTAGGTGGAGGACAGGCTGTCGTCGTCGTCTTTGTAGCGGATGGTGTGGACCCACAGGATGTCCGTCATGTTGCTGGAGGAAGGGTTCCTGGCGACCTAAGGAGAAGTCATTATCAAAGCCATAGAACTAGATACAGAAACATCTTTGGCATGTTGTCTTCTCTACTCTATTCATCTCTATGATCAAACAAATATCATACAACTGTTCCAATAGCCACACGAGCGCACTACTTACACATGCATTTTAAGTGGTATGTTAGTAGCCAAAGATGAACCGTTGGTAGTATATACTGTAGCACTGGCATTTAGGTATCTCACTCAATTAGCTTAGTGCCTGCTGTGAACTGCTGTTTTTAGGAAAGGTTTTAGCCTACTTATGATGATGATATGTGTTCGTCTCCCCTACCTTAGTTTAATGCACTTATAAGTCTGCCAAATGATTAACATGCAAAAAGCCTTTTGTGACAGGCTACATACACACTTTGGTTTGTCATTGTCAGTATACCTGGATTAGTGAAGACCCACATGAAGATATTGCCCCCCTGCTCACAATGTACTCCACATTAAGAATGGCCTCCAGACCTGCCTTCCCACCGAGTGTCCACCACCCGGTCAATCTCAGACAGGTGGTTGAAGCCCAGCCCCATGAAGTCAGCCAGGACAGCAAGGTGGTAGAACTGCTCCAAGAGCTAGACCGAGGATAAGATGATAGTTAAGCTGGACTTCTACTATCTACAGCTACAGTGGGCTCCAAAATTACTGGCACCCCTGACTGGCAATGGACAAATAATACTTAAACAAATATAAACAATATAATAATAGAGATAAACTCAAAATACCAACATGTGAGAAATACTGTACTTTATTAATGTTTCAATGGAACCCACCAAAATAATTTATTGATTTAATTAAAAATCAATGTCCTCCAAATCAAGGTTTCACAATTAATGGCACCCTTAAAGATTATTGTAAATAACATCTACCAAGATTAAACCACAAATTAAATTCCACTTATTTAAGTTTATCTAAGTCTTAAGGAACTATATTGAGCCATTACATCACTTCCTGTTTCACTAGGGTATAAAAATGAGGTAACACGCATGCAATATCCATTTGTCATCCAACACATTGAATAAAACAAAAGAACTGGCAGTTCAAAAGAGACAGATGGTCGTAGATCTTCATAAATCTGGTAATGGCTACAAGAAGATCCACAAACGATTGAATATACCACTGAGCACTATCAGGGCAATTATAAAAAAATTCAAAAGATATGGAACAGTTGAAAACCTCACGGGTAGAGGACGCAAATGCATTTTGCTCCCCAGGATAGGGAGGAGGATCGTTAGAGAAGCAACAAAATCCCCAAGAATCACTGTGAAAGAATTGCAGGCCTTGGTGGCGTCTTGGGGTCACCAGGTTTCAAAAGCACCATCAGGCGCCACCTCCACAACCACAGGCTCTTTGGAAGGGTTGCCAGAAGAAAGCCCTTTCTGACCCCAAGACACAGGCATAGCGCTTGGAGTTTGCCAAACGTCATTTAAATTATGACTGGAAGAAGGTGCTCTGGTCAGATGAGACCAAAATTGAACGTTTTGGTCAGATACAGCATCGGCATGTTTGGCGTCGAAACAGAGATGCATACAAGGAGAGGCACCTCATACCCACGGTGAAATATGGAGGGTCAGTGATGTTTTGGGGCTGTTTTAATTCCAGAGGTCCAGGGGCACTGGTTAAGATTGATGGCATAATGAATTCCACCAAGTATCAGGCAATTTTGGCTGACAATCTGGTTGCCTCTGCCAGAAGGCTGGGACTTGGCCGTAGGTGGACTTTCCAACAAGACAATGACCCGAAACATACCTCAAGATCCACACAGAAATGGTTCTGTGACAACAAAATCAATGTTCTGCCATGGCCATCTCAGTCGCGGACCTCAATCCAATCGAAAACCTGTGGGCTGAGTGGAAGAGGGCAGTTGATAAGCGCAAACCCAAGAATGTGAAGGATCTTGAAAGGATCTGCATAGAGGAATGGTCCAAAATCCCTCCAAATGTGTTCCTTAACCTTGTCAAAGATTACAGGAAAAGACTCCAAGCTGTTATCCTTGCCAGAGGTGGTTGCACTAAGTACTAAATGAGGAGCGCCAATAATTATGAAACCTTGATTTTGGTTACATTTATTTTGTATTCAATAATTGTATGATTTTGGTTGGTTCCATTGAAACATTAATAAAGTACAGTATTTCTCACATGTTGGTATTTTGAGTTTCTCTCTATAATTATATTGTTTATATTTTTTTAAGTATTGTTTGTGCATTGCTAGTCAGGGGTGCCAGTATTTTTGGAGCCCACTGTACCTACCTATTACCTGTACTAGCTACCTACAGCTACCTACCTATTACTGTACTAGCTACCTACCTATTAATGTACTAGCTACCTACCTACCTACCTACCTACAACCGTACTAGCTACAGTGGGGCAAAAAAGTATTTAGCCACCAATTGTGCAAGTTCTCCAACTTAAAAAGATGAGAGAGGCCTGTAATTTTCATCATAGGTACACTTCAACTATGACAGACGAAATGAGAAAAAGAAATCCAGAAAATCACATTGTAGGATTTTTTATTTATTTATTTGCAAATTATGGTGGAAAATAAGTATTTGGTCAATAACAAAAGTTTCTCTCAATACTTTGTTATATACCCTTTGTTGGCAATGACAGAGGTTAAACGTTTTCTGTAAGTCTTCACAAGGTTTTCACACACTGTTTACACGGATCAGTCATCCTGGTCCCTTTGCAGAAAAACAGCCCCAAAGCATGATGTTTCCACCCCCATGCTTCACAGTAGGTATGGTGTTCTTTGGATGCAACTCAGCATTCTTTGTCCTCCAAAACACGACGAGTTGAGTTTTTACCAAAAAGTTATATTTTGGTTTCATCTGACCATATGACATTCTCCCAATCCTTATCTGGATCATCCAAATGCTCTCTAGCAAACTTCAGACAGGCCTGAACATGTACTGGCTTAAGCAGGGGGACACGTCTGGCACTGCAGGATTTGAGTCTCTGGCGGCGTAGTGTGTTACTGATGGTAGGCTTTGTTACTTTGGTCCCAGCTCTCTGCAGGTCATTCACTAGGTCCCCCCGTGTGGTTCTGGGATTTTTGCTCACCGTTTTTGTGATCATTTTGACCCCACGGGGTGAGATCTTGCGTGGAGCCCCAGATCGAGGAAGATTATCAGTGGTCTTGTATGTCTTCCATTTCCTAATAATTGCTCCCACAGTTGATTTCTTCAAACCAAGCTGCTTACCTATTGCAGATCCAGTCTTCCCAACCTGGTGCAGGTCTACAATTTTGTTTCTGGTGTCCTTTGACAGCTCTTTGGTCTTGGCCATAGTGGAGTTTGGAGTGTGACTGTTTGAGGTTGTAGACAGGTGTCTTTTATACTGATAACAAGTTCAAACAGGTGCCATTAATACAAGTAACGAGTGGAGGACAGAGGAGCCTCTTAAAGAAGAAGTTACAGGTCTGTGAGAGCCAGAAATCTTGCTTGTTTGTATGTGACCAAATACTTATTTTCCACCATAATTTGCAAATAAATTCATTAAAAATCCTCCAATGTGATTTTCTGGATTCTTTTCCCTCATTTTGTCTGTCATAGTTGAAGTGTACCTATGATGAAAATTACAGGCCTCTCTCATCTTTTTAAGTGAGAGAACTTGCACAATTGGTGGCTGACTAAATACTTTTTTGCCCCACTGTACCTACAGCTACCTACCTATAACCATACTACCTATAACCTATAACCGTACTAACTGTACTAGCTACCTACCTATAACCGTACTAGCTAGCTACCTACCTACCTACAACCGTACTAGCTACCTACCAACCTATAACTGTACTAGCTACCTACAGCTACCTACCTATAACCGTGGTAGCTACCTACCTATAACTGTACTAGCTACCTACAGCTACCTACCTATAACCGTACTAGCTACTTACCTATAACCATACTAGCTACCTACCTACAACCTTACTAGCTACCTACAGCTTCACTCACAAAAGACTATCATCAGATGTCAGATGTATTTCTTTCACAACCTCAGACATGGTGATGATGAACTAGGTCTTCACTGAAGCCAAGATGCTGGAGAACATCCTTGTGCACCGGGTATGCAGATGATCACCTCCCTAGGGGAGTGGCCATTTCTGACGAAGCGGTGAAACTCCTTGCCTGGAAGCAAGGGGGGCCTGTGCCACTTTTGAAAAAGGAGAGGAAGAAAGCCTCACTCTCTGTATGGAGTTCATAAAGCATCGCAGAGAAGGAATGCTGATCTAGGATTAGTTTTACTTGGGCCCAGACATGGGTGGTTAAGTCTTAGCCATCAGTGAATAGCGTTGTGGAACGTTCAGATATAAATATATTATGTAGAACAAGCATGCCTATTCATGACATTTCAATCTGTAACGTTTCAAAACGTTGTGCCAACTGAATGTGGCCCTGATTTTAACCAAAAATAATAATTTCACCCAATCCTTTGAGAATTGGGCTGGGCTCATTCCAATGAAAAGACGTTACATTCTCCACACTGAGCAACTTTGTTGTTAAGGAACTTGTGAGAGTGAGTCATTGTACATTGGAGGAAGTCCTGAGTAAGGATGGTTACAGATTATCCATTAAATTAACCTGATACTCTAGTGGCCACTAACAAGGAAAATGTCTTAAAAAACGCAAGGCAGTCAGGAGGAGCGGCAAGAACAGGTGGAGGGCAGATACGTGTGATTCAACAGGCACAACGGTTTCCACAGCCGCAATGTCAAAATTGTCTATATTGTAACAATTATTTTTGGTTTTAATTTAATGTTAACAGTGTGGTTAACGTTATGTTTAAAATCACATTTTAATTCGATAAATTGTTGGATTAGGTAGGGTTTATGATTGTGGCTGTGGTAACTGACGGCCAGGCACAAATCCAATATGTTTTTTTTCTTTTTTTTTCTCAAAGTTGCTCACGCGTCCTCTAGTCAGGTGCTTGCCTAAAACAGACAGAATTGACAGTGCTATAATGGCCTTCTATGAGAGTACTGTACAAGGTAATACAACAATGATACGATGGGATAAAAGTAGCTGTTTAATTTCAGAATCTACTAGTGAAGCCAGAAATGCCCTAAAATGTTTGCCATTTTAAACATGACAATGATTTCTACCATATTGTGCAGATTGTGGGTCCAACACCAGTAGCAACAGTCTTCCAGATGGTCCACATTCTGTTGCCTCAAAGCAAACGTTTGCTCCAAATATATTATGTGATGAGTTGTTGCTGATGGAAATACTCTATAATTTGTAATATACCAAAAGTACATGTTGTTCAGTAATATGTAAAGGTGAGATATTTGGCAATATATTTTGTGCGTAGAAAAAGCTCTTATTTTTCTCATTGGTTCTGCAACAATAGGATTGTTTGCTCACAAAATGTCTTGATCAGCCTGAGCTGCAAATCATGACACAGAGGGGCCATAGCTATGGGAAATAGGGGTACTGCAGCACCCCCTGAGAAAATCTGAATAATAAAAAATAAAATAATAACAATAGTGATCCTTTGCTAGTCTCCCCCCCCCCAAAAGGAATTCTCAACAGCCAACAAATACCTCTAAAATAGTTTTGCTAACAAGGTTTTCATATAACGTTGGTAAACAATTTCCTTTTAGCTAGTTATTCAGATGACTTTTTATTTAAAAAAAAATATGTATTTTACCCCCTTTATCTCTTCAATTACGATCTTGTCTCATCGCTGCAACTCACCAACGGGCTCGGGTTGAGTCATAACGTCCTCCAAAACATGACTCGCCAAACCGCGCTTCTTAACACCCGCCCACTTAACTTTGAACTCAGCGGCACCATGTGTCAGAGGAAACACCATTCAACTGACAACCAAAGTCAGCCTGCAGGCACCCGGCCCGCCACAAGTAGTCGCTAGAGTGTGATGAGCCAAGTAAACCCCCCCCTGGCCAAACCCGGACAATGCTGGGCCAATTGTGCGCCACCCTATGGGACCGGTCACAGCCGGTTGTGACAGCCCAGGATCGAACCCTGGTCTGCTATGCAGTGCCTTTGACCGCTGCGCCACTCGGAGGCCCTCCAATGATATTCTGAATAAACCATTTGGTTAATTATATAATGGAAATACTTACAGAATCCTCATTTTGGTGACTCTCTTCCCAAGTAAAAAAATTTAATTAAAAAAATTGTTCAGTGGAAATTAGTGGTTTCTCATCACATGACCATAGCAATCAGTCCCACGATGTTGCCTTCAGCTTTTTGCTTACATCGTGCTTATTCTTACACTTAAGAATTTCAGAAATGAATTATCCTATTTATTGCAGTCGTGCAAAGAACTAGAATTTTGAAACTCGAGCATCACAGCATACCAGAGGGTATTATCTTTGCCTGTACTCTGTGAACAAGTATTGGAAACAAAATTGTCTTAACATTTATTGTAAAAAGCCTCTGCATTCAGTGGCACGATATATAAACAAAACATTTTAAACCCATTTTAAAACAGCAGTGGGGATTGAATCAAAGAACGTAATTGACAACTATACAGTGCATGTATAAGTTTTGACAATGTTGCAGCATTTCATTTCCTGTTTTAAAACGTAATAATCCAAACAGGGTGTATTCATTAGTACAAACGATAGCTAAACGTTTTGCAACGAAAACTAGCGTTTCTTATTAGACTAACTCAGGTACGTCCCTCCCCTTTTCGGCCTGCTTGGAGTCTAGTAAAGAGACCCATGGTGAATCTGCAGCTCAGTCATCATCCATAAAATAATAGTCCTCTTCTTCCCCACTTTCCACTGAATAGTCCTCCTTGTCAGGGAACATTTCCCACACCACAAAAGAATCATTCTCCGCTGAAACACAAGTAATACATATTATTGAGTGAATAAGATAGCCAAATTCTCAAGTTCTGCAAGTGTAAAATACATCAAGACAAATCTTCATTCAAAAGAACACTTACCGGTATTGCATCTCTTCAAAACACGTTTGGCTGATGGCGTTGACGTGTACTAGATGGAAAAGGCAGAAAAACATTGAATAAAATTAAAATTATGTGTGTATATATATATATATATATAAATAAAGAAAAGTGCCAGCCGTGCAGGGGAGAATGGCTGGAACGGAGCGAATTGAATGGAAACCGTGTTTGGCATCATTCAAATCATTCCGCTCCAGCCAATACCACGAGCCCATCCTTCCCAATTAAAGGTGCCACCAACCTCCTGTGGTATATACATCCTGTTTGACAATAAGAACTCTATTGGCATATTCATTTGACTGAATGACTTTAAAAGGTCTCCTCTCCTGACTCACATTTTCCCAGAGCACTAAACTAGACAGTTGTTCCCGGGCATTCCTCGAGACGAGTTGAAATATTCCTTTCAAAACAGCCTACCTTTGAAGTGGCCCCCAATTTATGCAGCTTCGCTTGGCCTTTTTTCATTCTTTTTTGAAGTTGGTAGATATACTTTTCATCGTTGTTTCTGAAAAATTGGATGTAAAGTTTCAGATTTTACAGTGGTGAGAACACCAACAATCATAAATGTATTTACCGGTAGTATCACCTCTCTTGTAATAACAGGCTACTATGAGTGGCTGATTTAAAAACTAACATGTAAATGAGTATGTTCACATTGCACACTAAGAATTCAACATTAAACTGATTATGGCAGAAGGCCGTATATGGAAAAAGTCATGTAAACACCCTATTGTGCTTATCTTAAATTGTCGCAAAGTCAAAATCAAAGCATACGCAGATTAAAACATCTGGTTTTCTGAGCAATCTTTCAAACTATTAGGACATGTATGTAAACAGCTTACAAATTGGCGTTCCAGCAGTGTATTTGAATCAGCACATGTGCCAAGGCCGGTAGCAGAAGCCTGTCGCTACACTGAGTGTACAAAACATTAACACCTTCCGAATATTGAGTTGCGAGTTTTTTCTTCCCCATTCACTCTGAATGGCACACGTACACAATCCATGTCTCAAGGCTTAAACCTTCTTTAACTTGTCTCCTAACCTTCATCTACACTGATTGAAGTGTATTTAACAAGTGACATCAATAAGGGATCATTGCTTTCAGCGGGTCAGTCGGTCATGGAAAGAGCAGCTGTTTCTAATGTTTTGTACACTCAGTGTATATGCTCAAGTGAAGTGAGTTCGGAAAAACAAAGTTTGCATCTTAGAAATAGTTTTCACATAGTTTTTGCAAAAATAATAATATAATATGACTGTGAAAGAACGTTTATTTTGATTGGAGATTTTCTGCATTGATCAAAAGTCCCAACAGGTAGCCTGATTTCAGATGTGTCGAACCCACTACCCTGGCATTGCAACGGCCATGCTCTACCAAATGAGCACCACCGCGTCACCACTGTGTTCACCGAGCCCATCAGGCCAGGGGCACCATGCTATACCAACTGAGCGTTTACCTGTTCACCGAGCCCATCATGCCGGGGGTGATGTGGAGACACTGAGGAGTTTTCACTGATGGGAATCCTGATGAGCTGGGGGTTTGTGGGTCGTGCTCAGAGTGCATGAACACATCCTCTTTCCCATTGGGAGACACTGTGGGCAACTAATTCACAAGAGGGCACATTTAGTTCTGGCACTGCATTTCTGACTGCTACAAGATTACTGTTAAGCTGTCGGCTGTCTTGAAATATCAATTTGGTACACAAGCAATCTATCAGCTGCTGTTAAATATACATTTTGCACATGAAAGCAACATGACACTCTCTCTCTACACTACCGGTAAAATGTTTTAGAACACCTACTCATTCAAGGGTGTTTATTTATTTTTACTATTTTCTACATTGTAGAATAATAGTGAAGACATCAAAACTATGAAATAACACATAGGGAATCCTGTAGTAACCAAAAAAAGTGTTAAATCAAAATATATTTGAGGTTCTTCAAAGCAGCCACCCTTTGCCTTGATGACAGCTTTGCAGACTCTTTGCATTCTCTCAACCAGCTTCACCTGGAATGCTTTTCCAACAGTCTTGAAGGAGTTCCCACATATACTGAGCACTTATTGGCTGCTTCATGTATTAACCCCCAAAAAGTGTTAAACAAATCAAAATATATTTTATATTTGTGATTATTGAAATAGCCACCCTTTGCCTTGACAGCTTTGCACACTTGAGATTATCTCTACCAGCATTCCAGTCACCTGGAATCCATTTCAATTAACAGGTGTGCCTTGTTAAAATTCTATTTGTGGAATTTCTTTCCTTCTAAATGTGTTTGAGCCAATCTAAATGTGTTTGAGCCAAGGTAGGGGTGGTATACAAAATATATCCCTATTTGGTAAAAGATCAAGTCCATATTAATTGCAAGAACAGCTCAAATAAGCAAAGAAAAACGACAGTTGATCATTACTTTATGAAAGACATTAAGATCAGTAAATATGGAGAAAAAAAAATGTGTTTCTTCAAGTGTAGTCGCAAAAGCCATCAAGCGCTATGATTAAACTGGCTCTCATGAGGACCACCACAGGAATGGAAGACCCAGAATTACCTCTGCTGCAGAGGATATTTTCATTAGAGTTACCAGCCTCAGAAATTGCAGCCCAAATAACTGCTTCACAGAGTTCAAGTAGACACATCTCATGTTCAGAGGAGACTGCGTGAATCAGGCCTTCATGGTCGAATTGCTGCAAAGAAACCACTACTAAAGGACACCAATAATAAGAAGAGACTTGCTTGGGCCAAGAAACACGAGCAATGGACATTAGACCGGTGGAAATGTGTCCTTTGGTCTGGAGTCCAAATTTAAGATTTCTGGTTCCAACCACCGTGTCTTTGTGACACGCGGTACGGATGATCTCTGCATGTGTATTTCCCACCGTAAAGCATGGAGGAGGTGGTATGGTGTGGGGGTGCTTTGCTGGTGACACTGATTTATTTAGAATGCAACGCAGACTGAACCAGCATGGCTACCACAGCATTCTGCAGCGATATGCCATCTTATCTGGTTTGGGCTTAGTGGGACTATCATTTGTTTATCAACAGGACAATGACCCAACACACATCCAGGCTGTGTAAGGGCTATTTTACCAAAAAGGAGAGTGATGGAGTGCTGCATCAGATGACCTGGCCTCCACAATAACCCGACCTCAACCAAATTGGGATGAGTCGGACTGCAGAGTGAAGGAAAAGCAGCCAACAAGTGCTCAGCATATGTGGGATCTCCTTCAAGACTGTTGGAAAAGCATTCCAGGTGAAGCTGGTTGAGAGAATGTCAAGCGTGTGCAAAGCTGTCATCAAGGCAAAGGGTGGCTATTTGAATCTCAAATATATTTTGATTTGTTTAACACTTTTTCTGTTACTACGTGATTCCATGTGTTATTTCATAGTTTAGGATGTCTTCACTATTACTCTACAATGTGTGCAGAGACTTCTTTGAATTTTGCTGAATGTATTATTTGACCTCCAGCACCACGTAATGTGTATATAAGCAATATTTTCCAAAAGACTGTAAAAAAAAAAAAAAACTGCAACATTGTCGAGTGGTGTAAATGGTGCACCCCAGGCGGAAACACACCTTCACCCGCTTGTTGTTCTGCATGGGCGAGCTGTTGAAGATGTCATCGTGGTTGTCCTTGGGCATGTGATCCAGGAAGTTTCGCACTTGCTGCTTCAGCTTCAGTGTGCCCTTCCTCGCAGTTATCAGGGGTGGTTCCACCACTACAGTTCAAATATAATATATGACATTGTCACAGGGGTGACTGTGAAGCAACAAACATAGGCACATGCATACATACACCAAATAACATACGCACTATACACACGGATTTTGTGTTGTAGATGTGGTAATAGAATAGGGTCCTGAAAATACACACACACTTAATGTGTTGTGAAATCTGTTGAGAATGTATTGTAATGTTTTAAAATTGTATAACTGCCTTAATTATGCTGGACCCCAGGAAGAGTGGGGATCCATGATAAATACAAATACATAAATGCTCTGTAATTCTTATGGAATGGACAGATTTGTATAGATTGTGATCCAATAAAAAAACGATTTAAAAATAAATGTGTAAATCACAGAAGCTAAGCAGGGGTTGTCTTGGTTAGAGCTTGGATGGGAGACCTACACTAAGACATCAAGATGCCTTGATGGATTTATTAAGGATAAAAATGCTAGAGAAGGTAACTTACATGGCTCCTTCTTGTGCAGAACTTGTCTTCTCTTGGTGGCCTCGGAAGGTGCCAAGAAAGTAGGGGCCTGGGCGTTGTACTGCTTCTGGCAGTCCTCAGCTGAACGGCTGCCCACCACCATGGCAACATTCACCCAGAAGTTAGAAGTGTGTTTAGGAAGTGACGTCACAGCCCTGAAAGCCAAACATACGCACAGGAAGTTGACATACACTCCTGTTTCTGTATAAACAAGGCACGTTGCACACATTTAAACATGCTAGCTAATTTGGATAATAAGGAGTATTGGATTTGGATAATAAGGAGTATTGTTTAACCAGAGTTGAGTAACCCGAGTGATGTGTGTGACGCATTAGATTACATACTTTCTCGTCTACTATATTATAGTTATTTGGCTGCTCACTGCCATTTATTTGTACATAATGCCACTATGAAGACAACTGTAGCAAACTTACTCATGTAGTCTCAACAGTTCTGCCTCTGTCCACTGATCTCCATTTTCTTCCTTTTCACCCTGCTGAACCCTGAGGAACTCGCTGCCCTTTCCTCCAAGTGTCTGCGGGCCGGCCCTTTTACTCAATTTCCTCTTACAGTCGTCCTGGGAAGTCGACGCACCACCCGATGCTGTCTGAGAATCTTCCGGAACCCTTCCACGTGTCATCGTACCCCGTGGCTTTCTGGGTCTCGATTTGACTGCCTTGGGCTTTTTCTTCTGTGTAAAGTCGTCATCAGACGGGGACTCTCCGTCAGTACTGCGACCAACGTCCTGAACATTCCTACTCCGCGTCAGCCTCAGTGGGTAGGTCTTTCTGGGCGCAGGTTTCCCTGTATCATTCCTCGCCATCACAATGTCATCCCGGAGTTTCGCTGGGAGCATCTGATGACGGACCCTCGTCTTTGGCATGTCATGCACTCTCGGAGGGTCTACTTTTTCTGAACGCTTGACTTGTTTCCCTGGTAACAGCTCTGAGGATGTATTGGCGTTGTCCGAGTCATCTTTGCGCTGTTTGTTAGCGCTTCCGGAGAGAGAGACGTGGAGGGGTCGGGGATTGTGGGGCAGGGTCTGCCTCCGCGGCCCGGCGCTGTTGCACTCCAAGATCTTAGGCTGGTCTTCCTGGGCCATCCCTGGAGTTTGGGAGAGAGGATCACTTCAGACTTGGACCTCTGAGATGCTGGGCTGACCCTCTTGGGCCTGCCTGAACCCTTGGTGGAGGGGTTCTCAGGCTTAGACCACTGAGAGTTTGGACTGGCTTCATTGGGTCTTCCTCGGTACCTGTGAGAGGGGTTCTCCAAAGACATGGACCTGTGAGGGCTGGTGTTCTTGGACCTTTTGGGGACCCTGGAAAGGGCGTTGTCTTCAGCCTTACACCACCGAGACTCGGGGGCCCTGTGAGGGGAGTTCTCTTCTGGCTTCGACCTTGAAGGCCTGTGATAAGCCTTCACCTTTCTCAGTGGCATAGTCTCCTCTTCACTAGTGTCACCTCGCAGCCGCTCTGTAGAACACAACATAACACTGTCAAATACAATGTAGACCCCATCTTTGCTGCACCTGGAATGAGAATAAATGTATTCCAAAGCTTATGTATAGAAAAAAAACATACCTTCCGCTGGAGGTAAGAAAACCTTGGCCGGTTTTGGTGGTCCATCTAACAGTACGCTGGCTACAGGTGTACTGACTTGCTGAGAAAGTAGGGAAATAGCATATCAATTAATTATTTTACCTTAATTTTACCAGGTAAGTTGACTGAGAACACATTCTCATGTACAGCAACGACATGGGGAATAGTTACAGGGGAGAGGAGGGGAGATGAATGAGCCAATTGGTAGCTGGGGATGATTAGGTGACCGTGATGGTATGACGGCCAGACTGGGAATTTAGCCAGGACACCGGGGTTAACACCCTTACTTTTACACTAAATGCCAGGACACCCGTTTAACGCCCCACCCGAAAGAAGGCACCCTACACAGGGCAATGTCCCCAATCACCGCCCTGGGATTATTATTATGTATTTTTTAGACCAGAGGAAAGAGTGCCTCCTACTGGCCCTCATCCAGGGACCGACCAGGACCAACCCTGCTTAGCTTCAGAGGCAAAGCAGCAGTGGAAGCAGTGTGTCCCAAACCTCTGATTACACCTAGCAGTTCCACGTGTTGGATGTATTCCACAACTAGAACACCGGATTCAACTAATGAAGGGGCTTGGTGATTAGTGGAACAATACATAGAATAGGTGGAATGGCTGGGGATCCAGTGCTCTACAACAGAAGACTAATTGAAGCAGAGGACCATGAAACAGCAGCTTACAGAGTAAAGCATAGACGAATTGTCATAACCCCCATGAATGGTGACGTTCATGTCGCAATCCAAGATGACTCTGGCCCCTTTCCAGTACTCCAGAGGGGTTTTGAGAAGACGGCCGCTCCGGGAAACATTAGCACTGCTCACCGCACTGGTGGCACTGCAACGAGCAGCTGCAGGACAAGGAAGATTAAACATAAACAGGAAGAATGTCTCTACAGAGAAATACCAATGTATCGAATCTTGATGAAAACCACAGACATGTGCTACCAGTATAAATACATTGAGCATTTGTGATGCCAACTTTTGGACTCACGTCTCTTAGTGGCGTTTGGCTTTTGGGATGTGTTGTCCTGCATCTTAGTGGAGAGGTGGTTTTGGTTCCGGGGTGTTGTCAGGTCCCTTTTAACGTTTTTAGCTTCTGAACTGCATTTGAAGACCCAACAGAAACACTGGATGTTAACAGATATGACTTTAATGTTAAACCTGAGTAGCCGAAGGGAGAAATTTTTATTTTAAAAATAAAATGGAGAACAAGCTATGAAAGAAAAATAGGAGTATTTAAATTAAATAAAATGTATTTGTCACATGCGCCGAATACAACCTTCCCGTGAAATGCTTCCTTACAAGCCCTTAAACAATGTTGTTGTTTTTTTAAGTATGAAAAATGTGCTATATAAACTAAAAGGAAAAATAGTAACACAACAAAATAACAATAACGAGGTAATATACAAGTCAACGTGCAGGGGTACAGGTTAGTCGAGGTAATATGTACATGTAGGTCGAGGTAAAATGACTATGCATAGCAGCAGCAGAGTATGAAGAGTGTGAAGGAATGTGAATGTGTGTGCGTGTGTCTGTTTTGTGTGTGTCCGTGTGTGTTGGAGTATCAGTGAGTGTGTGGTTAGAATCCAGTGAGTGTACATTGAGCCTGTGCAAAAAATTATAAAATAAGGGGGTCAATGTAAATAGTCCGGGTGGCCATTTGATTAACTGTTCGGTAGTCTTATGGCTTGGGGGGTAGAAGCTGTTAAGGAGCCATTTGGTCCCAGATTTGGTGCTCCGGTACCGCTTGCTGTGCGGTAGCAGAGACAACAGTCCATGACTTGGGTGGCTGGATTTGGACAATTTTGCAGAGCAGTTGCCATACCAGGCTGTGATGTCAGGATACAAATGGCTAATATTGAGGGGGAGGTTGTTGTCCTGGCACCACACTGCCAGGTCTCTGACCTCCTCCCTATAGGCTGTCTCATTGTCGTGGGTGATCAGGCCTAACACCGTTGTGTCTGCAAACTTAATGATGGTGTTTGAGTCGTGCGTGGCCATGCAGTCGTGGGTGAACATGGAGTACAGGAGGGGACTAAGCATGCACCCCTGAGGGGCCCCTGTGTTGAGGATCCGCGTGGTGGATGGGCTGTTACCTACCCTTACCACCTGGGGGCAGCTCGTCAGAAAGTACAGGATCCAGTTGCAGAGGGAGTCCCAGGGTCCTTAGCTTAGAGATGATCCTTAGCTTAGAGATGAGCTTTGAGGGAACTATGGTTTTGAACACTGAGCTGTAGTCAATGAACAGCATTCTCACATAGGTGTTCCTTCTGTCCAGGTGTGAAAGGGCAGTGTGGAGTGCAATAGAGATTGCATCATCTGTGGATCTTTTGGTGCTGTATCCGAATTTGAGTGGGTCCATGGTCTCTGGGATGGTGTTGAGGTGAGCCATGACAACTCTTTCAAAGCATTTCATGGCTACAGATGTGAGTGCTACGGGGCGATAGTCATTTAGACAGGTTACCTTGGCGTTCCTGGGCACAGGGACTATGGTTGTCTGCTTGAAACATGTAGGTTTGTAGGTTTTAAAAACTGGCTCAGGGAGAGCTTAAAAATGGTCAGCGCATGCACGGAGTACACATCCTGGTAATCTGTCTGGTCCTGGGGCTTTGTGAATGTTGACATGTTTAAAGGTCTTACTCACAGTTTTGGTGCAAAAATAATAGTGGATACGCTTGAAAATAATATAAGTAACTTATCGATTCCCCCCCATCATTAGCCATTTGTATCAAGCGTCTCAGAGGAGGAGTGTTGATCTAGGATCAGTTTTACCTTTTCGGTCACACTGAGACGCTTGATACAACTGGCCCTGACCACAGTGACACAACTTACCCTTTCGGCTCTGACAAAAAGCACTTAAGGTATTTCTTCCAATTCTTTGGAAAGCCAAAGAGAAACTTCTTCAACAGCCATGTTGGGAGTTCTGGTCAAGGAGAAAGGCACAAAAACAAGAAAGCATTTATGCAGATTGACAAGAGGGTCATTTTCAGTTCATTGAAAATGAAACCTTGTTTAAAGGATCTCTTTCTGAAACAGGCAATACAGAGCTGGTTCAAATGTAATCACCCAGAAAATACTAATATTATGGTTGAACTCAAATGTAGTGGTTGATGAAAGACCTGTAATGTTTTTTTTTTTTTTTGAGAAGGACACTTCGTTTTTAAATTAAAATTGTAAATTGGAATGGTAGAGTTATGTCTTACATGGAGCTATCGGAAATGTAAAATGGGAAGGTCTGCTCAATCCAAGATTAGAACCAATTGGTTACAGCACTACTCCAAAGATGGAGAAGGCCAGTGGCAGCGGGAGGACGCGGGGAACTGGTCTGTCTGCACAATATAAAGGATCAAAACTGACAGAGGAATAAAAACAGCATAAGTATACCAGTTTCCTTTGAGGACCAGGATATTGACAGCTGCGCCACACTGATTGCAAAAAATAGATTTTTGATGTACCGATTTCATGGCAGTGTGTACAGTGCCTTCAGAAAGTATTCATATCCCTCGACTTTTTCAAAAGGGGTAAAAAGTAGGAGCAAAACAAACATGGCCATCAATGTAATGATCTAATAAACTGGTTCAAACAGGAGTCACTGTCGGTCTGTCCTCAGAATTCACTACGCCGCCCTGCTGCAGCGCCTAGACGAACACCTTGCAAAAAATCTGTGCATCATGGGAATTCTCTTGGGATCCTGGAGACCATGTGTACAGTTGAAGTCGGAAGTTTACATACACTTAGGTTGGAGTCATTAAAACTTGTTAATAAATTAATAAATTTCTTGTTAATAAAACTATAGTTTTGGCCAGTCGGTTAGGACATCTACTTTGTGCATGACAAGTAATTTTTACAACAATTGTTTACAGATTATTTCATTTATAATTCACTGTATCACAACTCCAGCGGGTCAGAAGTTTACATACACTAAGTTGACTGTGCCTTTAAACAGCTCGGAAAATTCCAGAAAATTATGTCATGGCTTTAGAAGCTTCTGATAGGCTAATTGACATAATTTTAGTCAATTGGAGGTGTACCTACGGATGTATTTCAAGGCCTACCTTCAAACTCAGTGCCTCTTTGCTTGACATCATGGGAAAATCTAAAGAAATCAGCTAAGACCTCAGATATTTTTGTTCAGTATACAATTAGTGACTCCAAAATGACACAATATATGATTTACCATTCATTTCTATTGGGCACAAAGTAATCTGAAACACAACCAAAACAAACAGCAAATGCATCCAACAAGTTTGTAGAGTCACAAGCTTGATGTAATTGCCTGATAGGAATATGGGACCAAATACTAAACTTTTGACTACTTTAATACACATAA
Organism: Brachymystax lenok tsinlingensis; assembly: GCA_030435695.1. Lineage (NCBI taxonomy): Eukaryota > Metazoa > Chordata > Actinopteri > Salmoniformes > Salmonidae > Brachymystax > Brachymystax lenok. Next base: position 34,030,957 of record CM059808.1, on the reverse strand, counting down.
GTGAATTTGTCCCAATACTTTTGGTCCCCTAAAACTGGGAGACTATGTACAAAAAGTGCTATGATTTCTAAACTGTTCATCCAATATGGATGAGAATATCCCAAAATGAAAGCTGAGTCTGCACTTTAACTTCATAGTAATTTCTCATTCCAAATCCAAAGTGCTGGAGTACAGAACCAAAACAAAAAATGTGTCACTGTCCCAATATTTCTGGAGTCTCACTTTCCCAATATTCCAAAATGGCTGATTATTTCTGACTTACGGGCTCCGCTGAAATCCAGGGCCATCTTTCCCACCAGGACGTAAATGCTGCCTGAAGCAGTCTTCAGGTGGTTGGTTGAGATTCGCTCTGCGATGAGGTTGCTGTGCCAGGGCATCTTGTTGTCCCTTGGTGGAAAGCAAAGAGGCAGACTAAGTAAGTGAATCAATGTTTGCTTTTCAAAAAATAATGTGTTATTGAACTTCATATGATTCCGAGAAACAAAATTCTACTTACTCACGGAAACCATCCACGTAAAACTTGCTGTTCCTACTCTTCAGGAGCCAGTGCCTAAGGTGAATCCCTGTAACCTATCAAGCAATATACATTAATAGTTATATAGGTAGTTATGTATGGATATGCAAGTCCTGATAGAATAATTAAGTGCCATACAAGAAAACATTACCTCCCAGCAAAAATACAAAGCCAACAGCAATGAACTCAGAGGAAACAGCACCAGTCATCAGCCTACAAATCCAAAATAAGCAGCATCATCAAGACCATCTACTTACATTGGACCCAGTGGACCCTGCTGACCCTGCTAGATGCTTGGCTTGGAATACAACCTCCCGCTTCTTGGGGATGGAGATCTTCGGTGAGACCTGCAGGAGGGGGTCGTGCACCAGGTCTGGGAGGGGCCTGTCACTGTAAAACCCACACTGGCTGAGGCCGGCATGTGGCCTCGACAGAACGCTGGTCTCTGATAGGCCAGTGGGCACACTACAGGTCACGTTCACACTGGCGTCCTCTCCGGTGCCCCCGGCGGGATGTGCAGGGGTCGACACGCTGCGCTCACATCCTGTAAAGAGAAAGCCGTTGATGTTTTGTTTGTTGAGTCGACATCACATGTTGATAACAATTCACTTATGGTGTTTGGGTCATTAGAATCAGAAGAACAGAATAACAGTCCCTACTCTAAATTTCTAGCTGTCACCTTTCATGGTATCCTGCAGGCTTCCCACTTGATTACAGTCTTGTTGGTCCCTTTTTTGCCTTCTCTCTTTCAGAAGAGAAAACATATTTGCCGAAGAATCCAGGCATGGCAGTCTATCCAAAACAACTTTGGACCCTGTGCAGAAAACAGAAACAAATCATTTTACTTCTCAAAGTCATACATTTAAGTATTCTGACAACCAAGCAACCTTGATTGACACAATAATTGAGGATAAGAGAAACGACAACTTACTGAAAACTGATTCATTGTGTACAATGTTGTGTGCCCCAAATGTATTTTTCCCATTGCAATTTTCCATTGACTTTGACCTTTTCACTGGTGTAGTTATGTTGGTTGTCTGGGAGGCACTTTTGAAGTCTTGGAGGTGTGCTGGTGGTTGGGTGTCATTTGAGCTGAGCAGAGTGTGTGGGTATGACAAAGCTTTTCTTTGGGACTTTGTTGAGAAAGCACCCAGAGCTGGGCCTTGCTTTTGTGCATTTCTGTATGTTGGCGTGAACGCACTACTACCCATGTCTTTCAACGGTGACAGTCGTTGAAGGTCTTGTGTGTGGACCATAAAGTGTGAATGTGTCAAACCCTGGCTTGGCGACTGAAAAGGTGAAAGGGTCAGAGCCTCTGCCTCATAAGCGAATTCAAGGTCCTCGTTTACCCAATGCTGACGTCGTTTTCTAGGCGAGTTCATTACTCCACCGTGTTCTTCTTGGATGAGCGTTTCTCTGGCGTGTTTTTCTCTCACGGGTTTAGGCGTTTTGGTCCTCTCGTTCTCATCCGGTATTCTCTCTGCCCGAACTCTAGCTTTCATCCTCGCAAATACCATGGCTGGGCTTTCAAGGAGTTCCCTGGATATCAGCTCGCTTGTCCTAAAAGCCTTCAATGCAGGGGAAATAATTCGGTCTCTACCAACTGGGTCTTCTTCATGAAAATAAGTTGCTTCTCTGTGTCTTGACGGAGTAAACATGTTTTTCACGATCGATTTTTTACTATATGTAGATGAATGTCAACTGGAGCCACTGAAGTAAACTAGCTAGCTATATGCAACCACGATCTGGTCATTTCAAACTGGTCCATTGCTTGCTGGTTTCTATGGGGGGGAACAGAAGATGATTATTTGCTGGGATCTGGTTATACTAGGCTAGCTGACTGCTATATATTACATCGTACTGTCGTTGAATTACGAGGTAGTAACAGAGTGACCAGCAGATAGTTTACCCAGCAAGGTACTAGTTAACTAGCTAGCTAACGTTAGCTAAAAACCTACGACTGGATAACCAGCTAACAATGTTTGTCAGATTGCTGCTACAATGAAATATGCCGTTTCAAAGGTAATTGATTTGGTTGGCGCTTACTCAATATGTATTATATATTACATACTATTTGTGAATTGATGCCTTGATTATAAATGGTAAAATAGCAAACTAACGTTACTCACCGCAGAGATCCGTAATTTGAACTTCCCTCGAATGTCGCGTGATTGGACGGCGATTTCAAACGCGTCACTTCCGCAAACAACTTCCGTTCTCCGAGGTGGCTTTAGAACGCGCTGCCAAAGAGAAGAACGAGATGTGCGCATGTAGTCGTATAATGTAGTCGTATAATGTAGTGGGCTATTTACTGTTAAAACTATTGTTCCTGCGAATGCCTGCAGGAAAGAAGAACGAAATTGCAGCAATTGCTTTAGGTATGGCTCTTCGTACGGTGGGAGCTGCACAACTACCATCGGAGCTATGGGTCCACGTGTTTGGATTTCTGTCAACAACAGACAAACTAAACATTAGATCATGCTGCAAATATTTCAAAAAAATGGTTGACCACTGGTCCCTTTGGAAAGGCAACACAGTGGTGCTTAAAAAGCTGTGTGCCTACACCTCGCAGTTCTGGACAACTCTTCGCCGCAGGAAAATCAGCTCAGTTGTTGTACAGAAGGCAAGTTTGAAAGAATGGAAACAGCTTGCCCTATCCCTCCCTTGGCTCACCACAATAGCCGTGGAGCATTGTTTCGACGTGAAAGCCTTTGAAATTCTCAAGCAATTTCATAACTTGAAGAGGCTGGCTATTCGCAGGTGTCGCTGTGGCCAGGGACTGTCTGATGCAATTGTGCCTCTGCAGCAAGTGACTCATTTTAGTGTGTGCGAGATGCACTGTGCTCCAAGATCAGATATTATTAGTGCTGTCTCAAAGCTCTCCCATTTGACGTCTCTACTCTATCACGAAGGCAATCATCCTATCCCAAGACAGACATTCCACCTAATGCTTAACGGCTTGCCACATCTGAAGCATCTGTCTTTGAAAATGGGAACACAACATGGCTCTCTCCCAGAAGATTATTTTAATATTTCGAAAACAGATGGCTTTGCAGGTGAGGTACTTTGCACATTTACAACGCAAGACAATAGATTTTGATCGTATTGGATTTTCTTTTTACTACTCCTACAAAACGTTGGTGAAACAGTGAATGATTAGCTAAGCATAGCCTACCACATGGTTTTCAAAGCTGATTAGGCTACTCCATAGGCCTATGTTCTAGCTAGTGTGTGAAGTCCATGTTGATATATGGTTATATGTCTGTACAAGCCTATATCATCATACATTTTAAGTTATTAAATTCAGCAATAATGAGAAAATCTGTCTTTAGAAGATCCGCATGTCAGCCAACTTGGCTTGACCAGTCTGGAGCTTCTTGACTACATGGACCCCACCTTACCTGAAGAGGCCCTGAAGTGCCTCCCCTCCCTGCAGAGTCTCGCTGTGGACTACAGAGACAGGGACGTGGATCCCAGCAGGTGCCATCTGAAAACATGGCTGAGGGAACTCCCTCAACTGGCAGTTCTCAACGTTGCAAGTGGGTATGTGATTCGCCAGCTGTCAAACTAGCATTTTCCATGTCATGCACTGTTGGTAGGGTTACGGGGCAGCAGAATGGAGTCTGACAGTTGGTGGGGTTACGGGGCAGCAGTGTGGAGTCTGACAGTTGGTGGGGTTACGGGGCAGCAGTGTGGAGTCTGACAGTTGGTGGGGTTACGGGGCAGCAGAATGGAGTCTGACAGTTGGTGGGGTTACGGGGCAGCAGTGTGGAGTCTGACAGTTGGTGGGGTTACGGGGCAGCAGTGTGGAGTCTGACAGTTGGTGGGGTTACGGGGCAGCAGAGTGGAGTCTGACAGTTGGTGGGGTTACGGGGCAGCAGTGTGGAGTCTGACAGTTGGTGGGGTTACGGGGCAGCAGTGTGGAGTCTGACAGTTGGTGGGGTTACGGGGCAGCAGTGTGGAGTCTGACAGTTGGTGGGGTTACGGGCAGCAGAATGGAGTCTGACAGTTGGTGGGGTTACGGGCAGCAGTGTGGAGTCTGACAGTTGGTGGGGTTACGGGCAGCAGTGTGGAGTCTGACAGTTGGTGGGGTTACGGGCAGCAGAGTGGAGTCTGACAGTTGGTGGGGTTACGGGCAGCAGAGTGGAGTCTGACAGTTGGTGGGGTTACGGGGCAGCAGTGTGGAGTCTGACAGTTGGTGGGGTTACGGGGCAGCAGTGTGGAGTCTGACAGTTGGTGGGGTTACGGGGCAGCAGTGTGGAGTCTGACAGTTGGTGGGGTTACGGGGCAGCAGTGTGGAGTCTGACAGTTGGTTGGGTTACGGGGCAGCAGTGTGGAGTCTGACAGTTGGTTGGGTTACGGGGCAGCAGTGTGGAGTCTGACAGTTGGTGGGGTTACGGGGCAGCAGTGTGGAGTCTGACAGTTGGTTGGGTTACGGGGCAGCAATGTGGAGTCTGACAGTTGGTGGGGTTACGGGGCAGCAGTGTGGAGTCTGACAGTTGGTGGGGTTACGGGGCAGCAGTGTGGAGTCTGACAGTTGGTGGGGTTACGGGGCAGCAGTGTGGAGTCTGACAGTTGGTGGGGTTACGGTGCAGCAGTATAGAGTCCTAGCTGTCCTGTGGCTTCATTTGGAGATGTTTGACTGTCCTATGTTTTGTTTTCCAGAAGGCCATCCCGTCAGTGCTTATGCTCACTCCATTCCCGACACAGTGACCAGTTTAACTCTGCAGCGGGTGATGGTGGAGCAGAAGGACATGAAGGCTCTAGGGAAACAGGCTTCAGGCCTCTTGTATCTGCACTTTGATCCATGCAGCTATAACAGCGGCAGCAGCATCGGAGAGATCCCCAAACTATTCCCCCAGCTCATGACCCTTAAAATGCGGTGAGATATTAACATTGGTCGTAACTGACTTCTGTGTTGTGGTACGAACCCAGAGGTAGTAATAAGTTACTGGTGAACTCCTAATTAAGTGTCTACATGTTAAGTGTCTAATGTACACATTTTCCAAAGGTTTGACTCATTCATCTAAGCCAGGCCGATATACTGATATACTTTTCTATTCCACTTTTCCAGACACTACAATGTACCAGAGAGGGAGTTCTTGAGGCTCCAACAGTTGAAGCATCTGGAACAGTTGGAGATCCTTGATGCAGACAGTCCTGGTCCTCACCTTCTGCAGCTGATCCACAGGCTGCAGGTCCTGACCAACCACAGAACCCAAATCATCCATTCCCTGTCCCCGAGAGATCCCACAACCTGCTACTGTACTCACTACTAACATTATGACTAAGAGGAAGTGAACTCTGTTAGACTGTAGCCCACGTTTTCAACAGCACATGTTTAACATGTGAGATGATACGAAACTGCGTGCTCATCATTTGAGGTACATTTGCGATGCCAACTTGGCTGATGCAAAATAAGGAAACAGCTGAAATTATGAGGACGTTTAGTAAGTCAGTACCTCTGAGGTCAGTAGTCAACAGGCTATCTTTGTATAGAGCAAGGCAACAAACATTTCCTAACACAGGAACAGCCATTTTATGACATTTTATGCAATACTTTCTTTTTGAATCTGTTGTGTACCCATGATTGGGTTAAACAAAATGATTGTGCACAAAAACAACAACTTTTTTGACAAAAGAAAATGCAATTTTACCTTTATTTAACTAGGCAAGTCAGTTAAGACCAAATTCTTATTTTCAATGACGGCCTAGGAACAGTGGGTTAACTGCTTTGTACAAGGGCAGAACGACAGATTTTTACCTTGTCAGCTCGGGGATTCGATCTTGCAACCTTTCGGTTACTAGTCCAACGCTCTAAACACTAGGCTACCTGCCGCCCCAATACAATTAGCTTATTATCAGTTTTAAGATTGATTAAAGAAACATGTTACAGTTGAACTAGTGAAAGCTCTCTGGTTGAACACAACTACTACTGAATTGATGTGTTGAGTCTCCAGTGATTGTGTACCTCATCCCGTCTTCTACTGTGTTGCCTCAAGAGGGCAGTAAACACCATGGCAAAGAGTCGGTCTGTCAATTGTTGCCTGTTGGAGCACATTGCATTGCTAACTTTGTGATGGTCCAGAGAGATGCATTTCAAAAGCTGCATACCCCTCCACATATCCCACCTGGGTTTAATTGAAGTAGGAAGTGCCTTGACAAGGGAAATGAAGGACAAATGTATGCACACTTCTCATTTGATACCTTTGTTGCCACCCACAGATGGGTAGTTTACCCTCCCACAACGTGCCATCGTGATCAGAAGTTGGGATGTATTTACCTGTAGCATGACTATTTGGTCATAAAGGACGGACTAGCAAATGGCGCAGACATCTTTAGTACGTGTCTGTGATCCCTGTAGGAATTCAACCCATAACCGTGAATTGCACCTACAATCTTGTCTGAAACGTGTAGTTCCACTCAGTTTGATGGAAGGAAACAAGCACCGTGCTGTTAAATGCACAGTCAGATGATGAACGCCCTCTTCAGATGGGCTTCTACTCTCTCCACGTCTTAGTTCATTGTAAAGGTCATTAGTTTCTGTTTCACAGGGGTTGAATGTAATGTGGCACAATCCCCTCTGAGTTTCACGGTTTATTGAAGCTCTGAAATATCTAGCATTCAGCAAGGTCAAACCATCCATCACACTGTGGGGTAGTCACCGAGACAAAACGTCTTCACAACATGAGGCACACGAGAGAACAGAAATGACTCTTGTTGTTCAGATAACCCCACACATCTGATTTATCAGTTCATTTTATTGGCCTTATTCTGCAATTTGTTTCTCATTTTGATCTCTTTAAAAGACAACATTAACACAGACACAAGGTCACATAATTTGCAGCACAAGCTGGAAAATCGGACAATATGAGAATCATTAATTAATACATTCTAAATTACTAAATGTGTAGCTCCAATATAAGTGAAGAATTTGGCACAAGCAATTTGTTCAATCATCTCACAGCGAGGCAACTTCCTACTTATAGAAATCAACAATAGCAAAATTCAAATATGTAAATAGTTCCATTATTGGCAACAAAGGATTGCCCATCAACTAAATTAACTGATTATCAATTTCCATTTTCTTCAGTCACTGTAAATATATGTATCATTTACAAGGCACAACAAATATATTTTATAATATCATTTCTATTTGTGCATATAATAGAAAAACCTTTGTATTTTTTGTGAGGGTCATTTTGTCATTTTTTTTTTCTTCAAATCTTTTCGTCCACTTTATTCTGACCACCTGTGGTGTGGATGCATAGCTGGGTTTAAAAATCTCAGAGGGACTATGTACACAATAACCTGGTGCTAAACCAAACTGGTGTCAAACCAAACAAATACAGACTGCAAACAATCCCAGAATGACTGATTTCTAAAGAATTAGACAAAATACAAACATTTCTCCCATATATACACAAATAGAAAATGCTAGTATGTCATATTATGCTCTTGTGGATACTTCCCAATCGAACTTTAATGTTTCTACGTTAAAGTTTGTTCAAAGTTTCAACAGACGTAGGCCTATGGAAAAAGAAGCTTCTGTCCATTGTTGTTGGGCGATTTACCAGTCAAGAGCATTAAAGTGGCTATACGGCACTATTCCGTTAGGTAATTAAGGATTGATTTGATTTGAACATAAATATTATATCGGAAAAGTTAAGGCATAAAAGTTTGAGATATTCAGCATTTAACTATAGCATCGCTGACCTATGTGCCTGTACCATACTGTATTTAATAATGCTTTTTGGAGTTCAGACTGAGCAGTATTGCACACCCACTAAAATGCTTACACAATCATGCAACGGAATACAAATGCATAGTGGCAGAGTGTTTTGTGTGAGGATAGCTTCCAATGTACTTTACAAATATGATGCATTACTTACATTTGTAATTCAGAACACTATAAATAAGGCTTAAATAATCTATGAGCCTTGTTTGTATGCACGCGGTTGGCTCGCTAGAGGCTGTGCACACACAGGCCTACTGACAGTATCCCATTCTTATTTTGATTGTGAAGTGCTGGAAATCCACTTTATTTCTCTTTGTAATGGATACAGTTGGTCATGTTGTCATTTTGGTACCCAATTTGTTTTTAAGACTTGTAGCCTAGTCGTTGAATGAAATGCGAAAGATAGTTTGGCAGAGTTGAGAGATAATGAGCCTACCTGTGCCGAGCACATGACTCTTTTCCCTTTCACTCGCCACCTGCCCTTTTGGTTTTGTGTGGTGGTATAATAAAAACAAAATGGTATACCGTTTTTGTCGTTGTTCTGAACCCGCAAGTCGTTGTGACATTGTCAAGTTCTCAACCCTCACCCCGGTCCGTTGGTTGCAGCTGTTTGGTCTGCCCTGTACGGAGCTCACGTGCGCCCGGTTGTACCTTTTAACCCAGTCTGCGTTGTACAGAGATTGCGCTGCGCCCGGTATCCAAACACGTATGGCTTGAGATTCGGTCACAGGTCGAGTGTGTGTGTATCAAGCTATCTATTTTAAATATCAACAGTACAGCAGTACATTTTACACATCTGCCCCCTGAAAGGTCTGTGCACAGCCCTGGAGTAGGGCACCCCACTCTTAGAAAAAAGGGTTTGAAAAGGGTTTGAAAAAAAAGGGTTTGTCCCCATAGGATAACCCTTGCTAATTCCGGGTAGAACCCTTTTGGGTTTCATGTAGAACTCTCTGTGGAAAGGTTTTTTCGTGGAACCCAATGGGGTTCTACCCAATACAGCCGAAAACCCCTTTTAGGTTGTAAATAGCACTTTTTTTTAAAAGATAGGAATGGAAGATAGGAAGGTTGGGGTAAAGACCCATGGATACAAAGAGAGAGCATTCCTATTTCATAACTCATTCAAAGCGTGGAGAAGCACAATTAATAAATTATAATTCATCTGAATTTAGGTTTTAATAGTATCATCCTCTGAGAGATGACAGAACAGAAAGACATATTTATGATGGACTTCTTTATAAATAAAATACACCTTTGCTCCAACAAATGTTTTTGATCACATTTAACGTGATACATTATTCATGTTGTGAAATTTCTAAAAAAGTACTCTCAAGATGGGGCAGGAATAATCATTGAGTGCTCAAGATCAAACATCAGACGTCATTAGAAAGTAAGAACGAATGACTGAGAAACAAATGCTTTATTTTGGTTTTCTGGTGTGAATGCTACACTAGCTTATTGTGTTGATGAAGCCTGACAACTTCAAAGGCCTCTGCTATTCATTTTTCATACTACATGTTTGTAAAAAAAAAAAAAAGAAAAACATTGAATATCCGGCTGTGGACTGAGAGATTAATGAAAGGGGTTACTATGTGTGTGACCTTCTGTGTCCCCAAAATGGCAGTATTCGTGTTGCACAGTCAAAGTTCAGTAGGTTACATACTGTACGCCCAGTGAAATGGAAGAGGAGTTGTGTAAAAAGAAATATCTCAAAGATGTGTCCTCCCCAAAGTCACTGTAAACTTGTGCATTCAACATGGGCGGTGAGAATGTACAAAGATCAGCTGGTTGTTGATTTATCAGCCTATGAAGGTGGAATGTTGAAACTTTTTTCATTTATTTCCTATTGCACAAGAAACGAGTAAAATACTTTTAAGCCCTGTGCTAACATGCACTCTTTGGCCTGATCTTGTCTAGATTCTGATTGTACTCACATTTTTAGACCAGTCTGGTGTAGACGATTAAAAAGACACGTTGTGATCAGATCTTCCTGACCACCTCCGGAGGAAGTCAGGCCCGCATTGTGTCTGGATATCAATCAAGGGCTCGGTTCAATCTGTATCACTGAAGCGTTTCCGATTGAGCCGACATATGCAGCGTTTACTGTGAGTGCAGTCTCTGCTAACGAGGGAACATTTCCTTTAAATTTCAACCACGCTGTAACGCTGAACTTCTGCAATACAGATTGAATCCAGATCCAAGTATAAACAGATCTGGATTGGCGACTATTTAAATCAGCATTATACTGGCCTCTAAAATCATTGACAGGTAGCACCATTGACTTATGGCATCAGTAATCGTCATAAAATAAATATTATTTTTGAAATAATCTGTAAAATAATTTGCATACAGGGAGGCAGTGTTATAGTACTTGAGTCCAGGACTCAGACTTTCATGACTTTCACGATTTTCATGACTCGACTTGGACTTTACCACCGGGGGAATCGGACTTGGACTCAGACCCCGACCAGTTGTGACTGTGTTATTAGGAAATCTCTCTCTTTTGCATAATTCAACATGCTAGCTAGCTGAAGCAGCAAATGTTAGATAGCTGTATTATCTATTTACCTGTGCAACACTCTGATGAAATTAAGCTTAAAAAAGGGTTGGACAACAACTTTTAGCACTACCAAGGGACTCGTGACTCGACTCGTAACTCGAGTGTAAAGGACTCTGACTTGGACTCAGACTCGAACACTAGGGACTTGGGACTCGACTCGTGACTCGAGTACAAAGGACTCTGACTTGGACTCAGACTCGAACACTAGGGACTTGTGACTCGAGTATAAAGGACTCTGACTTGGACTCAGACTCGAACACTAGGGACTTGACTCAAGGTTTAGTGACTTGTCTACATCAGTGCAGGGAGACATCAACTTATCTTGTCACAATGTTGACACAGTGGATGGATAATACAATGTGTAGACACGACAAACCTTGATCAGATAGTGATTGGATCATATTGATCAGATCAGGAAACGCATGTTAGCCCATGGTGTAAACGAGAATTTAGAGAGGAGGGTGTGAGATTTTTCTGCTATAGTCCAAGGGGGGTATACCTGCCAATAAACCTCCTGATTGAAGGCCAACCATAACCACAAACCTGGAAACATAACTGCAATCCATATGTTAACATTAATTCAAGAAATGTCCTTTCATGGTAAATTACTCATGAGTAGTAATGCATTCATAGCTTCTTAAATACCTTATTAGTATTGGCTAACACAATAAATAAAAGTATCCTTGGAAATCACCACCAACCACTTAATTAGCATGACCTAAACGGATGTCACATTCGAATCAACAAAATAACCTTAAAAATAAAATGAATCATACAACAGACATGGCAGTTTATCAGTACATGAAGATTTGAGAAACATAGAGATATTATCAATGAAACAGCTTTAATTAAACCTGTCAATCAATTGCGAAACACGTGCCACGGGATATAAATGAAAACTCCCCTGGTATGAAAAAATGTAACTGTCTATTTAAAAAGAAAACGATTTTCTATCGACAATTACATGTCACTTCAGTCACCGTAGGCTCTGGGACCATATGGAGGAGCTGTTTGCTAAAAGACTGATCCCCGAAGGTGTTTATTTTAAATCAAGGGTGGACATAGATGGCTCTCTCCCTGCCTCGTTCTCTCTCTCGGGGAAGGTAGATCCCCATTCCCCAGCCTATTTGTCAGTGGGCGTCTGTCTGATAGCAGCAGCCCATTTGGTTTTCATGCATAGCAGCACTGTGGATCAGGATTAGAGACATCAGCTATCAGTCACTGCTGTTTCCAGGCCCTGAGAGTTAGAGCAGCCAGAACAGGAGAGTGCTAACTCACTATAGACAAATGGTATTGTCAGGGAGGGAACAATCTGCGTTCATCATTTCTTATCTGCTGCCCACTGGTGCTGATACTGGGAGATGTACCTCTGCCTGCTTTTGTAGGTTCAAGGACTATGTGATTGAGTTGGAGCTGTTGACACCCTGCTCTGTAAACACACACATGCATGTCAGCGCACACGCACACACGCGCACACGCACACACACACACAAGCACCCCCAACCTGTAGTATGTGCAGAATAAGCTCTTTCAGGCCATGTACAGTGCAGTAGGCTCCTGAATCTAGGGCATGTGTGTTCGGAATAAAGGATGTGATCTTGCCACATCATAAAGTGTCTTTTAGCAAATGATTTATACATACACATGCCCTAGATTCAAGCCACCGCGCCTCCATCTTGGCACTTATTTTGGTAGCTATAGAAATGCATTCATTAATGTCTACATTTCTGCCACGTGTATTCTGTGACCGACACCTTTAGTGCATATGTTTAAATGATATTATGTGAGCTAAACATACAAATAAAGTCAAACAATTTAAGATGACTAATGTTACTGTCCCCTCTACAACAACAACATACTTAAACACGTGATTTCTTTTTCTTTAAATATTTATTTGGAATACTGTAGAATTCCATTTGTTCCAATGGAGGACTGCTTCTACATGGGAGTGCCAATATGCCTGACCGGTGGTTTCAAAGCCTCTCAATGGCCAATACACAGCATCAGCAATCCAGGGTTTCAGTGCCTTCAGAAAGTATTCACACCCCTTGACTTTTTCCACATTTTGTTGTGTTACAGCTTGCATTTAAAATTGATTAAATGTTGATTTTTTTTCTTCTGATCTACCAACAATACCCCATAATGTAAAAGTGGAATTCTGTTTGTAGAGAATTTTTATGTCTTGAGTCAATAAAAATTCAACCCCTTTGTTATGGCAAGCCTAATTAAGTTCAGGACAAAAACATGTGCTTAACAAATTGCATAATACTTTGCTTGGATTCATTCCGTGTTCAATTACAGTGTTCAATTAACATGATTTTTGAATGACTACCCCACACAAGGTCCCTCAATCGAGTAGTGAATTTCAAGCACAGATTCAACCACAAAGACCTGGGAGGTTTTTCAATGCCTCGCAAAGAAAGGCACTGATTGGTGGATGTGTACAAATGTGGTTTTGGATGGTGTACCAATACCCCAGTCACTACAAAGATACAGTCGTCCTTCATAACTCAAGAAGAGTTCAACTTCAAGAAGAAGAAAACTGTTCAGGGATTTCACCATGAGGCCGAAGGTGATTTTAAAATAGTTACAGAGTTTAATGGCTGTGATAGGGGAGAACTGAGGATGGATCAACAACATTATAGTTACTCCACAATACTAACCTAAATGACAGACGGAAAAGAACGAAGCCTGTACACAATAAAAATATTCCAAAACGTGCATTCTGTTTGCAATAAGGCACTTAAGTAATACTGCAGACAAAATGTGTCAAAGCAATTCACTTTTTGTCCTGAATACAAAGCGTTAGGTTTGGGGAAAATCTAATACAACACATCGCTGAATAACATTCTTCATATTTTCAAGCATGGTAGTGGCTGCATCATGTTATGGGTATGCTTGTCATCGGCAAGGACTAGGAAGTCTTTTAGGATAAAAAGAAACAGAATACAGCTATAAGCACAAGCAACATCATAGAGGAAAACCTGGTTCAGTCTGCTTTCCAACAAACACTGGGAGACAAATTCACCTTTCAGCAGGACAATAACCTAAAACACAAGGCCAAATCTAGACTGTAGTTGCCTAGTTACAGTTTTTAATTAAATAGGCTTGAACATCTATGGCAAGACTTGAAATGGCTGTCTAGCAATGACCAACAATCAACTTGACAGAGTTTGAAGAATTTAAAAAAGAATAATCCAGGTTTGCAAAGCTCTTAGAGACTTATCCAAAAAGACAGCATATAATCTGCATCAAAGGTGCTTCCATTAAGTATTGACTCAGGGGTGTGAATACTTATGTAAATTTCATATTTCTGTGTTTCCATTTTCAATAAATGTGCAAACATCTCTAAAAACATGCTTTCGTTTGTCATTATGGGGTAGATGGGCGAGAGAAAAAATCTATTTAATCCATTTTGAATTCCGTCTGTAAGACAACAAATTGTGGAACAAGTCAAGGGGTGTGAACACTTTCTGTAGACACGTCATTGGTTTTAGCTCTGTCTTTGTTGACACTTGGGGATAACCTGAGTCACTCTCTTCCCTGCCCAGGTAGTTCAGGAAACGACTGCCATTGTAAGATAACACCATTTTACTTAACGAGATGATCTTTGACCCACGTTTTCGGTCAGGGTCAAGTGCGACCATGTCCCAAATGACACCCTATCTTCTATATAGTGCACTACTTCTGATCAGAGCCCTATGGGTAGTGCACTACTTCTGATCAGAGCCCTATGGGTAGTGCACTAAAGGGAATAGGGTGCCATTTGATACACAACCCTAGTCTGTTGCACAGACTAATGAATGGAAATATATGCAACACTGGATTACCAAAGTGGGTCAGATATGTCTGCACAGTGAACACATCCAGCGGTGCACAGACTATATATTCTGCCCATCATAAAATGCAACTGAGCATAGCCAATGTGCTGTTGCGTTATGACTTGTTTACTGACACACCGTTACACGTGTGAGTGAGTGAACCATTGTTTGGTCATCGTTTTGAAGTCGGCCCTGTTGTGGTTGGCTGAGGTCTTTCTCTCTTTCATAGCATGTAACCCATTGGAGGATGCTTTAAATCAGAACAGGCTGGTTGTTATAGAGTTCTGGGACAGTACATTTCATTATAACGGCTTTATAGGGGATTCATGCTAAACACATTATGATGGCTTTATAGGGCATTCATGAATACACACGTCTGTCATGCTAAACAATTATAATGGCTTTATAGGGCATTATAATTGTTTAGCATGACAGACGTGTTTATTCATGAATGTTATAATGGCTTTATAGGGCATTCATGCTAAACACATTATAATGGCTTTATAGGGCATTCATGCGCCACATTATAATGGCTTTATAGGGAATTCATGCTAAGCACATTATAATGGATTTATAGGGCATTCATGCTACACACATTATAATGGCTTTATAGGGCATTCATGCTAAACACATTATAATTGATTTATAGGGCATTCATGCGCCACATTATAATGGCTTTAAAGGGCATTCGTGCTAAACACACTATAATGGCTTTATAGGGCATTCATGAAGAACACATTATAATGGCTTTATAGTGCATTCATGATAAACACATTATAATGGCTTTATAGGGCATTCATGCTAAACACACTATAATGGCTTTATAGGGCATTCATGCTAAACACATTATAATGGCTTTATAGGGCATTCATGATAAACACATTATAATGGCTTTATAGGGCATTCATGCTAAACACACTATAATGGCTTTATAGGGCATTCATGCTAAACACATTATAATGGGTTTATAGGGCATTCATGATAAACACATTATAATGGCTTTATAGGGCATTCATGAAGAACACATTATAATGGCTTTATAGGGCATTCATGCTAAACACATTATAATGGCTTTATAGGGCATTCATGCTAAACACACTATAATGGCTTTATAGGGCATTCATGCGAAACACATTATAATTGATTTATAGGGCATTCATGATAAACACATTATAATGGCTTTATAGGGCATTCATGAAGAACACATTATAATGGATTTATAGGGCATTCATGCTCCACATTATAATGGCTTTATAGGGCATTCATCCTAAACACATTATAATTGATTTATAGGGCATTCATGAAGAACACATTATAATGGCTTTATAGGGCATTCATGAAGAACACATTATAATGGCTTTATAGGGCATTCATGAAGAACACATTATAATGGCTTTATAGGGCATTCATGCTAAACACATTATAATGGCTTTATAGGGCATTCATGATAAACACATTATAATGGCTTTATAGGGCATTCGTGAAGAACACACTATAATGGCTTTATAGGGCATTCATGATAAACACATTATAATGGCTTTATAGGGCATTCATGAAGAACACACTATAATAGCTATATAGGGCATTCATGAAGAACACATTATAATGGCTTTATAGGGCATTCATGATAAACACATTATAATGGCTTTATATGGCATTCATGCTAAACACACTATAATAGCTTTATAGGGCATTCATGAAGAACACATTTTAATGGCTTTATAGGGCATTCATGCTAAACACACTATAATGGCTTTATAGGGCATTCATGCTAAACACATTATAATGGCTTTATAGGGCATTCATGATAAACACATTATAATGGCTTTATATGGCATTCATGCTAAACACACTATAATAGCTTTATAGGGCATTCATGAAGAACACATTTTAATGGCTTTATAGGGCATTCATGCTAAACACACTATAATGGCTTTATAGGGCATTCATGCTAAACACATTATAATGGCTTTATAGGGCATTCATGATAAACACATTATAATGGCTTTATAGGGCATTCATGCTAAACACACTATAATGGCTTTATAGGGCATTCATGCTTTATAGGGCATTCATCCTAAACACATTATAATTGATTTATAGGGCATTCATGAAGAACACATTATAATGGCTTTATAGGGCATTCATGATAAACACATTATAATGGCTTTATAGGGCATTCATGAAGAACACATTATAATGGCTTTATAGGGCATTCATGCTAAACACATTATAATGGCTTTATAGGGCATTCATGATAAACACATTATAATGGCTTTATAGGGCATTCGTGAAGAACACACTATAATGGCTTTATAGGGCATTCATGATAAACACATTATAATGGCTTTATAGGGCATTCATGAAGAACACACTATAATAGCTTTATAGGACATTCATGAAGAACACATTATAATGGCTTTATAGGGCATTCATGATAAACACATTATAATGGCTTTATAGGGCATTCATGCTAAACACACTATAATAGCTTTATAGGGCATTCATGAAGAACACATTTTAATGGCTTTATAGGGCATTCATGCTAAACACACTATAATGGCTTTATAGGGCATTCATGCTAAACACATTATAATGGCTTTATAGGGCATTCATGATAAACACATTATAATGGCTTTATAGGGCATTCATGCTAAACACACTATAATGGCTTTATAGGGCATTCATGCTAAACACATTATAATGGGTTTATAGGGCATTCATGATAAACACATTATAATGGCTTTATAGGGCATTCATGAAGAACACATTATAATGGCTTTATAGGGCATTCATGCTAAACACACTATAATGGCTTTATAGGGCATTCATGCGAAACACATTATAATTGATTTATAGGGCATTCATGATAAACACATTATAATGGCTTTATAGGGCATTCATGAAGAACACATTATAATGGATTTATAGGGCATTCATGCTCCACATTATAATGGCTTTATAGGGCATTCATCCTAAACACATTATAATTGATTTATAGGGCATTCATGAAGAACACACTATAATAGCTTTATAGGGCATTCATGAAGAACACATTATAATGGCTTTATAGGGCATTCATGATAAACACATTATAATGGCTTTATATGGCATTCATGCTAAACACACTATAATAGCTTTATAGGGCATTCATGAAGAACACATTTTAATGGCTTTATAGGGCATTCATGCTAAACACACTATAATGGCTTTATAGGGCATTCATGCTAAACACATTATAATGGCTTTATAGGGCATTCATGATAAACACATTATAATGGCTTTATAGGGCATTCATGCTAAACACACTATAATGGCTTTATAGGGCATTCATGCTTTATAGGGCATTCATCCTAAACACATTAGAATTGATTTATAGGGCATTCATGAAGAACACATTATAATGGCTTTATAGGGCATTCATGAAGAACACATTATAATGGCTTTATAGGGCATTCATGAAGAACACATTATAATGGCTTTATAGGGCATTCATGCTAAACACATTATAATGGCTTTATAGGGCATTCATGATAAACACATTATAATGGCTTTATAGGGCATTCGTGAAGAACACACTATAATGGCTTTATAGGGCATTCATGATAAACACATTATAATGGCTTTATAGGGCATTCATGAAGAACACACTATAATAGCTTTATAGGGCATTCATGAAGAACACATTATAATGGCTTTATAGGGCATTCATGATAAACACATTATAATGGCTTTATAGGGCATTCGTGAAGAACACACTATAATGGCTTTATAGGGCATTCATGATAACACATTATAATGGCTTTATAGGGCATTCATGAAGAACACACTATAATAGCTTTATAGGGCATTCATGAAGAACACATTATAATGGCTTTATAGGGCATTCATGATAAACACATTATAATGGCTTTATATGGCATTCATGCTAAACACACTATAATAGCTTTATAGGGCATTCATGAAGAACACATTTTAATGGCTTTATAGGTCATTCATGCTAAACACACTATAATGGCTTTATAGGGCATTCATGCTAAACACATTATAATGGCTTTATAGGGCATTCATGATAAACACATTATAATGGCTTTATAGGGCATTCATGCTAAACACACTATAATGGCTTTATAGGGCATTCATGCTTTATAGGGCATTCATCCTAAACACATTATAATTGATTTATAGGGCATTCATGAAGAACACATTATAATGGCTTCATAGGGCATTCATGAAGAACACATTATAATGGCTTTATAGGGCATTCATGCTAAGCACATTATAATGGCTTTATAGGGCATTCATGATAAACACATTATAATGGCTTTATAGGGCATTCGTGAAGAACACACTATAATGGCTTTATAGGGCATTCATGATAAACACATTATAATGGCTTTATAGGGCATTCATGAAGAACACACTATAATAGCTTTATAGGGCATTCATGAAGAACACATTATAATGGCTTTATTGGGCATTCATGAAGAACACATTATAATGGCTTTATAGGGCATTCATGAAGAACACATTATAATGGCTTTATAGGGCATTCATGCTAAGCACATTATAATGGCTTTATAGGGCATTCATGATAAACACATTATAATGGCTTTATAGGGCATTCGTGAAGAACACACTATAATGGCTTTATAGGGCATTCATGATAAACACATTATAATGGCTTTATAGGGCATTCATGAAGAACACACTATAATAGCTTTATAGGGCATTCATGAAGAACACATTATAATGGCTTTATAGGGCATTCATGATAAACACATTATAATGGCTTTATAGGGCATTCATGCTAAACACACTATAATAGCTTTATAGGGCATTCATGAAGAACACATTTTAATGGCTTTATAGGGCATTCATGCTAAACACACTATAATGGCTTTATAGGGCATTCATGCTAAACACATTATAATGGCTTTATAGGGCATTCATGATAAACACATTATAATGGCTTTATAGGGCATTCATGCTAAAAACACTATAATGGCTTTATAGGGCATTCATGCTAAACACATTATAATGGGTTTATAGGGCATTCATGATAAACACATTATAATGGCTTTTATAAGGCATTCATGAAGAACACATTATAATGGCTTTATAGGGCATTCATGCTAAACACACTATAATGGCTTTATAGGGCATTCATGCGAAACACATTATAATTGATTTATAGGGCATTCATGATAAACACATTATAATGGCGTTATAGGGCATTCATGAAGAACACATTATAATGGATTTATAGGGCATTCATGCTCCACATTATAATGGCTTTATAGGGCATTCATCCTAAACACATTATAATTGATTTATAGGGCATTCATGAAGAACACATTATAATGGCTTTATAGGGAATTCATGAAGAACACATTATAATGGCTTTATAGGGCATTCATGAAGAACACATTATAATGGCTTTATAGGGCATTCATGATAAACACATTATAATGGCTTTATAGGGCATTCATGAAGAACACACTATAATAGCTTTATAGGGCATTCATGCTAAACACACTATAATGGCTTTATAGGGCATTCATGCTAAACACATTATAATGGCTTTATAGGGCATTCATGATAAACACATTATAATGGCTTTATAGGGCATTCATGCTAAACACTATAATAGCTTTATAGGGCATTCATGAAGAACACATTATAATGGCTTTATAGGGCATTCATGATAAACACATTATAATGGCTTTATAGGGCATTCATGAAGAACACATTATAATGGCTTTATAGGGCATTCATGAAGAACACATTATAATGGCTTTATAGGGCATTCATGAAGAACACATTATAATGGCTTTATAGGGCATTCATGCTAAACACATTATAATGGCTTTATAGGGCATTCATGATAAACACATTATAATGGCTTTATAGGGCATTCATGATAAACACATTATAATGGCTTTATAGGGCATTCATGCTAAACACATTATAATGGCTTTATAGGGCATTCATGATAAACACATTATAATGGCTTTATAGGGCATTCATGAAGAACACACTATAATGGCTTTATAGGGCATTCATGATAAACACATTATAATGGCTTTATAGGGCATTCATGCTAAACACATTATAATGGCTTTATAGGGCATTCATGATAAACACATTATAATGGCTTTATAGGGCATTCATGCTAAACACACTATAATGGCTTTATAGGGCATTCCTGCTAAACACATTATAATGGGTTTATAGGGCATTCATGATAAACACATTATAATGGCTTTATAGGGCATTCATGAAGAACACATTATAATGGCTTTATAGGGCATTCATGCTAAACACACTATAATGGCTTTATAGGGCATTCATGAAGAACACATTATAATGGCTTTATAGGGCATTCATGCTAAACACACTATAATGGCTTTATAGGGCATTCATGTGAAACACATTACAATTGATTTATAGGGCATTCATGATAAACACATTATAATGGCTTTATAGGGCATTCATGAAGAACACATTATAATGGATTTATAGGGCATTCATGCTCCACATTATAATGGCTTTATAGGGCATTCATCCTAAACACATTATAATTGATTTATAGGGCATTCATGAAGAACACACTATAATGGCTTTATAGGGCATTCATGATAAACACATTATAATGGCTTTATAGGGCATTCATGAAGAACACACTATAATAGCTTTATAGGGCATTCATGCTAAACACACTATAATAGCTTTATAGGGCATTCATGAAGAACACATTTTAATGGCTTTATAGGGCATTCATGCTAAACACACTATAATGGCTTTATAGGGCATTCATGCTAAACACATTATAATGGCTTTATAGGGCATTCATGATAAACACATTATAATGGCTTTATAGGGCATTCATGCTAAACACTATAATAGCTTTATAGGGCATTCATGAAGAACACATTATAATGGCTTTATAGGGCATTCATGATAAACACATTATAATGGCTTTATAGGGCATTCATGAAGAACACATTATAATGGCTTTATAGGGCATTCATGAAGAACACATTATAATGGCTTTATAGGGCATTCATGAAGAACACATTATAATGGCTTTATAGGGCATTCATGCTCCACATTATAATGGCTTTATATGGCATTCATCCTAAACACATTATAATGGATTTATAGGGCATTCATGCTCCACATTATAATGGCTTTATAGGGCATTCATCCTAAACACATTATAATTGATTTATAGGGCATTCATGAAGAACACATTATAATGGCTTTATAGGGCATTCATGAAGAACACATTATAATGGCTTCATAGGGCATTCATGAAGAACACATTATAATGGCTTTATAGGGCATTCATGCTAAACACATTATAATGGCTTTATAGGGCATTCATGATAAACACATTATAATGGCTTTATAGGGCATTCATGAAGAACACACTATAATTGCTTT
This sequence comes from Brachymystax lenok tsinlingensis, assembly GCA_030435695.1. NCBI lineage: Eukaryota > Metazoa > Chordata > Actinopteri > Salmoniformes > Salmonidae > Brachymystax > Brachymystax lenok. The sequence goes on along the minus strand of CM059808.1, from coordinate 34,008,878 downwards.
ATAGGGCATTCATGATAAACACATTATAATGGCTTTATAGGGCATTCATGAAGAACACACTATAATAGCTTTATAGGGCATTCATGAAGAACACATTATAATGGCTTTATAGGGCATTCATGATAAACACATTATAATGGCTTTATAGGGCATTCATGATAAACACATTATAATGGCTTTATAGGGCATTCATGCTAAACACACTATAATAGCTTTATAGGGCATTCATGAAGAACACATCTGTCACGTACTGTATCACTTAGAACCAAAAGTCATTACAACGTAAAGTAAAAGCTCATTAAATATTGTGCTTTGTCAAATGTAGCACTTTACATAGCATGACATTTGCTGATGTCATGCTATACAGGCATTTATACAGGCATTTATACAGGCATTTATATTGGCATTTATTCAGGCATTTATTCAGGCATTTATTCAGGCATTTATATAGGCACTTGTACAGGCATTTATACAGAGATTTATAAAGGCATTTATACAGAGATTTATAAAGGCATTTATACAGGCATTTATATAGAGATTTATAAAGGCATTTATACAGAGATTTATAAAGGCATTTATACAGGCATTTATACAGAGATTTATAAAGGCATTTATACAGGCACTTATACAGGCACTTATACAGGCATTTATACAGAGATTTATAAAGGCATTTATACAGGCATATCTGAACAAGAGAGATTAAAGAGACGCCAGATTATAGGAAGGCAGTTCAACTTCCTAATACCTAGGTTGTGGGAGAGGAGTTTGACGTTAAAGAAGAATGAATCTGGACTTAATTGGGATAAACAGTCAGTGGCAGGAACACTGTTATCTCCTGTGTTCAGGTAACCCTCGCACATCACTCACGCATAGGATTTCATTTCTTTATGGAGCCTCCAGAATCTTGTTTTATGGAGACTCCAGAATCATGTTTTATGGAGCCTCCAGAATCTTGTTTCATGGAGCCTCCAGAATCGTGTTTTATGGAGACTCCAGAATCTTGTTTTATGGAGCCTCCAGAATCTTGTTTTATGGAGACTCCAGAATCGTGTTTTATGGAGACTCCAGAATCGTGTTTTATGGAGACTCCAGAATCGGGTTTTATGGAGACTCCAGAATCGGGTTTTATGGAGACTCCAGAATTGAGTTTTATGGAGACTCCAGAATCGGGTTTTATGGAGACTCCAGAAATGTTCCACTACAATTTGCATAACAAGCAGGTCTGTATTCTAATTGAATTCCTGCCACATCCCACCTTAAGAGCTCTTAGGAAAAACTCTGCGGTGCAACGTTCACTGGGGAGGGGGGGACATGTCCAAAGGCACTGTATATAGGCATTTATACAGGCATTTAGATAGGCATTTATATATTCTGAAATTGTGTTTTAGTTCCCCCCAGTTTTATCATTGGAATGTGATACAAAACGAGGCAACAGTGTGCTTTAGGATCATGCAGACTTCTCCAAGCGGTCGGGTAGGCTGTTTAGAGTGTTTATCCTACGATAAAAAATGTATAATAATAATAATTGTATGTCCCTCCCACTTCTAAAACCAAAGTTGCACCCCTGGAAAATGTCATGCCTAAATACCTAAATATAAAGTGTTGCATTTTGTCATTGCATTTACCTTTAGTAGACAACATGGCTGCTTCGTCACTCATTTAGAAATCAACTATAATATTTCAGTTGTGACAACACAGTAATTTGGTTATTAGAGTAACACAGTAATTTGGTTATTAGAGCAACACAGTAATTTGGTTATTAGAGCAACACAGTAATTTGGTTATTAGAGCATTCACAGTAATTTGGTTATTAGAGCATTCACAGTAATTTGGTTATTAGAGCATTCACAGTAATTTGGTTATTAGAGTAACACAGTAATTTGGTTATTAGAGTAACACAGTAATTTGGTTATTAGAGCAACACAGTAATTTGGTTATTAGAGTAACACAGTAATTTGGTTATTAGAGCAACACAGTAATTTGGTTATTAGAGTAACACAGTAATTTGGTTATTAGAGCAACACAGTAATTTGGTTATTAGAGTAACACAGTAATTTGGTTATTAGAGTAACACAGTAATTTGGTTATTAGAGTAACACAGTAATTTGGTTATTAGAGCATTCACAGTAATTTGGTTATTAGAGCAACACAGTAATTTGGTTATTAGAGTAACACAGTAATTTGGTTATTAGAGTCCTTTTAGGGTGTCTAAATAGTTTCACACTATCCCCCAACCAAAATGGCTAGTTTAGGTAACACATTAATTAGTTATAACATGCAAATGAACTCACTAATTGTAAGTCATATGCAAATAGAATTAGGATGTGGGGAATGGCTCTCTCTCTTGCAACATCTGGGTAAAATTGCATAGGGATGACTTTGGTTTGCTTGATTGAATGGTTCGTGCCCTCCAGCAGTATCTTCTGCTGCTGTAAGGAGAGATGAGCAGCACACTATGGTTTAGAACAGAGCAAGGCTGGATAGAGCTCCTTTAATTAGCTTGGCTGCAGATAAGTTGGGCGCTTACAAACACACACACACACACACACACACACACACACACACACACACACACACACACACACAGAGAGTTTATGGATTCCCTTTCCACGCCTCATTTAGATTATATTGTCTCACGTGTGGGCTGTCAAAACAACCTCCTCCCCTGACCCATTATAGAACTCCTTGACCCTGACCCATTAAAGAACTCCTTGACCCTAACCCATTATAGAACTCCTTGACCCTAACCCTAACCCTGACACATTATAGAACTCCTTGACCCTGAACCAATCTAGAACTCCTTGACCCTGACCCATTATAGAACTCATTGACCCTGAACCATTCTAGAACTCATTGACCCTAACCCATTATAGAACTCCTTGACCCTAACCCATTATAGAACTCCATGATCCTGACCCATTATAGAACTCCTTGACCCTGACCCATTATAGAACTCCTTGACCCTGACCCATTATAGAACTCCTTGACCCTAACCCTGACCCTGACCCATTATAGAACTCCTTGATCCTGACCCATTATAGAACTCCTTGACCCTGACCCATTATAGAACTCCTTGACCCTGACCCATTATAGAACTCCTTGACCCTAACCCATTATAGAACTCCTTGACCCTGACCCTGACCCATTATAGAACTCCTTGACCCTAACCCATTATAGAACTCCTTGACCCTGACCCATTATAGAACTCCTTGACCCTGACCCATTATAGAACTCCTTGACCCTAACCCATTATAGAACTCCTTGATCCTGACCCATTATAGAACTCCTTGACCCTAACCCTAACCCATTATAGAACTCCTTGACCCTGACCCATTATAGAACTCCTTGACCCTAACCCATTATAGAACTCATTGACCCTAACCCTAACCCATTATAGATCTCCTTGACCCTAACCCTAACCCATTATAGAACTCCTTGACCCTAACCCATTATAGAACTCCTTGACCCTAACCCATTATAGAACTCCTTGACCCTGACCCATTATAGAACTCCTTGACCCTAACCCTGACCCATTATAGAACTCCTTGACCCTAACCCATTATAGAACTCCTTGACCCTGACCCATTATAGAACTCCTTGACCCTAACCCTGACACATAATAGAACTCCTTGAGCCTGACCCATTATAGAACTACTTGACCCTGACCCATTATAGAACTCCTTGACCCTAACCCTGACCCATAATAGAACTCCTTGACCCTGACCCATTATAGAACTCCTTGACCCTGACCCATTATAGAACTCCTTGACCCTGACCCATTATAGAACTCCTTGACCCTAACCCAGTATATAACTCCTTGACCCTAACCCATTATAGAACTCCTTGACCCTAACCCTGACCCATTATAGAACTCCTTGACCCTAACCCATTATAGAACTCCTTGACCCTAACCCTAACCCATTATAGAACTCCTTGACCCTGACCCATTGAAGAACTCCTTGACCCTAACCCATTATAGAACTCCTTGACCCTGACCCATTATAGAACTCCTTGACCCTAACCCATTATTAAACTCCTTGACCCTAACCCATTATAGAACTCCTTGACCCTAACCCTGACCCATTATAGAACTCCTTTTCCCTGACCCATTATAGAACTCATTGACCCTAACCCATTATAGAACTCTTTGACCCTAACCCATTATAGAACTCCTTGACCCTAACCCTGACCCATTATAGAACTCCTTGACCCTAACCCATTATAGAACTCCTTGACCCTGACCCATTATAGAACTCCTTGATCCTAACCCATTATAGAACTCCTTGACCCTAACCCTGACTCCTGACCCATTATAGAACTCCTTGACCCTGACCCATTATAGAACTCCTTGACCCTAACCCATTATAGAACTCCTTGACCCTGACCCATTATAGAACTCCTTGACCCTAACCCATTATAGAACTCCTTGACCCTAACGCTGACCCTGACCCATTATAGAACTCCTTGACCCTAACCCATTATAGAACTCCTTGACCCTAACCCTGACTCCTGACCCATTATAGAACTCCTTGACCCTGACCCATTATAGAACTCCTTGACCCTAACCCATTATAGAACTCCTTGACCCTGACCCATTATAGAACTCCTTGACCCTAACCCATTATAGAACTCCTTGACCCTAACGCTGACCCTGACCCATTATAGAACTCCTTGACCCTGACCCATTATAGAACTCCTTGACCCTAACCCATTATTGAACTCCTTGACCCTAACCCATTATAGAACTCCTTGACCCTGACCCATTATAGAACTCCTTGACCCTAACCCTGACCCATTTTAGAACTCCTTGACCCTGACCCATTATAGAACTCCTTGACCCTGACCCATTATAGAACTCCTTGACCCTAACCCTGACCCATTTTAGAACTCCTTGACCCTGACCCATTATAGAACTCCTTGACCCTAACCCTGACCCATTATAGAACTCTTTGACCCTGACCCATTATAGAACTCCTTGACCCTGACCCATTATAGAACTCATTGACCCTGACCCTGACCCATTATAGAACTCCTTGACCCTGACCCATTATAGAACTCCTTGACCCTAACCCATTATAGAACTCCTTGACCCTGACCCATTATAGAACTCCATGACCCTGACCCATTATAGAACTCCTTGACCCTAACCCATTATAGAACTCCTTGACCCTGACCCATTATAGAACTCCTTGTCCCTAACCCTGACCCATTATAGAACTCCTTGACCCTGACCCATTATAGAACTCATTGACCCTAACCCGTTATAGAACTCCTTGACCCTGACCCATTATAGAACTCCTTGACCCTAACCCATTATAGAACTCCTTGACCCTGACCCATTATAGAACTCCTTGACCCTAACCCATTATAGAACTCCTTGACCCTAACGCTGACCCTGACCCATTATAGAACTCCTTGACCCTAACCCATTATAGAACTCCTTGACCCTAACCCTGACCCTGACCCATTATAGAACTCCTTGACCCTGACCCATTATAGAACTCCTTGACCCTAACCCATTATAGAACTCCTTGACCCTGACCCATTATAGAACTCCTTGACCCTAACCCATTATAGAACTCCTTGACCCTAACGCTGACCCTGACCCATTATAGAACTCCTTGACCCTGACCCATTATAGAACTCCTTGACCCTAACCCATTATTGAACTCCTTGACCCTAACCCATTATAGAACTCCTTGACCCTGACCCATTATAGAACTCCTTGACCCTAACCCTGACCCATTTTAGAACTCCTTGACCCTGACCCATTATAGAACTCCTTGACCCTGACCCATTATAGAACTCCTTGACCCTAACCCTGACCCATTTTAGAACTCCTTGACCCTGACCCATTATAGAACTCCTTGACCCTAACCCTGACCCATTATAGAACTCCTTGACCCTGACCCATTATAGAACTCCTTGACCCTAACCCTGACCCATTTTAGAACTCCTTGACCCTGACCCATTATAGAACTCCTTGACCCGAACCCTGACCCATTATAGAACTTCTTGACCCTGACCCATTATAGAACTCCTTGACCCTGACCCATTATAGAACTCATTGACCCTGACCCTGACCCATTATAGAACTCCTTGACCCTGACCCATTATAGAACTCCTTGACCCTAACCCATTATAGAACTCCTTGACCCTGACCCATTATAGAACTCCATGACCCTGACCCATTATAGAACTCCTTGACCCTAACCCATTATAGAACTCCTTGACCCTGACCCATTATAGAACTCCTTGTCCCTAACCCTGACCCATTATAGAACTCCTTGACCCTGACCCATTATAGAACTCATTGACCCTAACCCGTTATAGAACTCCTTGACCCTGACCCATTATAGAACTCCTTGACCCTGAACAATTATAGAACTCCTCGACCCTAACCCATTATAGAACTCCTTGACCCTAACCCATTATAGAACTCCTTGACCCTAACCCTAACCCATAATAGATCTCCATGACCCTGAACCGTTATAGAACTCATTGACCCTAACCCTGAACCATTATAGAACTCCTTGACCCTGACCCTAACCCTAAACCAATTATAGAACTCCATGACCCTGACCCATTATAGAACTCCTTGACCCTGACCCATTATAGAACTCATTGACCCTAACCCGTTATAGAACTCCTTGACCCTGACCCATTATAGAACTCCTTGACCCTGAACAATTATAGAACTCCTCGACCCTAACCCATTATAGAACTCCTTGACCCTAACCCATTATAGAACTCCTTGACCCTAACCCTAACCCATAATAGATCTCCATGACCCTGAACCGTTATAGAACTCATTGACCCTAACCCTGAACCATTATAGAACTCCTTGACCCTGACCCTAACCCTAAACCAATTATAGAACTCCATGACCCTGACCCATTATAGAACTCCTTGACCCTAACCCATTATAGAACTCCTTGACCCTGACCCATTATAGAACTCCTTGACCCTAACCCATTATAGAACTCCTTGACCCTAACGCTGACCCTGACCCATTATAGAACTCCTTGACCCTGACCCATTATAGAACTCCTTGACCCTAACCCATTATTGAACTCCTTGACCCTAACCCATTATAGAACTCCTTGACCCTGACCCATTATAGAACTCCTTGACCCTAACCCTGACCCATTTTAGAACTCCTTGACCCTGACCCATTATAGAACTCCTTGACCCTGACCCATTATAAAACTCCTTGACCCTAACCCTGACCCATTTTAGAACTCCTTGACCCTGACCCATTATAGAACTCCTTGACCCTAACCCTGACCCATTATAGAACTCCTTGACCCTGACCCATTATAGAACTCCTTGACCCTGACCCATTATAGAACTCATTGACCCTGACCCTGACCCATTATAGAACTCCTTGACCCTGACCCATTATAGAACTCCTTGACCCTAACCCATTATAGAACTCCTTGACCCTGACCCATTATAGAACTCCATGACCCTGACCCATTATAGAACTCCTTGACCCTAACCCATTATAGAACTCCTTGACCCTGACCCATTATAGAACTCCTTGTCCCTAACCCTGACCCATTATAGAACTCCTTGACCCTGACCCATTATAGAACTCATTGACCCTAACCCGTTATAGAACTCCTTGACCCTGACCCATTATAGAACTCCTTGACCCTAACCCATTATAGAACTCCTTGACCCTGACCCATTATAGAACTCCTTGACCCTAACCCATTATAGAACTCCTTGACCCTAACGCTGACCCTGACCCATTATAGAACTCCTTGACCCTAACCCATTATAGAACTCCTTGACCCTAACCCTGACCCTGACCCATTATAGAACTCCTTGACCCTGACCCATTATAGAACTCCTTGACCCTAACCCATTATAGAACTCCTTGACCCTGACCCATTATAGAACTCCTTGACCCTAACCCATTATAGAACTCCTTGACCCTAACGCTGACCCTGACCCATTATAGAACTCCTTGACCCTGACCCATTATAGAACTCCTTGACCCTAACCCATTATTGAACTCCTTGACCCTAACCCATTATAGAACTCCTTGACCCTGACCCATTATAGAACTCCTTGACCCTAACCCTGACCCATTTTAGAACTCCTTGACCCTGACCCATTATAGAACTCCTTGACCCTGACCCATTATAGAACTCCTTGACCCTAACCCTGACCCATTTTAGAACTCCTTGACCCTGACCCATTATAGAACTCCTTGACCCTAACCCTGACCCATTATAGAACTCCTTGACCCTGACCCATTATAGAACTCCTTGACCCTAACCCTGACCCATTTTAGAACTCCTTGACCCTGACCCATTATAGAACTCCTTGACCCGAACCCTGACCCATTATAGAACTTCTTGACCCTGACCCATTATAGAACTCCTTGACCCTGACCCATTATAGAACTCATTGACCCTGACCCTGACCCATTATAGAACTCCTTGACCCTGACCCATTATAGAACTCCTTGACCCTAACCCATTATAGAACTCCTTGACCCTGACCCATTATAGAACTCCATGACCCTGACCCATTATAGAACTCCTGACCCAACCCATTATAGAACTCCTTGACCCTGACCCATTATAGAACTCCTTGTCCCTAACCCTGACCCATTATAGAACTCCTTGACCCTGACCCATTATAGAACTCATTGACCCTAACCCGTTATACTGACCTTATAGAACTCCTTGACCCTGACCCATTATAGAACTCCTTGACCCTGAACAATTATAGAACTCCTTGACCCTAACCCATTATAGAACTCCTTGACCCTAACCCTAACCCATAATAGATCTCCATGACCCTGAACCGTTATAGAACTCATTGACCCTAACCCTGAACCATTATAGAACTCCTTGACCCTGACCCTAACCCTAAACCAATTATAGAACTCCATGACCCTGACCCATTATAGAACTCCTTGACCCTAACCCATTATAGAACTCCTTGACCCTGACCCATTATACACTGCTCAAAAAAATAAAGGGAACACTAAAATAACACATCATAGATCTGAATGAATGAAATAATCTTATTAAATACTTTTTTCTTTACATAGTTGAATGTGCTGACAACAAAATCACACAAAATTATCAATGGAAATCAAATTTATCAACCCATGGAGGTCTGGATTTGGAGTCACACTCAAAATTAAAGTGGAAAACCACACTACAGGCTGATACAACTTTGATGTAATGTCCTTAAAACAAGTCAAAATGAGGCTCAGTAGTGTGTGTGGCCTCCACGTGCCTGAATGACCTCCCTACAACGCCTGGGCATGCTCCTGATGAGGTGGCGGATGGTCTCCTGAGGGATCTCCTCCCAGACCTGGACTAAAGCATCCACCAACTCCTGGACAGTCTGTGGTGCAACGTGGCGTTGGTGGATGGAGCGAGACATGATGTCCCAGATGTGCTCAATTGGATTCAGGTCTGGGGAACGGGCGGGCCAGTCCTTAGCATCAATGCCTTCCTATTGCAGGAACTGCTGACACACTCCAGCCACATGAGGTCTAGCATTGTCTTGCATCAGGAGGAACCCAGGGCCAACCGCACCAGCATATGGTCTCACAAGGGGTCTGAGGATCTCATCTCGGTACCTAATGGCAGTCAGGCTACCTCTGGCGAGCACATGGAGGGCTGTGCGGCCCCCCAAAGAAATGCCACCCCACACCATGACTGACCCACCGCCAAACCGGTCATGCTGGAGGATGTTGCAGGCAGCAGAACGTTCTCCACGGCGTCTCCAGACTCTGTCACGCCTGTCACGTGCTCAGTGTGAACCTGCTTTCATCTGTGAAGAGCACAGGGCGCCAGTGGCGAATTTGCCAATCTTGGTGTTCTCTGGCAAATGCCAAACGTCCTGCACGGTGTTGGGCTGTAAGCACAACCCCACCTGTGGATGTTGGGCCCTCATACCACCCTCATGGAGTCTGTTTCTGACTGTTTGAGCAGACACATGCACATTTGTGGCCTGCTGGAGGTCATTTTGCAGGGCTCTGGCAGTGCTCCTCCTTGCACAAAGGCAGAGGTAGTGGTCCTGCTGCTGGGTTGTTGCCCTACTACGGCCTCCTCCACGTCTCCTGATGTACTGGCCTGTCTCCTGGTAGCGCCTCCATGCTCTGGACACTACGCTGACAGACACAGCAAACCTTCTTGCCACAGCTCGCATTGATGTGCCATCCTGGATGAGCTGCACTACCTGAGCCACTTGTGTGGGTTGTAGACTCCGTCTCATGCTACCACTAGAGTGAAAGCACCGCCAGCATTCAAAAGTGACCAAAACATCAGCCAGGAAGCATAGGAACTGAGAAGTGGTCTGTGGTCACCACCTTCAGAACCACTCCTTTATTGGGGGTGTCTTGCTAATTGCCTATAATTTCCACCTGTTGTCTATTCCATTTGCACAACAGCATGTGCAATTTATTGTCAATCAGTGTTGCTTCCTAAGTGGACAGTTTGATTTCACAGAAGTGTGATTGACTTGGAGTTACATTGTGTTGTTTAAGTGTTCCCTTTATTTTTTTGAGCAGTGTAGAACTCCTTGACCCTAACCCATTATTAAACTCCTTGACCCTAACCCATTATAGAACTCCTTGACCCTAACCCTGACCCATTATAGAACTCCTTTTCCCTGACCCATTATAGAACTCATTGACCCTAACCCATTATAGAACTCTTTGACCCTAACCCATTATAGAACTCCTTGACCCTAACCCTGACCCATTATAGAACTCCTTGACCCTAACCCATTATAGAACTCCTTGACCCTGACCCATTATAGAACTCCTTGATCCTAACCCATTATAGAACTCCTTGACCCTAACCCTGACCCTGACCCATTATAGAACTCCTTGACCCTGACCCATTATAGAACTCCTTGACCCTAACCCATTATAGAACTCCTTGACCCTGACCCATTATAGAACTCCTTGACCCTAACCCATTATAGAACTCCTTGACCCTAACGCTGACCCTGACCCATTATAGAACTCCTTGACCCTAACCCATTATAGAACTCCTTGACCCTAACCCTGACTCCTGACCCATTATAGAACTCCTTGACCCTGACCCATTATAGAACTCCTTGACTGACCCTAACCCATTATAGAACTCCTTGACCCTGACCCATTATAGAACTCCTTGACCCTAACCCATTATAGAACTCCTTGACCCTAACGCTGACCCTGACCCATTATAGAACTCCTTGACCCTGACCCATTATAGAACTCCTTGACCCTAACCCATTATAGAACTCCTTGACCCTGACCCATTATAGAACTCCTTGACCCTGACCCATTATAGAACTCCTTGACCCTAACCCATTATAGAACTCCTTGACCCTGACCCATTATAGAACTCCTTGACCCTAACCAATTATAGAACTCCTTGATCCTGACCCATTATAGAACTCCTTGACCCTGACCCATTATAGAACTCCTTGACACTAACCCATTATAGAACTCATTGACCCTAACCCATTATAGAACTCCTTGACCCTGACCCATTATAGAACTCCTTGACCCTAACCCTGACCCTGACCCATTATAGAACTCCTTGACCCTAACCCATTATAGAACTCCTGGCCCCTGACCCATTATAGAACTCCTTGACCCTAACCCATTATAGAACTCCTTGACCCTAACCCTGACCCTGACCCATTATAGAACTCCTTGACCCTGACCCATTATAGAACTCCTTGACCCTAACCCTGACCCATTATAGAACTCCTTGACCCTGACCCATTATAGAACTCCTTGACCCTAACCCATTATAGAACTCCTTGACACTAACCCATTATAGAATTTCTTGACCCTGACCCATTAAAGAACTCCTTGACCCTGACCCATTATAGAACTCCTTGACCCTGACCCTGACTCATTATAGAACTCCTTGACCCTGACCCATTATAGAACTCCTTAACCCTAACCCATTATAGAACTCTTTGACCCTAACCCTGACCCTGACTAATTATAGAACTCCTTGACCCTGACCCATTATAGAACTCCTTGACCCTAACCCATTATAGAACTCCTTGACCCTGACCCATTATAGAACTCCTTGACCCTAACCCTGACCCATTAAAGAACTCCTTGACCCTGACCCATTATAGAACTCCTTGACCCTAACCCATTATAGAACTCCTGGCCCCTGACCCATTATAGAACTCCTTGACCCTAACCCATTATAGAACTCCTTGACCCTAACCCATTATAGAACTCCTTGACCCTAACCCTGACCCATTATAGAACTCCTTGACCCTAACCCATTATAGAACTCCTTGACCCTGACCCATTATAGAACTCCTTGACCCTAACCCATTATAGAACTCCTTGACCCTAACCCATTATAGAACTCCTTGACCCTAACCCTGACCCATTATAGAACTCCTTGACCCTAACCCATTATAGAACTCCTTGACCCTGACCCATTATAGAACTCCTTTACCCTAACCCATTATAGAACTCCTTGACCCTAACGCTGACCCTGACCCATTATAGAACTCCTTGACCCTGACCCATTATAGAACTCCTTGACCCTAACCCATTATAGAACTCCTTGACCCTGACCCATTATAGAACTCCTTGACCCTAACCCATTATAGAACTCTTTGACCCTAACCCTGACCCTGACTAATTATAGAACTCCTTGACCCTGACCCATTATAGAACTCCTTGACCCTGAACCATTATAGAACTCATTGACCCTGAACCATTATAGAACTCCTTGACCCTAACCCATTATATAACTCCTTGACCCTAACCCATTATAGAACTCCTTGACCCTAACCCTGACCCTGACCCATTATAGAACTCCTTGACCCTAACCCTGACCCATTATAGAACTCCTTGACCCTAACCCATTATAGAACTCATTGACCCTGACCCATTATAGAACTCCTTGACCCTGACCCATTATAGAACTCATTGACCCTATCCCATTATAGAACTCCTTGATCCTGACCCATTATAGAACTCCTTGACCCTAACCCTAACCCATTATAGAACTCCTTGACCCTGACCCATTATAGAACTCCTTGACCCTAACCCATTATAGAACTCATTGACCCTAACCCTAAACCATTATAGATCTCCTTGACCCTAACCCTAACCCATTATAGAACTCCTTGACCCTAACCCATTATAGATCTCCTTGACCCTAAACCATTATAGAACTCCTTGACCCTAACCCATTATAGAACTCCTTGACCCTAACCCATTATATAACTTCTTGACCCTGACCCATTATATAACTCCTTGACCCTGACCCATTATAGAACTCCTTGACCCTAACCCATTATAGAACTCCTTGACCCTAACCCTGACCCATTATAGAACTCCTTGACCCTGACCCATTATAGAACTCCTTGATCCTAACCCTGACCCATTATAGAACTCCTTGACCCTGACCCATTATAGAACTCCTTGACCCTGACCCATTATAGAACTCCTTGACCCTGACCCATTATAGAACTCCTTGACCCTAACCCATTATAGAACTCCTTGACCCTAACCCTGACCCTGACCCATTATAGAACTCCTTGACCCTAACCCATTATAGAACTCCTTGACCCTAACCCATTATAGAACTCCTTGATCCTGAACCATTATAGAACTCCTTGACCCTGACCCATTATATAACTCCTTGACCCTAACCCATTATAGAACTCCTTGATCCTGACCCATTATAGAACTCATTGACCCTGACCCATAATAGAACTCCTTGACCCTAAACCATTATAGAACTCCTTGACCCTGACCCATTATAGAACTCCTTGACCCTGACCCATTATAGAACTCCTTGACCCTGACCCATTATAGAACTCCTTGAACCTAACCCATTATAGAACTCCTTGACCCTGACCCATTATAGAACTCCTTGACCCTAACCCATTATAGAACTCCTTGACCCTAACCCATTATAGAACTCCTTGACCCTGACCCATTATAGAACTCCTTGACCCTAACCCATTATAGAACTCCTTGACCCTAACCCATTATAGAACTCCTTGACCCTGACCCATTATAGAACTCCTTGACCCTAACCCATTATAGAACTCCTTGATCCTGACCCATTATAGAACTCCTTGACCCTGACCCATTATAGAACTCTGTGAGAGGAGATGGGATGATTGAATAGGCAATCTGATCACAGATGAAATACGATGGAGACCCGAAAGCTTTTCTTTATTCAACGGTGCTGAGGGGAGGTGCTGTCGAATAAACAAATTCTGAAATTGAATTCCTTCAACGGCTAGCTCTCTCGTCAACGCAGGACGGATTCATATGCATGTCACCAAGTCAGCGTAACTGCCCCCTTAACGTCCACAAACAAAAACATATTTTCATGAAGGTCCTCGGTGTGTCCCTCTCTATATCATGTTGGAGATGAAAGTGAATACTTTAAAGAGAAAGAAGGTGATTACTCTGAAAAAAAGGCAGATGGGCCATTAGGAGACGCATGGAGGGACCAAAACATGACTGTCCTTTGATGAAGTTCCATACCGCATTCTGCTTCAAGTGTGATGTGATGCAATGCACTGTACTGTACAAGATTCTACAAGTACTGGCTATAAGTCTGTTCATTTTAATCCATTTTCTTTTTCAGGTTACATTGATTGGTGCAGCTACTGAACCAGCATTGGGACGAATTATGAACATGGATAATAACAGCACGGCTGGATGGTATTATTGATCGAGGTGTGCAGTGTGCCTATGACAATATTAGTCTCCATTAATAAACAGTGTCTGAGCAAATCAGTTGTCTTCTGTTATCTGGGCCTTGCTAATTTTCACCCACGATGCTTTGTGTAAATGAACATTATCAAACTAGCCTGGTCCCAGATCATTGTGCTGTATTGACAACTCTTATGGTCCTTGCGAGACAGCACAAACCCATCTGGGACCAGGCTACATCAAAACTAAGATCAACTTATTGGTCAATTACTCACAAGGTCCAACTGAAATGTAACTTCCGCTTTTAACCCAACTAAGGACACACACACAGATTTTGGAGAGGTGCAGGGGGCTGCCACATAGGGCCCCAGGGGAGCTGTTGTTGTGTGTGGGGGGGGAGTTGAGTGCCTTGCTCAAGGTCACAACAGCAGGCAATGGCATCTAGGATTTGGTACCAGCAACCCTCTGGTTGCCAGTTCACTTCCCTGTCTGACTTTTCTGACCAAGGATTTGAACTGGCAAACCTTCGGCTGCTGGCTCACCTCTCTAACCGCTAGGCTACCTGCCCTAAAGCTACATTTGATGAGTTTTTCACAAGGTTCCTGACAAGGCTCCGTTAGATTTAATTTGACCCATGGTTACCGTTTGCAATGGCAAACGAGGAACTACCGCTATAGTCCTGTCCATTGGTCACATTCCACACACCACAGGTCACCTTAAAATGTAACTTGATATGATTTAAAATGACTGTATAGAGGCATGAGTGTGTATCTCGGAGAATGACTCCCAGGATGTCAAAGATAAATATTTTGGGATTAAAAGACCAACGGTGTCTCTCAAGGGTCAGGAGGCAGAATGTCTTTTTCACCTACAGGCCTTTATACAGTTGAAATCAGAAGTTTACATACACTTAGGTTGGAGTCAACTCGTTTTTCAACCACTCCACAAATTTCTTGTTAACAAACTATAGATTTGGCAAGTCGGTTAGGACATCTACTTTGTGCATGACACAAATAATTGTTCCTACAATTGTTTACAGACATATTATTTCACTTATAATTCACTGTATCACTTCCAGTGTGTCAATTCCAGTGTGTCAGAAGTTTACATACACTAAGTTGACTGTGCCTTTAAACAGCTTGGAAAATTCCAGAAAATGATGTCATGGCTTTAGAAGCTTCTGATAGGCTAATTAACATGATTTGAGTCAATTGGAGGTGTACCTGTGGATGTATTCAAGGCCTACCTTCAAACTCAGTGCCTCTTTGCTTGACATCATGGGAAAATCAAAAGAAATCAGCCAAGACCTCAGTCTGGTTCATCCTTGGGAGCAATTTCCAAACGCCTGAAGGTACCACACTCATCTGTACAAACAACAGTACGGAAGTATAAGCACCATGGGACCACGCAGCCATCATACCGCTCAAGAAGGAGACGCGTTCTGTCTCCTAGAGATGAACATACTTTGGAGTGCAAATCAATCCCAGAACAACAGCAAAGGACCCTGTGAAGATGCTGGAGGAAACAGGTACAAAAGTATCTATATCCACAGTAAAACGAGTCCTATATCGACATAACCTGAAAGGCCGCTCAGCAAGGAAGAAGCCACTGCTCCAAACCCGCTATAAAAAGCCAGACTACGGTTTGCAACTGCACATGGGGACAAAGATCATACTTTTTGGAGACATGTCCTCTGGTCTGATGAAACAAAAATATAATTGTTTGTCCGTAATGACCATCGTTATGTTTGGAGGAAAAAGGGGGAGGCTTGCAAGCCGAAGAACACCATCCCAACTGTGAAGCACGGGGGTGGCAGCATCATGTTGTGGGGGTGCTTTGCTGCAGGAGGGACTGGTGAACTTCACAAAATAGATGGCACCATGAGGAAGAAACATTTTGTGGATATATTGAAGCAACATCTCGAGACATCAGTCAGGAAGTT
Organism: Brachymystax lenok tsinlingensis; assembly: GCA_030435695.1. Lineage (NCBI taxonomy): Eukaryota > Metazoa > Chordata > Actinopteri > Salmoniformes > Salmonidae > Brachymystax > Brachymystax lenok. Next base: position 33,992,247 of record CM059808.1, on the reverse strand, counting down.
AAAGCTTGGTCGAAAATGGGTCTTCCAAATGGACAATGACCCCAAGCATACTTCCAAAGTTGTGGCAAAATGGCTTAAGGACAACAAAGTCAAGGTATTGTAGTGGCCATCACAAAGCCCTGACCTCAATCCTATAGAAAATGTGTGGGCAGAACTGAAAAAGCGTGTGCGAGCAAGGAGGCCTACAAACCTACAAACTGTTGCATCGGAGAGATAATGAACTTGTTTCGCCAACATGTCCCACATCCGCCATGATAATGGTAGTCTGTTTTGCCTGTGTGTGTGTGTGTGTGTGTGTGTGTGTGTGTGTGTGTGTGTGTGTGTGTGTGTGTGTGTGTGTGTGTGTGTATTTGTGTGTGTATGTGTGTGTGTCTCCCACCTCCTCCTCCTGGTGATATTTTCCAGCACAGTGTTTGAAGGCCTCACCCCCCATTGCCATTCCATTTTACTCACCCATACCCAAAGTGACAGTGTGGTAGGGTCACAGTCGAGCAAACCTCATACCCAAAGTGACAGTGGGGTAGGGTCACAGTCAAACAAACCCCATTGACATTTTGGAGATTTTACTGAGGTTAACCCGGAGCCAGACGAAAGAGAAGACCAGAGCAACCAATCCCCTGCTGTTGGTCTCACCGTAGGTCAGACACCAAAGCAGCAGATAGCAGAATCACCCCGCACTGAGACCACAGCCCATGTTTTTATTCCATATGTTTCAAACACTGCTTTTGGGTTTTTCATTTTTATATTTTTTCAAAGCAATTGGGAGTTTTGCTCTAGTGGGGAGTTTTGCTCCAGTGCATAACACCATAGGGATTAAACACAGTGCCTACAATTTCATAATGTATTTCTGCTAGGTGATGACCTACTGAAGGATAAAACAAAACAGGGTTGGTTAGTGGTAGAAGCTTGCTAAAGGGAGAAATCGGGGCTACACAGAGAAACCCCCAGTGGATGAGAGTTTTGGCCTACACAGAGAAACCCCCAGTGGAAGAGAGCTTTGGCCTACACAGAGAAACCCCTAGTGGAAGAGAGCTTTGGCCTACACAGAGAAACCCCTAGTGGAAGAGAGCTTTGGCCTACACAGAGAAACCCCTAGTGGAAGAGAGCTTTGGCCTACACAGAGAAACCCCTAGTGGAAGAGAGCTTTGGCCTACACAGAGACCACAGGGAACATGCATCAGAAGACTACTCAACACAGACTCAGTCAGGGTTTGGACAGTAATAGTAATTTGTATTTTGCATCCGAAAAGGCATCCTATTCCCTATAACAAGGCACCCTATTCCCTATAACAAGGCACCCTATTCCCTATAACAAGGCACCCTATTCCCTATAACATGGCATCCTATGCCCTATAACATGGCACCCTATTCCCTATAACATGGCACCCTATTCCCTATAACATGGCACCCTATTGCCTATAACATGGCACCCTATTCCCTGTAAAAAGGCACCCTATTCCCTATAACATGGCACCATATTCCCTATAACAAGGTGCCATATTCCCTGTAACAAGGCACCCTATTCCCTATAACATGGCACCCTATTCCCCATAACAAGGCACCCTATTCCCTATAACATGGTACCCTATTCCCTATAACAAGGCACCCTATTTCCTATAACAAGGCACCCTATTCCCTATAACAAAGGCACCCTATTCCCTTTAACAAGGCACCCTAATCCCTATAACAAGGCACCCTATTCCCTATAACATGACACCCTATTCCCTATAACAAGGCGCCCTGTTCCCTATAACAAGGCACCCTATTCCCTATAACAAGGCACCCTATTCCCTATAACAAGGAACCCTATTCCATATGACAAGGCAACCTATTCCCTATAACATGGCACACTATTCCCTATAACATGGCACCATGGTCAAAAGTACTGCGCTGTAGAGGGTATAGGGTGTCATTTCAGTCACACCCATATTCTGATTTCAGATTGACATTCTGAGAGACTTTAATTGTGTGTGCTTCCCATCAACATACATTTGAAGAAAAAAAGGACAACAGTACATAGTACAATTTAAGACCTGTTCCTGTAAAATGTATCACAGAGCAATCTGTTAATCATGCCTAGTTGGTATTTTTTGCTTGCACTTTATCACTCATCATGTATTATCCCCCTCATTCAATAGCAGACCATTACTGCTGCATTGACCCACTACTAAATGTACCTCACGGAACAGATTACACCCCGCCAGGTATGGAGTGACGTCATCCATATAAATATTAACAGAGATTTATGGAGACGTCAGTTGGCCAAGTACACAAGCCAGAGTCCTGACTTGAGGTAAGTGCACAGCATCATTTTATTTAACGAGAACTTGTGTACAATAGCAACCTTACAGAAATGAGAAATTAGGAAATGTCCTAGCGTTGTTACTACCCAGTCTATAATCACAAGGATTTCCTAGAACTGAGCAATCCACTTATGACTAATAGGCAAGTGAATTTCCAGACAGTATAGTGGTCTATCTTTGATCCACTTAACACACTCAGAACAAATTGAAAATCCATTTAAAGATGATGTATCGTAGCTACTCAGTCCAAGTTCCCAGTGCTTTTACATGGTAAATAAAGGAGTGTGGTCAACAAGGTAGCTGTCCGATTGTAATTATATACCAGTTTTTGTAAAGAGACTTTCCCTTTTAATTTTTACAATGAGATGTACATTTGCCTGGTGGGGTTGTCACAAGTGATAAATGGCTTTGCTTGTTGGATAGGGCCTTCAGACCATAAATTACACTTTAGACATAACCTAATGGAAAGGCCTCAAATCATCACCGACTATGTCAGGGGTAAGCAACCCTGTTCCTGGATTGCCGCAAGTACTGCAGGATTTTGCCCCAATTAGACGCCATACTGAGCTACTTAGCTAATTGATCAGCTCAGTCAACACACCTGGTCTTCCAGGTTGGTTAAATCAAAAACATGGTGCCTATGGCACTCCAGGACCACATTTGTCTACCACTGGACTAAGGGCAAAGGGTGGAAAATCATTGAGTTCAATTAATTCACATTACCCAGACTTTTTGGCAAATATGAAGGAAACATATGGGGTGTTTACATGCTATCAAAGTTATCGGAAGTTTGTAGTTCAGACTGGGAAGTTTCACTTGAACGTAATTACCAATGGTAAACGTTCTCACCCGAGTCGCTGAGTTGTGATGCTTCAACACTGACCTTTTACCTTTAAACCAAACGATGACAACAAATACATTTTTGACAATTACAAATATATCAATATAGATAATGTAGCAAGTTTGACCATATTGTCAATTTTAAAGATGGAATCCACAGTACGTCCAAATTTTGTTATCAGTCATGTTAGCTAGCTTACCTAAAATCGTATTGGTTTAATATTTTTTGTTATTAGTCATGTTAGCTAGCTTACCTAAAATCTTATTGGTTTAATATTTTTTCCGACTTCAAAAGCACTTGAACACAATCATGTCGGATTTACAACTTCCTACTTCACAGTTTCCCACTTCCCAATAATAAACATTATAATATACCACACGTATCGTCCATGATGCAGTGTATTTCAGAGAAGCTAAGCTGTGAGATACTTTTGGAGGAAATCAATCATAAATCAAAAAAAAGCAGTATGTCATTACACCAACCACATACAGTACTTCTGGAGATTGTTTTCTATTCAAATCTGGGATCCTAAGTGCTCTGATAAGTGGTCTGAATATAGACTCCATATTGTTTTCTCCATACAGTGATGTAACAGAACCCAGACTATAGATAGTAACTTCAATCTGTGGAAAGCAAGGAAATACAACCTCCTCTTTCCAAAGGTTCTCCAGAGTTATTTTAGAACAAGAACAAGAGAGGGATCAAATGAGGATCAGCGGTTCAAAGCCTTCTAATTTCCTTTGATGTGTCCTCGTCTTAAAGGTTCCCTGAGGTGAGGACGTTCATATCGGAGACGCGGGAGGGAATCTGTATGACATCAGAAGTAACTATCTTCTTTCTTATCCCAATCTGACCACAACAGGAGCAAAATACAAGGCAAAAGGAAGCTATAGGCCATAGGAGAAGGTATCAATAGAAGGATATTTTCCAAAATTTGGGGGCTCAACCGGGATCAGACGCTAACAGTATACCTTTGTGAAAATATTAAACTATGAATGTTTAGGGTAACGTTAAAGTCTGAATAAATGCAACGGTTGGAAATACATATTGATCTAATCCAGTGTTTTGTTGACAGAATGTTTAGCATAATTGTCTCTTGATTTGTGACTTAAACTTAAATGAATTCAATTTAATGATGGAGCAAATTTATAATCTGACTGCGCATATGACACAGCACATTCTACCATCACCACAGCATTTAAATAATATGTGTTTTCGCAAATATACAGCGCCTTCAGAAAGTATTCACACCCCTTGACTTTTTTTCACGTTTTGTTGTTTGCAAGTGGGATTGAAATGGATTTTATACTCTGTAATGTCAAAGTGGAAGAAAAACTCTAACATGTTATAAACAATTATGGAAAATAAAACACTAATATATCTTGATAAGATAAGTATTCAACCACCTGAGTCAATACATGTTAGAATCACCTTTTGCAGCGATAACAGCTGTGAGTCTTTCTGTGTAAGTCTCTAAGAACTTTGCACACCTGTACAATATTTGCACATAATTCTTTCAAAAATTAATCAAGCTCTGTCAAGTTGGTGGTTGATCATTGCTAGACTGCCATTTTCAAGTCTTGCCATAGATTTTCAAGTCGATTTAAGTCAAAACTTTACCTAGGCCACTCAGGAACATTCAATGTCGCCTTGGTAAGCAACCCCAGTGTATATTTGGCCTTGTGTTTTAGGTTACTGTCCTGCTGAAAGGTGAATTTTTCTCCCAGTGTCTGTTGGAAAGCAGACTGAATCAAGTTTTCCTCTAGGATTTTACTTGTGCTTAGCTCTATTCTGTTTCTTTTTTTACCAAAAACAAAAACTCCCTAGTCTTTGCCGATGACGAGCATGCCCATAACATGATGCAGGCCACCACCATGCTTGAAAAAATTAAGCATGAGTACTCAATGATGTGTTGTGTTGGGTTTTCCTCAAACATAACGCTTTGTATTCAGGACAAAAAGTTAATTTCTTTGACACATTTTTTGCAGTATTACTTTAGTGCCTTATTGCAAACAGGATGTATGTTTTGGAATATTTTTTATTCTGTACACAAGTAAAATCCTTCTTTTCACTCTGTCAATTAGGTTAGTATTGTGGACCTTACAGATAATTGTATGTGTGCGGTACAGAGATTGGGTAGTCATTGAGAAATCATGTTAAAAACTATTAATGCACACAGAGTGAGTCCACGCAACGTACTATGTGACTTGTTAAGCACATTTTTACTCATTAACTTATTTACTGGGCCTTCATAAAGTACTCACATCCCTTGACCTTATTCACATTTTGTTGTGTTACAGCCAGAATTAAAAATTATTTTGTGTCACTACACACAATACCCCATAATGTCAAATAGGAATTATGTTTAGAGAAATATTTTCCTTGAGTCAATAAGTTGTCAACCCCTTTGTTATGGCAGGCCTAAATAAGTTCAGGAGAATTGTTTTTGCAATTTTATAACTACACATTTTACCATTGGATGGATAGAAATGTTATCAGTTTTTAATATGATATCTGAGTGAGACTGACTAACAAAATCAACGGGAACCCCCGGCCGGTATCTGAGTTAGACTGACGAACAAAATCAGCGGGGCCCCCCAGCCGGTATCTGATTGAGACTGACTAACAAAATCAACAGGGCCCCCCGGCCGGTATCTGATTGAGACTGACTAACAAAATCAACAGGGCCCCCCGGCCGGTATCTGAGTGAGACTGACTAACAAAATCAACGGGGCCTCCCGGCCAGTATCTGATTGAGACTGACTAACAAAATCAACAGGGCCCCCCGGCCGGTATCTGATTGAGACTGACTAACAAAATCAACGGGGCCCCCCGGCCAGTAATTCGACCATGATATAAGTTCAGATAGCTGGCTACTAAACTAACTTAGCAATCTAATTTTTTTTTGCTGACATGGGATAATTGACTGACTATCAGTGACTGACATAACAAGAGAAAAACTGGGGATGCACAACCCCATTTCGGGGGGATGGGGGCATTTGCGGGCTGCCAGTTGCCCTGCAGTAGATAGACAAACAAACAGAAGTATGTAAAATATTATCCAAAGGCCTTGGAGAATACCATCTATAGCGGAATACAAAATGTCAATGTCATTGTAGAAGGCAGCTGGGAAATGTACGTGTCTCCACTGCCTCCATATCTTTCCTCACCGTGCCATGTTACTTGGCTATCACTCTTCCACCCTGGCGTTAATGGAGGTGACACTGCCTCCGTGCCAGGCCACACAATTACAGCATCAGCCTGTGATACTGATGATAGGATGCCATGACAGGATGCCATAGTAGGATCTGGTAAAAGTGTACTGTACACACCTGGATTATGCAGCTTAACTTGTGTGATAACCAATCAGCATGTTTGTTCTAATAACTTTTGTGTTTTCTTTTCATACAAGAAAATAACCCTCAATTTCAATAAACATCCTCAACGGATGGGTTTAGATAGTATTAAAATACTTTGAGCGTTTGCTTGAGCCTGGTTGGAGTGCCAGATGAGCAAGGTTTGCACTTTTAGGACTATTCTATTGGTTCCATTGCCGCTGGCAAGCTTAATCGAGCACAGCTAAAGTAGTTGAAATATTTTGAAAAGGATTTCAAATACTATTTGAACCCAGGTCTGCTCCAACGTATACAGTGTCAGATACAGACCCCCAGGATACTGTGCTGTCGCTTCACTGTGATCATGACACGCTATGAAAACTACACTGAACAAAAATATAAACGCAACATGTAAAGTGTTGGTCCCATGTTTCATGAGCTTCTGCTGGGGATAATAAACGGCCACTTTAAAATGTGCAGTTTTGTCACACAACACAATGCCACAGATGCCTCAATTTTTGAGGGAGTGTGCAATTGGTATGCTGACTGCAGGAATGCCCACCAGAGTTGTTGTCAGATCATTTAATGTTAATTTCTCTACCATAACCTGCCTCCAACATTGTTTTAGATAATTTGGCAGTACGTCCAACCGTCCTCACAACTGAAGACCAAGTATAACTACGCCAGCCCAGGACCTCCGCATCCAGCTTCTTCACAGGCGGAATCATCGGAGAGGGGTGGGGGGTGCTGAGGAGTATTTCTGTCTCTAATAAAGCCCATTTGTGGGGAAAAATCGCATTCTGAATGGCTGGGCCTGGCTCCCCAGTGGGTGGGCCTGGCTGCCAAGTGGTTGGGCCAATACTCTCCAAGGCTCACCCATCGCTACATCCCTGCCCAGTCATGTGAAATCCATAAATTAGGGCCTAATTAATTTATTTCAATTGACTGATTACCTTATATTAACTTTAACTCAATAAAATCTTTGAAATTGTTGCATGTTGCGTTTATATTGTTGTTACGTATATATATATTCTGCAAAACCTTTAAGGCTCAAGCGTAATCTTCATACTGTATAACACAAGAAGTAAAAGTTCTGGATTAGGAAGGAAGAAACCCAACTGAGACCTACTGTGTTGATGCTTTAGAAGCATTCAGGTTAACTTTACACTAGCATCAACGGGGCCAAATGTTGCCGGCTAATATGCACGAGGGAGTCTTTGTACTCCACCTGGGAGCAGATGGGGGCCCTGCCGGCCAGATGTAAACCGTGTCCAGCATTTTGTCTGCACCGAGAGAAGATGCTTTGCCTGGTGGCTCTGGAAAGAACGTTTGCTTACTGAATACATAAACAATGCATTAATGGTGAGAACACAAGCTGTATACACATTGCATTTCAACTCAAGGTAAGGTTGGTAAGGTATCCCCAGGGCTTACAGTGTATGAAATAAATATTGAGTTGTTATGCAGGGGCTAAGCGAAGGCCAAAAGACAGTAAACACCAATAATGAAAGTTAACAGATGTTGCAACGGTGCTCTGTGGTTAGACTACAGCTATCAAGTTTTGTGGCTTTCTTGGAATAAAAGAATTGTGAGAAGATTAAAGAAATCTACTGAAAAGTAACTATTTGGTCCTATTCAGTATTTTTATAGATCACTGTAAATCTCTCTCATCAACTCACTATCAAACACATTCTTCAAAGACGTATTTTCTGGTGACGAGTAACAACATGATGAAATATTACCGATCATTTCACTGAGAACAAGTTGTTGTCCTAATAAACAGATGACACAGGGTGGAGACATTTGAAGGGTATTTATTCATAATAATGCAATGTAATCATCTGGGAAATCAAATCCAAATTATGACAGGAAGTCTGTTGCAGATAATAATAGTTATAAAATTCTTTTTTTTTCTGGTACAGTTAGACAAAGTTCTGTTCTGGGGTGTTGTTGTCAAGAGAATGATTACCCCAAATAATACATGTATTTTGTTCCCATTAGAGCAAATGCATTATTGAGTTAAAGTGCCAGTTGAAATCTGCTGTACAATAGAATATATGGGTTTACTTTGAGGGTAGAATTGAAACGCTCGCTTCGCTCAAGATGATAGGCTGGGAGAGAATTTATTTTGTTGACATACATTAAAAAGCAATGAAATGAATCGAATAAAATCAGTTTGCTGATTCAGAAGTTTACATACAATTAGGTTGGAGTCATTAAAACTAGTTTTTCAACAACTCCACAAATTTCTTGTTAACAAACTATAGTTTTGGCAAGTTGGTTAGGACATCTACTTTGTGCATGACACAAGTCATTTTTCCAACAATTGTTTACAGACAGATTATTTCACTTATAATTCACTGTATGACAATTCCAGTAGGTCAGAAGTTTACAAACACTAAATTGACTGTGCCTTTAAACAGCATGGAAAATTCCAGAAAATGATGTCATGGCTTTAGAAGCTTCTGATAGGCTAATTGACATAATTTTAGTCAATTGGAGGTGTACCTATGGATGTATTTCAAGGCCTACCTTCAAACTCAGTGCCTCTTTGCTTTACATCATGGGAAAATCTAAAGAAATCAGCCAAGACCTCAGAAAAAAATTTGTAGACCTCCACAAGTCTGGTTCATCCTTGGGAGCAATTTCCAAATGCCTGAATGTACCACGTTCATCTGTTTCAAACAATAATACGCAAGTATAAACACCATGGGACCACGCAGCCGTCATACTGCTCAGGAAGGAGACGCGTTCTGTCTCCTAGAGATGAACGTACTTTGGTGCAAAAAGTGCAAATCAATCCCAGAACAATAGCAAAGAACCTTGTGAAGATGCTGGAGGAAACAGGTACAGAAGTATATATTCCCACAGTAAAACGAGTCCTATATCGACATAACCTGAAAGGCCGCTCAGCAAGGAAGAAGCCACTGCTAAACCGTCATAAAAAGCCAGACTGCGGTTTGCAACTGCACATGGGGACAAAGATCGTACTTTTTGGAGAAATGTCCTCTGGTCTGATGAAACAAAAATAGAACTGTTTGGCCATAATGACCATCATGTTATGTTTGGAGGAAAAAGGGGGAGGCTTGCTAGCCGAAGAACACCATCCCAACCGTGAAGCACGGGGGTGGCAGCATCATGTTGTGGGGGTGCTTTGCTGCAGGAGGGACTGGTGCACTTCACAAAATAAATGGCATCATGAGGAAGGAAAATGATGTGGATATATTGAAGCAACATCTCAAGACATCAGTCAGGAAGTTAAAGCTTGGTCGCAAATGGTTCTTCCAAATGGACAATGACCCCAAGCATACTTCCAAAGTCGTGGAAAAATGGCTTAAGGACAACAAAGTCAAGGTATTGGAGTGGCCATCACAAAGCCCTGACCTCAATCCTATAGAAAATTTGTGGGCAGAACTGAAAAAGTGTGTGCGAGCAAGGCCTACAAACCTGACTAAATTACACCAGCTCTCTCAGGAGGAATGGGCTAAAATTCACCCAATTTATTGTGGGAAGCTTGTGGAAGGCTACCCAAAATGTTTGATCCAAGTTAAACAATTTAAAGGCAATGCTACCAAATATTAATTGAGTGTATGTAAACTTCTGACCCACTGGGAATGTGATGAAAGCTGAAGTAAATCATTCTCTCTACTATTATTCTGACATTTCACATTCTTAAAATAAAGTGGTGATCCTAACTGACCTAAAACAGGTAATATTTACCAGGATTAAATGTCAGGAATTGTGAAAAATTTAGTTTAAATGTATTTAGCTAAGGTGTATGTAAACCTCCGACTTCAACTGTACACACTGAACAAAAATATAAACGCAACATGCAACACTTTCAAAGATTTTACTGAGATACAGTTCATAAAAGGAAATCAGTCAATTGAAATAACTTAATTAGGCCCTAATCTATGTATTTCACATGACTGGGCAGGGGCGCAGCCATGGATGGACCTGGGAGGGCATAGGCCCACCTACTTGGGAGCCAGATCCAGCCAATCAGAATTCGTTTTTCCCCACAAAAGGGCTTTATTACAGACAGAAATACTCCTTAGCACCCCCAAAATTTGGGCACAAACTTTGAGAGAAATAAGCTTTTTATGCATATGGAAACTTTCTGGAATCTTTTATTTCAGCTCATGAAACATGGGACCAACACTTTACATGTTGCATTTATATTTTTGTTCAGTGTAGAATGACAGAGCGGACCAGAGGCAATGGAGAGGAGAGTTTAAAAATGTATCTGCTGTATCTGTATCCATTCCTTTGAAATAATAAACACAAGTAGGGAAAATCCATCCAAAAACACTATTTTGGTATTTTGTTCATTAGTCCACTGTTGATAAAATGTTTTGCATGTCAGCAGTGATGTTTTCAAGATATTGGACTTTCAAGAATCAAAGTGTCACCGGCTACATCATATGATGTCATGATGATGTCATGACATCCCGTCATGATGATGCGGCCAGTGACACTTTGCCTCTTGAATTTATGGTGCTTTTGAAACAACTGGGATCTCATTAAGAAACAAGGTCAAATCATGATGTCAATGATCTTCTGGTCAGAAAGTCGGATCTTGAAATTATGAGTTGGATGACCGTTCAAAACTATTTTTCCCAGTCTGAGCTTGTTTTTTCCCCGAGTTCCCAGTTGTTTTGAACACACTGACGTCTGAGATTTTCGAGTTCCAAGTTCCTAGTTGTTTTGAATGCGGCATGACTAATGAAAAAAATACCAAAATATAGTTTTAGTGGATTTTTCCTTTAACGTCTGCAGATAAACAATGCAATCAAATATTGAATTGAGAGACATGGGGGAATGGAAGTTATAAAGCGAACTGTTCAATGAAATGTTATATTTTCCATTATTAAAAGTGACCACACATGCTAAGATTTACATTAATAATTTCATTGAACAGAGAAGAACACATTTTCTTCTATTTTAACAGGTTGCTGAGAGGAACTGTCTCGGCCTACATCTGTGTGAGAAATGTACTAAATTTAGTCCAAATCTGTTTTGTGTCATCTTGTGCTTTTTAAATGACAAATGGTTTCTTATTGTATATTTTATAATGTGGTGTTCACCATATGCATTTGCTTAGGGCCCGATTCCGACCTGAGTTAAGCGTGGGTTATTTGAACGTAATTCCCTTTTTACGCACTTTTCTCTCTATGCGTATTCTGACCTTGCACTTAAGCATGAGAATAGCATGCTATTCACCTGCTATTCGTTTTGGGTGGAGATCGAGTAGATGAAGGCGTGGCAGAGGTGTGTCTGCAGATACGCCATATTCTGACTTAATCCCCTAATCATTCCACCACCTTTACGCGAGAGTAAACCATGAATAAGGTCTAGCGGTTCCAAGTGGGAAAAACAGCTACTTTATTCTGCACTGTTATTTACAGCTGGATAAGAGCTAATAAGAAGAGCTGGGTGAATTAGTAATCCGTTTGGATAAAGGTATTGTAAATATAAATGACACTTGTTTAGATATATTAATCATAATCACCTGAGACAAATGTGAACCAGTCATATGGCAGCAAACTGAAGCATATCAACATATCAACTTTCCCACAGTAACGTTGATGAAATGCTGTGCCATTATGAGGAATTTACATTGTACTGCCTTTTAACTAGCAGGGATGGGCACTCTCTAATGTCTTAATTATAGGCTACACCGACTGTCTCCGTTTCCTATTTCTATCATTTAAATATTAGTCACTATCAGTATTGACCGCCAGTAGGCCTAATAACCACACATATTCAACTGCCAATTTACTGTTAGTTCCCTTCAGTTGGTATAGCCTACATTATCATTCCATTTAATGACATTGTTTCGTTTACCTTAATTTGCTTCCTCTGTAAACACTGTCACGGCCTACTGAGAAGTGCGTAGGAAAGGCGTGCGTAAGAAATGCGTAATTTCCAAAGTCGGAATAGGGCCCTTATAGTCTATTTCTGATTACTCTGTAAAGAAAAAGGAATCAGAAAATAAAAAGGGAAATGTAAAACTTTTCTCCCAAAACATTTTTTTTTTACGAACAATAGTAGAGTAATTTTACAATACGTTTTTTTTTTTTTTCAAAAACCAGCTGGTTAAGGTAACTCATGGTCTCAGGTAGTTCCAAGGTCTTTACAGTTTCTGTAAAAGTAGAGTTACACTCTCATTTGAGTACTAAAATAAGTCTGTGAGAACCACACAGTCTGATCTAATGGACTGACAGACACCCAGGCAAGCCAAGGCCATTATCAGCCGTAAGAGTCACACCTGAAAGGTCTTCCTTTCACAGTCCTTGGACGAAGTCGCAATAATGTCTTTCTCAGCAGGTCCAGCTGAAATGAATTGGTAGACTTCAAAAGCATCCCTCCCTACAAGTCGATGTTTTGTCAGAGCCCATTGCTTATTTCTAAGAGCTCCCCGTTCTCGCTCAGTCACTCTGACAAAGCTTGGCCACCATCCTTTCTCTGCTTGAGCACAAGTCCCACTCCAAAAGCCTAGACTGTCAAAGGCAGTAAGTCATTCTCCTAGGTCAAAATAAAGAGAGCTGTGTAGATATCTATTATTTGACACTGTGCCACCGCATGCAGAGTTGACCCTTGATTCTAGAGTTAGCTGCAGATTACAGTATGATTGATTCTTTCTCTATAAAATGTGCCTAAGGGGCAAACGCTTGGATGGTAAACTTGCCAATGTTGGTTTTTCCATTCACGCAATCTTCCACTAAGTCTGAAGGCACTTGATTTCATGGCACACAGCAGCGTCTATTCTTATCCCGAGAGGACTAGCTGTTGAGATAGGCCCAAAAGATGCAAAAACAGCTCCTTCGACTGTTCATAAAGTAACCTTCCGAAGACTGCCACAAGCATGCATGGGCACAGAATCATGATCAATGAGTACAACTCATGCAGGGAGAGAAAGATAGCATTGACATTCACGGTTTTTCTGTTTTTGTAGTACATATTTTTATGTGCTTATTGGAGCCATGCTGAAATCAAAGGTCAGGACAATGACTTGTATTGAAAACGGGTGTTAATCTTGGCAGTTGCAAGAGAGAAACTACTATAACATGAAATAAAATGAAATAAAATAACATGAGCTTGAATTTCCTCCAGTATATTTTTTTTCTTGACATTTATCAGACACTCTTTTCCAGAGTGACTTACAGAAGCAACTAGGGTTAAGTGCCTTGCTCAAGGGCATATGGACAGATTTTTTTCACCTAGTCGGCTCGGTGATTCGAAACAGTGACCTTTCGGTCTTAACCGCTAGGCTACCTGATGACCACGTGTCCTTAAAGTAAGGTAAGTTAGGAGAGGATGATTCGAGTGATTTAGCAACGCTAATATTTCTCTATGAGCTGATCCATCATCAGTATTGTGGAATAATTATAATGTTAAAGTAAGATTTTAATGGTGAAAGCTGATCTGAGAGCAGCGGTGCATTACCTTCGATTCTGTCAGTATCGACACATAGCGAACATTCTCTCTACGTGCTTGTTTGGGAAACACTTGCCTCGTAAATAGCGATGCACCTGGGCCCAGTTTCCCGATAGCGATGTAACTTAGGCTTAATAGTGTTTTAACAATGCATCTTTCCTACAACGGTCGAAGATGTAACATGCGTTTCCCAAAACACGACGCAGAGAGAACGTTTGAGACAGGCATGTGTCGACACTGATAGGATAGAACAGAAAGAAAGGCAGCGCTGCTTTCGGATCAGCTTCCCCATTCAAATCTTACCTTAACATTAGAATTATTCAACAATACTGACGACGGATCAGCTCCGAGAAAGATATTATCACCTATGGCTTCAAATAATGAGGCGGCTTGTTCTAATGCTTACCCTATAATAATGCGCTAAATCAAGCTTCAGCACATCATGCCACCTGTTAGGCTACACATCATGAAATATATTGAGACAAAATAGACAGTAGCCTACAAGCTGCAAAATAGAACTCAATTGATTGAACATGAAATATACATTATTTCAATGTGATTGAAAAAGGCCTATAGCCTACTGTATTTATATTTGAATGCAGTCATCTCGGTTTTAATTTCAAGCATCTTGAAATTGTTTGTATCAATTGAAAAGACATTGGCAACTTTGTATTTGTAGTCAACTTTGTTCTAACTTTATCGGCGCAGATAACCATGCGATTCTATGTTTAGCAGAGATTTTCTGATTATAGACGCAGGAGGACAACAAAAGCATCTAACGACACATGTTCTACGAGTGGTCCGAGGCAGGTGTTCGATTTCAAGCATTTTCAAGTGCAACGTTAATAACGATGGTTTTGGGAAACCGCTCAGAGATTTAACCATGCTGTTACGAAGTTTCAAACAATGAATTTAGCCTTTTTAAGATGCTTTTGGGAAACCGGGCCCTGGTCGTTAAGCACCACATGTGACCTGGCCGATTAGTGATTGGTCAGGAGCTGAACGGAGAAGCTAGGTCATGGAAAGTTAAATAAAAGAGATGCTAACCTTTCACACAATTGGCTGGATTGCAATTACCATTGTTAATACAAGCTAGATTACTTTAGCTTTCTAAATCCTCATCAATTCCGTTTAGATAATGAAAGAGAGATATTTCATGTCACTGTTCATTAAATCACATTCTGGAAGTTAAGGGCATCTGGGACACAGAGAAGCTCCTACAGTATGTCGAAAGGATCGAATAGAGTTGACTATGAGGAGTCCAGAGGTCCAGAGGTTGAATACACCAGGCACACCATAGTTCAGCCACTACATAGTAGAGTAACCAGTGTATGCACTTTTTAATGAAACCAACATTAAGCAACCTTTAAAAAAATAACACAGAGGAATAATTGTGATGAATTGACTTACAGATATGCATTTAATGCACTAAGCAGTCGAAGTTTAGCCTCTGGGTAGAAGGTATGCACGTGTTTGTTTATACATATTTTGATGAGTCCGACCCTAGGCAGCCTCTGAGTTTTAAAAGGGGTTAAAGCGACAACACAAAAGAGGAATAGCAGTCTCTAACATATTCATGAGAAAATAGGTTCGGGTCAATGTGGGTTATTGATCGAATTTCGTACATTTATACTCTTAACATAAAATCAACCTCTTCTACACCCATCTTATTAAGCAATGAATTACAGTCATTCCTTGGCCTTGACAAGCAGAAAACAAATAACATATGAAAATGGAAAGAAAACAATGGGACCACAACATGCGTCCTTGTGCTTTACAGAAATGTACCATTCCGTTCCAATCCTTGAGCCAATATACACAATGACGGCACTCCACACTCTGCTTCGCTGGCTTCACCTTGGGGGAATGAGGTGTAGCCACTACTACTGGAGCGTCTACCATGGAGAACCCGGCTCTCCATCCTGACCCTGGAGTTCTGACCTTGGAATGCTCTCTGTGCATATTTCAGAAAAATCAAGATTGACTCAGTTTTTTGTTTCCTGCATGCTCCACCCTGGACCAGCGCTGGACTGCTGCTGCTCTTCTGAAGATTGAAGAGGAGTGAATCTTTGGTAGTTTTGGGGGTTTAGACAGTCAAAGTCTGCAGATTCTTCCACAGGGTGGGGCCGGCATCAGGTTGCTCCTCTTGGGAGAGAGGGGTCACCTCTGATGACCCACAAACACCAGGGTCAGTGTGACCAAGAACTGCCATATATGGTGCGCGGTGGGAGGAGACAGTGATCTCAGATCTGCAGGGATAGAGAAAGATAAAGAGAGAAAGTAGAGAAAGAAAGAGAGAAAGTTGGTGATGCAGATAAGGATGATGTATGAAAATCATTTCAAAACGATTTAATGGAGATAATGGGATGACGTGTGGGTAACATGTACAATTCCGTGTTTGATTTAAGGAAGACTTTAGAATACACGTGATTGTTTTTAGTTGTTCTGAGGAGGACCGTCCTCTTCTTCTCCGGAGGAGTCTTCTCTGGTATATAGATGCATTGTGATTTCTCTCAATGTAGACTCACAATACTTCAGTGGCAGCTCAGCAACAAGCATGCATTATACTTATTGCCGAAATACATCCTGTACTGTATGAGACAATTCAGTTAAGAGGTTCTTAAAAACATTCCCATTAGTATTATTTGTACTGAACCTTGTTAATCAGCAAAGAGACCCAGCCGACAGTCTCCAGTGTACAAGCGACATCTAACGCCTAATATTTTGATATAAGACGCTGATATCTACCATTTGGGAGGAGATTTAACATAATTTTAAAAGGCATTACCAATTTAAGTAATGTAAGTAATGAGGTAATGAAAATGAGCTTTTGCACAAAATATTTTTCTTTTTAGGCCAATCAGACAGTACCATTTTCTGGCATGCATAGAAGCAGATGTTTGTTCATAAACTCTAAAATATTTTTTCACTGATGATGCCTGACGATGCCTGACGATCCCTGAAACAAAAATACAGTGGCATATACTCTTGGCGAGTAAACCTGTTTTCCGAAGAGCTAACAATACCTGATTCAGTCCTTGATTTATAGTTCCTAAGAGGAATTATATAAATGTATGTTATAATGCTTGCCTCTTCATGATTGATTGTTTCTGGATGATGTATAGGTCATGCCCCCCCCCAAAAAAGCACTTACTGTTGGGTGGAGGGTCTTTACATTCTCCTTCCTCAATGGTGACATCATCTATGGCGATATCCCCTTCTATCCCAGGACCACGAATTCCTTCCAGAACCAACTACCAAAACAGGATAAGAGGAACAAAGACACAACATGTTAAAACCAACTGATTAAATGTCTTCCTGCTACAAATGGGCTCCCGAGTGGCACAGCGGTCTAAGGCACTGCGTCTCGGTGCTAGAGGTGTAACTACAGACCCTGGTTCGATTCCAGGCCGTGTCATAACCGAATGTGATTGGGAGTCCCATAGGGCAGCGCACAATTGGCCCAGCATCGTTAGGGTTTGGCCGGGGTAGGCTGTTATTGTAAATAAGAACTTGTTCTTAACTGACTTGCCTAGTTAAATACAATAAAAAATACAAATAATGACTCATTCTGTGAAGCATATAGCATAATATATAAGACAAATGTTTATATAAGACATTGGCATAAGCACATATGAAGGCAGTTTTGTACTTTGCACCTTAGGGCCACCGTAGTTCTGCATTGGTGACCCACTGCTCCTCCCATAGAGTTGTACCCACCTGGAAAGAGGCTGTTGGGTGAATGTTGACTTTGGCTTGTTTCCATCGGTCCCCTTGGTTCCCGACCAGGGTCCAAACGGAACTGTCTGCACCTGACTGGGCCTTCTGTCGTAAGTAAGCGTTTAACGCTCCTAGAGGAGAGAACATCAAGCCCTTTATGGACAACATTGTGCCAGGGAAGCTCAATCAAGCACAGCTTGGAAAGATTTCAAGTACAATTTGAACCCAAGTCTGATATCATCTATGGCCTCATCATGGCAGCACGTCTCCTTATTTATAGATTATACTTATTTAATTATTAATGTATGACCTGATAATTAATGTATGACCTGATAATAACAGCTCATTACTGCAAATACTAAATGATTCAAGGGGTCTACACATTCACCTCCCCTTATTGAGTGGTGGCTTTTACTGAAAGAGTGGAATGCATCACAATGGATTCATTTGACAATATAATTCACTTGTCAAGGGATGATCATGGAAGTCAAATCTTGTATGCTTATTTTCAGTGCAAACGAGGTGATGCCAAATAGTGTTCTCTGATGTGTAGACCCACATGAAAAAAATACTACAGTTTATTATAGAATACTATAGTACTCTGTAGAAGTACTCTATAGTAGTACTCTATAGAAAGCCCCCGATTCTATGGAATTCTGTAGAAAACTGCAGTATACTGTAGAGTCCTTTGGCGTAGTATATTTACCATATACCACAAATCCCTTATATGCGTTATTGCTATTATAAACTGGTTACCAATGTAATTCGAGCAGTAAAAATAAATGTTTTTGTCCTACCCCTGACATACCATGGCTTTCAGCCAATCAGTTATCAGGGCTCAAACCACCCGGTTTATAATGTAGAATACTATACTCCACACTGAAGTATCCCTCGATCATCTATAGGCTAAAAATACTGTAGAATACTATACTCCACACTGAAGTATCCCTCGATCATCTGGGTTAAACATACTGTAGAATACTATACTCCACACTAGTATCCCTAGAATCATCTATAGGTTAAACATACTGTAGAATACTATACTCCACACTGTAGTATCCCTCAATCGTCTGGGTCAAAAATACTGTAGAATACTATACTCCACACTGTTTTATCCCTCAATCGTCTGGGTTAAAAATACTGTAGAATACTATACTCCACACTGTAGTATCCCTCAGTCATCTATAGGTAAAAAATACTGTAGAATACTATACTCCACACTGAAGTATCCCTCGATCATCTGGGTTAAAAATACTGTAGAATACTATACTCCACACTGTTTTATCCCTCAATCGTCTGGGTTAAAAATACTGTAGAATACTATACTCCACACTGAAGTATCCCTCAATCATCTGGGTTAAAAGTACTGTAGAATACTATACTCCACACTGTAGTATCCCTCAATCATCTATAGGTTAAAAATACTGTAGAATACTATACTCCACACTGAAGTATCCCTCGATCATCCGGGTTAAAAATACTGTAGAATACTATACTCCACACTGTTTTATCCCTCAATCGTCTGGGTTAAAAAATACTGTAGAATACTATACTCCACACTGAAGTATCCCTCGATCATCCGGGTTAAAAATACTGTAGAATACTATACTCCACACTGTTTTATCCCTCAATCGTCTGGGTTAAAAAATACTGTAGAATACTATACTCCACACTGTAGTATCCCTCAAATGTGTAGTGCTTACTATAGAATGTTGTAGTGAACTGTAGAATACACTACACAAACATTTTGGGGGTGATTTTAGTTTTTGGTAAAAAAAAAAATTAGTTTACTTTTACGAAATCTGTTCCTGAGTATTCACACACAAGAGAGAATACATATGTGATTGTTGGGCTTTCTTTTTGGGCTTAGTTGTGGTCAATATGCAGTGTACAAATTATTATAATTATTTTCTGGCCCCCTGACAAACTCTGAAGAATTTTGTAGTATATTGTATAATACTTTTTTTAACATACAGCTATGTTCCATACAGCTTATGGAACTTGTGCTCTTTTTGTATTTCTCCAGTAGGTTTCCTCAAAGAGAAAGCTCTATGTTCTATGTGAAAGATAATCTAACAAAAACACTATAGTAAATACTACAGTAATCTCTGCAAAAACACTCAGTAAATACTACAGTATACTACAGTCATGTCTCCAAAAACACTACAGTGAATACTATAGTATACTACAGTCATGTTTGCAAAAATACTACAGTGAATACTATAGTATACTACGGTCATGTACGCAAAAACACTACAGGGAATACTATAGTATACTATAGTCATGTCTGCAAAAAAACTACAATAAATACTATAGTATACTACAGTCATGTTTGCAAAAACACTACAGTAAATAATATAGTATACTACAGTCATGCCACAAAAACACTACAGTAAATACTTTAGTATACTACAGTCATGTCTGCAAAAATACTACAGTGAATACAATAGTATACCACAGTCATGTCTGCAAAAACACTATCAGTAATTACTATAGTATACTACAGTCATGTCTGCAAAAACACGACAGTAAATACTATAGTATACTACAGTCATGTCTGCAAAAACATTACAATAAATACTATAGTATACTACAGTCATGTCTCCAAAAACACTACAGTAAATACTACAGTATACTACAGTCATGTCTGCAAAAATACTACAGTGAATACTAAAGTATACAACAGTCATGTCCGCAAAAACACTACAGTGAATACTATAGTATACTACAGTCATGTCCGCAAAAATACTACAGTGAATACTATAGTATACTACAGTCACGTCTCCAAAAAACGACAGTAAATACTATAGTATACTACAGTCATGTCTGCAAAAACACTACAGTAAAGTCCGTAAAAATGTAGAGGCCAAAGTAGACATGCTACAACATGCCATTTCCCTGTGATGGGAGCCTTAAGTGGATCTTACTGGATGATCCAATGACACCAACAACAGACTTTTTCAAAATAGTCTCTACTTCAAATGAGAACTCAGTCTCTCCACCACCCACTCACTCACATTCTGCACAGAATCAAAAAAAGGCTCTGAATGCAGGTTACCTTTCTTTCTCTAACAGAAACCAGTGAAAGGAAACAGACAGGTTAGGACACAAGCCGTCAGCCCTTTCTGGCTCTGGCTGCTGGTTGCTGAGGCTGAGAGAGCAGAGAGAGAGAAAGGGCCCATTGAGACCTGAATGGATTAGGTTGACACGTCCTATTCAGAATCGCGACAGCTTTGTGGAGCAGAAAATTGTGGTTACAAGCGTGTCTTGCAGGTCAGGGGTCACACCCATCGCTCAAGTGCAACTGTCTGTCTGATTAAGACACTGCGCCAACAGGAGAGCACGGGTGTGAGACGACAACCTTCAGGGGAGCCTGAAAAGAATCTGACGGAGGACAAAGTTATTAATACTCAAATGGAATGGTCGTAAAACCCCAGAACTAGTGTGCTCAATTTCCATTTTTCACCAACGCCCAGGGGGCTATGGATATTCTGGCATTGAAGTGTTATTGAGTGGTTGTCAAATTAAAAAAGTGGTAAGCAAACACTTTTATCTAATCATCAGGGAGGTAGCGAACAGGGAAGTGGGGGATAGGTGAGGGAAGCACAGCTGAGAGCTGCCCAGTGACACGAGCCTACCAGACGAGCTAAACTACTTTTATGCTCGCTTCGAGGCAAATAACACTGAAACATGCATTAGAGCACCAGCTGTTCCGGAAGACTGTGTGATCACGGTCTCCGCAGCCGATGTGAGTAAGACCTTTAACAGGTCAACATTCACAAGGCCGCAGGGCCAGATGGATTACCAGGATGTGTTCTGCGAGCATGCGCAGACCAACTGGCAAGTGTCTTCACTGACATTTTCAACCTCTCCCTGTCCGAGTCTGTAATACCAACATGTTTTAAGCAGACCACCATAGTGCCTGTGTCCAAGAACACTAAGGTAACCTGCATAATGACTACCGACCCGTAGCACTCACATCTGTAGCCATGAAGTGATTTGAAAGATTGGTCATGGCTCACATCAACACCATTATCCCAGAAACCCTAGACCCACTCCAATTTGCATATCGCCCCAACAGATCCACAAATGATGCAACTACCCTTTCCCACCTAGACAAAAATAACACCTATGTCAGAATGCTATTCATTGACTACAGCTCAGCGTTCAACACCATAGTGCCCTCAAAGCTCATCAATAAGCTAAGGACCCTGGGACTAAACATCTCCCTCTGCAACTGGATCCTGGACTTTCTGACGGGCCGCCCCCCAGGTGGTAAGGATAGGTAACAACACATCCGCCACGCTGATCCTCAACACAGGGGCCCCTCTGGGGTGCATGCTCAGTCCCCTCCTGTACTCCCTGTTCACTCATGACTGCACGGCCAGGCACGACTCCAACACCATCATTAAGTTTGCCGATGACACAACAGTAGTAGGCCTGATCACAGACAACGACGAGACAGCCTATAAGGAGGAGGTCAGAGACCTGGCCGTGTGGTGCCAGGACAACATCCTCTCCCTCAACGTGATCAAGACAAAGGAGATGATTGTGGACTACAGGAAAAAGAGGACTGAGCACACCCCCATTCTCATCGACGGGGCTGCAGTGGAGCAGGTTGAGACCTTCAAGTTCCCTGGTGTCCACATCACCAACAAACTAACATGGTCCAAGCACACCAAGACAGTCGTGAAGAGGGCACAACAAAACCTATTCCCTCTCAGCAGACTGAAAAGATTTGGCATGGGTCCTCAGATCCTCAAAAGGTTTTACAGCTGCACCATCGAAAGCATCCTGACTGGTTGCATCACTGCCTGGTATGGCAACTGCTCGGCCTCCGACCGCAAGGCACTACAGAGAGCAGTGCGAATGGCCCAGTACATCACCGGGGCCAAATTCCTGCCATCCAGGACCTCTATACCAGGCGGTGTCAGAGGAAGGCCCTAAATGGTCTAAGAGTCCAGCCACCCTAGTCATAGACTGTTCTCTCTGCTACTGCACGGCAAGCGGTACCGGAGCGCCAAGTCTAGGTCCAAGAGACTTCTAAACAGCTTCTACCCCAAGCCATAAGACTCCTGAACATCTAATCAAATAGCTACCCAGACTATTTGCATTGCCCCCCCCTATGCATAGTCACTTTAATAACTCTACCTTCATGTACATATTACCTCAACTAACCGGTTCCCCCACACATTGACTCTGTACCGGTACCCCCCTGTATATAGTCTCGCTATTGTTATTTTACTGCTGCTCTTTAATTATTTGTTACTTTTATTTCTTATTCTTATCCGTATTTTAAAAAAAATGCATTGTTGGTTAGGGGCTCGTAAGTAAGCATTTCACTGTAAGGTCTACACCTGTTGTATTCGGCGCATGTGACTAATACAATTTGATTTGATACGATTGCAAGTGGATGCTGATTTGAAAGCTAGCAGGTATGTACTTAAGAAGTCAAACACACTCCCTCTAAGCTGAAATAGATTGGCCTGATAAAAAAGCTACAGTGCACCAAATGCATTCATCCTTATACTATACATGCCATGCCTGCTGGCACCCAGGCATCTTACCTATGTGTTTCCCATACATATGGTAGTAGAAACCAAAGCAGTAGGTTGGAGAGGACGTCACAGTCCCGTAGGGGCTTTTGGGGGCAACGTTGAAAGTGGGGGTCAACAGTCGAGCCTTTTCTCCCTCCAGGCGTGGTCGAGACGTCTCGATATACATGTAGAAACCTGTATGATGGTTAAACAATGACAATCAATGTAGAAACCTGTATAATGGTTAAACAATGACAATCAATGTAGAAACCTGTATAATGGTTAAACAATGACAATCAATGTAGAAACCTGTATAATGGTTAAACAATGACAATCAATGTAGAAACCTGTATGATGGTTAAACAATGACAATCAATGTAGAAACCTGTATAATGGTTAAACAATGAAAGTCAAAGTAGAAACCTGTATAATGGTAAAACAATGACACTGACTGAGCAACATTGTTTGTAAAACCCACAAAAGTAGCCTTCTCTGTCCTGCCATGGTAACCCTCTCTGTCCTGCCATGGTAACCCTCTCTGTCCTGCCATGGTAACCCTCTCTGTCCTGCCATGGTAACCCTCTCTGTCCTGCCATGGTAACTTTCTCTGTCCTGCCATGGTAACCCTCTCTGTCCTGCCATGGTAACCTTCTCTGTCCTGCCATGGTAACCCTCTCTGTCCTGCCATGGTAACCTTCTCTGTCCTGCCATGGTAACCCTCTCTGTCCTGCCATGGTAATGTAATTCCGACCTGGGTTCCATTCATATTTATCTTTTTTCAAATACGTAGGGCTGGCTTTGCACTTGTGGAATTATTGGCTTCATTGCGCCAGGCAAGCACAGCTAAAGACAAAAGTATTTGAATGACAACAGGTCGGATGTGACGGTGTTCCACTGCAATGAAGAGAACATCAGAATTCTAAACCAAACGGCAGAGCTCATCTCTCTATAATAACCGGTAGTGTAGACATATGGCTCTGAGACTACCGTCCGCGGTGGACACACAGCCCGACCACCCATAATTCCCAGCCTTCAGCTAAACTGGCTGTATTTACTATCCTTCAGCTAAACTGGTTGTATTTACTAGCCTTCAGCTAAACTGGTTGTATTTACTAGCCTTCAGCTAAACTGGCTGTATTTACTAGCCTTCAGCTAAACTGGTTGTATTTACTAGCCTTCAGCTAAACTGGTTGTATTTACTAGCCTTCAGCTAAACTGGCTGTATTTACTAGCTTTCAGCTAGAATGGTTGTATTTACTAGCTTTCAGCCAAACTGGTTGTATTTACTAGCCTTCAGCTAAACTGGTTGTATTTACTAGCTTTCAGCCAAACTGGCTGTATTTACTAGCCTTCAGCTAAACTGGTTGTATTTACTAGCCTTCAGCTAGAATGATTGTATTTACTAGCCTTCAGCTAGAATGGTTGTATTTACTAGCCTTCAGCTAAACTGGCTGTATTTACTAGCCTTCAGCTAAACTGGTTGTATTTACTAGCCTTCAGCTAGAATGGTTGTATTTACTAGCTTTCAGCCAAACTGGTTGTATTTACTAGCCTTCAGCTAAACTGGTTGTATTTACTAGCCTTCAGCTAGAATGATTGTATTTACTAGCCTTCAGCTAGAATGGTTGTATTTACTAGCCTTCAGCTAAACTGGTTGTATTTACTAGCCTTCAGCTAGAATGATTGTATTTACTAGCCTTCAGCTAGAATGGTTGTATTTACTAGCCTTCAGCTAAACTGGTTGTATTTACTAGCCTTCAGCTAAACTGGTTGTATTTACTAGCCTTCAGCTAGAATGATTGTATTTACTAGCCTTCAGCCAAACTGGTTGTATTAACTAGCCTTCAGCTAGAATGGTTGTATTTACTAGCCTTCAGCTAAACTGGTTGTATTTACTAGCCTTCAGCTAAACTGGTTGTATTTACTAGCCTTCAGCTAGAATAGTTGTATTTACTAGCCTTCAGCTAAACTGGCTGTATTAACTAGCCTTCAGCTAAACTGGTTGTATTTACTAGCCTTCAGCTAAACTGGTTGTATTTACTAGCCTTCAGCTAAACTGGTTGTATTTACTAGCCTTCAGCTAAACTGGTTGTATTTACTAGCCTTCAGCTAAACTGGCTGTATTTACTAGCTTTCAGCCAGAATGGTTGTATTTACCAGCCTTCAGCCAAACTGGTTGTATTTACCAGCCTTCAGCCAAACTGGCTGTATTTACTAGCCTTCAGCTAAACTGGTTGTATTAACTAGCCTTCAGCTAAACTGGTTGTATTTACTAGCCTTCAGCTAAACTGGTGGTATTTACTAGCCTTCAGCTTAACTGGTTGTATTTACTAGCCTTCAGCTAAACTGGTGGTATTTACTAGCCTTCAGCTAAACTGGTTGTATTTACTAGCCTTCAGCTAAACTGGTTGTATTTACTAGCTTTCAGCTTAACTGGTTGTATTTACTAGCCTTCAGCTAAACTGGCTGTATTTACTAGCCTTCAGCTAAACTGGTTGTATTTACTAGCCTTCAGCTAAACTGGCTGTATTTACTAGCCTTCAGCTAAACTGGTTGTATTTACTAGCCTTCAGCTAAACTGGTTGTATTTACTAGCCTTCAGCTAAACTGGCTGTATTTACTAGCCTTCAGCTAAACTGGTTGTATTTACTAGCCTTCAGCTAAACTGGTTGTATTTACTAGCCTTCAGCTAAACTGGTTGTATTTACTAGCCTTCAGCCAAACTGGCTGTATTTACTAGCCTTCAGCTAAACTGGTTGTATTTACTAGCCTTCAGCTAGAATGATTGTATTTACTAGCCTTCAGCTAGAATGGTTGTATTTACTAGCCTTCAGCTAAACTGGCTGTATTTACTAGCCTTCAGCTAGAATGGTTGTATTTACTAGCCTTCAGCTAAACTGGTTGTATTTACTAGCCTTCAGCTAAACTGGCTGTATTTACTAGCCTTCAGCTAAACTGGTTGTATTTACTAGCCTTCAGCTAAACTGGTTGTATTTACTAGCCTTCAGCTAAACTGGCTGTATTTACTAGCCTTCAGCTAAACTGGTTGTATTTACTAGCCTTCAGCTAGAATGATTGTATTTACTAGCCTTCAGCTAGAATGGTTGTATTTACTAGCCTTCAGCCAAACTGGCTGTATTTACTAGCCTTCAGCTAAACTGGTTGTATTTACTAGCCTTCAGCTAGAATGATTGTATTTACTAGCCTTTAGCTAGAATGGTTGTATTTACTAGCCTTCAGCTAAACTGGCTGTATTTACTAGCCTTCAGCTAAACTGGTTGTATTTACTAGCCTTCAGCTAGAATGGTTGTATTTACTAGCTTTCAGCCAAACTGGTTGTATTTACTAGCCTTCAGCTAAACTGGTTGTATTTACTAGCCTTCAGCTAAACTGGTTGTATTTACTAGCCTTCAGCTAAACTGGTTGTATTTACTAGCCTTCAGCTAGAATGATTGTATTTACTAGCCTTCAGCTAGAATGGTTGTATTTACTAGCCTTCAGCTAAACTGGTTGTATTTACTAGCCTTCAGCTAAACTGGTTGTATTTACTAGCCTTCAGCTAGAATGATTGTATTTACTAGCCTTCAGCCAAACTGGTTGTATTTACTAGCCTTCAGCTAAACTGGCTGTATTAACTAGCCTTCAGCTAAACTGGTTGTATTTACTAGCCTTCAGCTAAACTGGTTGTATTTACTAGCCTTCAGCTAAACTGGTTGTATTTACTAGCCTTCAGCTAAACTGGTTGTATTTACTAGCCTTCAGCTAAACTGGCTGTATTTACTAGCTTTCAGCTAGAATGGTTGTATTTACTAGCCTTCAGCTAAACTGGTTGTATTTACTAGCCTTCAGCTAAACTGGCTGTATTTACTAGCCTTCAGCTAAACTGGTTGTATTAACTAGCCTTCAGCTAAACTGGTTGTATTTACTAGCCTTCAGCTAAACTGGTGGTATTTACTAGCCTTCAGCTTAACTGGTTGTATTTACTAGCCTTCAGCTAAACTGGTGGTATTTACTAGCCTTCAGCTAAACTGGTTGTATTTACTAGCCTTCAGCTAAACTGGTTGTATTTACTAGCTTTCAGCTTAACTGGTTGTATTTACTAGCCTTCAGCTAAACTGGCTGTATTTACTAGCCTTCAGCTAAACTGGTTGTATTTACTAGCCTTCAGCTAAACTGGCTGTATTTACTAGCCTTCAGCTAAACTGGTTGTATTTACTAGCCTTCAGCTAAACTGGTTGTATTTACTAGCCTTCAGCTAAACTGGCTGTATTTACTAGCCTTCAGCTAAACTGGTTGTATTTACTAGCCTTCAGCTAAACTGGTTGTATTTACTAGCCTTCAGCTAAACTGGTTGTATTTACTAGCCTTCAGCCAAACTGGCTGTATTTACTAGCCTTCAGCTAAACTGGTTGTATTTACTAGCCTTCAGCTAGAATGATTGTATTTACTAGCCTTCAGCTAGAATGGTTGTATTTACTAGCCTTCAGCTAAACTGGCTGTATTTACTAGCCTTCAGCTAGAATGGTTGTATTTACTAGCCTTCAGCTAAACTGGTTGTATTTACTAGCCTTCAGCTAAACTGGCTGTATTTACTAGCCTTCAGCTAAACTGGTTGTATTTACTAGCCTTCAGCTAAACTGGCTGTATTTACTAGCCTTCAGCTAAACTGGCTGTATTTACTAGCCTTCAGCTAAACTGGTTGTATTTACTAGCCTTCAGCTAGAATGATTGTATTTACTAGCCTTCAGCTAGAATGGTTGTATTTACTAGCCTTCAGCCAAACTGGCTGTATTTACTAGCCTTCAGCTAAACTGGTTGTATTTACTAGCCTTCAGCTAGAATGATTGTATTTACTAGCCTTTAGCTAGAATGGTTGTATTTACTAGCCTTCAGCTAAACTGGCTGTATTTACTAGCCTTCAGCTAAACTGGTTGTATTTACTAGCCTTCAGCTAGAATGGTTGTATTTACTAGCTTTCAGCCAAACTGGTTGTATTTACTAGCCTTCAGCTAAACTGGTTGTATTTACTAGCCTTCAGCTAGAATGATTGTATTTACTAGCCTTCAGCTAGAATGGTTGTATTTACTAGCCTTCAGCTAAACTGGTTGTATTTACTAGCCTTCAGCTAGAATGATTGTATTTACTAGCCTTCAGCTAGAATGGTTGTATTTACTAGCCTTCAGCTAAACTGGTTGTATTTACTAGCCTTCAGCTAAACTGGTTGTATTTACTAGCCTTCAGCTAGAATGATTGTATTTACTAGCCTTCAGCCAAACTGGTTGTATTAACTAGCCTTCAGCTAGAATGGTTGTATTTACTAGCCTTCAGCTAAACTGGTTGTATTTACTAGCCTTCAGCTAAACTGGTTGTATTTACTAGCCTTCAGCTAAACTGGTTGTATTTACTAGCCTTCAGCTAGAATAGTTGTATTTACTAGCCTTCAGCTAAACTGGCTGTATTAACTAGCCTTCAGCTAAACTGGTTGTATTTACTAGCCTTCAGCTAAACTGGTGGTATTTACTAGCCTTCAGCTAAACTGGTTGTATTTACTAGCCTTCAGCTTAACTGGTTGTATTTACTAGCCTTCAGCTAAACTGGTTGTATTTACTAGCCTTCAGCTAAACTGGTTGTATTTACTAGCCTTCAGCTAAACTGGTTGTATTTACTAGCCTTCAGCTAGAATGATTGTATTTACTAGCCTTCAGCCAGAATGGTTGTATTTACTAGCCTTCAGCCAAACTGGTTGTATTTACTAGCCTTCAGCTAAACTGGTTGTATTTACTAGCCTTCAGCTAGAATGATTGTATTTACTAGCCTTCAGCCAAACTGGTTGTATTAACTAGCCTTCAGCTAGAATGGTTGTATTTACTAGCCTTCAGCTAAACTGGTTGTATTTACTAGCCTTCAGCTAAACTGGTTGTATTTACTAGCCTTCAGCTAGAATAGTTGTATTTACTAGCCTTCAGCTAAACTGGCTGTATTAACTAGCCTTCAGCTAAACTGGTTGTATTTACTAGCCTTCAGCTAAACTGGTTGTATTTACTAGCCTTCAGCTAAACTGGTTGTATTTACTAGCCTTCAGCTAGAATAGTTGTATTTACTAGCCTTCAGCTAAACTGGCTGTATTAACTAGCCTTCAGCTAAACTGGTTGTATTAACTAGCCTTCAGCTAAACTGGTTGTATTTACTAGCCTTCAGCTAAACTGGTGGTATTTACTAGCCTTCAGCTTAACTAGTTGTATTTACTAGCCTTCAGCTAAACTGGTGGTATTTACTAGCCTTCAGCTAAACTGGTTGTATTTACTAGCCTTCAGCTAAACTGGTTGTATTTACTAGCCTTCAGCTAAACTGGTTGTATTTACTAGCTTTCAGCTTAACTGGTTGTATTTACTAGCCTTCAGCTAAACTGGCTGTATTTACTAGCCTTCAGCTAAACTGGTTGTATTTACTAGCCTTCAGCTAAACTGGTTGTATTTACTAGCCTTCAGCTAAACTGGCTGTATTTACTAGCCTTCAGCTAAACTGGTTGTATTTACTAGCCTTCAGCTAGAATGATTGTATTTACTAGCCTTCAGCTAGAATGGTTGTATTTACTAGCCTTCAGCTAAACTGGCTGTATTTACTAGCCTTCAGCTAAACTGGTTGTATTTACTAGCCTTCAGCTAGAATGGTTGTATTTACTAGCTTTCAGCCAAACTGGTTGTATTTACTAGCCTTCAGCTAAACTGGTTGTATTTACTAGCCTTCAGCTAGAATGATTGTATTTACCAGCCTTCAGCTAGAATGGTTGTATTTACTAGCCTTCAGCTAAACTGGTTGTATTTACTAGCCTTCAGCTAGAATGGTTGTATTTACTAGCCTTCAGCTAAACTGGTTGTATTTACTAGCCTTCAGCTAAACTGGTTGTATTTACTAGCCTTCAGCTAGAATGATTGTATTTACTAGCCTTCAGCCAAACTGGTTGTATTAACTAGCCTTCAGCTAGAATGGTTGTATTTACTAGCCTTCAGCTAAACTGGTTGTATTTACTAGCCTTCAGCTAAACTGGTTGTATTTACTAGCCTTCAGCTAAACTGGTTGTATTTACTAGCCTTCAGCTAGAATAGTTGTATTTACTAGCCTTCAGCTAAACTGGCTGTATTAACTAGCCTTCAGCTAAACTGGTTGTATTTACTAGCCTTCAGCTAAACTGGTGGTATTTACTAGCCTTCAGCTAAACTGGTTGTATTTACTAGCTTTCAGCTTAACTGGTTGTATTTACTAGCCTTCAGCTAAACTGGCTGTATTTACTAGCCTTCAGCTAAACTGGTTGTATTTACTAGCCTTCAGCTAAACTGGCTGTATTTACTAGCCTTCAGCTAAACTGGTTGTATTTACTAGCCTTCAGCTAAACTGGTTGTATTTACTAGCCTTCAGCTAAACTGGTTGTATTTACTAGCCTTCAGCTTAACTGGTTGTATTTACAAGCCTTCAGCTAAACTGGCTGTATTTACTAGCCTTCAGCTAAACTGGTTGTATTTACTAGCCTTCAGCTAAACTGGCTGTATTTACTAGCCTTGGATTATGTCCGTTTGTGTGCCTTCTTGCATTATATGTTTTGCTAAATTTTTATCCTTTTTTCATTCATTGAGCTTTTTATTACTCTTTTATTCACTTATTGTTTGTTGCATTGTTGAGAGGTAAACCTTTAAGTAAGCATTTCATTCCACTGTGTACTCACGTTGATCATGTGTATATGACGATTTAACAAAACCTGAACACTGTCCTTGACCTCCCAGCCCTGCTGGAGGCTCACCACCAGAAACAATCTATCAGAACCACCCTCCCTCCTCACCATGGCAACACTGTACACAGCAAGAACCATGAACACTTCCCAGAAGTGGCCTTCTCAGAGTTACAGAATGCATTGTATTGTACTCTTTATGTTGACTTCTGTGTTGCTTTGTGAAAATACTGTATTAAGAAAGAGATCTATTGATTCTATTCGGGAATGCATCCCATGTCTCACATCCCATAGCATGGTTTTCAGTACTGTAGGTAACATGGAGAGAATAGGAAGTACATTTTAAACATTGTTTAAAATATGATTTCCATTCATCAATGCAGTTGCATAAATGTATGCAACTGCATTGTGTACAGGTAGGGCCGGTTTTCCCATCAATGACTAGTGTACAGGTAGGGACGGTTTTCCCATCAATAACTAGTGTACAGGTAGGGCCGGTTTTCCCATCAATAACTAGTGTACAGGTAGGGCCGGTTTTCCCATCAATAACTAGTGTACAGGTAGGGCCTGTTTTCCCATCAATAACTAGTGTACAGGTAGGGCCTGTTTTCTCATCAATAACTAGTGTACAGGTAGGGCCTGTTTTCTCATCAATAACTAGTGTACGGGCAGGGCCTGTTTTCCCATCAATAACTAGTGTACGGGTAGGGCCTGTTTTCCCATCAATAACTAGTCTACAGGTAGGGCCTGTTTTCTCATCAATAACTAGTCTACAGGTAGGGCCTGTTTTCTCATCAATAACTAGTGTACAGGTAGGGCCTGTTTTCTCATCAATAACTAGTGTACGGGCAGGGCCTGTTTTCTCATCAATAACTAGTGTACGTGCAGGGCCTGTTTTCCCATCAATAACTAGTTTACGGAAAGGGCCTGTTTTCCCATCAATAACTAGTGTACGGGCAGGGCCTGTTATCCCATCAATAACTAGTGTACGGGCAGGGCCTGTTTTCCCATCAATAACTAGTGTACGGGCAGGGCCTGTTTTCTCATCAATAACTAGTGTACGTGCAGGGCCTGTTTTCCCATCAATAACTAGTTTACGGAAAGGGCCTGTTTTCCCATCAATAACTAGTGTACAGGCAGGGCCTGTTATCCCATCAATAACTAGTGTACGGGCAGGGCCTGTTTTCCCATCAATAACTAGTGTACGGGCAGGGCCTGTTTTCTCATCAATAACTATTGTACAGGAAGGGCCTGTTTTCTCATCAATAACTAGTCTACAGGTAGGGCCTGTTTTCTCATCAATAACTAGTCTACAGGCAGGGCCTGTTTTCTCATCCACAACTAGTGTATGGGCAGGGCCTGTTTTCCCATCAATAACTAGTGTACGGGCATGGCCTGTTTTCCCATAAATAACTAGTATACAGGCAGGGCCTGTTTTCTAATCAATAACTAGTCTACAGGCAGGGCCTGTTTTCTCATTAATAACTAGTGTACGGGCAGGGCCTGTTTTCTCATCAATAACTAGTGTACGGGCAGGGCCTGTTTTCTCATCAATAACTAGTCTACAGGCAGGGCCTGTTTTCCCATCAATAACTAGTGTACAGGTAGGGCCTGTTTTTTCATCAAAAACTAGTTTACGGGCAGGGCCTGTTTTCTCATCAATAACTAGTGTACGGGCAGGGCCTGTTTTCCCATCAATAACTAGTGTACGGGCAGGGCCTGTTTTCTCATCAATAACTATTGTACAGGAAGGGCCTGTTTTCTCATCAATAACTAGTCTACAGGTAGGGCCTGTTTTCTCATCAATAACTA
Organism: Brachymystax lenok tsinlingensis; assembly: GCA_030435695.1. NCBI lineage: Eukaryota > Metazoa > Chordata > Actinopteri > Salmoniformes > Salmonidae > Brachymystax > Brachymystax lenok. The sequence goes on along the minus strand of CM059808.1, from coordinate 33,959,536 downwards.
GTCTACAGGCAGGGCCTGTTTTCTCATCAATAACTAGTGTATGGGCAGGGCCTGTTTTCCCATCAACACCAGTGTACGGGCAGGGCCTGTTTTTCTCATCAATATACTAGTGAAAACATTATGGCTGTTTTCTCATCAATAGCAGGTGTATGGGCAGGGCCTGTTTTCTCCATCAATAACTAGTGTGGGCAGGGCTAGGGCAGTGATTGTCAATAACTATTGTACAGGTAGGGCCTGTTTTCTCATCAATAACTAGTCTACAGGTAGGGCCTGTTTTCTCATCAATAACTAGTCTACAGGTAGGGCCTGTTTTCCCATCAATAACTAGTCTACAGGTAGGGCCTGTTTTCTCATCAATAACTAGTGTACGGGCAGGGCCTGTTTTCTCATCAATAAATATGGTACAGGCAGGGCCTGTTTTCTCATCAATGACTAGTGTACGGGCAGGGCCTGTTTTCCCATCAATAACTAGTGTACGGGCAGGGCCTGTTTTCTCATCAATAACTAGTGTACGGGCAGGGCCTGTTTTCTAATCAATAACTAGTGTACGGGTAGGGCCTGTTTTCCCATCAATAACTAGTGTACAGGTAGGGCCTGTTTTCTCATCAATAACTAGTGTACGGGCAGGGCATGTTTTCCCATCAATAACTAGTGTACGGGCAGGGCCTGTTTTCTCATCAATAACTAGTGTACGGGCAGGGCCTGTTTTCTCATCAATAACTAGTGTACGGGCATGGCCTGTTTTCCCATCAATAACTAGTGTACGGGCAGGGCCTGTTTTCTCATCAATAACTAGTGTACGGGCAGGGCCTGTTTTCTCATCAATAACTAGTGTACGGGCAGGGCCTGTTTTCTCATCAATAACTAGTGTACGGGCAGGGCCTGTTTTCTCATCAATAACTAGTGTACGGGCAGGGCCTGTTTTCTCATCAATAACTAGTGTACGGGCAGGGCCTGTTTTCCCATCAATAACTAGTGTACGGGCATGGCCTGTTTTCCCATCAATAACTAGTGTACGGGCAGGGCCTGTTTTCCCATCAATAACTAGTGTACGGGCAGGGCCTGTTTTCCCATCAATAACTAGTGTACGGGCAGGGCCTGTTTTCCCATCAATAACTAGTGTACGGGCAGGGCCTGTTTTCCCATCAATAACTAGTGTACGGGCAGGGCCTGTTTTCTCATCAATAACTAGTGTACGGGCATGGCCTGTTTTCCCATAAATAACTAATATACAGGCAGGGCCTGTTTTCTCATCAATAACTAGTCTACAGGCAGGGCCTGTTTTCTAATTAATAACTAGTGTACGGGCAGGGCCTGTTTTCTCATCAATAACTAGTGTACGGGCAGGGCCTGTTTTCTCATCAATAACTAGTGTACGGGCATGGCCTGTTTTCCCATCAATAACTAGTGTACGGGCAGGGCCTGTTTTCTCATCAATAACTAGTGTACGGGCAGGGCCTGTTTTCTCATCAATAACTAGTGTACGGGCATGGCCTGTTTTCCCATCAATAACTAGTGTACGGGCAGGGCCTGTTTTCCCATCAATAACTAGTGTACGGGCAGGGCCTGTTTTCTCATCAATAACTATTGTACAGGAAGGGCCTGTTTTCTCATCAATAACTAGTCTACAGGTAGGGCCTGTTTTCTCATCAATAACTAGTCTACAGGCAGGGCCTGTTTTCTCATCAATAACTAGTGTATGGGCAGGGCCTGTTTTCCCATCAATAACTAGTGTACGGGCAGGGCCTGTTTTATCATCAATAACTATTGTACAGGTAGGGCCTGTTTTCTCATCAATAACTAGTCTACAGGTAGGGCCTGTTTTCTCATCAATAACTAGTCTACAGGTAGGGCCTGTTTTCCCATCAATAACTAGTCTACAGGTAGGGCCTGTTTTCTCATCAATAACTAGTGTACGGGCAGGGCCTGTTTTCTCATCAATAAATATGGTACAGGCAGGGCCTGTTTTCTCATCAATGACTAGTGTACGGGCAGGGCCTGTTTTCCCATCAATAACTAGTGTACGGGCAGGGCCTGTTTTCTCATCAATAACTAGTGTACGGGCAGGGCCTGTTTTCTAATCAATAACTAGTGTACGGGTAGGGCCTGTTTTCTCATCAATAACTAGTGTACGGGCAGGGCATGTTTTCCCATCAATAACTAGTGTACGGGCAGGGCCTGTTTTCTCATCAATAACTAGTGTACGGGCAGGGCCTGTTTTCTCATCAATAACTAGTGTACGGGCATGGCCTGTTTTCCCATCAATAACTAGTGTACGGGCAGGGCCTGTTTTCTCATCAATAACCAGCACGGGCAGGGCCTGTTTTCTCATCAATAACTCAGTGTACGGGCAGGGCCTGTTTTCTCATCAATAACTAGTGTACGGGCAGGGCCTGTTTTCTCATCAATAACTAGTGTACGGGCAGGGCCTGTTTTCTCATCAATAACTAGTGTACGGGCAGGGCCTGTTTTCCCATCAATAACTAGTGTACGGGCATGGCCTGTTTTCCCATCAATAACTAGTGTACGGGCAGGGCCTGTTTTCCCATCAATAACTAGTGTACGGGCAGGGCCTGTTTTCCCATCAATAACTAGTGTACGGGCAGGGCCTGTTTTCCCATCAATAACTAGTGTACGGGCAGGGCCTGTTTTCTCATCAATAACTAGTGTACGGGCATGGCCTGTTTTCCCATAAATAACTAATATACAGGCAGGGCCTGTTTTCTCATCAATAACTAGTCTACAGGCAGGGCCTGTTTTCTAATTAATAACTAGTGTACGGGCAGGGCCTGTTTTCTCATCAATAACCAGTGTACGGGCAGGGCCTGTTTTCTCATCAATAACTAGTGTACGGGCATGGCCTGTTTTCCCATCAATAACTAGTGTACGGGCAGGGCCTGTTTTCTCATCAATAACTAGTGTACGGGCAGGGCCTGTTTTCTCATCAATAACTAGTGTACGGGCAGGGCTTGTTATCCCATCAATAACTAGGTGCACGGGCAGGGCCGCTGCTTTTCCTCATCAATAACTAGTGAATGGGCAGGGCCTGTTTTCTCATCAATAACTATTGTACAGTGAAGGGCCTGTTTTCTCATCAATAACTAGTCTACAGGTAGGGCCTGTTTTCTTTCATCAATAATTCAGTTCTACAGGCAGGGCCTGTTTCTTTCTCATCAATAACTAGTGTATGGGCAGGGCCTGTTTTCCCATCAATAACTAGTGCGTACGGGTAGGGCCTGTTTTATCATCAATAATTCATTGCGTTGCGTAGGGGCCTGTTTTCTCATCAATAACTAAGTCTGCAGGTAGGGCCTGCTTCTCATCAATAACTAGTCTACAGGTAGGGCCTGTTTTCCCATCAATAACTAGTCTCACAGGTAGGGCCTGTTTTTCATCAATCACACCAGTGTAGACGGGCAGGGCCTAAGTTTTTCTCATCAATAACTATTGTACAGGTAGGGCCTGCTTTCTTCATCAACACAACTAGTCTACAGGTAGGGCTCTGCTTTCTCATCAATAACTAGCCAGTCTACAGGTAGGGGCCTGCTTTTCTCACTCAACAACTAGTCTACAGGTAGGGCCTGTTATCCCATCAATAACTAGTGCACGGGCAGGGCCTGCTTTTCCCATCAATAACTAGTGTACGGGCAGGGCCTGTTTTCTTCTCATCAATAACTATTGTACAGGTAGCGCCTGTTTCCTTTCATCAATAACGAAGTCGTAGGGCTTCTATTTTCTCATCAATAACTAGTCTACAGGCAGGGCCTGTTTTCCCATCAATAACTAGTGTACAGGTAGGGCCTGTTTTCCCATCAATAACTAGTACAGGTAGTAGCCTTCTTTTTTCATCAAAAACTAGCTTTACGGGCAGGGCCTGCTTTTTCATCATCACATCCAGTGTAGGGCAGGGCCTGCTTTTCCCATCAACAATAACCAGTGTGACGGCAGGGCCCGCTTTTCCCATCAATAACTAGTGCACGGGCAGTGGCCTGCTTTTCATCAATAACTAGTGTACGGGCAGGGCCTGTTTTCCCCCATCAATAACTAGCTTTACGGGCAGGGCCTGTTTTCCCATCAATAACTAGTGCTGGGGCAGGGGCCTGTTATCCCCATCACCAGTGTACGGCAGGGCCTGCTTTTCCCATCAATAATTCAGGTGTACGGCAGGGCCTGTTTTCCCACTGACAATACCAGTGCACGGGCAGGGCCTGTTTTCCCCATCAATAATTCAGTGTACGGGCAGGGCCTGTTTTCTCATCAATAACTATTGTACAGGTAGGGCCTGCTTTTCATCACAACTAGCTCAACAGGTAGGCCTCGTTTTCTCATCAATAACTAGTCTAACAGCAGGGCCTGTTTTCCCCATCAATAACTAGTACGGGCACGCTTCCGTTTTTCCCATCAATAACTAGTGCACGGGCAGGGCCTATTTTTCTCATCAATAACTAGTCTACAGGTAGGGCCTACTTTCCCATCAATAACTATTGTACAGGTAGGGCCCGTTTTCCCCATCAATAACTCAGGTACGGGCAGGGCCTGTTTTCTTTCATCAATGACTAGTGTACGGGCAGGGCCTCGCTTTTCCATCATCAATAACCAGTGCACGGGCAGGGCCTGCTTTTCCCATCAATAACTATTGTACAGGTAGGGCCTGTTTTCCCATCAATAACCAGTGTACGTGGCAGGGCCTGTTTTCTCATCAATAAATATGGTACACGAGGGCCCGTTTTCTCATCAATAACCAGTGTGACGGGTGTGCCTGTTTTTCATCACTACTAGTCTACAGGCAGGCCTGTGTTCTCATCAATACCACTACCAGTGTACGGGCAGGGCCTGTGTTCTCATCATCAATAACCAGGTGTACGGGCAGGGCCTGTTTTCTCATCAATAAATATGGTACACGTAGGGCCTGTTTTCCCATCAATAACTTGTGTACGGGCAGGGCCTGTTTTCTCATCAATAACTAGTTTACAGGCAGGGCCTGTTTTCTCATCAACAACTAGTGTACGGGATGGGCCTGTTTTCTCATCAATAACTAGTCTACAGGCAGGGCCTGTTTTCTCATCAATAACTAGTCTAAAGGCAGGGCCTGTTTTCTCATCAATAACTAGTGTACGGGCAGGGCCTGTTTTCTCATCAATTACTAGTCTACAGGCAGGGCCTGTGTTCTCATCAATAACTAGTGTACGGGCAGGGCCTGTTTTCTCATCAATAACCAGTCTTAGCAGGTAGGGCCTGTGTTCTCATCAATAACCAGTGTGACGGGCAGGCCTGTGTTCTCATCAATAACCAGTGTACGGGCAGGGCCTGCTTTCTTCATCAATAACCAGTGTACGGGCATGGCTCACGTATCACTAAATTGATCACAAGTCCTGCTGCTGCAGTACATGTGGTGACATTAGTCTGACATAGATCATAACATGGTGTCAGAAGTACTAATCTCACTAAATACAAGACAGGACAGATTATTTAACATAAAAATAATAATGTTCCTTGAGTTTAGTCTGAGTTTCGTGGATTCAAGTGAGTTTAATAGCTAGCCATTGTTCTCTCATGTTCTTCATTGGAGGAGGAGCAGGCCTCAAGCGGAGCTGCTACTATGGATACTCAGACTCAGAGCGCTTATGAGCAGAGCTATGCAGAGTGAGTGACAGACAGAGAGGAGCAGCTAATGGATTTACTAATGGAGGAAGTTATTTCTGATTTTGGGTTTTGGGAAGGGCAGGGCCTTAAATTTGGCAGAAGCAATTGGGCCTGGGTAGGGTAGGGCCTGAACGCTGCGGGCATGGGTAGGGCTTGGGCTTAAAATTCAGGCCTGTGCAGTGCTCTACAACTATATTTGAGCAGAACAGAATGGAGAAATTGGTTGAAAGATCGAGAGCACAGTGTTGTGTTGTGTTGGTGAAAGTGTGCATGCATGTAAAGGTACATTGGTGTGTGTGCTAACCTTGCTTGGAGCCCACTCGGTCACTGCTGGGCCCGGTGTTGGGTGTGTACTTGGTGTCTCTGGTGGCGGCGCTGTGTCGGGTCCAGTCAAAGTCATCCGTCTTGTCCTGGGTGAACATACACACGGCCTCGTCCTCAAAGCTGCACTGGAACTCTCCTGATGGGGAGGACACACAGAGAAGACATTTAAATCAACTTTGATTTGTCACATCAGCCGAATACAACAGGTGTAGACCTTACAGTGAAATGCTTACCTACAAGTCCATAACAAACAATGCTTTAAGAAGTTTTAAGGAAAAAAAAGTGTTAAGTAAAAAATAGATGAGTAAAAAATGTAAAATAAAGGTAACAAATAATTAAACAGAACAAATAATTAAACATATTGACGATTATGAAATGTGCTTTTATTGCATTATGAACACGGTATTAATAGGACATATTTCATTATTGACATTATTAAGGACCTGTGTATTGCGATAGATAATTAACATGAATAAACTGTGTATACCATAAAAACGGTGTATAACATATAAAAACGCTACCTTTTCTTCATCTCTGGCTGTTGTTAATTAAAACATTATGGTTGGCTTGTCTTATTAAATATCAAACTGCCAAGGGTTAGGGAGTCCATTCATAGGACTGATACTTACTCAAGTGAGGGTTGACTGGAGCTGAAAGAGAAAACAAAAGACACTTGAATCATTTAGGTGTTCAAACTTCTGAAAGGAATGCCAGCATCTACGATTTCATCCCTACTCTGTATAAAAGAGCCGTGGGGAAATCTAAAAAGGAGGAACTACTTTGTTTGTCCCTACAGTCTAATTTGAGGCGGAGTACTAGGGAGTAGTGAGGCCATGCCATCAACCCCTCTTATCATCCGGAGGGAGAGAGGGTTAGGTTACTCCGGAGAGAGAGAGGGCTTATGGGCTGCAGAGGGCTAATGGAAGAGAGGAAGCACACTACTCATAATATTCACCCCCTTCCCTATCTGTGCTCGCCAGGAACTGTGGCTGAGTCCTTTCCTAATCCCAATGAGGTCAGAACTGCATGCTGGGTATAGGTTTCCCAACAATTTGCGGCGGAAACAGCTGACCTGAAATGTATCCCAATTTCAACCAATAAACTTCAAGAGCCTAACCTGTAGAGAGAGTATTCTTCAAGCACAGTAGGAGTTTGGGAGATGTATTCAGGCTGTAAACGTTCACGGTGAGACGTCTGAACTAGAGTAAACCGTGTGTCCCATTTGATGGTGTAACAGATCAGCCCGGCCCAACAGAGTTGCAGCCAGAGGCATCCGTCCCATTGGCTAATGATAAATGGTCAGATATGAACAGAATGCAAATTTAAAAAAAAACATCAGAAAACACAACAACAGCAGATGTTAAAGAGAAAAGGCTACTATTTTTGAACTGAGATCTGTCAAAAAAAAAATTTAATGCAGAGAAATGATCCAATTTAGCAATTGTATAGAGAACCACCAATTGATTCATTGACGATTCAATTGAGGATTAAAATGTGAAAATGCCTGCGACTGCATCAAATTATTGTAATTTGGGAAACTGTATAATACGAAGGAGTGGGTTGGTGGTTTGTGGCGAATCGCATCAGATGTTCATTATGGGCCTTTTTCTCCATAGTTTTCCCTTTTCTGAGCCGCAATTATGCATCAGGAGGTTCCATTTCCCCCACTACTAAACCACCCAGCTGTTCCCAACTTCAGTGAGGAGGAGGAGGTCGCCTTGGTGGAGAGGAGCAGATGCTGCTAGCTTGGAAACATGCTCTGCATTAGTACTGACTCTAATTGATAGGGTCTCCGTGCACTCAGTGCCTAGATAGACCACAAGCACTGCGCAGGCAGGGAAGCAGTAGGCAGGGAGGACATTTAGTCAACATCGTTAAATACACATTCGAATTGCCGCATGTCTCTTTTGCTCGTGTACGGTAGCCTGCATATCTGGAGGACTTAGTTGCACGGACACACATTTTCATTAGCCTACATCAGAAAAGGCATTTATTGTACATTCTCCTTTTCTTTTGTAGGCATCACTTCAGTAATATCCTTGTTTTCTTTCTCAAACAGCTGCTGTACAATATTTATGGAGAAGAGAACACAATTCTTGAGACCAAAGTTGCTCATAGAAAAACATATACTGTAACTAACTCTTAACACCAACACGAAACCCAATCCAGTGTATCAAACTGAAGTGGCTGGCATGTCCTCAGCCCCAGATGTTATCCAGAGTGATGTTGTATCAGCCGTGCTCACTGCTCAAGTTAGGGAACTGCAAAGTGCACTGCTAGTATTTAAAGGTTTGGGGCGGCATTAATCGATAATCGTGTATTTTGGATATACACAGGTATTAAGTGTAACCAAAAATTATTCAAGGCACTCAGATGTCAAACAGGAGTGTTTATACACTATCATGATTCTGGTTTATAAAATGAAAAAAATGCACAAAAAATATGGTATCTGAGGTAACTTTGAGGTAACTTTGGCAATCTTGACACAACTCATGCAGAGGGAGATGAAATGTTTCAGGTCAGGTAGATTTGGAGGAATCATCTGTTAGTTGTCTGATAAATCAATAAAGTACAACAAGCAACACAGATTAAAACTACATATGTAACTATCATGTGTCCAAATTTTCTCTCTCATATCTATCCACTTGCAGTGTGCGTCTGGGTGTGTATGTTGCGAGTGTGTGGGTTTGACAGTGTGTGTGTGTGTGTGTGCGTGAGCATCTCTTTTATTGTATAATATGAGACAACTGAGCAATTAACATTTTCCCCATTTGAGAACAAATGTTATCTTTTACCATATATAGTCAAAGTTGGAAGTTTACATACACCTTAGCCAAATGCATTTAACCTCAGTTTTTCACAATTCCTGACATTTAATCCTAGTACAAATTCCCTGTTTTAGGTCAGTTAGGATCACCACTTTATTTTAAGAATGTGAAATGTCAGGATAATAGTAGAGAGAATTATTTATTTCAGCTTTTATTTCTCTCATCACATTCCCAGTGGGTAAGAAGTTTACATACACTCAATTGGTATTTGGTAGAATTGCCTTTAAATTGTTTAACTTGGGTCAAACATTTCCGGGTAGCCTCTGCACAAGCTTTCCCACAGTAAATTGGGTGAATTTGGTCCCATTCCTCGTGACAAAACTGGTGTAAGTGGAGTCAGATTTGTAGGCCTTCTTGCTCACACACACGCTTTTTCAGTTCTGGCCCACAAATTTTCTATAGGATTGAGGTCAGGGCTTGTGATGGCCAATTTCCCAATACCTTGACTTTTGTTGTCCTTGAAGCCATTTTTACAACTTTGGAAGTATGCTTGGGGTCATTGTCCATTTGGAAGACCCATTTGGCGACTCAAGCTCTAACTTCTGACTGATGTCTTGAGATGTTGCTTCAATATATCCACGCAACATTTTTCCTTCCTCATGATGCCATCTATTTTTGTGCAGCGATCAGTCCCTCCTGCAGCAAAGCACCCCCACAACATGATGCTGCCACCCCGCGCTTTCACGGGGTTGATGGTGTTCTTTCGCCGGTTGCAAGCCTCCCATTTTTCCTCCCAAACATAACATGGTCATTATGGCCAAACAGTTCTATTTTTGTTTCATCAGACCAGAGAACATTTCTCCAAAAAGTACAATGATCTTTGTCCCCATGTGCAGTTGCAAACCGTAGTCTGGCTTTTTTGATGACGGTTGCTTTGGAGCAGTGGCTTCTTTCCTTGCTGAGCTGCTCTGTCAGGGGTTATGTTGATATAGGACCTGCTTTTACTGTGGATATAGATACTTTTGTACCTGTTTCCTCCAGCATCTTCACAAGGTCCTTTGCTGTTTTGCACTTTTCAGCACCAAAGCATTCATCTTCTAGGAGACAGAACGCCGCCTCCTTCCTGAGCGGGTATGATGGCTGCGTGGTCCCATGGTGTTTATACTTGCATACTATTGTTTGTACAGATGAACGCGGGCACGCTCAGGCGCTTGGGAAATTGCTCCCAAGGATGAATCAGGACTGAGGTCTTGGCTACCTTTGATTTTCCCACGATGCCGGCTACAAAGAGGCACTGAGCTTGTAAAGGTAGGCCTTGAAATACACATCACAGGTAAACTCCTCCAATTGACTCAAATGATGTCAATTAGCCCACTAGAAGCTTCTAAAGCCATGAGACAATATTTTTCTGAATTTTCCCAAGCTGTTTAAAGGCACAGTCAACTTAGTGTATGTAAACTTCTAATCCCATTGGAATTGTAATACAGTGGATTATAAGTGAAATAATCTGTCTGTAAACAATTGTTGGAAAAATTACTTGTGTCATGTTCAAAGTAGAGATGTCCTAATCCTAATTTGCCAAAACTATAGTTTGTTAACAAGAAATTTGTGGAGTGGTTGAAAAATGAGTTTTAATGACTCCAACCGAGGTGTATGTAAACTTCAGACATCAACTTTATTTTACCACAATGTCCTGTGGTTGTATAAATTGTAAGTAGAGAGTTTAATAAAGCCTAAATAATGTTATGACGAGTATAAGGGTCTCATACATGTCATTACAGTATACACAGTATAAACATTCCTGTACACAGTAAATATACTTTCCAATGGACTTTACACTGATAGGCTAAGTGTGTCACTGCATCAACGGTGACCTTTCGAGGTGAGTCTTGATGTTGACGTTACAGCACAACCGATGGTCACATGGGACCCAAACATCGTTTCCTCAGGAGAGACCGGAGCGTAGAGGTTGAAATGTCAGGTCAGGCATGTCTGTCAATCTGTACTGTATGGGCAACCACCATAACATGGATACAGCATCAGCTGGAGGAGTCGTCTCAAATTCCAGGCCTGAGGGCCACAAATAACTAGTTCTAGGCCTAATGTGGCACGTGGGCCGGGAGTTTCAGACCTCTGACATGGAATATATAGAATACTCCTAAAAACAAGATAATAGGTGGAAAGCACTCTAGTGCTGCTATTTCCTCATCTCACCTGGGTGCAGAGAACACATGATTAGAGAATATAGGCTGGAAGCATCTAATTAGTGTCAAATGGCTGGGTGAAACTGTTGTTGTGTTTGTTTGCTAGTCAGAGCAGCTCACCCCCAGACTGTGTTCTGTTGTATTTCTATGGGGGGGTTGGCTGGCTGCGTCCGTGCAGACTTCACAGGCTAGGGCTGACAGCTGACGGTTTGTAACAGACGTGTATTTCAAAGGGTGGAACTAGAATAGACCCAGGCTATTAAAGTTTGGAAGAGAGAGGACTCAAAACCTGGACAGTATCGTGTCTTGTGTTGCAGTGCTGCACTACAAGGGCTTCCTACTATGTTGAAGCGGAAGCAAAGCTCAGGCTGTAATTCTAATTCTGCAGCATGTTGTCCAGCCTCGAAAGGAATTGCTTTGTTGGCTGAGGACATCTTCAGTGCCTCTTTTCACTCCCTTCATAAGAAAGTACCAAAAAGAGGATGGATTGATTCAAAAAAAGTAAAGGATAAAGAAATAAAGTAGACATTAGACAATGATTGTTCTCTGGTGTGGAACCTTGTCTACAGAAACACCAGTAGTAACAAACAGGGAATTAAAGTCCACCCCTTCAACTACATACAAATTACATTTCATCCTTTCCGTTTGCATTCTTAGCCCAAATCCTTCCTGGATGGCTCTTGATACTGTCTGCCACCTCCCCCTCGGTGACACTGGCACTTTTTGATGACTAAGTTGAGGTGCTGAATGTTTTCATGTAATTTTGCCTGGATCTCTGAATGTGTAATCATCACTGGTACGAATTCATATCTCTCTTTGTTTTACTTCCTCCTTGTAAATAAGAATGCTCTGTCAAATGTACTGACAGTGACCTATCTAATGATTCAGTATTTTCCTAACCAGTAGGGGTCCCTATTACCATAGAAATATGTCAACATCTGGGAGGCCCTTACTGTGATACGCTACATGCTCGTCGAACATCTTATTCCAAAATCATGGGCGTTGTAAATAAGAATGTGTTCTTAACTGACTTGCCTAGTTAAATAAAGGTTCAATTAAAAAATGTAAACATTTAAAATATGGAGTTGCCCCCCCTTTGCTGCCATAACAGCCTCCACTCTTCTGGAAAGGCTTTCCAATAGATGTTGGAACATTGCTGCGGGGACTTGCTTCCATTCAGCCACAAGAGCATTAGTGAGGTCGGGCACTGATATTAGGCAATTAGGCCTGGCTCGCAGTCTGATTTCAAATACATCCCAAAGGTGTTAGATGGGGTTGAGGTCAGGGCTCTGTGCATGCCAGTCAAGTTCTTCCACACTGATCTCTGATCTCATTTCTGCATGGACCTCGCTTTGTGCACGGGGACATTGTTATGCTGAAACAGGAAAGGGGCTTCCCCAACTGTTGTCACAAAGTTGGAAGCACAGAATCATCTAGAATGTCATTGTATGCTGAAGTGTTAAGGTTTCCCTTCACTGGAACTAAGAAGCATAGCCTGAACCATGAAAACAGCCCCAGACCATTATTCCTCTTCCACCAAACTTTACAGTTTGCACCCAGAGGCAAACCCAGATTTGCCTGTTGGACTTCCAGATGGTGAAGCGTAATTCATCACTCCAGAGAACGCATTTCCACTGCTCCAGAGTCCAATGGTGGCGAGTATTACACCACTCCAGTCGACATTGAACGCTCCCTTGGCATTGCACATGGTGATCTTAGGCTTGTGTGCAGCTGCTTGGCCATGGAAACTCATTTCATGAAGCTCCTGACGAACAGTTATCGTGCTGACGTGGCTTCCAGAGGCAGTTTGGAACTCAGTAGTGAGTGTTGCAACCGAGGACAGACGATTTTTACGCGCTACCCACTTCAGCACTCGGTGGTCCCGTTCTGTGAGCTTGTGTGGCCTACCACTTCGCGGCTGAGTCGTTGTTGCTCCTAGATGTTTCCACTTCACAATAACAGCACATACAGTTGACTGGGGAAGCTCTTGCAGGGCCGAGATTTGATGAACTGATTTGTTGTAAAGGTGGTATCCTATGACAGTGCCATGTTGAAAGTCACTGTGCTCTTCAGTAAGGCCATTCTACTACCAATGTTTGTCTATGGAGATTGCATGGTGGTGTGCTTGATTTTATACACCTGTCAGCAACGGGCGTGACTCAAATAGTCAAATCTACTAATTTGAAGGGGTGTTCATATACTTTTGTATATATAGTGTATGTTCTTCATGTTTACATGGCTGTGTAATTATGAAAACGTCCGTATAGGGCTAAGATAGGATCTAGTAATCAATACTTACAGTCTACATTGAACATTACATACAGTTGAAGTCGGAGGTTTACATACACTTAGGTTGGAGTTATTAAAACTCATTTTTCAACCACTCCACACATTTCTTGTTAACAAACTATAGTTTTGGCAAGTCGGTTAGGACATCTACTTTGTGTATGACACAAGTAATTTTTGGTGTGGTTGACATACACTAAGTTGACTGTGCCTTAAAACATCTTGGAAATTTCCAGAAAATTATGTCATGGCTTTAGAAGCTTCTGATAGGCTAATTGACATCATTTGAGTCAATTGGAGGTTTACTTGTGGATGTATTTCAAGGCCTACCTTCAAACTCAGTGCCTCTTTGCTTGACATCATGGGAAAATCAAAAGAAATCAGCCAAGACCTCAGAAAAAGAATTGTAGACCTCCACAAGTCTGATTCATCCTTGGGAGCAATTTCCAAATGCCTGAAGGTACCACGTTCATCTGTACAAACAATAGTACGCAAGTATAAACACCATGGGACCACGTAGCCATCATACAGCTCAGGAAGGAGACGCATTCTGTCTCCTAGAGGTGAATGTACTTTGGTGCGAAAAGTGCAAATCAATCCCAGAACAACAGCAAGAAGATGTGAAGATGCTGGAGGAAACAGGTACAAAGTATCTATATCCACAGTAAAACGAGTCCTATATCGACATAACCTGAAAGGCCGCTCAGCAAGGAAGAAGTCAGTGCTCCAAAACCGTCATAAAAAGCCAGACTATGGTTTGCAACTGTACATGGGGACAAAGATCGTACTTTTTGGAGAAATGTCCTCTGGTCTGATGAAACAAAAATAGAACTGTTTGGCCATAATGACCATGGTTATGTTTGGAGGAATAAGGGGGAGGCTTGCAAGCCGAAGAACACCATCCCAACCGTGAAGCACGGGGGTGGTGGCAGCATCATGTTGTGGGGGTGCTTTGCTGCAGGAGGGACTGGTGAACTTCACAAAATAGATGGCATCATGAGGAAGGAAAATTATGTGGATATATTGAAGCAACATCTCAAGACATCAGTCAGGAAGTTAAAGCTTGGTCGCAAATGGGTCTTCCAAATGGACAATGACCCCAAGCATACTTCCAAAGTTGTGGCAAAATGGCTTAAGGACAACAAAGTCAAGGTATTGGAGTGGCCATCACAAAGCCCTGACCTCAAGCCTATAGAACATTTGTGGGCAGAACTGAAAAAGCGTGTGTGAGCAAGGAGGCCTACAAACCTGACTCAGTTACACCAGCTGTGTCAGTAGGAATGGGCCAAAATTCACACAACTCATTATGGGAAGCTTGTGGAAAGCTACCCGAAGCGTTTGACCCAAGTTAAACAATTTAAAGGCAATTCTACCAAATATTAATTGAGTGTATGTAAACTTCTGACCCACTGGGAATGTGATGAAAGAAATAAAAGCTGAAATAAATAATTCTCTCTACTATTATTCTGACGTTTTTACTAGTAGTAAATGTCAGGAATTGTGAAAAACTGAGTTTAAATGTAGTTGGCTAAGGTGTATGTAAACTTCCGACTTCAACTGTGCATCCTTGTTGAAAAACATTCTTTCTCTACTGTACAATGCTGAGGGTCATTCTGTACACTATACAACAAAATACAATACAATATGCAACAATATACATTAACACAATATAGAACTGTGAGCATACAAGGGCTTTCTAGTCTCTACTGAAGAACATACAATGCTGATGGCCAAGTAGATTTTGTACAGTACAATACACTCCCAATAGAGCATTGTGATCATACACTATCCAGGCAGCCCAACTAGACAGAGAATGATTTCTGCTCACCACTGTATCTGATGGTTCTGTCTGTGGAGTCTCCCTCTCCGAAGCGCGTGATGGGGGTTAGTCGGACCAGGTAGGCCTCTGGCTTGATGAGCTCCGTCAAGTTGTGGGTGATCAGCTCGCCCTTGGCGATCGCTCCCTCCATGGGGATCTCTTGCTCCCACCACCTCGACTGGCCCGTCTAGACAACACATAGGAATATTTTATTGGAAAATCATTATAATCTATTCCAATGCTTTTTTTTACAAGTGCACATAGGCCAAACTCGACACATTATAATCAATTCCTACTGGTCCACGTTCTGAACTCAAGGTGAAAGGAAACTTAATAGGATACATTTGAATGGATACATTTGAATGGATTCCGTATTTTGCAAGGAAGGGCAACCATCACCACAGCCTTCACTTGGTTATTTGATCTTCGTCCCATCTACCATAAAGTTAGCCAACTAAACAATGTCCTGTGTAATTGTGTGCTATTCTTTGGGTGCTGAAATCAGTCGTTTTTTATAAAACGCCAGAGCTCCAGTCGGCCCACATCGTATATCGTGGAGTTGAGTTGAGTCGGCTACCATAAAGTCAGATCAAACCTCTGATTTAACCATAGACATTACAACCAGTGATATCATCTACGTATTCCTATGAAAAACTCCCGATGCCGCTTTAAGTATTTGAATTTGAAGCGAGACATATTGCTGAATGGGGCTGAAAGGCACCAGAGAGGAAGAGGAAGAGAGAGGCCCAACTCGGTGCAAAATCTGTCTCCCTCCAGCAGGTGGTGTTTTTTTGTTGTTTCGCCCACCATGCAAGAAGTTTTTGTATGGAGGTCAATGAGTGTCGAATTTGGTCAACAAAAAAATGAATGGCTTGTTTGATACATGAGGTTTATTTGATTGAATAGAAGTTTCGTACTGCTTAAGTTTTTACTAGTGTACTGATATAAGTAAGACACGAGACATTGTGGCAAATTTGAGAAAAAACACTATATAATCGGAGTTGTCTTGGGATGGATATAGGGGTGGCAGGTAGCCTAGTGGTTAGAGTGTTGGGCCAGTAGCCGAAAGGTTGGTGGATCGATTCCCAGAGCTGACAAGGTAAAAATGTGTTGTTCTGCCCCTGAACAAGACAGTTAACCCACTGTTCCTAGGCTGTCATTGTAAATAAGAATTTGTTCTTTACTGACTTCCCTAGGTAAATAAAAACAGATATTCGTGAAATTAGGCTAGTAGTGTAGCATCTCTCTCTCTATTGAATATAGTTGGTTGATGTCAACAACCCTCATTGAATATTCAAAAAATGATTACAATAATGAGATGTATCCACCAATCCAAAGAAAGGATAGGTGGGAGCTAGATAGCCCGCTGTGTTGCGTTGTGGACAACGACTCCCATTGTTAGGGTGGAGAGACAGGTATTTTGTCAATATATACATAATCCTTGACGGCATCAAAAAAATCCCTAAGGATTATGGTGAAAGCAGCCATAACTAGCAAAGGATCATGGTCGATAGTTGTTTTTAATGTGCCTGAGAGAGTCAACTATGGAGTCTTCTAGTAGCCTGCTGGCCCGTGATTGGTCTATGTCAGCACATGGTCCTGTGTGACGAAAAATGTAGCAGTCATAATGTATAACCATTTAATTAAATATCTCGATTTGTAGCGAACTTTAAACTAATTCACAGTGGGGATCGACTTGATCATAATAAACAAATTTTAAAACCCAAAACGGCCATCAATTATATACTGAACAAAAATATAAATGCAACATGCAACAATTTAAATTATTTTACTGAGTTACAGTTCATATAAGGAAACTAGTCACCTTAAATAAATAAATTAGGCCCCAATTATCTTGGCAATGGAGAAATGCTCACTAACAGGGATGTAAACAAATTTGTGCACATCATTTGAGAGAAATAAGCTTTTTGTGGTTGGATATTTTATTTCAGCTCATGAAACATGGGACCAACACTTCACGTTACATTTATATTTATGTTCAGTATATATTTGTTGCCTGTTCAGGTGATCGTAATTTAGATAGGCTTTCTAGAGCAGACCAGGGCTTTTGGCATCACTAGGTTGCTACGCAGTAGCTGACCAGCAGAGCTTGTGAGTTCACGCTCCAGATCGGACACAGTTGGCCTGGATTGAACAGCATTCTCCAATAAATTGAGACAAGAGGTGCATCTCAATTGTATTTCCTTGATTCCTCGTGTCCTCTTTGCCTCGATCAAGGAAATACAATTGAGATTCACCCAAGCTGGCCCTCACTTAGCTGTATGCTAGTTGGCCCTCACTTAGCTGTATGCTAGTTCGCTCTCACTTAGCTGTATGCTCACTTAGCTGTATGCTTTACAAAGTCTCAGAGTAGTGAACACTCCATCCATTTATGATTTACAATGTAGTGAATCACCGCATGGTGAGGGGTTATACATTTTACACTAAGCACCAACGTCATCCAGAACAGCTGCCTCTGTTGTCGGGGAACACATCTTTATGGAAGACTTTACTAGCCCATCAGCCTGACTGACAGTTGTTGTAAGTGGCATCGTGCTGTTTCTTTGAGCGGTTGTAAACTGTGGATTTTAACAGATAGATTTACTTCATTGGGCTGGAAGGAATTTAACTGAATTTAACACCGGACAGTGTCCACTTCAATTTATGGCAATTTTTCTTGTCTTTCATATTTTGTTGTTATAGTAACAGACAGGTTAAATGAGAGGGTAGGACAGAGGTAGGGGAGTGCAGACAGAAAAGAGAGGACTGGGAATCAAATCCCCGCCTGCAAGGCGTCATGGGTAGTGCAGAGCTGGCAGTCGCTAGACCAGACCAATGTCACTTAGCTGTATGCTAGTTGGCCCTCACTTAGCTGTATGCTAGTTCGCTCTCACTTAGCTGTATGCTAGTTCGCCCTCACTTAGCTGTACGCTAGTTGGCCATCACTTAGCTGGATGCTAGTTCGCTCTCACTTAGCTGTACGCTAGTTGACCCTCACTTAGCTGGGATGCTAGTTCGCCCTCACTTAGCTGGATGCTAGTTCGCCCTCACTTAGCTGGATGCTAGTTCGCCCTCACTTAGCTGGATGCTAGTTCGCCCTCACTTAGCTGGATGCTAATTTGCCCTTACTTAGCTGGATGCTAGTTTGCCCTCACTTAGCTGTATGCTAGTTTGCCCTCACTTAGCTGGATGCTAGTTCGCCCTCATCCTCCAGCCCAGGTTTACAATGTCTCAGAGTAGTGAACACTCCATCCAGCCCAGGTTTACAATGTCTCAGAGTAGTAAATATCCCATCCAGCCCAGGTTTACAATGTCTCAGAGTAGTGAACACTCCATCCAGCCCAGGTTTACAATGTCTCAGAGTAGTGAACACTCCATCCAGCCCAGGTTTACAATGTCTCAGAGTAGTGAACACTCCATCCAGCCCAGGTTTACAATGTCTCAGAGTAGTGAACACCCCATCCAGCCCAGGTTTACAATGTCTCAGAGTAGTGAACACCCCATCCAGCCCAGGTTTACAATGTCTCAGAGTAGGGAACACTCCATCCAGCCCAGGTTTACAAAGTCTCAGAGTAGTGAACACTCCATCCATTTATGATTTACAATGTAGTGAATCACCGCATGGTGAGGGGTTATACATTTTACACTAAGCACCAACGTCCTCCAGAACAGCTGCCTCTGTTGCCGGGGAACAGATCTTTATGGAAGACTTTACTAGCCCATCAGCCTGACTGACAGTTGTTGTAAGTGGCATCGTGCTGTTTCTTTGAGCGGTTGTAAAACTGTGGATTTTAACAGATAGATTTACTTCATTGGGCTGGAAGGAATTTAACTGAATTTAACACCGGACAGTGTCCACTTCAATTTATGGCAATGTTTCTTGTCTTTCATATTTTGTTGTTATAGTAACAGACAGGTTAAATGAGAGGGTAGGACAGAGGTAGGGGAGTGCAGACAGAAAAGAGAGGACTGGGAATCAAATCACCGCCTGCAAGGCGTCATGGGTAGTGCAGAGCTGGCAGTCGCTAGACCAGACCAATGCTGTATGAGCAGATCCTGTCATACCTGTACACTCTGTTGTACAGTACTGTCTATCACTACGGCTTTTCATTTCAGTCTTTCTTACAAATAAAACCGCCTGCCAAGAAATCTATTGTGAAACTTCATAATGAATTGTCTCTTTCATTGTGACCTACTGTTTTAGGTCAATCACAAACCTTCTCAACATAATGAATAGTATTTTGGGCAGACAAAGACATTAACAAATGCATTTGAATACCACAAGCACAGACGTGTGCATGGACACACACACACACACACACACACACACAAACTAGAGCTGCAATGACAATAGACTAGAAGATAGGCAATCTGTTCATGAATAGGTGACAGTTATGAAGTTGTCATACATGCGGAAGAGCAGACACACCTTGTTGGAGCTGTGGTGCCACCGTGCTGGAAGCATTTAGATGAGGTAAGATGCTCTAGCTCTTTAAATCTCCCAATTAACTTCTCACATGCATAGCAAACAAGTTGAAGACAGAGGCATGCATCTTCGAATCAAATATTAAAGGAATCATTTAAAGAGTGTATGTTTTAATGTAAATATTATAGGAATCATTTAAAGAGTGTATGTTTTAATGTAAATATTAAAGAAATCATTTAAAGAGTGTATGTTTTAATGTAAATATTAAAGGAATAATTTAAAGCATGTATGTTTTAATGTAAAAAGCTCTCTAGGTTCCCTTGTTGGTTTATTAACCACATGAGTCCTCTAGAACCAGCTAAGCATGTCAAATTAAACACACCACCACATAACTCCCTCGGTCTTCAGGTTCTTAGATAAATAAACACCATCGCACTAGTCAAAAGGGATTAGCCTCAAAATATAACAATAGCCTGAATATGAGTACAATTCAATATCAAGCTTTTAGTGAGGCCCAATATTTAAGTATAAAGCAATGGACTGTACTATTGCCTTGCTTGCCAGGTGTACTGTATTAGAGACAGTTGAAGACAAACACTATAAATGAACACCAAACACAAGTATATTGTATCCCAAAAATAATCAACCGTCCTGCTGTGCACATCATTATTAGTACATCTGAGTACTAGGAACTGTACATAAGGTCAAAAAAACATGAACGGTTCAAAAATAAAATAATTTCAGTTTTCATTCTTTATTGAACATCTGTATTGATATCCCGTCACTCAAAATTACGAAGAGTGACTATTCTTCAATGCATCACCAGTAATAACTCATAACACCATCTGAATGAATTGTCTTTCCATGCCAGAGATGCAACAACACTTGTTTATGTGGCCAACCCCCGAGCAATGTTGTGCGGCTAATCACTGTTGATCTTGGCTACGACAATTGGCACGCTCGCCATTTTCCCAGGGTGCCACGTCGTCTCGTGTGACAGCTGAGTGAGTCACAGTGGGTCTGGCAGCCGACAAATAGAAGATGACTGGTCAAACCCAGAATTCAACCAATGGAGAGTGGAGCTGGTGGGAAGTGAGCGGGGGAACCTGTGAGGCCAGCTAATGACATCTACATCTATTGCCTCGGCTAGCCTCCTAATTCCACTAGCCTAATTCCACGTCTGCAGTTCTTACCAGGACATCTTTTTCTTAAAGGGACATTTTTTTTTCTTAAAGGGACATCTTTTTCTTACCAGGACATCTTTTTCTTAAAGGGACATTTTTTTTTCTTAAAGGGACATCTTTTTCTTACCAGGACATCTTTTTCTTAAAGGGACATCTTTTTCTTAAAGGGACATCTTTTTCTTAAAGGGACATCTTTTTTTTTGTTGCCTATTCTTCTATCCACACAGAGTTTGAGCCGTAGAGATGTACAATACTACAGTATGTGTTCTAAGACTGTTTCTATGGTTTCAGCATGAAACCAAGGCTGGAATGTTAGAGGGAAAGGATAGAGAAGAATGTATGATCATTATGAGAGGTTAACTATACATTATAAAGGGTCAAAATCAAATCAAATCACATTTTATTTGTCACATACACATGGTGTAGCGAAATGCTTGTGCTTCTAGTTCCGACCATGCAGTAGTATCTAACAAGTAATCTAACAAATTCACAACAACTACCTTATACACACAAGAGTAAAGGAATGAATACGAGTATGTACATATAAATATATGGATGAGCGATGGCTGACCGGCGTAGGCAAGATGCAGTAGATGGTATGGAGTACAGTATATACATATGAGATGAGTAATGTAGGATATGTAAACATTATATAAATGGCATCGTTTAAAGTGGCTAGTGATACATTTATTTCATCCAATTATAATTATTAAAGTGGCTAGAGATTTCAGTCGATGGCCAAACGGCATAGGCAAGATTCAGTAGATGTTTTAGAGTACAGTGTATACATTTGATATAAGTAATGTCGGATATGTAAACATTATATACAAAATAGTTTAAAGTGGCTAGTGATACATTTGTTACATCCAATTCCTATTATTTAAAGTGGCTAGAGATTTAAGTCAGCATGTTGGCAGCAGCCACTCAATGTTAGTGGTGGCTGTTTAACAGTCTGATGGCCTTGAGGTAGAAGCTGTTTTTCAGTCTCTCGGTCCCAGCTTTGATGCACCTGTACTGACCTCGCCTTCTGGATGATAGCGGAGTGAACAGGCAGTGGCTCGGGTGGTTGTTGTCCTTGATGATCTTTTTTGGCCTTCCTGTGACATTGGGTGGTGTAGGTGTCCTGAAGGGCAGGTAGTTTACCCCCGGTGATGCGGGGGGTAAATACAGTACATGCTTGTCACAAGTCTTATAACAACATTATAACTGCATCCTGTGGGCAAGTAAAAAGGTTACCAATTATGCATACATACAGTGGGGCAAAAAAGTATTTAGTCAGCCACCAATTGTGCAAGTTCTCCAACTTAAAAAGATGAGAGAGGCCTGTAATTTTCATCATAGGTACACTTCAACTATGACAGACGAAATGAGAAAAAGAAATCCAGAAAATCACTTTGTAGGATTTTTAATTTATTTATTTGCAAATGATGGTGGAAAATAAGTATTTGGTCAATAACAAAAGTTTATCTCAATACTTTGTTATATACCCTTTGTTGGCAATGACAGAGGTCAAACGTTTTCTGTAAGTCTTCACAAGGTTTTCACACACTGTTGCTGGTATTTTGGCCCATTCCTCCATGCAGATCTCCTCTAGAGCAGTGATGTTTTGGGGCTGTCGCTGGGCAACACGGACTTTCAACTCCCTCCAAAGATTTTCTATGGGGTTGAGATCTAGAGACTAACTAGGCCACTCCAGGACCTTGAAATGCTTCTTACGAAGCCACTCCTTCGTTGCCCGGGCGGTGTGTTTGGGATCATTGTCATGCTGAAAGACCCAGCCACGTTTCATCTTCAATGCCCTTGCTGATGGAAGGAGGTTTTCACTCAAAATCTCACGATACATGGCCCCATTCATTCTTTCCTTTACACGGATCAGTCGTCCTGGTCCCTTTGCAGAAAAACAGCCCCAAAGCATGATGTTTCCACCCCCATGCTTCACAGTAGGTATGGTGTTCTTTGGATGCAACTCAGCATTCTTTGTCCTCCAAACACGACGAGTTGAGTTTTTACCAAAAAGTTCTATTTTGGTTTCATCTGACCATATGACATTCTCCCAATCCTTATCTGGATCATCCAAATGCTCTCTAGCAAACTTCAGACGGGCCTGAACATGTACTGGCTTAAGCAGGGGGACACGTCTGGCACTGCAGGATTTGAGTCCCTGGTGGCGTAGTGTGTTACTGATGGTAGGCTTTGTTACTTTGGTCCCAGCTCTCTGCAGGTCATTCACTAGGTCCCTCCCGTGTGGTTCTGGGATTTTTGCTCACCGTTCTTGTGATCATTTTGACCCCACGGGGTGAGATCTAGCGTGGAGCCCCAGATCGAGGAAGATTATCAGTGGTCTTGTATGTCTTCCATTTCCTTCCATTTCCATTTCCTCCCACAGTTGATTTCTTCAAACCAAGCTGCTTACCTATTGCAGATTCAGTCTTCCCAACCTGGTGCAGGTCTACAATTTTGTTTCTGGTGTCCTTTGACAGCTCTTTGGTCTTGGCCATAGTGGAGTTTGGAGTGTGACTGTTTGAGGTTGTGGACAGGTGTCTTTTTATACTGATAACAAGTTCAAACAGGTGCCATTAATACAGGTAACGAGTGGAGGACAGAGGAGCCTCTTAAAGAAGAAGTTACAGGTCTGTGAGAGCCAGAAATCTTGCTTGTTTGTATGTGACCAAATACTTATTTTCCACCTTAATTTGCAAATAAATTCATAAAAAATCCTACAATGTGATTTTCTGGATTTTTTTTCCTCATTTTGTCTGTCATAGTTGAAGTGTACCTATGATGAAAATTACAGGCCTCTCTCATCTTTTTAAGTGAGAGAACTTGCACAATTGGTGGCTGACTAAATACTTTTTTGCCCCACTGTATACTGTAGGCATAGGCCTGTGTCACTCAAGAGACAAAAGTCATGTGCAGTGTAAATGGCATTAGCATGTACTTTACTAACACCCCCTAACATCCGAAAGAGCACTACACTGCTCTTCCACTCCAGTTTAGGTCCCATGTCGCTGAGATGTTAGGAAGTTATCAGCTCAGTCTGCCGTTCAAACACTTCACCCCCAGAAGCACAAGGGACCGTCGCCCTCATCTGAGACAGCACTTGACTTATAACACATCCTCGAGCATGAGCACGGCCCTCGGCATCCTCCTTCCGATACCTCCTCCTCACTCCTCCTGCCTACTCCTACCCCACCTACTCCTCCTGCCTCCTCCATTTCCCCCTACTTCCAACAGCATCCTCCTGTCTCCTCCTGCCTCCTCCAACCTCCTCCAGCCTCCTCATCTCCTCCATTTCCCCCTGCTTCCAACAGCATCCTCCTGGCTCCTTTTGTTTCCTCCTGTCTCCCCCTGCTTCCAACAGCCTCCTCCTGTCTCTTCTAGCCTCCTCCAGCCTCCTCCTATCCCACCAGCCTCCTCCTGTCTCTTCTAGCCTCCTCTAGCCTCCTCCAGTCTCCTCCTATCCCACCAGCCTCCTCCTGTCTCTTCTAGCCTCCTCCAGCCTCCTCCAGTCTCCTCCTATCCCACCAGCCTCTTCCTGTCTCTTCTAGCCTCCTCCAGCCTCCTCCAGTCTCCTCCTATACCACCAGCCTCCTCCTGCCTCCACCAGCCTGACATTTCATTTCCTACAATGCTGACCTTTATATTCAAATATCAGCGTCGGGGGAATACATATGCCTGTTTTGTTCATCCTCTCCAGTGTGTATGGCAGAGACTCAGACACAGCCATAAAATTGGGCGAATTAAATTGTAAAAGCGCAGATGTGTTATTTGGCTTTTTTAAAGATTTACCTGTAATGTGGGCAGAGGTAGAAAAGGTAACATTTTCCATGTCATGTTCATTCACACTGTTATGTTATGATGGTCATATTATGGTCATAATCGGACTCAGTGCTATGTCCTCAATAAAAATGCACCCCCCCTTTCACCACTTACTGCTTAGAGATGCTGAGAGAGAGTAGATCATACTGATCATGTCATGTATGGTTATATACACAGTCAGACAAAATTCCATGTCATCCACCAAACAGGTGGAGGTACAGTACCAGTCAAAGGTTTGGACACACCTACTGTACTCATTCAATGGTTTTTCTTTATTTGTACTATTTTATACATTGTAAAATAATAGTGAAGACATTAAAACTATGAAATAACACAAAAAAGTCTTAAACAATTCAAAATATATTTAATATTTTAGATTCTTCAAAGTAGCCACCCGTTGCCTTGATGACAGCTTTGTACACTCTTGGCATTCTCTCAACCAGCTTCATGAGGTAGTCACCTGGAATGCATTTCAATTAACAGGTGTGCCTTGTTAAATGTTCATTTGTGGAATTTCTTTCCTTCTTAATTTGTTTGAGCCAATCAGTTGTGTTGTGTCAAGGTAGGGGTGGTATAAAGAAGATAGCCCTATTTGGGAAAATACCAAGTCCATATCATGGCAAGAACAGCTCAAATAAACAAAGAGAAACGACAGCCCATCATTACTTTAAGACATTAAGGTCAGTCAATCCAGAAAATGTCAAGAACTTTGAAAGTTTCTTCAAGTGCAGTCTAAAAAAACATCAAGCGCTATGATGAAACTGGCTATCATGAGGACCGCCACAGGAAAGAAAGACCCAGAGTTACCTCTGCTGCAGAGGATATGTTCATTTGAGTTACCAGCCTCAGATTGCAGCCCAAATAAATGCTTCACAGAGTTCAAGTAACAGACACATCAACATCAACTGTTCAGAGGAGACTGGGTGAATCAGGCCTTCATGGTCGAATTGCTGCAAAGAAACCACTAAGGTCGCCAATAAGAAGAAGAGACTTGCTTGGGCAAAGAAACATGAGCAATGGACATTAAACCGGTGGAAATCTGTCCTTTGGTCTGATGAGTCCAAATTTGAGAT
Organism: Brachymystax lenok tsinlingensis; assembly: GCA_030435695.1. Taxonomy (NCBI): domain Eukaryota; kingdom Metazoa; phylum Chordata; class Actinopteri; order Salmoniformes; family Salmonidae; genus Brachymystax; species Brachymystax lenok. The sequence goes on along the minus strand of CM059808.1, from coordinate 33,933,990 downwards.
CTTTGGTTCTAACCGCCGACGCAGAGTAGGTGAACGGATAATCTCCGTATGTGTGGTTCCCACCGTGAAGCATGGAGGAGGAGGTGTGATGGTGTGGAGGTGCTTTGCTGGTGACACTGTCAGTGATTTATTTAGAATTCAAGGCACACTTAACCAGCATGGCTAACACAGCATTATGCTGCGATACGCCATTCCCATCTGGTTTGTGCTTAGTGGGACTATCATTTGATTTTCAAAAGAACAATGACCCAACACACCTCCAGGCTGTGTAAGGGCTATTTGACCAAGGAGAGTGATGGAGTGTTGCATCAGATGACCTGGCCGCCAGTCACCCAACCTCAACCCAATTGAGATGGTTTGGGATGAGTTGGATCGCAGGGTAAAGGAAAAGCAGCCAACAAGCGCTCAGCATATGTGGGAACTCTTTCAAGACTGTTGGAAAAGCATTCCAGGTGAAAATGTTTGAGAGAATGCCAAGAGTGTGCAAAGCTGTCATCAAGGCAAAGGGTGGCTACTTTGAAGAATCTAACATATAAAATATATTTTGATATGTTTAACACTTTGTTATTTGTTATTTCATAGTTTTGATGCCTTCACTATTATTCTACAATGTAGAAAATAGTAAACATAAAGAAAAACACTTGAATAAATAATGTGTGTCCAAACTTTTGACTGGTACTGAGAGGTGGCAGGTAGCCTAGCAGTTAGCGCATTGAGCCAGTAACCAAAAGGTTGCTGAATTGAATCCCCAGGCTGACGAGGTAAAAATCTGCTCCTTAGCCAGGCAGTGTTCCCCGGGTGCCGTGGATGTCGATTAAGGCAGAATTTCAGAGGGGTTGTGTTAACTGCGGAAGACACATTTCAGTTGAATATATTCATTTGAACAACTGACTAGGTATCACCCTTTATTGTACATGTATGTCTTTTTTCTATTTTGATGTGTTTTAAAAAACGGTCAAATTAATCAGCTAAACTAGTCCCTCACATTCTGCTCTGCCCATTTTGTATTCTGCTAAGCAATGTATGTTGCCTGTTGGAGGTAAAACTGTGTTGCCATGGCAACGAGCCTCACTTCTCATTCATGCCATCATCATGCCAAATCTTGTTGTAGAAAGGAGGATAAGAGAGGGAGAGAATAGAAGAGAGAAAGAGACAGAGGAATAAAGAGAGGGAAGAGAGAGAGAATGAGAGGAAAAAAGATAGAGAAAGAGAAACAGAGAAAAACAGAGAAAAGGGAGAGAACCAGAACAGGAATGAAAGAGAGAAGAGAGACGAGAGAAAGAGAGAGAAGAGAAGAAAAGAGAGAGGGAGATAGAGAGAGAAGAGAGAGATTCCTTCTCATGGAAATTCCTCATCCTCTTGTCTCTCACTTTCCTCCTCTGCGATTCATCAGGATACAGCAGCTCGTCCTCAAATCCACCGGAGACCAGGGGGAAATCATTTACTCTGAGTAAATAATAATCTGGAGAGAATTCAATCCAAGGCCTCTCTCTCGCACGCAGCAAACACATCACTAAATAATTCAAACAGCACCAATTAGCCTTGAGTTAGTTCTAATCTGTTTGACCAATACTACATTTTTTCCTCCTTCACGCAAATTCTGACATGACGGTGAACGTACAGTCAGTCTGTGATGATGAAACAGAAAGTATAGTCAAGTCTGTGATGGTAATGATGATGAAGGCTGATAACGGTGAGGCTGACGACTAAGCTGTGAGCACTCGAGGCCAAGGCGGGGAAACACACGGAGACTTGGTCGTTGCATTTCTCCTCTATGCTCTGTCAAGATGTATAAACACAGAGTCCTCCTTTATTTTATGTCAAAAGCTTGTTGCAGTAGTAGGGTTGTCGGGAGTAGGGTTGTCGGGAGTAGGGTTGTCGGCAGTAGGGTTGTCGGGAGTAGGGTTGTCGGCAGTAGGGTTGTCGGGAGTAGGGTTGTCTGCAGTAGGGTTGTCGGGAGTAGGGTTGTCGGCAGTAGGGTTCTCTGGAATAGGGTTGTCGGCAGTAGGGTTGTCGGCAGTAGGGTTCTCGGGAGTAGGGTTGTCGGCAGTAGGGTTGTCGGCAGTAGGGTTCTCGGGAGTAGAGTTTTGTCAGGAGTAGAGTTGTCAGCAGAAGACTTGTCAGCAGTAGGGTTGTGATTTTCCTGTGTTTTATATATTTCCACACCATGAGGTTGGAATAATACTGTGACATTTAGAAAATGATGATAATGCCCTTTTAGTGTAAGAGCTGTTAGAACAGAAAAGTAGGGTTGTCGGCAGTAGGGTTTTGTCAGGAGTAGGGTTTTGTCAGGAGTAGGGTTATCGGCAGTAGGGTTGTCAGGAGTAGGGTTATCGGCAGTAGGGTTATCGGCAGTAGGGTTGTCAGGAGTAGGGTTATCGGCAGTAGGGTTGTCGGCAGCAGGGTTGTCAGGAGTAGGGTTGTCGGCAGTAGGGTTGTCAGGAGTAGGGTTATCGGCAGTAGGGTTGTCGGCAGTAGGGTTGTCAGGAGTAGGGTTATCGGCAGTAGGGTTGTCGGCAGTAGGGTTGTCAGGAGTAGGGTTGTCGGCAGTAGGGTTGTCGGCAGTAGGGTTGTCAGGAGTAGGGTTGTCAGGAGTAGGGTTGTCGGTAGTAGAGTTGTCGGCAGTAGGGTTGTCAGGAGTAGGGTTTTGTCAGGAGTAGGGTTATCGGCAGTAGGGTTATCGGCAGTAGGGTTGTCAGGAGTAGGGTTATCGGCAGTAGGGTTATCGGCAGTAGGGTTGTCAGGAGTAGGGTTATCGGCAGTAGGGTTGTCGGCAGTAGGGTTGTCAGGAGTAGGGTTGTCGGCAGTAGGGTTGTCAGGAGTAGGGTTATCGGCAGTAGGGTTGTCGGCAGTAGGGTTGTCGGCAGTAGGGTTGTCAGGAGTAGGGTTATCGGCAGTAGGGTTGTCGGCAGTAGGGTTGTCAGGAGTAGGGTTGTCGGCAGTAGGGTTGTCAGGAGTAGGGTTGTCGGCAGTAGGGTTGTCGGCAGTAGGGTTGTCAGGAGTAGGGTTGTCAGGAGTAGGGTTGTCGGTAGTAGAGTTGTCGGCAGTAGGGTTGTCAGGAGTAGGGTTTTGTCAGGAGTAGGGTTATCGGCAGTAGGGTTGTCGGCAGTAGGGTTGTCGGCAGTAGGGTTGTCAGGAGTAGGGTTGTCGGCAGTAGGGTTGTCGGCAGTAGGGTTGTCAGGAGTAGGGTTGTCGGCAGTAGGGTTGTCAGGAGTAGGGTTGTCAGGAGTAGGGTTGTCGGTAGTAGGGTTGTCGGCAGTAGGGTTGTCGGCAGTAGGGTTGTCAGGAGTAGGGTTGTCGGCAGTAGGGTTGTCGGCAGTAGGGTTGTCGGCAGTAGGGTTGTCGGCAGTAGGGTTGTCAGGAGTAGGGTTGTCGGCAGTAGGGTTTTGTCGGGAGTAGGGTTGTCGGCAGTAGGGTTATCGGCAGTAGGGTTGTCAGGAGTAGGGTTATCGGCAGTAGGGTTGTCGGCAGTAGGGTTGTCAGGAGTAGGGTTGTCGGCAGTAGGGTTGTCAGGAGTAGGGTTATCGGCAGTAGGGTTGTCGGCAGTAGGGTTGTCAGGAGTAGGGTTATCGGCAGTAGGGTTGTCGGCAGTAGGGTTGTCAGGAGTAGGGTTGTCGGCAGTAGGGTTGTCAGGAGTAGGGTTGTCGGCAGTAGGGTTGTCGGCAGTAGGGTTGTCAGGAGTAGGGTTGTCAGGAGTAGGGTTGTCGGTAGTAGAGTTGTCGGCAGTAGGGTTGTCAGGAGTAGGGTTTTGTCAGGAGTAGGGTTATCGGCAGTAGGGTTGTCGGCAGTAGGGTTGTCGGCAGTAGGGTTGTCAGGAGTAGGGTTGTCGGCAGTAGGGTTGTCGGCAGTAGGGTTGTCAGGAGTAGGGTTATCGGCAGTAGGGTTGTCGGCAGTAGGGTTGTCAGGAGTAGGGTTATCGGCAGTAGGGTTGTCGGCAGTAGGGTTGTCAGGAGTAGGGTTGTCGGCAGTAGGGTTGTCAGGAGTAGGGTTGTCGGCAGTAGGGTTGTCGGCAGTAGGGTTGTCAGGAGTAGGGTTGTCAGGAGTAGGGTTGTCGGTAGTAGAGTTGTCGGCAGTAGGGTTGTCAGGAGTAGGGTTTTGTCAGGAGTAGGGTTATCGGCAGTAGGGTTGTCGGCAGTAGGGTTGTCAGGAGTAGGGTTGTCAGGAGTAGGGTTGTCGGCAGTAGGGTTGTCGGCAGTAGGGTTGTCAGGAGTAGGGTTGTCGGCAGTAGGGTTGTCAGGAGTAGGGTTGTCAGGAGTAGGGTTGTCGGTAGTAGAGTTGTCGGCAGTAGGGTTGTCGGCAGTAGGGTTGTCAGGAGTAGGGTTGTCGGCAGTAGGGTTGTCGGCAGTAGGGTTGTCGGCAGTAGGGTTGTCAGGAGTAGGGTTGTCGGCAGTAGGGTTTTGTCGGGAGTAGGGTTGTCGGCAGTAGGGTTATCGGCAGTAGGGTTGTCAGGAGTAGGGTTATCGGCAGTAGGGTTGTCGGCAGTAGGGTTGTCAGGAGTAGGGTTGTCGGCAGTAGGGTTGTCAGGAGTAGGGTTATCGGCAGTAGGGTTGTCGGCAGTAGGGTTGTCGGCAGTAGGGTTGTCAGGAGTAGGGTTGTCGGCAGTAGGGTTGTCAGGAGTAGGGTTGTCGGCAGTAGGGTTGTCGGCAGTAGGGTTGTCAGGAGTAGGGTTGTCGGCAGTAGAGTTGTCGGCAGTAGGGTTGTCAGGAGTAGGGTTTTGTCAGGAGTAGGGTTATCGGCAGTAGGGTTGTCGGCAGTAGGGTTGTCGGCAGTAGGGTTGTCAGGAGTAGGGTTGTCGGCAGTAGGGTTGTCGGCAGTAGGGTTGTCAGGAGTAGGGTTGTCGGCAGTAGGGTTGTCAGGAGTAGGGTTGTCAGGAGTAGAGTTGTCGGCAGTAGAGTTGTCGGCAGTAGAGTTGTCGGCAGTAGGGTTGTCAGGAGTAGGGTTGTCGGCAGTAGGGTTGTCGGCAGTAGGGTTGTCAGCAGTAGGGTTGTCAGGAGTAGGGTTGTCGGCAGTAGGGTTTTGTCGGGAGTAGGGTTGTCGGCAGTAGGGTTTTGTCGGGAGTAGGGTTGTCGGCAGTAGGGTTTTGTCGGGAGTAGGGTTGTCGGCAGTAGGGTTGTCGGGAGTAGGGTTGTCGGGAGTAGGGTTGTCGGCAGTAGGGTTGTCAGGAGTAGGGTTGTCGGCAGTAGGGTTGTCAGGAGTAGGGTTGTCGGCAGTAGGGTTGTCAGGAGTAGGGTTATCGGCAGTAGGGTTGTCGGCAGTAGGGTTGTCAGGATTAGGGTTATCGGCAGTAGGGTTGTCGGCAGTAGGGTTGTCAGGAGTAGGGTTGTCAGGAGTAGGGTTGTCGGCAGTAGGGTTGTCGGCAGTAGGGTTGTCAGGAGTAGGGTTGTCGGTAGTAGAGTTGTCGGCAGTAGGGTTGTCAGGAGTAGGGTTTTGTCAGGTGTAGGGTTATCGGCAGTAGGGTTGTCGGCAGTAGGGTTGTCGGCAGTAGGGTTGTCAGGAGTAGGGTTGTCGGCAGTAGGGTTGTCGGCAGTAGGGTTGTCAGGAGTAGGGTTGTCGGCAGTAGGGTTGTCGGCAGTAGGGTTTTGTCGGGAGTAGGGTTGTCGGCAGTAGGGTTGTCAGGAGTAGGGTTGTCGGCAGTAGGGTTTTGTCGGGAGTAGGGTTGTCGGCAGTAGGGTTTTGTCGGGAGTAGGGTTGTCGGCAGTAGGGTTGTCGGGAGTAGGGTTGTCGGCAGTAGGGTTGTCGGGAGTAGGGTTGTCGGCAGTAGGGTTGTCGGGAGTAGGGTTGTCGGCAGTAGGGTTGTCAGGAGTAGGGTTGTCTGCAGTAGGGTTGTCAGGAGTAGGGTTGTCGGCAGTAGGGTTGTCGGTAGTAGAGTTGTCGGCAGTAGGGTTGTCAGCAGTAGGGTTTTGTCGGGAGTAGGGTTAAGATTTTCCTGTGTTTTCTATATATTTCCACACCATGAGGTTGGAATAATACTGTGACATGTTGAACATGATGATAATACCCTTTTAGTGTAAGAGCTGTTTGAAAAGATTTCAGCCGGTTTTGGTGGGTGGGGTTTTGGACCGCCTGGCGACATCACCAGGAGGTATAAGTTAGTAGACCAATAACCAATAGAATTTTTTCTCTGCCAATAACAGCCAGTTTTCAGGTTACATATCCCTCCCAATAGGCTCCTACAATCAGGCCCCTCATTCAGACAACTACTAGACAGTATTAGCAAAAGTCTTGCTTAAGTATATATTTTTTTGCTAATAAGCTATTCTTAACCATTTTAATTGAAAACAATCACAGTAAGGTACTTAAGGAAAAGCAGCCAACAAGTGCTCAGCATATGTGGGGACTCCTTTGAGACTGTTGGAAAAGCATTCCAGGTGAAGCTGGTTGAGAGAATGCCAAAAGCTTGCAAAGCTGTCATCAAGGAAAAGGGTGGCTACTTTGAAGAATCTCAAATATGAAATTTGATTTGTTTAAAACTTTTTTCGGTTACTACATGACTCCATGTGTTATTTCATAGTTTTGATGTCTTCACTATTATTCTACAATGTAGAAAAATAGTAAAAATAAAGTAGGTGTGTCCAAACTTTTGACTGGTCCTGTATGTACAGTTGAAGTCGGAAGTTTACATACACTTAGGTTGGAGTCATTAAAACTTGTTTTTCAACCACTCCACAAATTTCTTGTTAACAAACTATAGTTTTGGCAAGTCGGTTAGGACATCTACTTGGTGCATGACAAGTAATTTTTCCAACAATTGTTTACAGACAGACGATTTCACTTATAATTCCCTGTATCACAATCCCAATGGGTCAGAAGTTTACATACAATATGTTGACTGTGCCTTTAAACAGCTTGGAAAATTCCAGAAAATGATGTCATGGCTTTAGAAGCTTCTGATAGGCTAATTGACATCATTTGAGTCAATTGGAGGTGTACCTGTGGATGTATTTCAAGGCCTACCTTCAAACTCAGTGCCTCTTTGCTTGACATCATGGAGAAATCCAAAGAAATCAGCCAAGACCTCAGAAAAAAAGATTGTTGACCTCCACAAGTCTGGTTCATCATTGAGAGCAATATCCAAATGCCTGAAGGTACCACATTCATCTGTACAAACAATAGTACGCAAGTATAAACACCATGGACCACGCAGCCGTCATACCGCTCAGAAAGGAGACGCGTTCTGTCTCCTAGAGATGAATGTACTTTGGTGCGAAAAGTGCAAATCAATCCCAGAACAACAGCAAAGGACCTTGTGAAGATGCTGGAGGAAACAGGTACAAAGGTATCTATATCCACAGTAAAACGAGTCCTATATCGACATAACCTGAAAGGCCGCTCAGCAAGGAAGAAGCCACTTCTCCAAAACCACAATAAAAAAAGCTAGACTACGGTTTGCAACTGCACATGGGGACAAAGATCGTACTTTTTGGAGAAATGTCCTCTGGTCTGATGTTTGGCCATAATGACCATCGTTATGTCTGGAGGAAAAAGGGGGAGGCTTGCAAGCCGAAGAACCATGAAGCACGGGGGTGGCAGCATCATGTTGTGGAGGTGCTTTGCTGCAGGAGGGACTGGTGCACTTCTCAAAATGGATGGCATAATGATGAAGGACAATTATGTGGATATATTGAAGCAACATCTCAAGACATCAGTCAGGAAGTTAAAGCTTGGTCGCAAATGGGTCTTCCAAATGGACAATGACCCCAAGCATACTTCCAAAGTTGTGGCAAAATGGCTTAAGGACAACAAAGTCAAGGTATTGGAGTGGCCATCACCAAGCCCTGACCTCAATCCTATAGAACATTTGTGGGCAGAACTGAAAAAGCATGTGCGAGCAAGGAGGCCTACAAACCTGACTCAGTTACACCAGCTCTGTCAGGAGGAATGGGCCAAAATTCACTCAACTTATTGTGGGCAGCTTGTGGAAGGCTACCCGAAATGTTTGACCCAAGTTAAACAATTTAAAGGTAATGCTACCAAATACTAATTGAGTGGATGTAAACTTCTGACCTACTGGGAATGTGATTAAATAAATAAAAGCGGATAAATAATTATCTCTACTATTATTCTGACATTTCACATTCTTACAATAAAGTGGTGATCCTAACTGACCTAAGACAGGGAATTTTTTACTAGGATTGAATGTCTGGAATTGTGAAAAAATGAGTTCAAATGTATTTGGCTAAGGTGTATGTACACTTCCTACTTCAGCTGTAAATACTTATGTGAACATATTGTAATAGGCTATGTAACAAAATTAGGTACGGCAAGGACAAGAAAAGCGGTTTGTGACACAGATATTGTTCTAACTCTAACAGGGGGGAGGGAATGTTGTACAGGGGAGTGTGAAGTAGTTGTCCCACATGGCCCTGTTAACATGCTAGATATATTGCATGTACTTAACGAGAGAACGACCGCCTCAACTATTATACTCAGCAAGACGTCACGATGTGTGAAGTCGAGGGCGAAGTCCGCTGAGCTGTCAGAGTTTAATACGCTATTAGCAGCCATGTGTCAAATATCAGCCTGGGTGAGATTCTGACAATGGGGTGTTGGGAAGGAGAGAGAGGGAGAGAGCGAGAAATAAGGAGAAAGAGAGAGTTGGAAAGAGAGAGAAATTGGGAGAGAGAGATGGAAGAGAAGTCACCATTGATGAAATTAAGCGGATAAACATTATGGGGGCACGGGAATCAGAGGCGTTTACGGGGTGCACGATTAGATAAGGGCGTCCTGCTTGGTCGCCCGATCGGAAACAGCCAACGTCAAGACACCGCGGGGGCTCCCATCCTATCATCAGCGGGAGTGAGAGGCGGAACGAGGCTACACCTCTGGGCCCCACTAAAAGAGAGGGAGCATGGAGAGAGAGCGTGACGGAGGATGTTATCCCCCTACCTCCCTCCTCCTCACCGTCTCTCCCTCCCTTTCTTCCTCAGAATGAATGAATGGGATGCTACTTCCTACTTCCTGCTGTAACACTGGAGCCATATAATTGCAACCCTTCTAGGTACCCTGGGATGATCCCCGAACCCCCAACGGCTTGACCCATCTGGAATCTGATCAGCTTCTGTTATCAACGATTAGAACGGAAGATAGCGATACATAGGCTTACTTACTTAGCCCAGTCTCTGCCAACGCCAAATCCCCCAGCTGAAGTGTCTCTGTTATCGGTCAGCTAATAACTAGAAGAATGAATCTGCATGTCCTTGGACCACTGCGTATAATAATGGCAGCGTCTCATTATCGAGGTAGCTACTGTATGATTTCCTCACTATGTAAAGCGTCTTGTGTCCGTGATGCCAAAGCCATGATGTTGGAATGGTAGAAGCGATTAAAAAGAGAGGTTCATTATTCATCAAAACAATGCTATTAAACGACACACAATACAGACAGAATAATAGCAGACTGATTCTGCTCAAACAATAGGACTTGTTATCTGTCATTTTGGCAAATGATTGGATTTACACACACACACACCACACCACACCACACCACACCACACACTACACACCCCACCCCACACCCACCAGGAGAGTGAACTTAACTCTGCAGCCAGTCCAGTCTGCCCTTAGGAGAGTTAAGTTAAACCTCATGCAGGCTGGTGTCCTGGAAATGTCACGCGTGAGCCACTGAACAGAAAAGAGAGAGAGAGAGCTATAGCAGAGAGAGTGAGAGAGGTAGAGAGGAATTGGAGAGAGACAGCAATAGTAGAGCGAGAGAGAGATAATGAGGGATCGGAGAGAGAAAGAGAAAGAGAGAAGAGAGAGAGGAGGAGAGGAGAGAGAGAGAAAGGGAGAGGAGAGAGAGAGAGAGAGAGAGAGAGAGAGAGAGGAGAGAGAGAGAGAGAGAGAGTGAGAGTGAGAGAGAAAAAGAGAGAGAGAGAGAGCAAAGGGGAGGAGTGACCAGCCAAGCAGAAAGGAGGAGAGGAGGGGAGGAGTGAGGGGAACAGCAGGTACCAAATCCAGGCAGAGAGGAGAGAGCAGTGACCAGCCATGCTTCCATGATGGATGGGCCTCATCCAGGAAACCACTGTACTGAACCTGGCAAAGAAAAGCACAATACGAGCTCTACATAATGTGCTACCATCGATAAAAGACAGCCGGTTAGAGAGTGTTATCCATTAAACAAGAAAGGGGCTGACAGAGACAGTGACAACCGGGCACCTGCAATGTGATGAGTCTGAAACGGCTAGTCTTCTTTTTACCCAGCAGCCACCTCTCCTCCCCCACTGACAGATGCTGGCTGTGTGGTTTTCAGACGCGTCTCACGCACATGTAATCACGGCCCACACAGCTAACCTCTGTTCCAGCGAATTCCATCACCGGTTCCTCACTGAACACCTTATCTTATTTGGGCAGCTCTTCCCCTCTGGGTGAAGTTGTTAATTAGTTTCTTGCCCTCACTCCTTTCCTGTTCTTTCTCCCCCCATCCTCCTCCTCTCCCTCACCTCCTGCTCTTAGCCAGGTGTCTGCTATGTTGCTGACTCTTATATAGCAACGACTGTCACGTCCCTTTCCCTATGCAGACCTAGCAAGACGAAGGAACTGAGAAACAATAGCTAGCTGCTTTGTCACAATGCTTTGTGGCGAATGAACACAAGGGGTTCATTCAGAACGGAGCTGATATAGATACGGATGCACCACCTCCCAGGTGAAAAGACACCCGGCTTGAGTGTTTTAAAACAGTCCTGAGGGTCTGAAAGAATCTGTGCAGCCAGTGAAAATGTGCTTCACTGTGCTGAAAATATTGCTGAGCGTGTCGTGTGAGAGAAAGTCGCCCCCAATATGTGGAACCACTGGGCAGAACACCTGACGTGTATACAGAACCTAAATAAATAAATTAAATAAAAGTCAAAATGTCCTCAGTGCCCTGCAGTGATGACTAACAGCATGCAAGACTGGGAAGTTTGTATCGAAATAAGGAAAAATAAACAAACATTAAAATAGAATGCAACAAATCAGTTTAATGTTTTTATTTTACTTAGTGTTGACTTTGAGCGCCGGTGGGGTGGCGAACAGGCAATGACAAACCTGACGGGGAATAAATCACTCTGTGTGATGCCATTAGAAGTGGCTGAGGACTCTGTCATTCCAGCTGTGTGCTGACAGTGCTGAAGGTGAGGGAGAAAGAATGGTGAAAGGAGAAGACGGGATTGACAACTGGAATGCCATCCCTAACCGGTACACCACAGACAAAGAGGAGGGTGGGGGTTGCTTTAAAGAAATGAAATGCTTTCCGCTAGTTTCCTCTGGTCGGGGGGGGGGTGACACCCATCGGCAGAATGCCACACACAGTCAGAAAGGACAAATTCTAATGTCTTCACAAGTACATCATGCACAGGCTTTAGCAGGTTTGAAAGGTCTCAGGATCATATTTCTGCAATGACTACAGTGTCAATCTTCTTGGTGTTTATCTCTTTCCGAAAAAAAAAGAAAAATACTGCAAAGGAAGGACATTTGCTGCAATGAATACTGTCAAAGTCACTACTTGGTTAGAATGACAAAGCTTGATTCACTCTCATGGGTGACAACAGAATGAGGAAGTACTGTGTGCTACAGATAACTGCTCTCACCTTTTGAGACAAAAGTAGACCTTAAAAGGTGAAACTTTGACGAAACCTAGAGCATGAAAAGTCAAGGAAGAGGGCTAACTGTCCCCGCTCACCTGTTTTATCCCCAGTCGGTAGGCCACGATGCGGTCCACAGACAGCGGGTTCTGCTGGGTCCACTGTAGCTTGAAGCCGTAGACCCTGGGCCGGTTCTGCCACAACGCACTGTACGTGTCATAGTAGAACTCTGGGGCATAGGCCCTCCCTGTAACAAAGAAAATAAAAGCAGACTGGTTTTAGCATGGGCTGTGTGTGTGGGTGCTTCTACTTGTCCTGTTGCAGACGTACTCAGTGTACACTGAGTATGCTAAACGTAAAGGACACCTTCCTAATATTGAGTTGCACCACCCCCTTTTGCCCTCAGAACAGCCTCAATTTGTTGGGAACTGTACTCTTCTACACCTAAACATGTCCTCTTGTGGATATATATGGAGAGCACTGTCACCGTAGCATTGAAGCTTTACTTTTCCCAATGCTGCCCACAAATAGAACATGCAGAAAGAAAGCCGGCGGTTGAAAGAACGCCCTGACACAAAACTACGCAGTAAAGAAGAAGAGGGCTAGAAGCTGACAAGCCATGGAAAACAGCTTAGTGAAAAAGACCTGTCTGGTTCCTGAAAACCTAACTTGTTACTAGAGAAGCAGGACGAGGTGCACAGGAGCTTTAGAGTGTGACTATTAACACAAAGGGTAATGGATTAGTCCAAAGGGTAATGGATTAGTCCAAAGCAGACGTTAATGTGACATTGAGGAGCTGTCTATCTATCACATATATTTGATGTTACAGTGAGTCGTGATACAACAACATATCAGCGTCTCACATTCTAGCTATGTGAGTTAGATGAATCACTCTAGCTATGTGAGTTAGATGAATCATTCTAGCTATGTGAGTTAGATGAATCATTCTAGCTATGTGAGTTAGATGAATCATTCTAGCTATGTGAGTTAGATGAATCATTCTAGCTATGTGAGTTAAATGAATCATTCTAGCTATGTGAGTTAAATGAATCATTCTAGCTATGTGAGTTAGATGAATCATTCTAGCTATGTGAGTTAGATGAATCATTCTAGCTATGTGAGTTAGATTAATCATTCTAGCTATGTGAGTTAGATGAATCATTCTAGCTATGCGAGTTAAATGAATCAGTTAAATGAATCATTACTAAAAACAAATATTTGATCTCGTTTGATGCCAGCTAGATCAATATAATCATCATCCATCAATCATCCATCTCCCATCTATAATTTACAATAAAAACATGGATGTGTTGTTTGTAGACAGAATAGTCTATGAATTCCTTTATAACAGTCGCACGATGATGACCACAAAGTCATTGAGATCAATGGGAGTATGACTTCAGAGAGAAGCATTTGAAAGAATATTGGCTATTTCTTCCTTTCTTTGGTATTATTTAAAATGTATTTAACCTTTTATTTAACTAGGCAAGTCAGTTAAGAACAAATTCTTATATACAATGACGGCCTACCAGAAGGCAAAAGGCCTCCTGCGGGGACGTGGACAGGGATTAAAAACAAAAACAAAATGAAATAAAAATATAGGACAAAACAGACATCATGACAAGAGAGACAACAGAACACTACATGAAGAGAGACCTAAGACAATAACATAGCATGGCACCAACACATGACAACACAGCATGGTAACAACACAACACAACATGACAACACAACACAACATGACAACACAGCATGGTAACAACGCAACATGACAACACAGCATGGTAACAACACAACATGACATGACAACACAGCATGGTAACAACACAACATGACAACACAGCATGGTAACAACACAACATGACAACACAGCATGGTAACAACGCAACATGACAACACAGCATGGTAACAACAGAACATGACATGACAACACAGCATGGTAACAACACAACATGACAACACAGCATGGTAACAACACAACATGACAACACAGCATGGTAACAACACAACATGACAACACAGCATGGTAACAACACAACATGACAACACAGCATGGTAACAACACAACATGACATGACAACACAGCATGGTAACAACACAACATGACAACACAGCATGGTAACAACACAAGATGACAACACAGCATGGTAACAACGCAACATGACAACACAGCATGGTAACAACACAACATGACATGACAACACAGCATGGTAACAACACAACATGACAACACAGCATGGTAACAACACAACATGACAACACAGCATGGTAACAACACAACATGACAACACAGCATGGTAACAACACAACATGACAACACAGCATGGTAACAGCACAACATGACAACACAGCATGGTAACAACACAACATGGTAGCAGCACAAAACATGGTACAAACATTATTGGGCACAGACAACAGCACAAAGGGCAAGAAGGTAGAGACAACAATACATCACACAAAGCAGCCACAACTGTCAGTAAGACTGTCCATGATGGAGTCTATGAATGAAGAAATTTGAGATAAAACTGTCCAGTTTTATAAGCTACAAGATTAGACTCAGCAGGGACTGGATGCGGAGTGACCTCTCCTATCTGACCCCTCCCATCTGACCCCTCCCATCTGATCCCTCCCATCTGACCCCTCCCATCAGACCCCTCCCATCTGACCCCTCCTTTAGCCACACAGTCGAAGGGTCACCAGGTGGTGGGTAGCTCACACACTCCAGTCTAATCTTACCTGTCCACACACACACACACACACACACACACACACACACACACACACACACACACACACACACACACACACACACACACACACACACACACACACACACACACACACACACTCCAGTCTAATCTTACCTGTCCACACACACACACACACACACACACACACCCACACACACTCCAGTCTAACCTTACCTGTCCACACACACACAGGTACTACACACACTCTGAACTCTACATGGTTATCCAGTGGGTGTATCAAAATAACTTCACGTATGGTAAAACAGACGATATCTGATATCTTGACATTTTAGTCATTTAGCAGACACTCTTATCCAGAGCCTATTAGGTAAGGCTGAAATGAGGGATGAGAACCATGGTTTAAGTAAGGCTTTGGTCTTTGGTAACTGGGACGTGAAGACACAGAGTCCAGCCTCACAGTTAAACCCTGTCATCAATATTTCACAACCAACTCCTCAGAAATGTGAAGCTGTCATGTCAAGCATTCATTACCAGCCACTACCGCAGCAATGTTACTGCTATGCTAGATATTCATAACCAGCCACTACCGCAGCAATGTTACTGCTATGCTAGAGATTCATTACCAGCCACTACCGTAGCAATGTTACTGCTATGCTAGAGATTCATAACCAGCTACTACCGTAGCATTGTTACTGCTATGCTAGATATTCATTACCAGCCACTACCGCAGCAATGTTACTGCTATGCTAGAGATTCATTACCAGCCACTACCGCAGCAATGTTACTGCTATGCTAGAGATTCATTACCAGCCACTACCGCAGCGATGTTACTGCTATGCTAGAGATTCATAACCAGCCACTACCGTAGCAATGTTACTGCTATGCTAGAGATTCATAACCAGCCACTACCGCAGCAATGTTACTGCTATGCTAGAGATTTATTACCAGCCACTACCGCAGCAATGTTACTGCTATGCTAGAGATTCATTACCAGCCACTACCGCAGCAATGTTACTGCTATGCTAGAGATTCATTACCAGCCACTACCGTAGCAATGTTACTGCTATGCTAGAGATTCATTACCAGCCACTACCGTAGCAATGTTACTGCTATGCTAGAGATTCATTACCAGCCACTACCGTAGCAATGTTACTGTTATGCTAGAGATTCATAACCAGCCACTACCGCAGCAATGTTACTGCTATGCCACAGATTCTGCTATCATGCAATCAGAAGGTACCCAGAACTTGTGCACATTGTAACGTCTGTCACGAGACACACACACTCACACTCACACATTATAGCAGACACCAATAGACTTCCATTCATTGCGCTAACGCTAGTTAGCATTGGCTCGCGAAACTACCTCTAACTTCCTTCATACTGGACAGAGACATAAAAATAGTACCCACAAGTTCATGTGATATTGGGGAATATGCCACAATCCTGAAGTATCCCTTTATGGTTTGTCAACGACTTGCTTTCATGTGACTGAACTCCTCAAAAAAAGCACGGAAATATCAAACATTAGTCCTTTATAAAAGCAGCAGGAGTGTTGTCTGGAAACGAACGCTCTATATGAAAGATTCAAACAACTGCCAGGATCAAGAGAGGGAGTCTTTGAGCCACAAACTGTCAGGAAGACAGACCGGTTTTCTTGCTTTCCTTAATGTTGGACAGACAAATAGTTTCAGGTATGCCGTAACAGGAAGACAAGGTGACTTTCTAATATAACAAGTGGACCTGAGTTTTCGTGTTCCCTAAATTGCTGACATTTTATTTTGGGTGGAGGGTAGGATAGGGAGTGCAGTAATCCTCTCTCCTTGTGGCTGCTGTGCAGGACAGAAAATTGCCAATGTAAATCCAAGTTGGGGCTAATATAACTCTGGAAAGACTTGAGCAATGATACGGCTGTACTTCTTGATCTGCAGACTCTGAACACGTATATCAACAGTAAAACGTTGTAGACATTTCTCCCATCCATTGAGCGTCTTATGGTGAAGATGCTTGAAAGCGAAAGGACAAAATATCACAGGGACGACTTCTCCCTGCTGATTCTGCTCTATGTCCACATATGAAGTTGTCTCCTGGGAACAATAAAGTTACTTGAATTTGAATGCAATATGACATCTCATTGAAAGATAACATGACTCATCAAAAACCACCTAACCAGGGTTTTCTGAGGTACCAACCCATTCCCCAACCAACCACTTCAAATCACACAGTGCCCGTTACGCCACTATAAGCTCAGAAGTGTTAACACAGTGGTATGTAAAAACACACCGTATTCCTCAGAAGTGTTAACACAGTGGTATGTAAAAACACACCGTATTCCTCAGATGTGTTGACACAGTGGTATGTAAAAACACACCGTATTCCTCAGAAGTGTTAACATAGTGGTATGTAAAAACACACCGTATTCCTCAGATGTGTTGACACAGTGGTATGTAAAAACACACCGTATTCCTCAGAAGTGTTGACACAGTGGTATGTTAAAACACAACGTATTCCTCAGAAGTGTTGACACAGTGGTATGCAAAAACACACTATTCTTCAGAAATGTTGACACAGTAGTATGTAAAAACACACTGTATTCCTCAGATGTGTTGTCAAAGTGGTATGTAAAAACACACTGTATTCAGTATGCTTCATTCTACCAATCTAACTTCTCAGCAAACTAGGGACACTAATACTAAAGCACTAAGAACAATGAACACCAATACCAAAACACTGAGAACACTAATACCAAAACACTGAGAGCTAAGAACACTAATACCAAAACACTGAGAAAAATAATATCAAAACACTGAGAACACTAATACCAAAACACTGAGAACACTAACACCAAAACATTGAGAGCTGAGAACACTAATACCAAAACACTGAGAGCTGAAAACACTAATACCAAAACACTGAGAGCTGAAGAACACTAATACCAAAACACTGAGAGCTAAGAACACTAATACCAAAACACTGAGAGCTAAGAACACTAATATCAAAACACTAAAACACTGAGAACACTAATACCAAAACACTGAACACTGAGAACACTAATACCAAAACACTGAGAGCTAAGAACACTAATACCAAAACACTGAGAGCTAAGAACACTAATATCAAAACACTGAGAACACTAATACCAAAACACTGAGAGCTAAGAACACTAATACCAAAACACTGAGAACACTAATACCAAAACACTGAGAGCTAAGAACACTAACACTGAACACTAATCAAAACACTGAGCTAAGAACACTAATACCAAAACACTGAGACACCAAAACACTGAGAGCTAAGAACACTAATACCAAAACACTGAGAGCTAAGAACACTAATACAAAAACACTGAGAGCTAAGAACACTAATACCAAAACACTGAGAGCTAAGAACACTAATACCAAAACACTGAGAGCTAAGAACACTAATATCAAAACACTGAGAAGACTAATACCAAAACACTGAGAGCTAAGAACACTAATACCAAAACACTGAGAGCTAAGAACACTAATACCAAAACACTGAGAAGAACACTAATACAAAACACTGAGAACACTAATACCAAAACACTGAGAGCTAAGAACACTAATACCAACACACTGAGAACTAAGAACACTAATATCAAAACACTGAGAGCTAAGAACACTAATATCAAAACACTGAGAGCTAAGAACACTAATATCAAAACACTGAGAACACTAACACCAAAACACTGAGAACACTAATACCAAAACACTGAGAGCTAAGAACACTAATACCAAAACACTGAGAGCTAAGAACACTAATATCAAAACACTGAGAAGACTAATACCAAAACACTGAGAGCTAAGAACACTTGTACCAAAACACTGAGAGCTAAGAACACTAATACCAAAACACTGAGAGCTAAGAACACTAATATCAAAACACTGAGAGCTAAGAACACTAATACCAAAACACTGAGAGCTAAGAACACTAATACCAAAACACTGAGAGCTAAGAACACTAATACCAAAACACTGAGAGCTAAGAACACTAATATCAAAACACTGAGAACACTAATACCAAAACACTGAGAGCTAAGAACACTAATACCAAAACACTGAGAACTAAGAACACTAATATCAAAACACTGAGAGCTAAGAACACTAATACCAAAACACTGAGAGCTAAGAACACTAATACCAAAACACTGAGAGCTAAGAACACTAATACCAAAACACTGAGAGCTAAGAACACTAATACCAAAACACTGAGAGCTAAGAACACTAATATCAAAACACTGAGAGAGAACACTAATACCAAAACACTGAGAGCTAAGAACACTAATATCAAAACACTGAGAGCTAAGAACACTAATATCAAAACACTGAGAGCTAAGAACACTAATACAAAACACTGAGAGCTAAGAACACTAATACCAAAACACTGAGAACACTAATACCAAAACACTGAGAGCTAAGAACACTAATACCAAAACACTGAGAACTAAGAACACAAATATCAAAACACTGAGAGCTAAGAACACTAATACCAAAACACTGAGAGCTAAGAACACTAATACCAAAACACTGAGAGCTAAGAACACTAATATCAAAACACTGAGAAAGAACACTAATATCAAAACACTGAGAACACTAATACCAAAACACTGAGAGCTAAGAACACTAATACCAAAATACTGAGAGCTAAGAACACTAATACCAAAACACTGAGAACACTAATACCAAAACACTGAGAGCTAAGAACACTAATACCAAAACACTGAGAGCTAAGAACACTAATATCAAAGAACACTAATATAAAACACTGAGGCTAAGAACACTAATACCAAAACACTAAGAGCTAAGAACACTACAAACCAAAACACTGAGAGCTAAGAACACTAATACCAAAACACTGAGAGCTAAGAACACTAATATCAAAACACTGAGAGCTAAGAACACTAATACCAAAACACTGAGAGAACACTAATATCAAAACACTGAGAGCTAAGAACACATAATACCAAAACACTGAGAGCTAAGGAACACTACAAACCAAAACACTGAGAGCTAAGAACACTAATACCAAAACACTGAGAGCTAAGAACACTAATATCAAAACACTGAGAGCTAAGAACACTAATACCAAAACACTGAGAACACTAATACCAAAACACTGAGAGCTAAGAACACTAATAGCCAAAACACTAAGAACACTAATACCAAAACACTGAGAGCTAAGAACACTAATACCAAAACACTGAGAGCTAAGAACACTAATACCAAAACACTGAGAACTAAGAACACTAATATCAAAACACTGAGAACACTAATACCAAAACACTGAGAGCTAAGAACACTAATACCAAAACACTGAGAGCTAAGAACACTAATATCAAAACACTGAGAGCTAAGAACACTAATATCAAAACACTGAGAACACTAATACCAAAACACTGAGAGCTAAGAACACTAATACCAAAATACTGAGAGCTAAGAACACTAATACCCAAAACACTGAGAACACTAATACCAAAACACTGAGAGCTAAGAACACTAATACCAAAACACTGAGAGCTAAGAACACTAATACCAAAACACTGAGAGCTAAGAACACTAATACCAAAACACTGAGAGCTAAGAACACTACAAACCAAAACACTGAGAGCTAAGAACACTAATACCAAAACACTGAGAGCTAAGAACACTAATACCAAAACACTGAGAGCTAAGAACACTAATACCAAAACACCGAGAACACTAATACAAAAACACTGAGAGCTAAGAACACTAATACCAAAACACTGAGAGCTAAGAACACTAATACCAAAACACTGAGAGCTAAGAACACTAATACCAAAACACTGAGAGCTAAGAACACTAATATCAAAACACTGAGAGCTAAGAACACTAATATCAAAACACTGAGAACACTAATACCAAAACACTGAGAGCTAAGAACACTAATACCAAAACACCGAGAACACTAATACAAAAACACTGAGAGCTAAGAACACTAATACCAAAACACTGAGAGCTAAGAACACTAATACCAAAACACTGAGAGCTAAGAACACTAATATCAAAACACTGAGAGCTAAGAACACTAATACCAAAACACTGAGAGCTAAGAACACTAATATCAAAACACTGAGAGCTAAGAACACTAATACCAACACACTGAGAGTTAAGAACACTAATATCAAAACACTGAGAACACTAATACCAAAACACTGAGAGCTAAGAACACTAATACCAAAATACTGAGAACTAAGAACACTAATATCAAAACACTGAGAACACTAATAACAAAACACTGAGAACACATATTACCAAAACACTGAGAGCTAAGAACACTAATACCAAAATACTGAGAGCTAAGAACACTAATACCAAAACACTGAGAACACTAATACCAAAACACTGAGAGCTAAGAACACTAATACCAAAACACTGAGAGCTAAGAACACTAATATCAAAACACTAATAGCTAAGAACCATAATACCAAAACACTGAGAGCTAAGAACACTACAAACCAAAACACTGAGAGCTAAGAACACTAATACCAAAACACTGAGAGCTAAGAACACTAATATCAAAACACTGAGAGCTAAGAACACTAATACCAAAACACTGAGAAACACTAATACCAAAACACTGAGAGCTAAGAACCATAATACCAAAACACTATGAGCTAGGAACACTACATACCAAAACACTGAGAGCTAAGAACACTAATACCAAAACACTGAGAGCTAAGAACACTAATATCAAAACACTGAGAGCTAAGAACACTAATACCAAAACACTGAGAACACTAATACCAAAACACTGAGAGCTAAGAACACTAATACCAAAACACTGAGAGCTAAGAACACTAATATCAAAACACTGAGAACACTAATACCAAAACACTGAGAGCTAAGAACACTAATACCAAAACACTGAGAACTAAGAACACTAATTATCAAAACACTGAGAACACTAATACCAAAACACTGAGAGCTAAGAACACTAATACCAAAACACTGAGAACTAAGAACACTAATATCAAAACACTGAGAACACTAATAACAAAACACTGAGAACACATATTACCAAAACACTGAGAGCTAAGAACACTAATACCAAAATACTGAGAGCTAAGAACACTAATACCAAAACATTGAGAACCCTAAAACCAAAACACTGAGAGCTAAGGACACTAATACCAAAACACTGAAAACACTAATATCAAAACACTAATAGCTAAGAACCATAATACCAAAACACTAAGAGCTAGGAACACTACAAACCAAAACACTAAGAGCTAAGAACACTAATACCAAAACACTGAGAGCTAAGAACACTAATATCAAAACACTGAGAGCTAAGAACAATAATACCAAAAAACTGAAAACACTAATATCAAAACACTAAGAGCTAAGAACCATAATACCAAAACACTATGAGCTAGGAACACTACAAACCAAAACACTGAGAGCTAAGAACACTAATACCAAAACACTGAGAGCTAAGAACACTAATATCAAAACACTGAGAGCTAAGAACACTAATACCAAAACACTGAGAACACTAATACCAAAACACTAAGAGCTAAGAACACTAATAACCAAAACACTGAGAGAAGAACACTAATACCAAAACACTGAGAGCTAAGAACACTAATACCAAAACACTGAGAGCTAAGAACACTAATACCAAAACACTGAGAGCTAAGAACACTAATACCAAAACACTGAGAGCTAAGAACACTAATATCAAAACACCGAGAACACTAATACAAAAACACTGAGAGCTAAGAACACTAATACCAAAACACTGAGAGCTAAGAACACTAATACCAAAACACTGAGAGCTAAGAACACTAATATCAAAACACTGAGAGCTACACTAATACCAAAACACTGAGGAACACTTGTACCAAAACACTGAGAGCTAAGAACACTAATACCAAAACACTGAGAGCTAAGAACACTAATATCAAAACACTGAGAAGGAACACTAATACCAAAACACTAAGAGAACTAAGAACACTAATACCAAAACACTGAGAGCTAAGAACACTAATACCAAAACACTGAGAGCTAAGAACACTAATATCAAAACACTGAGAACACTAATACAAAACAAAACACTGAGAGCTAAGAACACTAATACCAAAATACTGAGAACTAAGAACACTAATATCAAAACACTGAGAGCACATATTACCAAAACACTGAGAGCTAAGAACACTAATACCAAAACATTGAGAACACTAATACTAAAACACTGAGAGCTAAGAACACTAATATCAAAACACTGAGAGCTAAGAACACTAATATCAAAACACTGAGAACACTAATACCAAAACACTGAGAGTTAAAAACACTAATATCAAAACACTGAGAGCTAAGAACACTAATATCAAAACACTGAGAACACTAATACCAAAACACTGAGAGCTAAGAACACTAATACCAAAACACTGAGAACACTAATACCAAAACACTGAGAGCTAAGAACACTAATACCAAAATTCTGAGAACTAAGAACACAATTATCAAAACACTGAGAACACTAATACCAAAACACTGAGAGCTAAGAACACTAATACCAAAATACTGAGAACTAAGAACACTAATATCAAAACACTGAGAACACTAATAACAAAACACTGAGAACACATATTACCAAAACACTGAGAGCAAAGAACACTAATACCAAAATACTGAGAGCTAGGAACACTAATACCAAAACATTGAGAACCCTAAAACCAAAACACTGAGAGCTAAGGACACTAATACCAAAACACTGAAAACACTAATATCAAAACACTAATAGCTAAGAACCATAATACCAAAACACTAAGAGCTAGGAACACTACAAACCAAAACACTAAGAGCTAAGAACACTAATACCAAAACACTGAGAGCTAAGAACACTAATATCAAAACACTGAGAGCTAAGAACAATAATACCAAAAAACTGAAAACACTAATATCAAAACACTAAGAGCTAAGAACCATAATACCAAAACACTATGAGCTAGGAACACTACAAACCAAAACACTGAGAGCTAAGAACACTAAGACCAAAACACTGAGAGCTAAGAACACTAATATCAAAACACTGAGAGCTAAGAACACTAATACCAAAACACTGAGAACACTAATACCAAAACACTAAGAGCTAAGAACACTAAAACCAAAACACTGAGAACACTAATACGAAAACACTGAGAACACTAATACCAAAACACTGAGAGCTAAGAACACTAATACCAAAATTCTGAGAACTAAGAACACAATTATCAAAACACTGAGAACACTAATACCAAAACACTGAGAGCTAAGAACACTAATACCAAAATACTGAGAACTAAGAACACTAATATCAAAACACTGAGAACACTAATAACAAAACACTGAGAACACATATTACCAAAACACTGAGAGCAAAGAACACTAATACCAAAATACTGAGAGCTAGGAACACTAATACCAAAACATTGAGAACCCTAAAACCAAAACACTGAGAGCTAAGGACACTAATACCAAAACACTGAAAACACTAATATCAAAACACTAATAGCTAAGAACCATAATACCAAAACACTAAGAGCTAGGAACACTACAAACCAAAACACTAAGAGCTAAGAACACTAATACCAAAACACTGAGACCAAAGAACACTAATATCAAAACACTGAGAGCTAAGAACAATAATACCAAAAAACTGAAAACACTAATATCAAAACACTAAGAGCTAAGAACCATAATACAAAACACTATGAGCTAGGAACACTACAAACCAAAACACTGAGAGCTAAGAACACTAATACCAAAACACTGAGAGCTAAGAACACTAATATCAAAACACTGAGAGCTAAGAACACTAATACCAAAACACTGAGAACACTAATACCAAAACACTAAGAGCTAAGAACACTAAAACCAAAACACTGAGAACACTAATACGAAAACACTGAGAGCTAAGAACACTAATACCAAAACACTGAGAGCTAAGAACACTAATACCAAAACACTGAGAGCTAAGAACACTAATACCAAAACACTGAGAGCTAAGAACACTAATATCAAAACACTGAGAAGACTAATACCAAAACACTGAGAGCTAAGAACACTTATACCAAAACACTGAGAGCTAAGAACACTAATACCAAAACACTGAGAGCTAAGAACACTAATATCAAAACACTGAGAACACTAATACCAAAACACTGAGAGCTAAGAACACTGATACCAACACACTGAGAGTTAAGAACACTAATATCAAAACACTGAGAACACTAATACCAAAACACTGAGAGCTAAGAACACTAATACCAAAATACTGAGAACTAAGAACACAAATATCAAAACACTGAGAACAGATATTACCAAAACACTGAGAGCTAAGAACACTAATATCAAAACAATGAGAGCTAAGAGCACTAATATCAAAACACTGAGAACACTAACACCAAAACACTGAGAACACTAATACCAAAACACTGAGAGCTAAGAACACTAATACCAAAACACTGAGAGCTAAGAACACTAATACCAAAACACTGAGAGCTAAGAACACTAATACCAAAACACTGAGAGCTAAGAACACTAATACCAAAACACTGAGAACACTAACACCAAAACATTGAGAGCTGAGAACACTAATACCAAAACACTGAGAGCTGAAAACACTAATACCAAAACACTGAGAACACTAATACCAAAACACTGAGAGCTGAGAACACTAATACCAAAACACTGAGAACACTAATCCAAAACACTGAGAACACTAATACCAAAACACTGAGAGCTAAGAAAACTAATATCAAAACACTGAGAACACTAATACCAAAACACTGAGAGGTAAGAACACTAACAGCTAAGAACACTAATAGCAAAACACTAAGAACACTAATTTCAAAACACTGAGAGCTAAGAACACTAACACCAAAACACTGAGAGCTAAGAACACTAATACCAAAATACTGAGGGCTAAGAACTCTATCAAAACACTGAGAAGACTAATACCAAAACACTGAGAGCTAAGAACACTTATACCAAAACACTGAGAGCTAAGAACACTAATACCAAAACACTGAGAACACAAATACCAAAACACTGAGAGCTAAGAACACTAATACCAACACACTGAGAGTTAAGAACACTAATATCAAAACACTGATAACACTAATACCAAAACACTGAGAGCTAAGAACACTAATACCAAAATACTGAGAACTAAGAACACTAATATCAAAACACTGAGAACACATATTACCAAAACACTGAGAGCTAAGAACACTAATACCAAAACATTGAGAACACTAACACAAAAAAACTGAGAACACTAATACCAAAACACTGAGAGCTAAGAACACTAATATCAAAACACTGAGAGCTAAGAACACTAATATCAAAACACTGAGAACACTAACACCAAAACACTGAGAACACTAATACCAAATCACTGAGAGCTAAGAACACTTACACCAAAACACTGAGAACAAAAATATGAAAAAACTGAGAGCTAAGAACACTAATACCAAAACACTGAGAACACAAATACCAAAACACTGAGTGCTAAGAACACTAATACCAAAACACTGAGAGCTAAGAACACTAATACCAAAACACTGAGAGCTAAGAACACTAATATCAAAACACTGAGAACACTAATACCAAAACACTGAGAGCTAAGAACACTAATACCAAAATACTGAGAACTAAGAACACAAATATCAAAACACTGAGAACAGATATTACCAAAACACTGAGAGCTAAGAACACTAATATCAAAACACTGAGAGCTAAGAGCACTAATATCAAAACACTGAGAACACTAACACCAAAACACTGAGAACACTAATACCAAAACACTGAGAGCTAAGAACACTAATACCAAAACACTGAGAGCTAAGAACACTAATATCAAAACACTGATAACACTAATACCAAAACACTGAGAGCTAAGAACACTAATACCCAAATACTGAGAACTAAGAACACTAATATCAACACTGAGAACACATATTACCAAAACACTGAGAGCTAAGAACACTAATACCAAAACATTGAGAACACTAACACAAAAAAACTGAGAACACTAATACCAAAACACTGAGAGCTAAGAACACTAATATCAAAACACTGAGAGCTAAGAACACTAATATCAAAACACTGAGAACACTAACACCAAAACACTGAGAACACTAATACCAAATCACTGAGAGCTAAGAACACTTACATCAAAACACTGAGAACAAAAATATGAAAAACTGAGAGCTAAGAACACTAATACCAAAACACTGAGAACACAAATACCAAAACACTGAGAGCTAAGAACACTAATACCAAAACACTGAGAGCTAAGAACACTAATACCAAAACACTGAGAGCTAAGAACACTAATATCAAAACACTGAGAACACTAATACCAAAACACTGAGAACTAAGAACACTAAAGAACACAAATATCAAAACACTGAGAACAGATATTACCAAAACACTGAGAGCTAAGAACACTAATATCAAAACACTGAGAGCTAAGGCACTAATATCAAAACACTGAGAACACTAACACTGAGAACACTAATACCAAAACACTGAGAGCTAAGAACACTAATACCAAAACACTGAGAGCTAAGAACACTAATATCAAAACACTGAGAAGACTAATACCAAAACACTGAGAGCTAAGAACACTTGTACCAAAACACTGAGAGCTAAGAACACTAATACCAAAACACTGAGAGCTAAGAACACTAATATCAAAACACTGAGAACACTAATACCAAAATACTGAGAACTAAGAACACTAATATCAAAACACTGAGAGCACATATTACCAAAACACTGAGAGCTAAGAATACTAATATCAAAACACTGAGAACACTAATACCAAAACACTGAGAGCTAAGAACACTAATACCAAAATACTGAGAACTAAGAACACTAATATCAAAACACTGAGAGCACATATTACGAAAACACTGAGAGCTAAGAACACTAATACCAAAACATTGAGAACACTAATACTAAAACACTGAGAGCTAAGAACACTAATATCAAAACACTGAGAGCTAAGAACACTAATATCAAAACACTGAGAACACTAATACCAAAACACTGAGAGTTAAAAACACTAATATCAAAACACTGAGAGCTAAGAACACTAATATCAAAACACTGAGAACACTAATACCAAAACACTGAGAGCTAAGAACACTAATACCAAAACACTGAGAACACTAATACCAAAACACTGAGAGCTAAGAACACTAATACCAAAATTCTGAGAACTAAGAACACAATTATCAAAACACTGAGAACACTAATACCAAAACACTGAGAGCTAAGAACACTAATACCAAAATACTGAGAACTAAGAACACTAATATCAAAACACTGAGAACACTAATAACAAAACACTGAGAACACATATTACCAAAACACTGAGAGCTAAGAACACTAATACCAAAATACTGAGAACTAAGAACACAAATATCAAAACACTGAGAACAGATATTACCAAAACACTGAGAGCTAAGAACACTAATATCAAAACAATGAGAGCTAAGAGCACTAATATCAAAACACTGAGAACACTAACACCAAAACACTGAGAACACTAATACCAAAACACTGAGAGCTAAGAACACTAATACCAAAACACTGAGAGCTAAGAACACTAATACCAAAACACTGAGAGCTAAGAACACTAATACCAAAACACTGAGAGCTAAGAACACTAATACCAAAACACTGAGAACACTAACACCAAAACATTGAGAGCTGAGAACACTAATACCAAAACACTGAGAGCTGAAAACACTAATACCAAAACACTGAGAACACTAATACCAAAACACTGAGAGCTGAGAACACTAATACCAAAACACTGAGAACACTAATCCAAAACACTGAGAACACTAATACCAAAACACTGAGAGCTAAGAAAACTAATATCAAAACACTGAGAACACTAATACCAAAACACTGAGAGGTAAGAACACTAACAGCTAAGAACACTAATAGCAAAACACTAAGAACACTAATTTCAAAACACTGAGAGCTAAGAACACTAACACCAAAACACTGAGAGCTAAGAACACTAATACCAAAATACTGAGGGCTAAGAACTCTATCAAAACACTGAGAAGACTAATACCAAAACACTGAGAGCTAAGAACACTTATACCAAAACACTGAGAGCTAAGAACACTAATACCAAAACACTGAGAACACAAATACCAAAACACTGAGAGCTAAGAACACTAATACCAACACACTGAGAGTTAAGAACACTAATATCAAAACACTGATAACACTAATACCAAAACACTGAGAGCTAAGAACACTAATACCAAAATACTGAGAACTAAGAACACTAATATCAAAACACTGAGAACACATATTACCAAAACACTGAGAGCTAAGAACACTAATACCAAAACATTGAGAACACTAACACTAAAAAACTGAGAACACTAATACCAAAACACTGAGAGCTAAGAACACTAATATCAAAACACTGAGAGCTAAGAACACTAATATCAAAACACTGAGAACACTAACACCAAAACACTGAGAACACTAATACCAAATCACTGAGAGCTAAGAACACTTACACCAAAACACTGAGAACAAAAATATGAAAAAACTGAGAGCTAAGAACACTAATACCAAAACACTGAGAACACAAATACCAAAACACTGAGTGCTAAGAACACTAATACCAAAACACTGAGAGCTAAGAACACTAATACCAAAACACTGAGAGCTAAGAACACTAATATCAAAACACTGAGAACACTAATACCAAAACACTGAGAGCTAAGAACACTAATACCAAAATACTGAGAACTAAGAACACAAATATCAAAACACTGAGAACAGATATTACCAAAACACTGAGAGCTAAGAACACTAATATCAAAACACTGAGAGCTAAGAGCACTAATATCAAAACACTGAGAACACTAACACCAAAACACTGAGAACACTAATACCAAAACACTGAGAGCTAAGAACACTAATACCAAAACACTGAGAGCTAAGAACACTAATATCAAAACACTGAGAAGACTAATACCAAAACACTGAGAGCTAAGAACACTTGTACCAAAACACTGAGAGCTAAGAACACTAATTGTCTGATTCTCCTTCGAGGTAAGACATTGGACATGTACGGAGACAATAGAGGAGAATAGGATAAGAAATGGATCAGTATTGGTGTCAATATCAACACTAGCAGACCACTTAGTATCAAACAACGTCTGTCGTACACACCTGTGACTAAGAACCTGCAGGCACCCGCCCCGGCCTCGTTGGTCACTTCACAAGTGTACTCCCCGTAGCCCTCCCTGTTGAGGGCTCTGACGTGGTAGTCAGTCTCGTCGCGCTGGTCCAACTGGCCCATGGTCAGAAGCCGGGTGCCCAGCTTCCACTCGTACTTGAGCACCTTGGACGGGTGGGCCCGCAGCATGCGGCAGTTGAGGGTGAAGGCGCGACCCAAACCCTGGCGGATCTCTGTGAACAGTGGCTCCACCGCCGGGGGATCTATGGAGAGGAAGACAGAAGGCCATAGTCAGACAGGCAGGAAAGGAGACAAAGGCTGGATCCCAAATCAATCACTATCCCTTGTACCATTTCAGTCAGGCACAGAGTAGCAATGAACTGGTCCTAAAACAACCCCTAGCCCCTATGGAAATCTGATTTTGGTAGGTGCAAGCAATTTGGTATTTGCTTCCACATATTGTTTACACCTATCAACTCCTCTCAGATCTACAGGAGTGCCTAGGGAGTAGGGGGGTATAGGGGACTAGCAGGCGATTTGGAATTCAGCAAAACGGTCCTCCACACACAGGCAGCATCCCGAGCCTCCGTACGTCAACCCAAACATAATCCATTCCTCTGCATCCAGAAGTCCCCCACTCACAGGACTTTAAAGTTCCCTTATTTATCAAGCCTTTATATTATCTACAGCAGTAATTACCCCTAATGCACCAGTAATGAGATGCCACTAGACGTGGCTTTATCAATTATCCGTTACGACTTCAGTGGAAAGTCATCTAAACACAGCGCTAAAATGTTCCTTTCGCTCTTTGGTGCACACCTAGCAAACTCGGTTACGCCGCGGGAGTCAGAGTCCAGTATATGGGCAAAAGAGGCTACAGGCTAACATGAAAAGGCTTACATGAGAACTCAGAAGTCACAAGTATAGGATACCAGAGCTTCTTGTCTGCAGCTTAACAACTTTTGACTGACTGATTTGCACAAAAAATACTTTGAATGAGTTGTTGTATTGTTGTTTTATGCAAGGCTCTTTAGCAGGAGATATTTTGAGGGCCTCTGAGATATTTTTCCCGTTTCATGTCTAATTTTGAGAACTCTCAGAGGAACTGTCCTCTATTAACTCGACTGAGCTTACTGCTTGAATACACAGAATGGCTGGGTGAATCCATAGGGACCGTCTTCCGCTCTGAGAAAAACTAGCGTGATTCACAGAATTTCTGAGTGGCACCATACGAGATAATACTCCAGAAACACTTAAAGGAACATTTCTCCGGAATTGCAAATATACTTCATCCTATGGATACCTAGAAAGTAGTCTGTAGAGCCCGAAGGTCAGTGACCTAAGATGTTTGTTTACAATTTGGGCAACAGCATATTAGAGTGCAAAACCGTGGAAGTGGTAGGAACCCTGTTAGCATGCTACAGCCCAGCTAGCACCTAACCACCACTATCCACAACGAGGCTTCAGGCAAGCCTCCCTTAGGCCACCGTCTGAAAGTTAATATTGCTACACCTAAATGAACTAGCTTCAAATGTTCTAGTCACATATAATACACGTGGAATTTTGGAGCAGCAATCCCTTTTGATTGTAAAGTAGCTAAATACTGTCCTCTGTCCTCTGTCCTCGAATGCAATTCAAACATCCTCAACAATGCAAAATGCAACTGGCTCCAGAGAATAACATTACATGACATTTCAATTCATACCCACATTACACTTTTAGAATGAAAAGGTGCTATCTAGAACTTAAAAGGGTCCTTTCGGCTGTCCCCATATGAGAACCCTTTGTAGAATCCTTTTTGGCACTAAGTAGAACCCTTTGGGTTCCATGTAGAAGCCTTTCCACAGAGGGTTCTACATGAAACCCAAAAGGGTTCTACCTGGAACCAAACATATTTATCCTATGGGGACAACCGAAGAGTGTATTCATCATTGGTGTAAGGTTAGTACTTGTTATTATTTACTGCAGGGATTAAAACATACGAAGTAGAACAAAAAGACCTGACAAAAGCTAAGAAAAAGGAAAAAGAAAACCTTAAAGGCACAATCTGTTATTTCAACAGCCTGATCATGACCCTGTTTGGTAAGCTGAGGAACAGGGCTTAGCTACGGATGCAAGGACTGACAGCCCATCAACGGGTAAGGGACAAGGCCAAGAGATTTTTTAGAGGATCCAACACACAATCTTGCCCAATGTTTTGAACTGCTGCCCTCTGGAAGGAGATACAAGGTCTCACTGTTCAGCAAGAATAGGAGCAGGGCAAGATCCATTCCGATGGCCATCAGGCTGCTGAACAGTAGGCCATAGGACAGATGTAGGATGCTAAACAGTGGGCCATGGGACAGATGTGGGATGCTGAACAGTGGGCCATGGGCCAGATGTGGGATGCTGAACAGTGGGCCATGGGACAGATGTGGGATGCTGAACAGTGGGCCATAGGACAGATGTAGGATGCTGAACAGTGGGCCATGGGACAGATGTGGAATGCTGAACAGTGGGCCATAGGACATATGTGGGATGCTGAACAGTGGGCCATAGGACAGATAAAGGATGCTGAACAATGGGCCATGGGACAGATGTAGGATGCTGAACAGTGGGCCATGGGACAGATGTAGGATGCTGAACAGTGGGCCACAGGACAGATGTAGGATGCTGAACAGTGGGCCATGGGACAGATAAAGGATGCTGAACAATGGGCCATAGGACAGATAAAGTATGCTGAACAGTGGGCCATGGGACAGATGTGGGATGCTGAACAGTGGGCCATAGGATAGATGTGGGATGCTGAACAGTGGGCCATGGGACAGATGTAGGATGCTGAACAGTGGGCCATGGGACAGATGTAGGATGCTGAACAGTGGGCCATAGGACAGATGTAGGATGCTGAACAGTGGGCCATGGGACAGATGTGGGATGCTGAACAGTGAGCCATAGGACAGATAAAGGATGCTGAACGGTGGGCCATAGGACAGATGTAGAATGCTGAACAGTGGGCCATGGGACAGATGTAGGATCCTGAACAGTGGGCCATAGGACAGATGTAGGATGCTGAACAGTGGGCCATGGGACAGATGTGGGATGCTGAACAATGGGCCATAGGACAGATAAAGTATGCTGAACAGTGGGCCATGGGACAGATGTGGGATGCTGAACAGTGGGCCATAGGACAGATGTGGAATGCTGAACAGTGGGCCATGGGACAGATGTGGGATGCTGAACAGTGGGCCATAAGACAGATAAAGGATGCTGAACAGTGGGCCATAGGACAGATGTAGAATGCTGAACAGTGGGCCATGGGACAGATGTAGGATGCTGAACAGTGGGCCACAGGACAGATGTAGGATGCTGAACAGTGGGCCATGGGACAGACGTGGGATGCTGAACAGTGGGCCATAGGATAGATGTGGGATGCTGAACAGTGGGCCATAGGACAGATGTAGGATGCTGAACAGTGGGCCATGGGACAGATGTGGAATGC
This sequence comes from Brachymystax lenok tsinlingensis, assembly GCA_030435695.1. Classification (NCBI taxonomy): domain Eukaryota; kingdom Metazoa; phylum Chordata; class Actinopteri; order Salmoniformes; family Salmonidae; genus Brachymystax; species Brachymystax lenok. The sequence goes on along the minus strand of CM059808.1, from coordinate 33,900,992 downwards.
TGAACAGTGGGCCATAGGACATATGTGGGATGCTAAACAGTGGGCCCTAGGACAGATGTGGGATGCTGAACAGTGGGCCATGGGCCAGATGTGGGATGCTGAACAGTGGGCCATGGGACAGATGTGGGATGCTGAACAGTGGGCCATAGGACAGATGTAGGATGCTGAACAGTGGGCCATGGGACAGATGTGGAATGCTGAACAGTGGGCCATGGGACAGATGTAGGATGCTGAACAGTGGGCCATGGGACAGATGTGGGATGCTGAACAGTGGGCCATGGGCCAGATGTAGGATGCGGACCAGTGGGCCATAGGACAGATAAAGGATGCTGAACAGTGGACCATGGGACAGATGTAGGATGCTGAACAGTGGGCCATGGGACAGATAAAGGATGCTGAACAGTGGGCCATGGGACAGATAAAGGATGCTGAACAGTGGGCCATGGGACAGATGCGGGCCCAATACACTGTCGGACAGTAGGCAGCAGAGACTGAATATGTGAAAATGTAAATGTGTGACTTGTGTACTTTCCAGTTTTCTGTACTGCGTGTGATATATACTGTGTTGTGTTTGTGTATTTGTATGCTGATGTCACGAAATGAATTTCCATGTAAATGGACAATAAAGTACATTGTATTGTTCCACCGAACATTATTATGCTAAAACAATGTTGTTACCATGGTCGTTTCATTTTAACTACACATGTAGGCCTATGAGAGCAACTTCATGTAAGGTGTTATGCAAGTGCTTAAAATGTTCCCGGGGTGTTTCTGCAAGACACTACAAAACCCTTCTGCGAACCCAGAAAGCACTGCTGACATTATAATGGGTCTGTCTTTATCTCTATTTCTATGCAATGCTACTTGTGACTGGGTTCTTTCCAAAATAAATATTAATGACGACAATCTCTTTCAATGTGGAAAATGGCAGCAAAACTGCAGTGTGAATAGCTCCATCGGTGCCACATTTCATGTTCGTCTCAACTGGGGATTTCTCCGTCTACTAACGTTGCATGACGGGGTGATGATAGCACTTTCACAATTTCAGTGTCGTAGCTTTTTTTTTCGTCGCTCCAAATGTATTCTCTCTTTTTTTATAAATTAAAACTGGAGGGGATAAATTAGCGCTTCGCTAATTAGGCTGGAATCCAGATTTATTGCCATACTTAACAAACAGCCCAGGATTAAACACAGAGCCTTGGTCATAGAAGGAATAGCCATCCTCCATAGATTACCGTCCAGTTCCCTAGTGCTGATCACAGGGACCACATTTATCACTTTATAAACCGTGTTTCCATTCACAGTGTTTATGCGAGCAAAGTCATACGGTATAAACAAATTATCACGACAGCTGTGAAGGAAACAGGAGGTTTCGGGTACAATTTGATAAATGCCTATAGATCATTTGTTTGTGTCGGTAAAATTAATTATGCGAGAAATGGCGGTGGAAACACCTTTATGTACAAATATTGTGATGATATTGTGTGGTCCTCACACTACAATTTGGGAAACCATGCAGTTTATTAAACTACAGATGAATTAACTTATGATGAACTTCACAGGGTGGTGAAAGTGCACGTTGATGAGCTTTATGCTCCTTTCCAATAGATATCGAGGGCCTTATTCGGGAGACATGATGATCGATGCATGACTGCTGTTTGACAAATGAAAATATCGTCGCTCCTATTCGTCATGTAGACTAGCCTACCCACACTGTATGGGATGTTGGCTAGCGAGCACGTGCCAACACCAGAGTAGGCACATTTGCTATTCAACAGTTTCTGTGACAAAACTATCATTAGCGCAGTAGCGGTGCATGGGTCAAATCAAAGAGGAAGCCAGGAAAAATAAGCCATATTACAACCTATGTGTTGTGATAATTGCGTTGTTTGCTCTATAACCTGTTAGTTCATAAGCCTTTCAACCGTGATATATAGGCTTAACGGGCGAGACAATAAGAAGACACTGTGGCAGAATACATTCATCCACACCTTTGTTTCATCCCAAAGCATATTGCATGTAACAAACAGTTCCATGACCTACAGCACGGTCAAGTAAGTTAATGTTTCCGACATTTTCGGACCACTAAACAACTATTGATTTAGAACCACAGAGAGTTACCGCAAAGAAAACAGTAGTTGCCTCCAATATTCCAGCAACATTTCAACATCAAATCACCTCTGCTTAGTCTAATACAGTGACAACTAAAAGATACCAAAAACGATTTAGTCCAATCAACTTAAGCTAAATATGATGTGGCTGTCCATGGTTCTGATTTATGTGTATGAGTGTGTGTGAGTGCGCTCATTCGTGCAAGTAGAAAAAAAATGTTGACTCGCCCTATTTGTAGAGAAACGCATATGTCATCCTCCTCTTTCATGTTGATGAAACGGTCTATCACTCTGTCATACAGTACACTCTTTTATGCTTGCTCCTAGCCTTCAATTGTCAACGATGAGCCAGCTGGTTAACATTAGCCTACTACATCTAGCTACATACTGAGCTTACATCCTCTCAGGCCAGGGGCACAATGTATGAATTAATGGTTGGATCAGAATCCCCGTTATAATCATTGGCCAGTACGGAGAGTCCAAAGTCCAAATCCCTATCTCCATCCGTGGCAAATTTAGGAAAGAGACAATTTTAACTAGCTAGCTAGCCACCAGATGACAACACAACGAGGATTTATCACCTCATAATAAGGGGGCTTGACTAGGACTTATCACCTCATAGTCAGGGGGCTTGACTAGGATCTATCACCTCATAGTCAGGGGGCTTGACTAGGATCTATCACCTCATAGTCAGGGGGCTTGACTAGGATTCATCACCTCGGTCAGAGGGCTTGACTAGGACGTATCACCTCATAGTCAGGGGGCTTGACTAGGATTCATCACCTCATAGTCAGGGGGCATGACTAGGATTTATCACCTCATAGTCAGGGGGCTTGACTAGGATTCATCACCTCATAGTCAGGGGGCTTGACTAGGATTTATCACCTCATAGTCAGGGGGCTTGACTAGGATTTATGACCTCATAGTCAGGGGGCTTGACTAGGATCTATCACCTCAGTCAGAGGGCTTGACTAGGATTTATCATCTCATAGTCAGGGGGCTTGACTAGGATTAATCATCTCATAATAAGTCAAGCCCTCTGACTGAGATTGATCACCTCAGTCAGAGGGCTTGACTAGGACTTATCATCTCATAGTCAGGGGGCTTGACTAGGATTCATCACCTCATAGTCAGGGGGCTTGACTAGGATTCATCACCTCAGTCAGAGGGCTTGACTAGGACTTATCACCTCATAGTCAGGGGGCTTGACTAGGATTCATCACCTCATAGTCAGGGGGCTTGACTAGGATTCATCACCTCATAGTCAGGGGGCTTGACTAGGATTCATCACCTCAGTCAGAGGGCTTGACTAGGACTTATCACCTCATAGTCAGGGGGCTTGACTAGGATTCATCACCTCATAGTCAGGGGGCTTGACTAGGATTTATCACCTCATAGTCAGGGGGCTTGACTAGGATTTATCACCTCATAGTCAAGGGGCTTGACTAGGATTGATCACCTCATAGTAAGGGGGCTTGACTAGGATTCATCACCTCATAGTCAGGGGGCTTGACTGGGATTTATCACCTAATAGTCAGGGGGCGTGACTAGGATTTTTCACCTCATAATAAGGGGGCTTGACTAGGATTCATCACCTCATAATAAGGGGGCTTGACTAGGATTCATCACATAATAAGGGGGCTTGACTAGGATGTATCACCTCATAATAAGGGGGCTTGACTAGGATCTATCACCTCATAGTCAGGGGGCTTGACTAGGATTCATCACCTCATAGTCAGGGGGCTTGACTAGGATCTATCACCTCATAGTCAGGGGGCTTGACTACGATTTATCACCTCATAGTCAGGGGGCTTGACTAGGATTCATCACCTCATAGTCAGGGGGCTTGACTAGGATTAATCACCTCATAGTCAGGGGGCTTGACTAGGATTTATCACCTCATAGTCAGGGGGCTTGACTAGGATTCATCACCTCATAGTCAGGGGGCTTGACTAGGATTCATCACCTCATAGTCAGGGGGCTTGACTAGGATTTATCACCTCATAGTCAGGGGGCTTGACTAGGATTCATCACCTCAGTCAGGGGGCTTGACTAGGATTTATCACCTCATAGTCAGGGGGCTTGACTAGGATTTATCACCTCATAGTCAGGGGGCTTGACTAGGATTTATCACCTCATAGTCAGGGGGCTTGACTAGGATTCATCACCTCAGTCAGGGGGCTTGACTAGGATTTATCACCTCATAGTCAGGGGGCTTGACTATGATTTATCACCTCATAGTCAGGGGGCTTGACTAGGATTCATCACCTCATAGTCAGGGGGCTTGACTAGAATTGTGTCATTCATGTCATAGAAATCATTCTTTACATGCTGCTTTCTCTCCTCTTACCTCCCAACTGGGGCAGCTGGAGTGTTGGACTAGTAACTGAAAGGTTGTAAGATCAAATCCCCAAGCTGAAAAGGTAAAAATCATCAGCCAAAAAGCCCCTGAACAAGGCAGTTAACCCACTGTTCCTAGGCTGTCATTGAAAATAAGAATTTGTTCTTAACTGACTTGCCTAGTTAAATAAAGGAAAAATAAATAACAACATTTCAAGCCCTCATTTTCAAGAGGCTATGATGTCATGGCAGATCAGCTTACATCAATATGCTTCCATTTCATATCTTATAACCAGGGGTAATAAATAAATAACGGGCTGTAGATTAAATGCCTAAACTAACAATAATTGGGGCTTTTCAGAGGCAGATGGATCTTCGCTGTTTGAGGGTTTTTCTTTTTTGTACATTTAATCGTGTGAAGGGGAGGAATATGCAGAGAGGGTTGTGAAATGTCAGAGTACGACTGCAATTATCTCTTTATTAAGTTTTAAATAGCGCCATTAATAATCATCAGTGGCATCAGAATTTCGAGACACTATTCATTATGAATTTTCGGGAAATGACTGTAGAACTGTGCCTCTATACAGCCTATGCTTTTATTAAGGATAGACCCATCATTATATAACTCTCACAATAGGACTGACAACATAATCTTAACATACACTCCAAACCAACTTTTTAACATGAATTTGAGAACCTCGCCCCCATCCCTCCCGCTAATTGGGTAACTTTTTTTGTTTTCTGAGTGAGGCAAATGTTAAGAGGACTCTATGTATTTTGAAAGATGAGACATTGAGGATTATAATAAATACCACTTTGATGTCATGCAAGCAAGCCAAACACCCATCCAAATGTGCACCACACATTTCCATATCATAAAACTCATATATAGTGTCAACTTTTACGATCACTATGTTTGATGTACAGTTACAAGATGACATGGTGTCCTACTGTCACTGATCCCTCTGGAATTGTGTCATTACGCACACCTGGTCCCCATTCCCACTGATTGTGTATTGTATAAATGTGCCCTCTGTTCTCCATTGGGCGGTCGATTATTGTTCCAATGTCCGTTTGGTCGTGTGAGTACCTGTGCTTTCTTGTTTTGGCTTTCATGCTGCTTGTATTGTGCAGATGATTACGGGTTTCGTCCCGTGTGGTATCATTGTGTGAGTGTCTGTAACGGGTCTCGCCCCGGTGTATTTATTCGAGGCATTCCTAGCTCTTTTGTTGGGGTTTCAACCCTGTGTTTTGTTATCGTGTTTGTTTGGTCTTCATCCCCGTGCCTTTACATGGCACGCTGTAATTTGGGAAAATAAAAACCCCTATTACGCATTCCTGCGCCTGTCTCCCGATCACTTTACACCAACGTGACAGAATAATCGACCATTAAGGGAGACAGCGGGAATGGCCCGTCCGACGACTCTGCGACTGGTCCGTCCGGCGCAACTTCGGCAGCTGCAACTGGCCCGTCCGACGACGCCACAACTGGTCCGTCCGTCGCCGCAGCAACTTCGGCAGCTCCATCGGGTCGTCCCCCAGCGCCGTGTTTGTTTGGTCTTCGTCCCCGTGCCTTTACATGGCACACTGTAATTTGGGTCAATAAAACCCCCTATTACACATTCCTGCGCCTGTCTCCTGATCCCTTTATACCAATATGACAGATACCCTGGGTTGTTCTGAACAGAATGAGCCTATGTTTGTCTATTGTAAAGAAAATGTGCCGCGGCACACACACCTGAATGCACTCATGACTCCTTTCTATGCGCAACAAAATGATGATCTGTTTCAATGAATTGCATTGTAAAAGCCGAACACTGTACTATCGTATTTTATAACTTAGCTAGTCATGTTGACAATAGACAGGGTAATGTTTGGATTCAGTCTCGTGTCAGATGAACTGTTGTCCTCACCTTTTGGTCTAATAATTTCCCCATAATCTCGAAACTGTCACCCTTTCAATTGACCCTTCGCTAAACCCGGCCCCAATGGATAGCAACTGTCGTCGAGCAACCCCTCGGACAAGCTCACGTTTAAATCGCATGAAAGCCAGTGAGGGCTATGGCAAACACAGAGCGTTTCCTTAAAAATATATATGGTTAAATAGCTAAATAATTTAACAGTGCACCAGGAGTACTAGCTACTGTGATTTCAGAAAAGCAGTCTGTTGATTAGGCATTTTTCGAATCTGAAATTATACTTTTGTTACATTGTTCGCTAGCTCAGCTGGTTAAATAGCTCTCGGTCTCATTGACCACCAAACGTTAACGCTAGCTAGCCACTTAATATAACTTGTTTTCTCAAAATGTATGTTAGCTAGCTAACTTAGCAATGTTATGAATACAACCCCCATCTGCTGTCGACATCTGGATTTGATTTGAGAGCACTAGCTAGCTCCAAAAGTGGTTATAGCTTTGACTGCATGCTGACACTGAATTCAGAGCCATTCACGGGCTAGCTACACTGCAAACATCATTTTACCAGGTTCCAGTGAAGCAATTGCAATGACAGTCCACCACAACATACCCAAATGTTTCCTGACTAGCAAGGGTTAGTCTGTGTTCAATTTCATTGTGTATTAGGAACACTGTTTAAGATCATTGTGAGGGGATTTCACAAGTGGTTGAATGGGGAATTGGGCTTCCCGAGAAAATGTCCGAGGTTGCAACAGAAATGTCTTACAACTGTACAGTTGTAAGACATTTCTTTGCAATGACTGACCTTTGGCTCAGCGGGCTAACACAGTCATTGTGCGCTGGAAACCCGGGTCTACAAAGCACAATAATCAGTGCTAACAGCCTGTTTCTGTCCAGTCTGTGGCACGTCTGTGATTTAAGAACCAGACACTGAATGACTGTGCTGTTCCTAAAAACAGTGCTCCAGAACAAATGACGCCATCTCCCTTTCCCTGTTCCTGCCCGCGAAAACTCAAAGTGGGTGAAAAGGTGACAAGAATGGGCATTGATCTTTCCAGTCAGCTGATTAAGTTGAGATCCTCCGACAAAGCCAACCAGGCCCTCTGTGATCCGACTAGCTCGGGAGCCCGCCTGTTGATCCAGCACTTTGCTGAAACACGCCTGGCCAATGAACTCGATTAACCCTTGGAGTGAAAAGGTCTGGAGACAGACTGGCTGCTGCTGCAGCAGCCATACTGTTATGGTGAGACGGGAGTTAACTGGGTTCAAATATATTACCTGAGAGCTTTCAATTACCTGGGTGATGGGGCTGTGGTCTCTACATTGTTTGCTGGTCCCTGTTTTCGTCAGGTACAAATCAGTGAATGATTCCTAATACACCTGGTCTTCCATAGAAACCGACCAATGGTTACCTTTATGGTGGCGTAGATGTAGTGTGAAGTCATAGAAATCAGTCTTGCGGCTATTATCATTAGATACCTTCCCGATATTTCTGGTGAACTAAAGCCTGAAATATTTTCAGATGGACATTGTACAGTACCATTGAACTAAATTGAAGTCTCCAAATCAGAGCTGCACAGTATTGTGCATCATTAGTTTCACTGAGGTAGGCTTTTAAAGTGAGCTGTAGATCCTTCTGGGGCTTTCTGAGAAGTTGCAGTGGAGTCAACTGAGATCCTCTTCCAAGTTTTCAAAGTTAGCCCAGGTCTTTGTCTTATTATGTCTTCAACAACAGCCATCACAATGGCTTCTATGCATATTAAAACACAATTAAAACTGAGTGCTATTGTTGCAGCCGTTCATCGCTAGCCTAAGCATACAAGCAAGGCAAAGCACTTTGCTGCAATACATGTACTAGCTGTCTCCGGTGGCCCTGACATGTAGAACAGAGTGGTAATAAAGATTACACGGTTACGACAGAGGAATTTATTAAAAACACGCTTGCACTTACGCTAGGGCTAAATACAAGGGGCTGCCTTAACAGATGGCCCCCAGGCCTTAATGACTTCACTTTGGGTAGAGTGGGAGAGAGAGAGATGGAAAAGAGGGAGAGATTGAGAGAGCTATTTTCATTACCAATATAACAGAGTAATGCTGATCTGGAGGCTTAAAGCCTTGGGAAATATCTCTCTCCCCCTCTTTCTCTCTCTCGCTCTTTATTTCTTTCTCACTCTCTCGCATCTTTCTCTCATCTCGCTCTCTTTATTTCTTTCTCTCTCTCATGTATATCTCTCTCTCCTCTGTCATCTCTCCTATCAATCCCCCGCAAACGCTGCTACCTCTGCTGCAAGAGACTGCTCAGCTGTCACAGATATAAGTCCACATTATCCAGTAGCATACATGGGTGCCCAGACCTACAGCCAGTAATGAGTCCTGTGCCAGGGATTATCTTCCTAGCTACCCTTCTCTCTTCCCTGCCCTAGTTCCCTTCCCTGTAATCACAATCTCTGCAGGAAGAGGAGGAAGAGGAGGAGGACGGATTTGTGAAATGGAGGATACATGACATGCACATATAGAGAGATGTTGTATGAGTCATCACTAACAGGCATCTCCTAAACACAGGCACGCACACCCGCAGGCAGGCACACACACACACAGCCCCGGTGCCTCTTCTAGGGAGGAGGGAACAACACACAGCCTAGAGCTGGCTGCTGAAGACGTTAGCCTACGGGACACGCTGAAGACGTTACCCTACAGGACAGACTGTAGAGAGGAGCTACAGTTGAAGTCGGAAGTTTACATACACCTTAGCCAAATACATTTAAACTAATTTTTTCACAATTCCTGATATTTAATCCTAGTACAAATTCCCTGTGTTAGGTCAGTTAGGATCACCACTTTATTTTAAGAATGTGAAATGTCAGAATAATAGTAGAGAGAATGATTTATTTCAGCTTTTATTTATTTCATCACATTCCCAGTGGGTCAGAAGTTTACATACACTCAATTAGTACTTGGTAGCATTGCCTTTAAATTGTTTAACTTGGGTCAAACGTTTCGGGTAGCCTTCCATAAGCTTCCCACAATAAGTCATTTTGCCACAACTTTGGAAGTATGCTTGGGGTCATTGTCCATTTGGAAGACCCATTTGCGACCAAGCTTTAACTTCCTGACTGATGTCTTGAGAAGTTGCTTCAATATATCCACATAATTTTCCTTTCTCATGATGCCATCTATTTTGTGAAGTGTACCAGTCCCTCCTGCAGCAAAGCACCCCCACAACATGATGCTGCCACCCCCGTGCTTCATGGTTGGGATGGTGTTCTTCGGCTTGCAAGCCTCCCCCTTTTTCCTCCAAACATAACAATGGTCATTATGGTCAAACAGTTCTATTTTTGTTTCATCAGACCAAAGGACATTTCTCCAAAAAGTATGATCTTTGTCCCCATGTGCAGTTGCAAACCGTAGTCTGGCTTTTTGATTGCGGTTTTGGAGCAGTGTCTTTTTCCTTGCTGAGCGGCCTTTCAGGTTATGTCGATATAAGACTTGTTTTACTGTGGATATAGATACTTTTGTACCTGTTTCCTCCAGCATCTTCACAAGGTCCCTTGCTGTTGTTCTTGATTTACACTTTTCGCACCAAAGTACGTTCATCTCTAGGAAACTGTGACGGCTGCGTGGTCCCATGGTGTTTATACTTGGTTACTACTGTTTGTACAGATGAACGTGGTACCTTCAGGCGTTTGGAAATTGCTCCCAAGGATGAACCAGACTTGTGGAGGTCTACAATTGTTTTTCTGAGGTCTTGGCTGATTTCTTTGGATTTTCCCATGATGTCAAGCAAAGAGGCACTGAGTTTGAAGGTAGGCCTTGAAATACATCCACAGGTACACCTCCAATTGACTCAAATGATGTCGATTAGCCTATTAGAAGCTTCTAAACCCATTACATAATTTTCTGGAATTCTCCAAGCTGTTTAAAGACAGTCAACTTAGTGTATGTAAACTTCTGACCCACTGGAATTGCGATACAGTAAATTATAAGTGAAATAATCTGTCTGTAAACAAATGTTGGAAAAATTGTGTCATGCATAAAGTAGATGTCCTAACCAACTTGCCAAAACTATAGTTTGTTAACAAGAAATTTGTGGAGTGGTTGAAAAACTAGTTTTAATGACTCCAACCTGTGTATGTAAACTTCCGACTTCAACTGTATATGAAGTAGTATAGTGGCGTCAGGCTGACCGACCAATAGACTGAACATGTGCCAAAAAAAAATGTGATTGTTGCCTCCAGACCAGAGGCCAAGGGGAACACAAACATCACTACAGTAACACCACATTACGTTTCACAATTGAATCCTTCATCATTCAGCTACATTTAATTGGTGTTCTGCACAGCTCTACAGGTATGAAATAAGTAATTTAATAATAGTAATTCATTTAATAATTGAGACTTTGCCGCCAAGTAAAGAAATGATTGCCAGTGGATTTTGGCACTCAGTCAATTTCTCTGAGAGTTTATATTTTTTGAGTGAACACATCATTGATAGTATAAAAAAGCAACAAACCCAGACTGGCAAACCATGAAAGAAATATTTATATATTTTTTATTCCATTCTTTTACTTTAGATTTGTGTGTATCGTTGTGAAATTGTTAGATATTACTTATTAGATATTACTGCACTGTTGGAGTTAGAAACAAGCTTTTCGCTACACCCGCAATAACCTGCTAAACATGAATACGTCACCAATGGCACCCTATTCCCTATATAGTGCACTACTTTTGACCAGAGCCCTATTCCCTATATAGTGCACTACTTCTACCAGAGCCCTATTCCCTATGTAGTGCACTACTTCTTCCAGAGCCCTATTCCCTATATACAGTGACTAGCAAAAGTATTCATCCTCCATGGCGTTTTTCCTATTTTGTTGCATTACAACCTGTAATTTAAATCGATTTTTATTTGGATTTCATGTAATGGACATACACAAAATAGTTCAAATTGGTGAAGTGAAATGAAAAAGCCCCTAAATAAGATCTGGTACAACCAATTACTGTCACGTCCAGGCCTGAGTTTTACAGGGTGGCGTGTTTTTGTTTCGTTTTTGGTGTAGGGTTTCTCTGTTCTAGGTGTTCTATTTCTATTGGGAATTGGGAACCATAATTGGGAACCATATACACTGCTCAAAAAAATAAAGGGAACACTTAAACAACACAATGTAACTCCAAGTCAATCACACTTCTGTGAAATCAAACTGTCCACTTAGGAAGCAACACTGATTGACAATAAATTTCACATGCTGTTGTGCAAATGGAATAGACAACAGGTGGAAATTATAGGCAATTAGCAAGACACCCCCAATAAAGGAGTGGTTCTGGCAGGTGGTGACCACAGACCACTTCTCAGTTCCTATGCTTCCTGGCTGATGTTTTGGTCACTTTTGAATGCTGGCGGTGCTTTCACTCTAGTGGTAGCATGAGACGGAGTCTACAACCCACACAAGTGGCTCAGGTAGTGCAGCTCATCCAGGATGGCACATCAATGCGAGCTGTGGCAAGAAGGTTTACTGTGTCTGTCAGCGTAGTGTCCAGAGCATGGAGGCGCTACCAGGAGACAGGCCAGTACATCAGGAGATGTGGAGGAGGCCGTAGGAGGGCAACAACCCAGCAGCAGGACCACTACCTCCGCCTTTGTGCAAGGAGGAGCACTGCCAGAGCCCTGCAAAATGACCTCCAGCAGGCCACAAATGTGCATGTGTCTGCTCAAACGGTCAGAAACAGACTCCATGAGGGTGGTATGAGGGCCCAACGTCCACAGGTGGGGTTTGTGCTTACAGCCCAACACCGTGCAGGACGTTTGGCATTTGCCAGAGAACACCAAGACTGGCAAATTCGCCACTGGCGCCCTGTGCTCTTCACAGATGAAAGCAGGTTCACACTGAGCACGTGACAGAGTCTGGAGACGCCGTGGAGAACGTTCTGCTGCCTGCAACATCCTCCAGCATGACCGGTTTGGCAGTGGGTCAGTCATGGTGTGGGGTGGCATTTCTTTGGGGGGCCGCACAGCCCTCCATGTGCTCGCCAGAGGTAGCCTGACTGCCATTAGGTACCGAGATGAGATCCTCAGACCCCTTGTGAGACCATATGCTGGTGCGGTTGGCCCTGGGTTCCTCCTAATGCAAGACAATGCTAGACCTCATGTGGCTGGAGTGTGTCAGCAGTTCCTGCAAGAGGAAGGCATTGATGCTAAGGACTGGCCCGCCCGTTCCCCAGACCTGAATCCAATTGAGCACATCTGGGACATCATGTCTCGCTCCATCCACCAACGCCACGTTGCACCACAGACTGTCCAGGAGTTGGCGGATGCTTTAGTCCAGGTCTGGGAGGAGATCCCTCAGGAGACCATCCGCCACCTCATCAGGAGCATGCCCAGGCGTTGTAGGGAGGTCATTCAGGCACGTGGAGGCCACACACACTACTGAGCCTCATTTTGACTTGTTTTAAGGACATTACATCAAAGTTGGATCAGGCTGTAGTGTGGTTTTCCACTTTAATTTTGAGTGTGACTCCAAATCCAGACCTCCATGGGTTGATAAATTTGATTTCCATTGATAATTTTTGTGTGATTTTGTTGTCAGCACATTCAACTATGTAAAGAAAAAAGTATTTAATAAGATTATTTCATTCATTCAGATCTATGATGTGTTATTTTAGTGTTCCCTTTATTTTTTTGAGCAGTGTATATGTTTGTAGTTTTCAGAGGGGTTTTGTGGGTTATTGTTTGTTTGATACATAGTGTAAGTGTTTAGTCGATGTCTGTTTACGATCTTCGTTTGTTTTGTTATTTTCCCAGTTACGTAAACAAATAAAATATGTATACTGGAAGCATCTCTGCGTCTTGGTCCGTCTATTCAGAAGATCGTGACAATTACCTTCAGAAGTCACATAACTAATTAAATAAAGTCCAGCTGTGTGCAATCTAAGTGTCACATGATCTGTCACATGATCTCAGTATATATACACCTGTTCTGAAAGGCCCCAGAGTCTGCAACACCACTAAGCAAGGGGCACCACCAAGCAAGTGGCACCATGAAGACCAAGGAGCTCTCCAAACAGGTCAGGGACAAAGCTGTGGAGAAGTACAGATCAGGGGTGGGTTATAAAAAAAAATATCAGAAACTTTGAACATCCCACAGAGCACCATTAAATCCATTATTAAAAAAAATTGAAAGAATATGGCACCAAAACAAACCTGCCGAGATAGGGCCGCCCACCAAACCTCACGGACCAGGCAAGGAGGGCATTAATCAGAGGCAACAAAGAGACCAAAGATAACCCTGAAGGAGCTGCAAAGCTCCACAGCGCAGATTGGAGTATCTGTCCATAGGACAACATTAAGCCGTACACTCCACAGAGCTGGGCTTTACGGAAGACTGGCCAGAAAAAAGCCATTGCTTAAAGAAAAAAACAAGCAAACACGTTTGGTGTTCGCCTAAAGGCATGTGGGAGACTCCCCAGACACATGGAAGAAGGTACTCTGGTCAGATGAGACAAAAATTTAGCTTTTTGGCCATCAAGGAAAACGCTATGTCTTGCACAAACCCAACACCTCTCATCACCCCGAGAACCCCATCCGCACAGTAAAGCATGGTGGCAGCATCATGCTGTGGGGATGTTTTTCATCAGCAGGGACTGGGAAACTGGTCAGTATTGAAGAAATAATGGATGGCGCTAAATACAGGGAAATTATTGAGGGAAACCTGTTTCAGGCTTCCAGAGATTTGAGACTGGGATGGAGGTTCACCTTCCAGAAGGACAATGACCCTAAGAATACTGCTAAAGCAACACTCAAGTGGTTTAAAGGGAAACATTTAAATGCCTTGGAATGGCCTAGTCAAAGCCCAGACCTCAATGAAATTGAGAATCTGCGGTATGACTTAAAGATTGCTGTACACCAGCGGAACCCATCCAACTTGAAAGAGCTGGAACAGTTTTGCCTTGAAGAATGGGCATAAATCCCAGTGGCTAGATGTGCCATGCTTATAGAGACATATCCCAAGAGACTTGCAGATGTAATTGCTGCAAAAGGTGTCTCTACAAAGTATTGACTTTGGGGGGGTGAAATCTTATGCAAGCTTAAGTTTCAGTTTTTTAATCATATTTCTTGTTTGTTTCCCAATAAAATATATTTTGCATCTTCAAAGTGGTAGGCATGTTGTGTAAATCAAATAATACAAACCCCCAAAATCTATTTTAATTCCAGGTTGTAAGGCAACAAAATAGGAAAAATGCCAAGGGGGATGAATACTTTCGGAAGGCACTGTAGTGCACTACTTCTTCCAGAGCCCTATTCCCTATATAGTGCACTACTTCTTCCAGAGCCCTATTCCCTATCTAGTGCACTACTTCTTCCAGAGCCCTATTCCCTATCTAGTGCACTACTTCTTCCAGAGCCACACACAGCCCAGATGCCTCTTCAAGAGCCCTGGTCAGAAGTAGTGAACTATAGTGAATAAGTTGCCATTTGAAATGCACACCAAATCAACAAAGCATCAGCACATTTAGCAAAAAAAACTAAACAGATTAAAAATACTAAATAGTTTGATAAAGAATATTCATTTTACACATAGGACTGCCGGGATGCTACAAAGCCCTCCTCAATCCTTGAATATGAATGTCCTCATTTATCATGTCCACGACATGGCAAGAACAGGATACTCTGACAATGTTTGTGTTTCAAAGAGGTTTTATTAGAGAGCAGAAATTCGTTTTATTAGAGAGCAGAAAGAGGGTTTTATTAGAGAAGAAAGAGGGTTTTTATTAGAGAGCAGAAAGAGGTTGTATTAGAGCAGAAAGAGGTTTCATTATAGAGCAGCAAGAGGTTTCATTAGAGCGCAGAAAGAGGGTTTATTAGAGAGCAGAAAAGGTTTATTATAGAGCAGAATTTGTTTTATTAGAGCACAGAAATATGGTTTTATTAGAGCAGAAAGAGGTTTTATTAGAGAGCAGAAAGAGGTTTTATTAGAGAGCAGAAAGAGGTTTTATTAGAGAGCAGAAAGAGGTTTTATTAGAAAGCAGAAAGAGGTTTTATTAGAAAGCAGAAAGAGGTTTTATTAGAGAGCAGAAAGAGGTTTTATTAGAAAGCAGAAAGAGGTTTTATTAGATCAGAAAGTGGTTTTATTAGATCAGAAAGTGGTTTTTATTAGAGAACAGAACAAGGTTTTATTAGAGAGCAGAACAGGGTTTTATTAGAGAGCAGAACGAGGTTTTATTAGAGCAGAAAATAGTTTTATTAGAGAACAGAAAGAGGGTTTATTAGAGAGCAGAAAGAGGGTTTATTAGAGAGCAGAAAGAGGGTTTATTAGAGAGCAGAAAGAGGGTTTATTAGAGAGCAGAAAGAGGTTTTATTAGAGAGCAGGAAGAGGTTTCATTAGAGAACAGAACAAGGTTTTATTAGAGAGCAGAACAAGGTTTTATTAGATCAGGAAGTGGTTTTATTAGATCAGAAAGTGGTTTTATTAGAGAGCAGAAAGAGGGTTTTATTAGAGAGCAGAAATAGGCCTACAAATGTAAGTACATGTTGGTGCTTGCTGTAGAACATGGTACGTCCTCGTGCTGTACGCACGACCCTACAGAATGTATAGACCCCACGGCTAGCAGGCAAACTTCGGTGGAAAATCACATTCAATGGCGTGCTGTATTTATAGTGAATTAACCTTAGCCCTCGTGCTCAAGGACATGGCTGCATGGGAGTTACATAATGAGTGGAGAGCTGTTAAACTGGCTAGCAACAACAAACAACATCTGTGAGTCATACACACACACAGAGCAGCAGGAGCAGCTGTAATGATGTTCACAGTCACCCTTGAGTGTGAAACTCAAACTATGAGTGGAGCCATTGTGGATCTGGTAGACTAGAGTATCGCCCATAGAGATGTTACCATATATATACAGTGGGGGAAAAAAAGTATTTAGTCAGCCACCAATTGTGCAAGTTCTCTCACTTAAAAAGATGAGAGAGGCCTGTAATTTGCATCATAGGTACACTTCAACTATGACAGACAAAATGAGGAAGAAAAATCCAGAAAATCACATTGTAGGATTTGTTATGAATTTATTTGCAAATTATGGTGGAAAATAAGTATTTGGTCAATAACAAAAGTTTATCTCAATACTTTATTATATACCCTTTGTTGGCAATGACAGAGGTCAAACGTTTTCTGTAAGTCTTCACAAGGTTTTCACACACTGTTGCTGGTATTTTGGCCCATTCCTCCATGCAGATCTCCTCTAGAGCAGTGATGTTTTGGGGCTGTCGCTGGGCAACACGGACTTTCAAAGATTTTCTATGGGGTTGAGATCTGGAGACTGGCTAGGCCACTCCAGGACCTTGAAATGCTTCTTACGAAGCCACTCCTTCGGTGCCCGGGCGGTGTGTTTGGGATCATTGTCATGCTGAAAGACCCAGCCACGTTTCATCTTCAATGCCCTTGCTGATGGAAGGAGGTTTTCACTCAAAATCTCACGATACATGGCCCCATTCATTCTTTCCTTTACACGGATCAGTCGTCCTGGTCCCTTTGCAGAAAAACAGCCCCAAAGCATGATGTTTCCACCCCCATGCTTCACAGTAGGTATGGTGTTCTTTGGATGCAACTCAGCATTCTTTGTCCTCCAAACACGACGAGTTGAGTTTTTACCAAAAAGTTATATTTTGGTTTCATCTGACATTCTCCCAATCCTCATCTGGATCATCCAAATGCTCTCTAGCAAACTTTAGACTTGCCTGAACATGTACTGGCTTAAGCAGGGGGACACGTCTGGCACTGCAGGATTTGAGTCCCTGGCGGCGTAGTGTGTTACTGATGGTAGGCTTTGTTACTTTGGTCCCAGCTCTCTGCAGGTCATTCACTAGGTCCCCGTGTGGTTCTGGGATTTTTGCTCACCGTTCTTGTGATCATTTTGACCCCACGGGTGAGATCTTGCGTGGAGCCCCAGATCGAGGAAGATTATCAGTGGTCTTGTATGTCTTCCATTTCCTAATAATTTCTCCCACAGTTGATTTCTTCAAACCAAGCTGCTTACCTATTGCAGATTCAGTCTTCCCAACCTGGTGCAGGTCTACAATGTTGTTTCTGGTGTCCTTTGACAGCTCTTTGGTCTTGGCCATAGTGGAGTTTGGAGTGTGACTGTTTGAGGTTGTGGACAGGTGTCTTTTATACTGATAACAAGTTCAAACAGGTGCCATTAATACAGGTAACGAGTGGAGGACAGAGGAGCCTCTTAAAGAAGAAGTTACAGGTCTGTGAGAGCCAGAAATCTTGCTTGTTTGTGACCAAATACTTATTTTCCACCATAATTTGCAAATAAATTCATAAAAAATCCTACAATGTGATTTTCTGGATTTTTTTTCCTCATTTTGTCTGTCATAGTTGAAGTGTACCTATGATGAAAATTACAGGCCTCTCTCATCTTTTTAAGTGAGAGAACTTTCACAATTGGTGGCTGACTAAATACTTTTTTTCCCCACTGATATATATATATATATATATATATATATATATATATATATAGTGTTACATTAAATTCAGTCGTATTGTTGCTCTGGTAGAGGGGGTATTGTCTGTGTCGTGATTTACAGAACAAACATATTGAATAGCACTAAACTACCTGTATAGAGACAGTAGAGACATCCAGCTAGCCACATTAGGTCACACTTAGGCCCAGTCCTCCTGTAGTTCTGACTGTACCTGGCTATCTAGAACCTAAAAAGAGTTCTTCGGCTGTTCCCATAGGAGAATCCTTTTATTAACTATTTTTGGTTCCAGGTAGAACCCTTTTGGGTTCCATGTCGAACCCTCTGTAAAAAGGGTTCTACCTGGAACCAAAAATAATTATCCTGTGGGGCCTGCCGAAGAACCCTTTTGGAACCCTTTTTTTCTAAGAGTGTAGGTTCTAATATAGGTCTGTCAGTATGAGGCTCTGGGCCCACTTCTCCTTCCTCCTCATCCCTCTTTTCCCCTAGCCTCCTTCTTGCAGTGGTGGAAAATGTACCCAATTGTCATACTTGAGTAAAAGTAAGGATACCTTAATAGAAAATTACTAAAGTAAAAGTTAAAGTCAACCAGTAAAATACTACTTGAGTAAAAGTAAAAATTTAGATTTAAATATACTTAACTTCTTAGGGAGCGGTTCCCGAGGTTTTGGAGAGTCTGGCGTGCCCAAAGTAAAATGTCTCCCACTCAGGCCCAGAAAATAGGATATGCAAATAATTAGTACTATTGGATAGGAAACACTCTGAAGTTTCTAAAAGTGTTAACATAATGTCTGTGAGTGTAACAGAACAGAAATAGCAGGCGAAAACCCGAGATCTATCCGGAATTACTGTTTTTGTCACATTGGCTCTGTTTGACAGTCTCCCTATTGAGTTCTATGGCAAGCAGCTCTGATATTTCAGTACCTATGGCTTCCACTAGATGTCAACAGTCTATATATATATATATATATATATATATATATATATATAAAGCCTCAGAGATTGGAGGAAGCAGGAAGAATAGGTACAGGAAATGGCCAAGGTAGCTCAGATGTCAACAAGTTTTCTCGTGCGCGAGTCTGGCTGCGCGCCCCACTTTATTTTACTTATATAACGTTTAGGTGACCATCCGAGTGAAATATTATCGCTCATATTCATAAAAGGATAGCTAAGGATGCATTTTAACTGGTATTTGATTTGTTTAGGAAAAGTTTATAGGTATATTTGAACGCGTTCTCTTCACGTTTCAATGGGCGATTCGACGTTGGATTTTCTGAACATAACGAACCAACCAAACTGAGATTTATGGATATAATAAATATTTTTTTCTAACAAAAGAACCATGGATTGTCTTCGTTGGACACTTGGGAAGCCCTCAGCAGAAGTTCTTCAAAAGGTAAGGGATTTGTTTTCGCTGTGAAATGTGTTTTGTGTGAACCGTGATGGTTTATGAATTTATGCTAATGGCGCCCCACCACTCCCTAAGTAGTTTTAAGTATCAAAAGTAAATGTTATTGCTAAAATATACTTAAGTATCAAAAGTAAAAGTATAAATAATTTCAAATTCCTTATATTAAGCAAACCAGACGGCACAATGTTCTTGTTTTTTAAATTTATGGATAGCCAGGAGCACACTGCAACTCAGACATCATTTACAAACAAAGCATTTGTGTTTAGTGAGTCCACCACAT
This sequence comes from Brachymystax lenok tsinlingensis, assembly GCA_030435695.1. Lineage (NCBI taxonomy): Eukaryota > Metazoa > Chordata > Actinopteri > Salmoniformes > Salmonidae > Brachymystax > Brachymystax lenok. The sequence continues at coordinate 33,881,456 of CM059808.1, read as the reverse complement.
AAGAGGCAGTAGGGATGACCAGGGATTTTCTCTTTAAGTGTGTGAATTAGATCATTTTCCTGTCCTGCTAAGCACTCAAAAAGTACTTTTGGGTGTCAGTAAAAATGTATGGAGTAGAAAGTATATTATTTTCTTTAGGAATGTAGTGGAGTAAAAGTAAAAGTTGTCAAAAATATAAATAATAAAGTAAAGTACAGATACCCCAAAAAACAACTTAAGTAGTACTTTCAAGTATTTTTACTTAAGTACTTTACACCACTGCCTTCTTGTTTGTTTCCGGGGGACTCTCTGAGGCCTGGTTGCCATCAAAGCAAATGGTGGCTACTTTGAAAAATCTAAAATCTATTTTTATTTGTTTAACACTTTTTTTGGTTACTACATGATTCCATATGTTATTTCATAGTTTTGATGTCTTCACTAGAAAATCTTTTTACTAGAAAAAAGTAAAAATAAAGAAAAACCTTTGAAGGAGTAGGTGTGTCTAAACCTTTGACTGGTACTGTATATCAGGCCACAGATATAAGGTCACAGATCACACATTTTTCACAGGCCTGTGAAAGAAGCGGTAATCCGAGCGACAACCAACTCTGCATTTCAATAACCCAGCCCAAGGCATCTTCCCTCCTCTCCAATATTAAGATTAACACAAACACTATTAATTAGATGGATGTTTCTCATAGTCTGTGTCCCAAATGGCATCCTATTCCCTATATAGTCCCAAATTGAATCCTATTCCCTATATAGTCCCAATAAAAATACTCAACTATACTGTACGCTCAAAACATTTGAAAATTATATATAGAGAATCTTTCCAGATCCTTGATATCCTTCGTCGGTGCTTATGGACTGCCCTCTTCAATTCAAACCACAGGGTTGTAATGGGGTTCAAGTCTGGAGATTTGCCATTGCAAAAATAAAAATTGTAGTCAATGAACCCTATTTTTGTGGATTTTGCTTAGTGCTTGGGGTTATTGTCTTGCTGGAAGATCCGCTTGTGACTAAGTTTCAGCCTCCTGGCAGAGGCAACCAGGTTTTGGCTAAAATGTCCTGGTAGAGGAGAGTGGGGTAAGTTGATCCATTTTTTACATTCAGCATCACTACGTCAAGGGAAAAATAGTATTATATCTAACTAAGATATCCATATATATTTCAGGATGTTGTGTATCCCTGGGAAAAAAATCTGAATTCATGTAAACATAACAGTTTTAAAAACATAGCTTGTCCAAAAAAAGTGGTATCTTGGGACAAGTGACCCTGTGTATTTATTTGTTGTTGAAAAAACGGAAGCACATGCAGAAAATGACCTCATACAAACTGTAGAATATGGTGGTGCATCTTTAATGTTATGGGGCTGTTTTGCTTCCACTGGTACTGGGGCCAACGGCATCATGGACTTTACCAAGTAGCAGGACATTTTGGCCAAAAACCTGGTTGCCTTTGCCAGGAGGCTGACACTTGGCCGCAAAGTGGTTCTTCCAGCAAGACGATAACAGCAAGCACACATTCAAATCCACAAAGAAAAGGTTCATTGACCACAAAATCCACATTTTGCAATGGCCATGTCCGGACTTGAACCCCATTAAAAACCTGTGGTTTGAATTGAATAGGGCAGTCCATAAGCACAAACGAAGGATATCAAGGATCTGGAAAGATTCTGTATGGAAGAATGGTCTAAGATGCCTCCCAATGTGTTCGCCAATCTGATAAAACATTTTAGAAAAAGGCTCAGGGTCGTTATCCTTGCAACTGTAGGGTGCTGGAGTACTGACAACAGGGTTGCCAAATATTTTGACCCCTATCTTTTTGAGGTTTAAAAAAAATCTTTGTTAAACAATATCTCTTTCTCTGAGCAATTGTATTAGTATAATATAAGTTTAAAAAAATTATTCAGTTCAGTATTTCTATATATATTTTTATTACTCATCTTTTTAAGGGTGCCAATAATTATGGACACCACTGTCTGTTCAACAAGGTCAATAAACGTAATGGATTATGGGATTACAAAACACCTCTTGTTTCTCTAAAGTGTAGGCCGCTAAATGGTCTTTAACACTGACACACAACCCTTTTCCATAACATTTTCAGTGACTGAGTTAAAGTCGTGTTGAACCGTTTCTTTGAACGTGGAACATACAATACGTTAGATTAACCTTTCCACCTGGAGAAATGTAATTCAGACGCTTTAAAGATTAGCTGATGCGAGATGTGTTGGATCTTACGATTTTCCTTCATCTACAGCCGCATGTTACTATACAGTATGTCAAGAACATTACATCCCATAGCAACATAGCTAACTAACTTAAACCTCTTAAAACGTATGTGCACTCCAGTGTAAAGTCGACTCCTGATGAGTGCCGATCGGATTGCAAGTCACAATTTAAATTGAATATTGCACCGTTTACCCACCTTTCCTGACTCCCTCCTCCTTACAGAGACGTATCCAGGTCACGGCACCAATGTAACCAACCGTAATTCGAAGCCATTGTATTTATCAGGAGTGGAAGGTTGTCCAAAAACACAGTACATCCATCCATTACTCACACTGCATGATGAGCTCCATCTGGCTCACAGAGACCTATCTGGGTCACGGCACCAACGTAAACCAACCGAGGTTCAAACCAATTGCATTTCTCAGAAGTGTACTGTAAAAACACTGTACATCCAGAATACTCACACTGCACAGTGAGCTCCACCAGTGCCTCCCGTGGCTTGACGTTGAAGCCGTTGTACTGGCTGGTGGCGCAGCGGTAGGTTCCCGTCATCTCGCGGGACACGTTAACGATGCGCAGTGCGCCGTCGTAGCTCTCCGTCTGAAGGCCGCCGTCGGGCATGGGCACCTCTTTGTCGGCCCTCGACCAGAGGATGATGGGCTTAGGCTTCCCGGAGACCAGGCACTGGAGATCCACCGTGTCACCCTCCTGGACCACCAAGGGGGATTTGTCCCGCGGCACTGTTAATTCCGGAGGGACTGGGAGAGAAGGGGAGAGAGAAACTTGACGTTACTTTCAGGGATGTTACTTTACGTTATGTTATTGTACGGGATGTTACTTTACGTTATGTTATTGTACGGGACGTTACTTTACGTTATGTTATTGTACGGGATGTTACTTTACGTTATGTTAATTTACGTGATGCTACTTTATCTGATGTTACTTTATCTGATGTTACTTAACATGATGTTACTTTATCTGATGTTACTTTATCTGATGTTACTTAACGTGATGTTAATTTATCTGATGTTACTTAACGTGATGTTACTTTATCTGATGTTACTTTATCTGATGTTACTTAACATGATGTTACTTTATCTGATGTTACTTTATCTGATGTTACTTAACGTGATGTTACTTTATCTGATGATACTTAACGTGATGTTAATTTATCTGATGTTACTTAACGTGATGTTACTTTATCTGATGTTACTTAACGTGATGTTACTTTATCTGATGATACTTAACGTGATGTTACTTTATCTGATGTTACTTAACGTGATGTTACTTTATCTGATGTTACTTAACGTGATGTTACTTTATCTGATGATACTTAACGTGATGTTAATTTATCTGATGATACTTAACGTGATGTTACTTTATCTGATGTTACTTAACGTGATGTTACTTTATCTGATGATACTTAACGTGATGTTACTTTATCTGATGTTACTTAACGTGATGTTAATTTATCTGATGTTACTTAACGTGATGTTACTTTATCTGATGTTACTTAACGTGATGTTACTTTATCTGATGATACTTAACGTGATGTTACTTTATCTGATGTTACTTAACGTGATGTTACTTTATCTGATGATACTTAACGTGATGTTACTTTATCTGATGTTACTTAACATGATGTTACTTTATCTGATGTTACTTTATCTGATGATACTTAACGTGATGTTACTTTATCTGATGATACTTAACGTGATGTTAATTTATCTGATGTTACTTAACGTGATGTTACTTTATCTGATGATACTTAACGTGATGTTACTTTATCTGATGATACTTAACGTGATGTTACTTTATCTGATGTTACTTAACGTGATGTTACTTTATCTGATGTTACTTAACGTGATGTTACTTTATCTGATGATACTTAACGTGATGTTACTTTATCTGATGTTACTTAACGTGATGTTACTTTATCTGATGTTACTTAACGTTGATGTTACTTTATCTGATGATACTTAACGTGATGTTACTTTATCTGATGTTACTTAACGTGATGTTACTTTATCTGATGATACTTAACGTGATGTTACTTTATCTGATGTTACTTAACGTGATGTTACTTTATCTGATGTTACTATACTCTACGTAACTTTACTTTGTGGCAGTGGTTATCAAACTCTGATACAGGAGAGCTAGGTTTTATTTCAACCCAGCGTCAACACCTGATTCAACTAATCAATTGAATCACCTAGACCTTGATTAGCTGAATCTGGTGGGCAAGAACCAAAGCCTGCACACCCTGTAGTTCTCTAGCTAAGCTCAGGGCTTGATAGACAGTATGAGTAGGAGTCAGATCTCCACTTTCTTCATCACAACCACCCTGTGGGAGGATGGGAGCGCTGTGCATTCTGACCATCCAACCCTCAGAACCACCTCCTCGTCCTCCCCCCCAAAGCAGTGCTTTGACTGTGGCATCCTTGTTTAAATGTATCGTCTGCTGCTACACAAAAAAGAAAAAGCTATGAATAGAAAATAGCTACAAATATGTAGTAGAGTGAGTGAACACGGAGCAGAGAGGCGAACAGACAGGTCTCCTGGGCATTGCCAGGTCATTCATTTGGCGCATTTGGAGGGGCAGCTATCCCCCCCTGAGCTTTCAGCTCCTCTCAACCACAGCGGTTCTCTGCCAAAGGCATATACCATCATCCCAACCCGGTCCAATCATTCTGGACGGGCTTTACTTTGCTCTTAGCCCAAATGGATTTTAGTAATGCATGTTGGAGGTTGCTACTCTGCTCCATTGGATATAATATACTGGACGTGACAATAAAGGCAAACACAGGGCCTAAAAATGGGAATGTGATTAACCACTCAAGACAGCTAGATAAGAAGGAGAGAGAGCGGGAAGGAGAGAGCGGGAGAGAGGGCGGGAAGGAGAGAGAGGGAGAGAGGGAGAGGAGGGAGAGAGAGAGGAAGGGAGGGAGAGAGAGGGAAGGAGAGAGGAGGGAGAGGGGAGGAGGGAGAGAGGGAAGGAGGGAGAGGAGGAGAGAGCGAGGGAAGGAGAGGATGGAGAGGGGGAAGGAGGGAGAGAGGGAAGAAGAAGGAGAAGGAAGGAGAGAGAGGAGGAGAGAGAGGGAAGGAGAGAGAGAGAGGAGGGAGAGAGGGGGAAGGAGAGAGGGAATGAGATAGAGGGGGAAGGAGAGAGGGAAGGAGAGAGAGAGGGAAGGCGAGAGAGGAGGGAGAGAAGGAAGGAGAGAGAGGAGGGAGAGAGGGGAGGAGACAGAGGGAAGGAAGGAAGGAGAGAGGGAAGCAGAGAGAGGAGGGAGAGGGAAGGAGATGGCGAGAGATGGAGAGAGGGAAGGAGAGAGAGAGGGAAGGAGAGAGATGAGAGAGATGAGAGAGAGGGAAGGAGAGAGAGAGAGGGAAGGAGAGATGAGAGAGAGAGGGAAGGAGAGATGAGAGAGAGAGAGAGAGGGAAGGTGAGAGAGGAGGAGAGAGAGGGAAGGGAGGAGAGAGAGGGGAGGAGGGAGAGAGAGGAGGGAGAGAGAGAGGGGGAAGGAGAAAGAGGGAAGGAAAGAGAGGAGGGAGAGAGAGGAGGTAGAGAGGGGGAAGGAGAGCGGGAATGAGAGAGAGGAGGGAGAGAGGGAAGAAGAGGGAGAGAGGAGGGAGAGAGGGGGAAGGAGTGAGGGGAGGAGGGAGGGAGAGAGGGAAGGAGAGGGATAGGGAAGGAGGGAGAGAGCGAGGGAAGGAGAGAGGATGGAGAGGGGGAAGGAGAGAGAGGAGGGAGAGAGGGAGGAGAGGAGGGAGAGAGGGAGGGAGGGAAGGAGAAAGAGAGGAAAGGGAAGGAGAGAGGGGAGGAGAGAAAGAGGGAAGGAGAGAGAGAGGGAGGGAAGGAAGGAGAGGGAGGGAGAGGGGAGGAGGGGGAGGGAGAGAGGGGGAAGGAGAGAGGGAATGGGAGAGAGGAGGGAGAGCGATAGGGGAGGAGGGAGAGAGCGAGGGAAGGAGAGAGGATGGAGAGGGGGAAGGAGAGAGGAGGGAGGGAAGGAGAGAGGGAAGGAAAGAGAGGAGGAGAGAGAGGGAAGGAGAGAGGAGAGAGAGGGAAGGAGAGGGAGGGAGAGAGAGGGAAGGCGAGAAGGAAGGAGAGAGGAGGGAGAGAGGGGAGGAGGGAGAGAGGGAAGCAGAGAGAGTAGGAGAGAGAGAGGGAATGAAAGAGAGGAGGAGAGAGAGGGATGGAGAGAGGGGAGGAGAGGGAGGGAGGGAGAGAGGAGGAGAGAGGAGGAGCGAGAGAGGGAAGGAGAGAGAGGGAAGGAAGAAAAGAACACACACCAGCTGAGACCTGTGCCAGGGAAGGAAATGTGTGTGTGTGTGTGTGTGAGAGCATGCATGTATGTATGCATTTCCAGCTTGATTCACATTAGCATGTCCTACAAAGGCTCCCCACTCCAAATAGACTCAACTACAGTATTTCTGGGTTTGAATTGTTTATGCGTTGTAGCTACTCACAATGATCCTAATGGCCAGCACCTTCATGTTTATAAGTTCTCCCTTCCATTTCATTGTCAATTTACCAATCCTCCCTCCCACACGAGGATAATCATGCCAATGGACGCCCATCATCAAACATTTGATGTTCCGCTCCTGCTTTACAAACGTATTATCAGAAAAAAACAGACCTAAAGATGTTTCGCATCAGTTCGGACGCCAACAAACTAAAGACAACATACAGAGGAATGAGCTAATTAGGAGAAAATAGCACTGGTGACCCTCTACTAGCAGGCTGTAAATAATCATTAGGCTTGGAAGTAGGAACGCGCAACACAAACGTTAGCCACACATCCACATCAATTAGTGACTGATTTAGTCCTGGTTGAATGGACCGATCCCAATAACAATCTGGCCCGAAAACATTCACATTAGAATGCAGACTTCACTAGAAACTCAAGCCTTCCGCTGTACCATCCTTCCTATCAAAGTACACATACTATCAAAGTACACATACTGTACTGTTATGTAGTGTACTGAATACTAAGAGGGGTCGGGAGTCCAGCATCTCATCCTTCATAACCACTGAAAGATCTTAATGACTTTCCATATCCCTGTAACCTAATGACCTTTAAACTATGCCTTCCTGTAATAACTTCCTGTAAATGTAATGACTTCCTGTACCTACTGTATGCTACTTAGACTTGTGACAAAGCCTCTGCCTAGCTCTGTGTAGTTAACAAGGTTACTTCAGTCTACTGTGCCACACAGCTATTACAACGACTAGAAGGACAACAGTAGAGTAGAGTCCGTTGCTCACCTGTGGTCGAAGAGATATTGACGTCGATGCTGATCTCGGGGATGCCGCCGTTCTTCAGCACTGCCACACAGGTGTAGGTGCCGAAATCTGTGAACTTGAGGTCGATGATGTCCAGGTTGGTGGTGCCTGGCTGGACTTCCGGATCAGTGTGGGTGATGACCATGCGCTCCGAGCTGCGCAGCGACCGTCCGTTCTTCAGCCAGCTGAACAGAAGCTCCTCTGGCGGCGTGGCCTCGACCTGGCATGAAATCTTAACCTCACGGCCAATCTGGATGTTGTCGTCGTTGTGGTACGGGTCGGGCGTGATCCAGAAACGCCCCTTCTTGAGCCCTGCAGAGGGAGGGAGGGAGGTAGGGAGGGAGGGAAAGAGAGAGAGAGAGAGAGAGAGAGAGAGTGGGAGGGGGAAAGAGGAGAGAAAGGGAGAGAGAGGACAGAAATGGAAAGAGAGAGGAGGAGAGAGACGGGGGAGAGAGAGAGATAGAGATCGTGACATCAGTGCTAATGCTCATAATTGGGGCCCAGAGTTTGTTTGTTTTATCCCCTATAATATATTTACAACAATGACTTACACTCTGCCTTTTTTCTTGGTCACTGAAGGGAAAGGTGTCTTTGCCTATAATATAATATAATATAATATACTGTATAATATAACATTTAATATATTATAAATTGATTTGCATTTTAATGAGGGAAATAAGTATTTGAACCCCTCTCAATCAGAAAGATTTCTGGCTCCCAGGTGTCTTTTATACAGGTAACGAGCTGAGATTAAGAGCACACTCTTAAAGAGAGTGCTCCTAATCTCAGTTTGTTACCTGTATAAAAGACACCTGTTCACAGAAGCAATCAATAAATCAGATTCCAAACTCTCCACCATGGCCAAGACCAAAGAGCTCTCCAAGGATGTCAGGGACAGGATTGTAGACCTACACAAGGCTGGAATTGGCTACAAGACCATCGCCAAGCAGCTTGGTGAGAAGGTGACAACAGTTGGTGCGATTATTCGCAAATGGAAGAAACACAAAAGAACTGTCAATCTCCCTCAGCCTGGGGCTCCATGCAAGATCTCACCTCGTGGAGTTGCAATGATCATGAGAACGGTGAGGAATCAGCCCAGAACTACACTTGAGGATCTTGTCAATGATCTCAAGGCAGCTGGGACCATAGTCACCAAGAAAACAATTGGTAACACACTACGCCATGAAGGACTGAAATCCTGCACCGCCCGCAAGGTCCCCCTGCTCAAGAAAGCACATATACATGCCCGTCTGAAGTTTGCCAATTAACATCTGAATGATTCAGAGGACAACTGGGTGAAAGTGTTGTGGTCAGAGGAGACCAAAATGGAGCTCTTTGGCATCAACTCAACTCGCCATGTTTGGAGGAGGAGGAATGCTGCCTATGACCCCAAGAACACCATCCCCACCGTCAAACATGGAGGTGGAAACATTATGCTTTGGGGGTGTTTTTCTGCTAAGGGGACAGGACAACTTCACCGCATCAAAGGGACGATGGACGGGGCCATGTACTGTCAAATCTTGGGTGAGAACCTCCTTCCCTCAGCCAGGGCATTGAAAAAATGGGTCGTGGATGGGTATTCCAGCATGACAATGACCCAAAACACACGGCCAAGGCAACAAAAGAGTGGCTCAAGAAGAAGCACATTAAGGTCCTGGAGTGGCCTAGCCAGTCTTCAGACCTTAATCCCATAGAAAATCTGTGGAGGGAGCTGAAGGTTCGAGTTGCCAAACGTCAGCTTTGAAACCTTAATGACTTGGAAAAGATCTGCAAAGAGGAGTGGGACAAAATCCCTCCTGAGTGCAAATCTGGTGGCCAACTATAAGAAACGTCTGACCTCTGTGATTGCCTACAAGGGTTTTGCCAGCAAGTACTAAGTCATGTTTTGCAGAGAGGTCAAATACGTATTTCCCTCATTAAAATGCGAATCATTTTATAACATTTTTCACATGCGTTTTTCTAGATTTTTTTGGTTGTTATTCTGTCTCTCACTGTTCAAATAAACCTACCATTAAAATTATAGACTGATCATTTCTTCGTCAGTGGGCAAACGTACAAAATCAGCAGGGGATCAAATACTTTTTTCCCTCACTGTATAACCAAGGGACCTTCCTGTATTGATATAGTATACAAACCAAAGCTAGCTAGTATAATATTAGTGTCAGAAGTGGGATCCAAAGACAAGTCTCCTTTTAGTGACCAATAAAGAAGAAGAGTGGGTGTAAGTCATTGTCTACTATAAATAGGTCCCAGAGTTTTTCCTGGTTAGGTGACATGCTCAAAACAAACCAAGGACAAAGTTATTATAAACAGCTAATAATAGTAAGAGCAACAACAACAAAAAAAGAAGCCAAAGTCCCAGATACACCAAGACAGGTTACATTTCAGTTGGGCTTGAATGGATAAAGACTTTTTAACTGTCACTCACTTTTCCCTAAGGATAGCGGTACATGTTTCACGACAAGCGGCTCCTTAAAGTTTTTTACCACAGTGTTTTCCATAAACATATATTTTCCATTTACATCAGAGTTCAAATACATCTTTGCAGGACTCTAAAAGCATAAAGTTGCTAAAGATTTTTCAATGTACCAATTTATAGTAATGTAAATAAATAACTGAAATATAGTCATGTAAATATATAACAGATTTAGCCAGGGTCTCTCTTTCCCCTTACACTAGCTGTTTGGCATCTAATACTATGAATCAACAGTCAAATATTTGTACCTTCAGTTGGAATTCAAATGCTTGAGCATGCACCTTAAAAGGCAACAGCCATATCTTCTGTGAAACGTCAACCCCACCCACGTCCAACAGAAAAATAGCTGTTCCCACACTATGAAAACAATGCCCATGACATAAAGCATGAACCACAACAGAAATCTCTCCAGTCTCTTGGCATCACAAAGAGGTGCTAACTACCCAGCACCTAAAAATAGCCCAGGCGAGTGCGTGAGTGAAGCATCGTATTGTTGTCACTATTAATCAAGATGAAAAGTAAATGCCTCCAAGACACTGACTTCAAGCCAACCACGGCACCATGGGATCAAGCTAGTGAATGATGAATGTGAAGTCACTCACTCATACACTATGGTTACTGTAGTACTGAGTGACTACAGATGGGGTCATGATGTGAATCAGCCAGCTGCATTCGATGGTATTTACATTTGTAAGTAATGGAATCCAACTCGTGCTCCGATTGTTACGTAAAGTTGTTTTACTAACATGGAAGAAAAAATAAAGGATATTTCACACTAAATCAAATATAATTTGTCACATGCTTCGTAAATGTCACGACTTCAGCCAAAGTCGGTCCCTCTCCTTGTTCGGGCAGCGTTCGGCGGTCGACGTCACCGGCCTTCTATCCATCGCCAATCCACTTTTCATTTTCCATTTGTTTTGTCCTTGTTTTCTACACACCTGGTTTCAATTCCCCAATTACATGTTCATTATTTAACCCTCTGTTTCCCCCATGTTTGTGTGTGTGTTTGTTGATTGTTCAGGAATGTTACTTGACGGCTGGGTATTGTTGCCGGGTTTTGTATTAACGCCCGTTTATTTCGTGCGACCGGTATTTTTCCCCGCACCTTTAGTATTTGTTTTTATACTGGTGCTTCTTTGTATTAAATACCTTGTACACGCATCTCTGCTCTCCTGCGCCTGACTGCATCCGTTACCCATAGCCTGACAGTAAACAACAGGTGTAGACTTACAGTGAAAGGCTTTCTTATGGGCCCTTTCCAACAATGCAGAGAGAAATTAAGAGAAATAATAGAAAAGTAATAACACCAGGAATAAATACACAATAAGTAACGATAACTCAGCATGGTCTCATAGACTAGACGTAACATAGTACACGTAAATCTGGGAAACCACAAATGAGTATGTTAAGTTTGGTATGGTTACATAAGACAGAAGAAGGTTACTTAAGGCAAAAACGAAAGGAGGGTAGTTGGTCGGCGTATAACGTGAACGCCGTGTTCAAATCTCATCACGGACAACTTTAGCAAATAGTTATTACTTTTTAGCTACTTTGCAACTACTTCGAATGTTAGCTAACCCTTCCCCGAACCTTAACCCTAACCTAACCCCTAGCCTAGCTTATTGTCAGGATAAACAGCTCTGTTGAGATGAACAAATTAAAATGAAATTAAACCTACGACTTGCCGTAACTTGACTCTCTGCCTCACAAGTTACTTTCCTAGACTGTCTGTGTGAAGATTACCGTCTAACCTCGTCTCGCGCCGTCTCATAAGTAGTAATATAAAAGCTCTTTTGATAATGGCTGTATTCATGCGAGGGCATTAGATTCCCAATCACCTCAGAGGCTTTATGTGCTCATGCAAGGAGACTCCAGCCATTCAGGCTCAATTACGCTATTGATTAAGTTGCAAATTCTCCAACGAAAGGTGAGTCAAGCTGACCCCTGCATGCAGTGATCCGCCTGAGACACTGCTGCGTTTTTACCGGGGGCAGAGAGGGTATTATTTATACAGCCTCCCCTAATGGTGTCACTTCGCTGCTCACGAACACCCCCTCCTCCCGCCGCTTTCCCAATAGGAACTTGTTACATTTGCTGCCATGCATGTAAATCAACATGTTAATCAGATCTTCATAAAATTTGTCCCCTAAATCATTTATTTGGCTCGCATCGTATTTCCTTTAATGACTTGCAAATGAGGGCTGTGGGTGAGAGTGGAGCTATAGCTGGCCCAGGACCCTAGAGTGAAGACGGGGCCCAGTGGGCACTGATGGGCTGACGGGGCCAGCTGTAGAAGTTCTCTAGGGGAGAGAGAAGAGGAGAGGAAGAGAGAGCAGAGTGGAGCAGAGGAGAGGAAGGAGGGGAGAGGGCGGAGCGGAGAGGGAGAGGGCGGGGCGGAGCGGAGAGGGAGGAGGGGAGAGGGCGGAGAGGGAGAGGAAAAGGGCAGAGGGGAGAGGAAGAGGGGGGAAAGGAAGAGGGAGGAAGGGAGAGGAAGGATGGGGAGAGGAAGTGGGAGGAGGGGAGAAGAAGGGGAGGAGGGGAGAGAGGAAGAAAGGAAAGAAGAGGGTGAGGTGATGGGAAGGAGGAGAGGAAGAGAGAGATGATGGGAGAAAGAGAAGGCAGAGAAGAGAGCAGAGCAGAACAGAGCAGGGGAAAGGAGAGGATAGGAGGGGAGAAAAGGGGAAGAGAGGAAGAGCAGAGGAGAAGGGGTGGGAGAGCAGAGGAGAAGGGATGGGTGGAGGGGAGAGCAGAGGAGAAGGGATGGGTGGAGGGGAGAGCAGAGGAGAAGGGATGGGTGGATGGGAGAGCAGAGGAGAAGGGATGGGTGGAGGGGAGAGCAGAGGAGAAGGGATGGGAGGAGGGGAGAGCAGAGGAGAAGGGATGGGTGGAGGGGAGAGCAGAGGAGAAGGGATGGGAGAGCAGAGGAGAAGGGATGGGAGGAGGGGAGAGCAGTGTTGAATGGATGGGAGGAGGGGAGAGCAGTGGAGAAGGGATGGGAGGAGGGGAGAGCAGAGGAGAAGGGATGGGAGGAGGGGAGAGCAGAGGAGAAGGGATGGGTGGAGGGGAGAGCAGAGGAGAAGGGATGGGTGGAGGGGAGAGCAGAGGAGAAGGGATGGGAGAGCAGAGGAGAAGGGATGGGAGGAGGGGAGAGCAGAGGAGAAGGGATGGGTGGAGGGGAGAGCATCAGAACCAGCTTGTCTATCTCTCCAAATGGTAATCACGGTCCCACAGTGCTTTCTATCCTGCCACTGAAACGCCTGCAGTGTACTCTGTGCTCATCAGGTATGAGTATAGGAGAGATGGAATGGCAGGGTTACACAATTCATTCAGGGGGAGAGGTAAATGTGTGTGACACAGGGAGTGGCAGGCACAGCTTTAAAAAAGGGAATTCACAACATACACTACCGTTCAAAAGTTTGGGGTCACTTAGAAATCATTTGCACACATTGTATATAGATTTGTTTTTATTTCTACTGTATTATTGACTGTGTGTTTGTTTACTCCAATGTGTAACTATGTGTTGTTGTATGTGTTGAACTGCTTTGCTTCATCTTGGCCAGGTCGCAGTTGTAAATGAGAACTTGTCCTCAACTTGCCTACCTGGTTAAATAAAGGTGAAATAATAATACAAATAAATAAAAAATGTCCTTGATTTTGAAAGCAAATTTTTTGTCCATTAAAATAACATCAAATTGATCAGAAATACAGTGTAGACATTGTTAATGAACACTCCTGTGTTCCAATGGCACGTTGTGTTAGCTAATCCAAGTTTATAATTTGAAAAGCCTAATTGATCATTAGAAAAACCTTTTGCAATTATGTTAGCACAGCTGAAAATTATTGTCCTGATTAAAGAAGCAATAAAACTGGCCTTCTTTAGACTAGTTGAGTATCTGGAGCACCAGCATTTGTGGGTTCGATTACAGGCTCAAAATGGCCAAAAAAAAAGACCTTTCTTCTGGAACTTGTCATATTCTTGTTCTGAGAAATGAAGGATATTCCATGCGAGAAATTGCCAAGAAACTGAAGATCTCATACAACACTGTGCACTAGCACAGAACAGCGCAAACTGGCACTAACTAGAATAGAAAGAGGAGTGGGAGGCCCCGGTGCACAACTTATCAACAGGACAAGTACATTAGAGTGTCTAGTTTGAGAAACAGACGCCTCACAAGTCCTCAACTGGCAGCTTCATTAAATAGTACCCGCAAAACACCAGTCTCAACGTCAACAGTGAAGAGGCGACTCCGGGATGCTGGCCTTCTAGGCAGAGTTCCTCAGTCCAGTGTCTGTACTTTTGCCCATCTTAATATTTTATTTATTAATATTAAATATATATTTTTTACATCTTTGTTTTTGTCCTTGATACAACCCAATAGGTCGTTATCAATAAAACGTCACAATAAGGTGCAGAGAGTGTTTGATTTTCCTGCTGGGGGGCAAGAAGGTTCCTTCTGGACAATGCAACAACAATAAGAAATAATAAAAGATAAGAATACGAACATAAAGTCAATGGCTCAGTAGAATAGAATAAACATTTTAGCATAAGTATAAAACAGAAAAGCACAATTTACACGTGTATAAACGGGGGGCAGTGTATAAACTGGACAGCATTGTGAGTGTTAAATCACGATTGCTGCTGACAGACATGAATAGGCTACATTGATTGATGGACCAAATCAAATTGGCTAGCTAGCTAATAACAGACCAGGTCAATATGGCTAGTTAACAAGCTAATAACAGATCAGGTCAATATGGCTAGTTAACAAGCTAATAACAGATCAGGTCAATATGGCTAGTTAACAAGCTAACTACAGATCAGGTCAATATGGCTAGTTAACAAGCTAATAACAGATCAGGTCAATATGGCTAGTTAACAAGCTAACTACAGATCAGGTCAATATGGCTAGTTAACAAGCTAACTACAGATCAGGTCAATATGGCTAGTTAACAAGCTAATAACAATATGGCTAGTTAACAAGCTAATAACAGATCAGGTCAATATGGCTAGTTAACAAGCTAATAACAGATCAGATCAATATGGCTAGTTAACAAGCTAATAACAGATCAGGTCAATATGGCTAGTTAACAAGCTAATAACAGACCAGGTCAATATGGCTAGTTAACAAGCTAACTACAGATCAGGTCAATATGGCTAGTTAACAAGCTAATAACAATATGGCTAGTTAACAAGCTAATAACAGATCAGGTCAATATGGCTAGTTAACAAGCTAACTACAGATCAGGTCAATATGGCTAGTTAACAAGCTAATAACAATATGGCTAGTTAACAAGCTAATAACAGATCAGGTCAATATGGCTAGTTAACAAGCTAATAACAGATCAGATCAATATGGCTAGTTAACAAGCTAATAACAGATCAGGTCAATATGGCTAGTTAACAAGCTAATAACAGACCAGGTCAATATGGCTAGTTAACAAGCTAACTACAGATCAGGTCAATATGGCTAGTTAACAAGCTAATAACAATATGGCTAGTTAACAAGCTAATAACAGATCAGGTCAATATGGCTAGTTAACAAGCTAACTACAGATCAGGTCAATATGGCTAGTTAACAAGCTAACTTTCAGGGGATAAACTAGATGGCTATATTTGCTTACTGTCTATAGTGGTGATGACGGTAGTCTGACAAACAACTTTACCAGGATGTGCCGATGTCAGGCTTTGTCCAAAATCCTAATCCCTGATAAAGCATGCTAAATGACACATGTTGTTAGCTTAGCTAGCTAACTATCTACATGCCATATGGATAGGCTACCCTCACGGACTGTATCTGAAATGACATGATCAGTTGATGTTTACCTATCATGAAAAGTATGCAGTTACTTCCTGTATAACTCTGCTGATAGAGCTAAATGTGGAATAATCGGAAATGTGTAGTTATGTCTATGCTATTCAAGAGGTGATGATATTAAAACCAAATAGTTACAACATTCATTTAACAATCCCTTGAAAACAGCTTGCAGTTGTCAATGGTTTTAGCGGAGCTGGTCTTCTTTCCCCCTCAGCAGCCATATCGAACGGTCTGCACCGTAATTGTGACATTTTATTGATAACAACCTATTTGCCAGAAAGGGCCCCATTGTGACGTTTTATTGATAACCCCCCCAAACCCTAAGACCTCCAGTAGATCCCAGAGAGAGTGAGAGAAATACAGTATTGACTTGAACCCCGCAAAAACATGACATAACCAGAGAGCACTTTGACTGATCCTCCATCTGCTTTTAATGAGGACCATTTCCTCCATAGCAACCCACTCATCAATAACACCTGACTGACAGCCAGAGAAGACCATTGATGGGGCCCTTTTCTGCTGAGGCAAACCCCAGCGCTGCCGCCAGCCCAGGACTCCCATTATAATAAGGAAGCTATGCCGTATAACTGGACTGTTTGCCCCCCCAAAAAAAAAAAAAAGAAATATATATATCTCAACTGCCTATTCTGTTTGCCTCATGGAGAAACAGACCAAGTGGAGATGATGTGTAAATCAAATAAATCAAAAGGGAGGTCCATGGCAGTGTGCATGGTCAGCAAGCCCAGCTCACCTCCAGCCTGGCTCTGCTTGCCTGCCTGCCCCCTCAACTGCTAAATAAGTTATAAACCACAGAGTCAGGTAAATTTCCTCCTGTACCGTCGTCTGCTGAACGTCTTCAATAGCACCGAAGTACTGAACGGCCCCTCTCAAGATATATGATGCGTTTTGCAGTCCGGTTGTATTACGATAGCTAAAGTTATTGATGATGTTGTCAGATCAACATGTCGTCATGGCTGAGGGATTACCTGACGGTTTACTCCAAACAGGATGCTGGATTTACATCCACCCTCCACTCTCGGAAACACTCGACAGTTTGTCTCTTTTTCACAGTGCAGGCATCTTTTAGTCACTGCCTTGTTTGTCTTTTCTCAGAGTATCAGTCCATTCATCCATTTTCTCTTTCATTTTTCAGAGTATCAGTCCTTTCATCTATTTTCCATTTTCTTCTGAGTATCAGTACTTTCGTCTCCTCAGTCCTTTTCACCAATACCAAAGAAACTAAAATGGCACCCCTGAATCACGTTCTGTAACTATTATTACTAAACATCATAAACTTCAATTAACCTCAGTAACTCTCCCACAATACAATCGTCCAATGTTTTTGTCTTTTCTGGTGTTTTCCCAGCGTACAATGACAGATCACTACTGAAATGACCATTGAGGCCCAACGTAAGTGGGCCCAGTGTAAACTGGCAGGCAGGAGGACAGTGAGATTACTTGAAGTGCAATCTGCAGCTGTAATATTGCTTATTCAGTTGGGCCTATCCTCCATCCTTGCCTCACCCCCACCACACACACACAAATGAGATTCTGACATCTGTGCGTGGCAGCGTGGCAGAGCTTGTAAACGTCTCTCCATGTCACTGGAGGCTGGATGTCTTATCTGGGAGAAGCAGTTTGAATGAACCACCCCTCTTCCATCAGAGCAGCTGCACAGAGCGTATCAAGGCTATTGTCTGATGAGTTCTCTGTTATTTTTGTCATCCTTGAAAGCCATGTAAAATAACTCTGATAAAGGATCAGGGAGACAGCTGTCTTCTATTCAACCATTATAACAAGAGTCTACAAAATTGCTGAAAAACACGGCTATGGTGACATTGTAATCTCCTTAGTTGGTGAATAACAACAATATGAGTTATGTTTGTCTGTCTTATGTTGACATATCATGGGGTTACACTGGAACACCAGTTGTGTGATGTAATGATCATACAGTACGATGAGCACTAATACAAAGTGTATACTATTTTAACACTTACATCCCACTACAGTATTCAACATAACTCAAGGTTTTTACAGACTAAGAGTCACAATCTTGCCACAAAGAACCAAAACAATACTTATAATGGAATGGATGGATGGGTTTTTTCTTTGTAGGGGACAAACAATGCTGGAGAGTGTGGTGTCAGTATTGCCTTTCCCTTTGGGTATTCTACCACCCTGGTTTCTCTAGCTGAGTACAGCTTGACCTGGGTCTTCTACCACCCTGGTCTCTAACTGAGTACAGCCTGACCTGGGTCTTCTACCACCCTGGTCTCTCTAGCTGAGTACAGCCTGACCTGGGTCTTCTACCACCCTGGTCTCTCTAGCTGAGTACAGCCTGACCTGGGTCTTCTACCACCCTGGTCTCTCTAGCTGAGTACAGCCCGACCTGGGTCTTCTACCACCCTGCTCTCTAGCTGAGTACAGCCTGACCTGGGTCTTCTACCACCCTGGTCTCTAGCTGAGTACAGCCTGACCTGGGTCTTCTACCACCCTGGTCTCTCTAGCTGAGTACAGCCTGACCTGGGTCTTCTACCACCCTGGTCTCTCTAGCTGAGTACAGCCCGACCTGGGTCTTCTACCACCCTGGTCTCTCTATCTGAGTACAGCCCGACCTGGGTCTTCTACCACCCTGGTCTCTCTAGCTGAGTACAGCCTGACCTGGGTCTTCTACCACCCTGGTCTCTCTAGCTGAGTACAGCCTGACCTGGGTCTTCTACCACCCTGGTCTCTCTAGCTGAGTACAGCCCGACCTGGGTCTTCTACCACCCTGGTCTCTAGCTGAGTACAGCCTGACCTGGGTCTTCTACCACCCTGGTCTCTAGCTGAGTATAGCCTGACCTGGGTATTCTATCACCCTGGTCTCTCTAGCTGAGTATAGCCTGACCTGGGTATTCTACCACCCTGGCCTGAGCAGCATCTAGTCCTTCTCTCAACAGACTGATCTCCTGCCTTGGCAAAACATCTGACTCCCCCTAACTAACCACCGCTCCTTGCACACACACACACACACACACACACACACACACATTCTCTCTCTCTTCCTTCCCAATGCAAATGTGGAGCTTTCAGTTATCCGACTTAGTGTGCTGTCAGAGCCCAAGACTGACTCCACTGACTCCACAGACATAAATGGATCCCCTCTCAAAACCTGCAGCTTATATCCGTCCCGAGGTGCCAGCAGATTTCTGCACACAGACGATCCGCTTTGGAGAGGGCGTGACTGTGAAATAAGATGCTACAGCTGCAGCAGCAGTGGCCCCGGCAAGTTACAGGTTCATCTGAGCCACACATGGAATGAAAATTACTTTTTGGGTCAGGTACTCGCAATTCTGTTAGCTGGCTGTCTAGAAACGTTGTTTAATGACATACATTTGTGACAGAAAGATGATTAAGGCGCATGAAGCCAAATTAACTTCAGGTCGTACTAATGACCGTACAAACATATTAATGTAAACCATTGATGTAGCAAGTCATAATAGATCACATATGGTCCAGCCCCATTAGAATAGGACACAGCTTCTTCTAGATGGAGTCTGAGTGGGTGCTTGTCCGGGGCAAGAGAAAGGGGTGGGTGGGTTATAAAGTAGATGGTTTGCTCTCCTCTCCTCTGTGTTTCTAGTCCATTTGAGGAGGTAAAGTAGCACTACTGGGAGCACTACAGGGAGCACTACTGGGAGCACTACTGGGAACACTACTGGGAGCACTGCAGGGAGCACTACTAGGAGCGCTACAGGGAACGCTACTGTGAGCACTACTGGGAGCACTACTGGGAACACTACTGGGAACACTACAGGGAGCACTACTGGGAGCACTACTGGGAACACTACTGGGAACACTACTGTGAGCACTACAGGGAGCACTACTGGGAGCACTACTGGGAGCACTACTGGGAGCACTACTGGGAACACTACTGGGAGCACTACTGGGAGCACTACTGGGAGCACTACAGGGAGCACTACTGGGAGCACTACAGGGAGCACTACAGGAAACACTACTGGGAACACTACTGTGAGCACTACTGGGAGCACTACTGGGAGCACTACTGGGAACACTATTGGGAGCACTACTGGGAACACTACTGGGAGCACTACAGGGAGCACTACTGGGAGCACTACAGGGAGCACTACAGGGAGCACTACAGGGAGCACTACTGGGAACACTACAGGGAGCACTACTGGGAGCACTACTGGGAGCACTACTGGGAACACTACAGGGAGCACTACTGGGAGCACTACAGGGAGCACTACAGGAAACACTACTGGGAGCACTACAGGGATCACTACTGGGAGCACTACAGGGAGCACTACTGGGAGCACTACTGGGAGCACTACTGGGAGCACTACAGGGAGCACTACTGGGAGCACTAGTGGGAGCACTAGTGGGAGCACCAAACAGTAATCCTGTGTTTCTTTTCTTGCATTTTCTTCATTGTCCCTCAAGGGTCAAGGGTTGTTATATCCCTGTACCAGATAGTCCTTCACAGATTACACACACAGCCCAGCGGCAAGGCTATTAGTGGGGAATCAAACACACACTAGTGATATTTGGTCTGAATACACTTGTTTACAAGCCTTCTTCACACATTCAATTAAACAATACACATCTGATATGACCTTTTAGAATGGATACTACACCTTGTGTAATTCACTAAGGCCTGAACTTGAGATATGCGTGAATGTGAACTTCAGTGTTTGTGCAAATCTTCCATTGATCTCAATGTGTGAGATCAACCTATTACCCTACACCTCCAGGGTTTTACCTCGGACCACAATGGTGGTGGACTTCTTAGCCGGGTTGCCCACGTTGTTGCTGGCCACGCAGCTGTAAACGCCTGCTTCCTCTATGGAGATGGCGGGCAACGTGAGGGTTCCTCCGTTAAGGACGCTCTTTTTGGGCAGCTCGTCCGCGCTGTGCACCCAGGTGAGCGTGGGTGTGGGATCACCCCCGGACGTCACACACACCAGGGTCACGGTCTGTCCGGGGTTCACCACTATGGGGTCCTCCACCAACAGCTTAATGGTGGGGGAAGCTGAAAACACACGATTAAAATAAATGCATTATATTTGTATGTGTATTTATTAGGCATCCTCTTTAGCTGTTGCCAAGGCAGCAGCTACTCGTCCTGGGGTCCAAACACATTAAGGCACTTACATTACATATAAACAAAAGATAAAACATTACATCATATAACACCATTACACCACTACATATCTACAAAACAAAATGTATAATAGCACCATACAACAATATTATAATGTACGTGTGTGTAGAGTGCGTGTGCTAGTGCTTGTGTGCGTATGCGTGTGTCTGTACCTGTGTGTGTGTGTGTGTACACGTGTCTCTTCACGGTCCTTGCTGTTCCATAAGGTTTATTTGTACATTTTTTATGTGTCAAAGTCAATAGGTGATCTCGGAAAAACCCATAATTAAAATCACCCGCTGGATACTCAATTAGGTTGTTAAGATGAGAGGTATGAAAGGTGAAACTAGAATGAGAGGCGGAAGCAGGGAGGTAGCTCCACCCTCTCTCTCAATGTCCCCTCCCCTACCTAAATTCAAATGCACACAACTGAAATCTGTACAAATAATCAGGGACGATAAATCAGCGGAACAATTGTTCCTCGTTATTTGTCACATCCCACATTACAATACCATTTACTGTATGTTACGTACCTCTGTCCCTGAGAAATGTGTCAATAGTCAACAAACAAGTCAATAGGTACTGTAACTGCTGTAAACGGAGTAGTATTTACCTCTTAATGATACTCTGCAATGGTAGATTTGTCACAAGGTCCAATCTGATAGAAAGTCAATCATACGATTTTTCTGTTTCCTGAAAACCAATATCCTAGTTGACATTTGGTTCTATAGTGTAGCTATATAGTTGGTATTAGGGTGTAAGCTCATAACCCAGCTAACACATAATGTTCTGAGAACCATTTGTTTCTTAGAGTTTGGTGTGAGCATGGTTGTCTTATGGTTATTTTGCATATAACCTTCCCACAGGGGTATGGGAATAGCGCAGGATGGTTGCTTGGCTTTGGAAATTGTTCTGTGGGAATTTCATTATTTCAGCATAACGTATCATACAGATTTCCTCATGTTCACAGAATGTCCAGAGGACCTTAAGAAACATTCTTCTTTTGTGGAAATTTCAGTACTTCAGCACAACGTTTCCTACAGGTTTCCTTATGGTTCTATTTAAAGTAATGTTCTCAGAACATTCAGAGAACGTTAAACAACTTTCTTCTGTGGGAGAACTTTAGAAAACTTTAGCAACATTCAGAGAACGTTCTAAGAATGTTCATTCTCTATCCTACATCTTGTTAAGTGTATTCAGGTGTGTCCACTTGATCTTAATGAGTGCATGTTTCCTTTTGAATGGGGTCTGTTTGAATAGACTACAATGAACAGCTTTGTATGAGTAAAAAAAAGGATTGCTAGCTCCATCCTTGTGGCGCAGTGGACTAATTAGAGAACAGAAGATCATACGCTGTGTCACAATAAAATGCCTAAGAAATATATTTACACGTGTCCCATCTATGCTTGGAGTTCAAAATAGTTAAACTAAGCTAGCAGTGTTATTAAAAGTCTTATTGAAACATTCAGTGAACATTTTTGAGGAAGTTATTCAAAAACCTCCAAATAGCCTTTACATTTCATTTAAAAGATTCACAACATTTAGAGAATGTTCTCAGAATTTACGTTCTCAGAATGTAAATAAAACCTCCTAGGTTTAGGGAACCATAGTAAAACGTTCTCAGAACCTTTTCTGTTCCATTGTCAGAATGTTTAAAAAACGTTCAGTTTTAACGGTCAGGAAACTCATGGCTTCCTTCCCAGAACTAATCGGAAACCAAAAACGTACGTTCCCACAACTTCCAAGAAACCAAATGTGCAGGCTGGGATATCAATAGGCACATGGCTTCTCCATTCCTAGTAGTGGAATACATGTCTATACGAGCATGGCATAAGCTAGCCTGCTGACATACACTGTAAATTTTATATATGTGGGTTTTCGGGGGAAAGGGCCAGAGCAGGAAACCTGCAAGGCGGTGTATTGAGACCTTTATCATTATCGGTCTTATGTGTGGCTGAAGCATCACAGAGAAAATGCAGATCGCAGAAGGGTCAACGTTCCACATTGGGGAACAACAACAGGCGTTGAGGGAGCCCCAGAGCAGCGCTAGGGGGCAACGGGGTATTTACTTAGGAATACTGAATATACAATGCATGCGGAAAGAATTCAGACCCCTTGAATTTTTCACATTTTGTTACATAAGAGCCTTATTCTAAAATTAATAAATACTTTTCCCCCCTCATCAATATACAGACAATATCCCATAATGACAAAGCGAAAACAGGTTTTTAGACATTTTTTCAAATGTTTTTAAAAATAAAATAAACAGAAATACCTTATTTACATAAGTATTCAGACCCTTTGCTATGAGATTCGAAATTGAGCTCAGGTGCATCCTGTTTTCATTGATCATCCTTGATTGGAGTCCACCTGTGGAAAATTAAATTGATTGGACATCATTTGGAAAGGCGCACACCTGTCTATATAAGGTCCCACAGTTGACAGTGCATGCCGGAGAAAAAAACCAAGCCATGAGGTCGAAGGAATTGTCAGTAGAGCTCCGAAACAGGATTGTGTCGAGGCACAGATCTGGGGAAGGGTACCAAAAGATTTCTGCTGCATTGACAGTCCCCAAGAACACAGTGGCCTCCAATATTCTTAAAAGGAAGAAGTTTGGAACCACCAAGACTCTTCCTGGAGGATACCCAAAGGGAAGCACAGCCCGAACAACTTTAAACAGGTCAACATTCACAAGGCCACTGGGACAGACGGATTACCAGGACGTGTGCTCTGGGCATGTGCTGACCAACTGGCAGGTGTCTTCACTGACATTTTCAACATGTCCCTGATTGAGTCTGTAATACCAACATGCTTCAAGCAGAACACCATAGTCCCTGCGCCCAAGAACACTAAGATAACCCGCCTAAATGACTACAGACCCGTAGCACTCACATCCGTAGCCATGAAGTGCTTTGAAAGGCTGGTCATGGCTCACATTAACACCAATATCCCAGAAACCCTAGACCCACTCCAACTTGCATACCGCTCAAACAGATTCACAGATGATGCAATCTCTATTGCACTCCACACTGCCCTTTCCCACCTGGACAAAAGGAACACCTACGTGAGAATGCTATTCATTGACTACAGCTCAGCATTCAACACCATAGTGCCCTCAAAGCTCATCACTAAGCTAAGGATCCTGGGACTAAACACCTTCATCTGCAAGTGGATCCTGGACTTCCTGAGGGGCCGCCCCCAGGTGGTGAGGGTAGGTAGCAACACATCTGCCACGCTGATCCTCAATACTGGAGCTCTTCAGGGGTGTGTGCTCAGTCCCCTCCTGTACTCCCTGTTCACCCACGACTGCATGGCCAGGCACAACACCATCATTAAGTTTGCAGATGACACAGTGGTAGCTAATCACTGACAACGACGAGACAGCCTATAGGGAGGAGGTCAGAGACCTGGCCGGGTGGTGCCAGAATAACAACCTATCCCTCAGCGTAATCAAGACAAAGGAGATAATTGTGGACTACAGGAAAAGGAGGACAGAGCACTCCTCCTTTCTCATTGATGGGGCTGTAGTGGAGCAGGTTGAGAGCTTCAAGTTCCTTGGTGTCCTTGGTTTTCACTGTCATTTTACAGTTTTTTTATTTATTTCTTTACTTATCTATTGTTTACCTAATACCTATTTTTTACTTACTTGGCACACAGCCAAGACAACGCAAGAGTGGCTTCGGGACTTGAACCCGATCTAACATCTCTGGAGCTTTGCTGCGACGCTCCCCATCCAACCTGACAGAGCTTAAGAGGATCTGAAGAGAAGAATGGGATAAACTCCCCAAATACAGTTGTGCCAAGCTTGTAGCGTCAAGACTCAAGGATGTAATCACTGCCAAAGATGCTTCAACAAAGTACTGAGCAAAGAGTCTGAATATTTATGTAAATGTAATATTTACAGGTTTGTTTTATAATAAATTTGCACAAGTGTCTAAAAAACAGTTTTTGCTTTGTCATTATGGGGTATTGTGTGTAGGTTGATGAGGGGGAAAAAACAATTTAAAGAATTTTTTAATAAAGCTGTAACGTAACAAAATGTGGACAAAGTCAAGGGGTCTGAATACTTTCCGAATGCACTGTTTAACCACGGAACAAGAATGGAGGTGTCCCCTAGAGGAACTTGGAGAGCAATCAGGGGTTAAAGTAGAGACATCTGGCCAACAGAGAGGACAACTGATACTACGCAACCAAATCTAAATCTCAGCTAAATCTCCCCAATGTAAAGAAGGATGGGGCCTAATCAAGTGGCCCCGAACCTCTTAAAAGTCACAAATTGTGTTTCTAGTGTCAAGTACCTGCAGTCCTTTATAAATTACAGTCGCTTAATTTGGTTGTAAATTGAGACACCTGTCTCTTTGCTGCAGATTTACTTGCTGTAATGGAGAGGTTTTGGACAAAGCCGGGATGAATTGACTATAATTAAGAGAGACAACGGGTGCTTATCGCTATTCATGGCGGAATCTGTGGATCCTTGATGTTTGAGTGCTAAACAATATGAAGCAGGGTTCTCAGCCTCCCCAAAGCTTTACCTGTTTTGTTGGAGAGTTTGAAGAGGACATTCTTGTTGGCGATACCACACACATTCCGGACCGAGGCGATGCAGCTGTAGTTGGCGTAATCCTGAGGTCGAAGGTTCTTCAGCTTTAGAATCTTGGTCTCCCCCTGCAACTCGGAAAGAAACACAGTATTGCACCGCCTTGTGCTGCACCGCCTTGCCCAGGCCTCTCGCTCTTAATGTGTCTTACAAAAGGGTAAGATAGCAGTGGTATTGACCTCGTCTCTTCATCTCACACACATCAAAGAGCTTCCTTGGCAGCGCTTCAACAACGAGCTCATTCCCGTCTTCAAACGAGGAGTATTATCTTTATACCAAGCTTTCCAATTCATTAAGTTCATTAGCTGTCTATTTGGATGTGCTTGAAACGGTGCGCTTGGAACAAATGTCAAGATGCATACATGTGCTATTAATACACACATCAATTATTTTACCAACAACAGCTGTTTTGTCTGCTCTCGTGTATACCTCCATCTTTGTGGCACTGGCAACATGCTTAAAATATGCTTATGTTACTTATGTTCTACAAGTATTTTTTAACCCTTTACACTCCTACCTATATACGGGTTGAAAATGGCTGATTTGGGCACTGATAAACGCCTATAATGGAACGCAGTGGCTGTACACCAACATGTTAGTCCACATGTGCACTTCACATTTACATATAATAAAACTTGTCATATACAGTGTCAACATTTATGATCACTATGTTTGGTGTACAGTTCCAAGATGACATTGAGTCATACCCTGGGTTGTTCTGAACAGAATGAGCCTGTTTGTCCGTTGTGGAGAAAATGTGCCGCGGCACACGTACCTGAATGCACTCATAACTGAACTATGCGCACCAAAATGATGATCAGTTTCCCTGAATTGCATTGTAAAAGCCTAACACTGCAATATCATATTTTATAACTTAGTTGATGGTGTTGGCAATAGAACAGGCTTGCAAATGATGCCCACCTGACACAGATTGTGATTTATAATGGACCCTTTTTGGATTCAGTAAACAACAACAGTAATTGTGTGATGGTGGGGACGCAGGGTTGTGTTCCAAACAAAACAACTACTACAACTTTCCTTACATTTGCCCCACGTGGGCCAGCACCCTAGCAATTCGAGTTTCAGCCAATGAGCTTCAAGCAAGAAGCACACACAGTAGAGCGAGAGAGAGAATTGACGTGGCCCACAAATCTGCACATTTCTGCACATCGTGGGCGTTACTTTCAGAAATGGCTAAAAAGTATACAAAAG
This sequence comes from Brachymystax lenok tsinlingensis, assembly GCA_030435695.1. Classification (NCBI taxonomy): domain Eukaryota; kingdom Metazoa; phylum Chordata; class Actinopteri; order Salmoniformes; family Salmonidae; genus Brachymystax; species Brachymystax lenok. Next base: position 33,854,715 of record CM059808.1, on the reverse strand, counting down.
TACAGGAGAATCTCCTTAAAAGTCATGAGGGATTACTAGGCTGAGGATGGCACACCATGTGAAGTCTACCTGAAAAACTAGGTCCTAATGTCTGTGTGTCTGTATGTGTATGAGTGAGTGAGTGAGTGAGTGAGTGAGTAAAAACATACTGCGAGCCCCTGAAGTGGCGTCTCTCTCTCTCTGCTCATTACAAGCACGTGAGTTGTGGAAGTTTCATACTACCGCAAGCCCAAGCCGTTCCCTTCTCTGTCATAGTTCGTCTGCTTCCGATACCAGTCTTTGTGACTCTGTCAGACATACGACTCATTGTCAAAATGCTCTTATCTCTCCTGCCAATGGAGATTACTTCACAAAAAGAGCCGAGATTAGATGACATGTTTTGAAAAGATGGATGCCATTTTTCCACCCAAGTCACAGACATTTCACTCACAAAACATCATCCCATTTGGGATTCAAGTGTTCCAATGGGAGACGTTCCACATGCTGTGAAGGAGGTAAACACACTTAGTCTGATCTAAAAATACGCATGGAAAGTAATGACTTAGGAGGTCCTTAATAGCTAAAATGCTGATCAGAGGGACGGGTTGTTTGATCTAGCTCAGGGGTCTCAAACTCAAATTACCTGAAAGCCAGAAAAGTCCTTCCGAGGGCCTGATCCTAATAGGTCTGTGGGACATAGGGCTGTTACGATGACCGTATTACCGCCACACCGGCGGTCATGAGTCATGAAGGCAGTCAAATTCCACGTGACTGTTTAGTCACGGTAATTAGGCTTCTCCAAGCTCTGATGTTGCTCATGGTCATTAGTAGCCTACCAAACTTGCTAACTGCCTGGTACTCAGCACTCTATTGTCCCTCTAATCACTCTGACATCAATTCAAATCTTATCAAAACTCTAATCAAACATGAGAGCCCATGAGGTCATGCTGTACAACATTTCTATAGACTATGCAATTGTGCGAGAAAACAGAGTGATGGCCTCTACTAAAAAAAGGAGGACCCCATCAGCTTACTATATTTGTATCTCAACTTTCCTAATATTAAGCACATTGTTTAACTTTACAACAGGAGCACAGCCTACCTGGCTGGCATGAAAATGAACCACAGGAAAAGTGCCCTCCATCCGCTATCTAAGTGCATAGATGACAAACGGCTACCCGTTTCAAGACAGGTGCATGATAATGGTCCATTCTAAATCCAAACAATTTTTTGGGGGTCCATTAAAATAACATCAATTTGATCAGAAATACAGTGTAGACATTGTTAATGTTATAAATGACTGTTGTAGCTGGAAACTGCAGCTACAAACTTTTTATGGAATATCTACATAGGTGTACAGTGGCCCATTTTAAGCAACCATCCCTCCTGTGTTCCAATGGCACGTTGTGTTAGCTAATCCGAGTTTATAATTTTAAAAGGCTAATTGATCATTAGAAAACCCTTTTGCAATTATGTTAGCACAGCTGAAAACTGTTGTTTGTTTTAGACTAGTTGAGTATCTGGAGCATCAGCATTTATGGGTTCGATTACAGGCTCAAAATGGACAGAAACATAGACCTTAATTCTGAAACTCGTCAGTCTATTCTTGTTCTGAGAAATTATGGCAATTCCATGTGAGAAATTGCCAAGAAACTGAAGATCTCGTACAACGCTGTGTATTACTCAGTTGTGCATCGGGGCCTCCCACTCCTCCTTCTATTCTGGTTAGAGCCAGTTTGCACTGTTATGTGAAGGGAGTAGTAATTAACGGTCAATTTCCGTGAGACTGACAGTTATTTGCTTGACAATCACTGTCTGACGAAATTTGTGACAGCCACAGCCCTAGTGGGACAAAAATAAAGCAGCTCTCGGGACGGATTTGGCCCCCAGGCCACGAGTTGCAGACCACTGATCTAGCTGTTGCAGCAGGTGTGGACTCTGGGCTTACTTGTGTGAAGAAGGGCTCGTAGATCTCCACGCCCTTATCTGAGCCTTGGGACAGGAATTCTTGGCCACGCCTCCAGCTGTAGCGCACCGGGGGGTTGGAGTTAGCCATGCAGCGCAGGAACACCGTCCTCTCATAGTAGAACTGTTCCTTAGCCTCCCCGATACTCTGGTGGACGGTTACAATGGGATCATCCAAATCTAGAGCAAGAACATAGAAACAAAGGCATCAAGGCACCCCTCCAAGCAGTATTTGTTTGCTACACACTTGTGTAGGTCAAAGCATGAAGTGCAATTACATGATCTACTTAGTCCCAGGGACCTATTTTTATACAGTGGCTGGGATTTAATGAACTGTGCTGGTTCAAGTGGTTAACAGCTGTTGTCATCTTTTGCGATCAAATGTTCCCCCTTAAGCTCATCATGGAGCCTGTGATGCACTCACACTAAATGTGCATGAAAAGAAGGGAAAAACATGATGTGTTATACATGCCAAATGTAATTCCCTTATAAATATCATATCAATCATATAAATATCATGTGAAATATCATAGAATCTTTCAGGAGAGCATCAGAAATGACAATCCCTGACTTCTACAGTCTACAACCACATCAAAATTACACTTTTTTTCTTTCTGTCATACATCCGAAATGTCAGGAATCCTCAACCCCATTCATTACTGTCAATTAAACGCACACACACACACACACACACTGCACTAAGGTGCTTAGATTTTTTGGGGGGAGACAAATTTCAGTGAAAAGGACCACTTAGACTCCAAAGTTCCTGCTCCAATCAAGAGGGAGCTTTTAAAAATGTGATTTTGAGAAGAGCTCTGTAATGACTAAAAAGTGCTCCACAGAAGAGCCACCTAGTATGGGTTACTTTGGGATGCAGACAAGCACCTTGAAAAAGCCGTTTTCCACCAGCCGACTAACTACTGCCACGGGCAGTCCAGAGCCAGACTCATTTCCTATACAAACCATTATAACGTATTTTTTTATATTAAAAAAATGGCTTTGTAGATTAGTCCGTGTCAATTTGTCCGCACAGTTTCAAATTTCATGTCAGTCAGTCTCTATTAGGGTCATCCGTGTGCTTTATCACCAACCAGCAAGGATTCCAACACGGCATCGCTGAATGGCAGCAAAACAGCAACACGTGTCATTGCTTTGATCAGCTGGTGTAGCGAAGAGGGCAGGATGGATAAAAGACTCCCCCAGTGGAACACAGATGAGACAATAAGCAAGGGTTCTGATCTCCGAGTCAGGGGTAATGGCTCTGTGGCTCATTGTCTCCCCCTGGCAATGTTGTCTGCCACTGTCCATCTCCTCCTCCTATTTATCTTGTATCTCAGCAGTAACCCATCTCTCCTCTCCTCCTCTCCTTTCTCTCGGAAGCACAGAGTGCAGACGCACCACATTTGTCTTGTTTTTGTATTTTTCAGCTCCAGGCAACCGGGGCACACTGAATTTTCAAACACGGAGACGCTGACTCGATCAACCTCATTTTTTGGGGTTGAGGAATTTGTAGCTGACTCTTTTGGGAGGAGAAGGGGGGTATGGGAAGATTGCAGTGTTAAGCTTCTAGGGGTTAGGGTTAGTTCAGATACAACTCATCCACAGAAAGTAAGTATTTGCATCTAGCCTGCCACAGTAAACCCAGTCATTATGTCTGTCCTCTGACATTTGTAAATTGAATCGCTGCATTGGAGAGAGTGAGGTATGCAAACACCAGTAATGTGATGCACAGAAACTTGCAGTATCCGCATAATACTTCATTTCAGTCAATTTGCAATTATCAGCCCTGATAAACAGAGCAATTAGAACGATTAATGAATTCACCATCGAAATGCTGAACCCAATCCGTCTCTCAAGGCCTAAAACGGCTGCACAAATGAAACACTATAAAGTACTACTTGAGAATTCAATGTGAACACCAATGTGTGGCTATCTCTCTGGGTCCACAAGCTACTTTTTATAGCCATAAAATTAGATTTGCAATTTGGGTGAGCTCTCACCCCACTGGGCACAGACGTCAGTTCAACGTCTAGTTTTATTTACATTTGGTTGAGTTGCCAACTAATGTGAATTCAACGTGAAATCAACCATGTTGTTGGATCTAGGTTAAAAGTTGGGTGAAAGAAAGATGAATTCTTCTGACGTTGAAGACTTTTTGCAAATCCAATCAGTTTTCCACATTGATTCAACGTCATCACATACATGTTTTTTTGGTTGAAATGACGTGGAAACAATGTTGATTCAACTAGTTTTTTGCCCAGTGGGTATTTAATACACACTTCCTGAGGTGTGGTTGCTACTTTTCCTCATTTGCAATGTAGGAATCAGCAGCAGGACTTCAAGCATCTAAGTGTGCATTCCAAATGGCATCCTATTATATATATAGTGCTACGGACCGTGGTCAAAAGTAGTGCACTATGTAGGGAATAGGGTGCCATTTGGAATGCACACTCAGTCTGTATTGCCGGAAATCACAATCCCCTTCTGTTTCAGAGCTATCCTTTTCTTCAGCTATGTGCACTGTCACGACTTCACATAGCTGGGGGGGCAGTTCCTTTACTGAGTGAATAAAACAGCAATGTCACTTATATGATGGCAGCATCCGCAGAGAAATAGCTGCCGTTGTCTGCGATTAACACCTGGGTTGTCCTGAGTAAGGTAGATTTGGGTATTTACGCTGGCATTCAAGCGAGTGTACGGCACATTTCCTTCATTGCAATGTCCTTCCTGTGGTGGTTTTGTTTTTTAGACCTTAATATGTTTCAAAAAGCCATGTTGCTTTAACCTGCTTTAAAACGACTTTCATTCAGCCATAACGTCATATTGCCTGGGAGGGTAAGGACTAGGAGTGAGCGAGTGAATGCCTGTCGTTCAGTAGCTTAAACGCAAGGCATGGGTAAGTGGACACAGGCAATCTGCAGGGAGGAAAGGACAGAACTGATGATGTGCGCTGCGAACACCGGGGGAGAGCAGTGGAAGAAAAGGGCAGGCAGGCGACCGAGGCCTGTCCACTCACAGTAGACGTCCACTCGGATGGACTTGATGGCCGGGGAGCCCAGGCCATTCTCAGCCTTGCAGTAGTAGCGTCCGCCCTGGAGTCTCTGGATGCGGGTGATGCGCAGGGTCTCGTTGAACACACTGGAGTCCTGGAAGCGGTCCGAGGCGCTACCGGCTGTTTTGGTCCATCGGATCTGGGGTGGGAAAGAGATAGAGGTCAGAGGTGACATCTGCTGTCCGAGGACTAATGCTATGGACAACAGGCTGGACTGACGGTAAATTGGGTCAGCCATGGGATAAATTATATTGCAAAACACACAAATATTGCAAAACACACATGGCGCTGTTCAAAGACTGACTGAAATGTACATCTATGGCGCTGTTCAAAGACTGACTGAAATGTACATCTATGGCGCTGTTCAAAGACTGACTGAAATGTACATCTATGGCGCTGTTCAAAGACTGACTGCTATGTACATCTATGGCGCTGTTCAAAGACTGACTGAAATGTACATCTATGGCGCTGTTCAAAGACTGACTGAAACGTATATCTATGGCGCTGTTCAAAGACTGACTGAAACGTATATCTATGGCGCTGTTCAAAGACTGACTGAAATGTATATCTATGGCGCTGTTCAAAGACTGACTGAAATGTATATCTATGGCGCTGTTCAAAGACTGACTGAAATGTAGATCTATGGCACTGTTCAAAAGCCATTAAAAGGACAAGCGCATCAAATATTTAGAAGGTGGCTTGTGTTGGAGTGGTTCTTGTAAAACAGCGACGTGTCTTACATTCCAACGCCATCCAGTGAGTCTGGATTCCATACGGCACGAGAACTCGGAGAAAACCATAACTATAACTGAACCACAGAAAACAGCTCTGAAAATTCCATGAAACTCTTTGAGGTATTCTCAACGGCACTAAACTTGTGTGATAAGCAGCCCCCAAAAAAAAATAGGTTCAGTGAAATGTGTTGTTTTACAGGGTCAGCCATAGTAGTAGGGCGTCCCTGGGGCAAATTAGGGTTAAGTGCCTTGCTCAAGGGCACATTGACAGATTTTTCTAACCAGCAACCATTCGGTTACTGGCCCAATGCTCTAAACGCTAGGCTACCTGCCGCCCACATTACGTACTTCATGTGTTTGAGTGTTTGGAGGAGAAATGCATCTGAAACAAGGCAACAAGAAACTAGGCATCCCTGGCATTAGTGATCTGAGAAGGGAGGAGGATGAGAACACCAGTCTCCCGCTGCCTGTCTATCCATCTGAATGGATGTTTTATTTACAGATACAGTATATACCATCAGCTTCATTTACATATACAGTATATACCATCAGCTTCATTTACATATACAGTATATACGATCAACTTAATTTACATATACAGTATATACGATCCGCTTCATTTACATATACAGTATATACGATCAGTTTCATTTACATATACAGTATATACAGTGGGGCAAAAAAGTATTTAGTCAGCCACCAATTGTGCAAGTTCTCTCACTTAAAAAGATGAGAGAGGCCTGTAATTTTCATCATAGGTACACTTCAACTATGACAGACAAAATGAGGAAAGAAAATCCAGAAAATCACATTGTAGGATTTTTTATGAATTTATTTGCAAATTATGGTGGAAAAGAAGTATTTGGTCACATACAAACAAGCAAGATTTCTGGCTCTCACAGACCTGTAACTTCTTCTTTAAGAGGCTCCTCTGTCCTCCACTCGTTACCTGTATTAATGGCACCTGTTTGAACTTGTTATCAGTATAAAGACACCTGTCCACAACCTCAAGCAGTCACACTCCAAACTCCACTATGGCCAAGACCAAAGAGCTGTCAAAGGACACCAGAAACAAAATTGTAGACCTGCACCAGGTTGGGAAGACTGAATCTGCAATAGGTAAGCAGCTTGGTTTGAAGAAATCAACTGTGGGAGCAATTATTAGGAAATGGAAGACATACAAGACCACTGATAATCTTCCTCGATCTGGGGCTCCACGCAAGATCTCACCCCGTGGGGTCAAAATGATCACAAGAACGGTGAGCAAAAATCCCAGAACCACACGGGGACCTAGTGAATGACCTGCAGAGAGCTGGGACCAAAGTAACAAAGCCTACCATCAGTAACACACTACGCCGCCAGGGACTCAAATCCTGCAGTGCCAGACGTGTCCCCCTGCTTAAGCCAGTACATGTTCAGGCCCGTCTGAAGTTTGCTAGAGAGCATTTGGATGATCCAGATGAGGATTGGGAGAATGTCATATGGTCAGATGAAACCAAAATATAACTTTTTGGTAAAAACTCAACTCGTCGTGTCTGGAGGACAAAGAATGCTGAGTTGCATCCAAAGAACACCATACCTACTGTGAAGCATGGGGGTGGAAACATCATGCTTTGGGGCTGTTTTTCTGCAAAGGGACCAGGACGACTGATCCGTGTAAAGGAAAGAATGAATGGGGCCATGTATCGTGAGATTTTGAGTGAAAACCTCCTTCCATCAGCAAGGGCATTGAAGATGAAACGTGGCTGGGTCTTTCAGCATGACAATGATCCCAAACACACCGCCCGGGCAACGAAGGAGTGGCCTCGTAAGAAGCATTTCAAGGTCCTGGAGTGGCCTAGCCAGTCTCCAAATCTCAACCCCATAGAAAATCTTTGGAGGGAGTTGAAAGTCCGTGTTGCCCAGCGACAGCCCCAAAACATCACTGCTCTAGAGGAGATCTGCATGGAGGAATGGGCCAAAATACCAGCAACAGTGTGTGAAAACCTTGTGAAGACTTACAGAAAACGTTTGACCTCTGTCATTGCCAACAAAGGGTATATAACAAAGTATTGAGATAAACTTTTGTTATTGACCAAATACTTATTTTCCACCATAATTTGCAAATAAATTCATAAAAAATCCTACAATGTGATTTTCTGGATTTTCTTTCCTCATTTTGTCTGTCATAGTTGAAGTGTACCTATGATGAAAATTACAGGCCTCTCTCATCTTTTTAAGTGAGAGAACTTGCACAATTGGTGGCTGACTAAATACTTTTTTGCCCCACTGTACGATCAGTGGAGCGTTTGGCTTCCCGAAGGTGAAGAAGAAAACCGCTGTGGTCGGCAGCAGCAAGGGTCTAGGAATACGCAAAGGTTGCTGGATCGAATCCCTGAGCTGACAAGGTAAAAATCTGTCGTTCTGCCCCTGAGGAAGACAGTTAACCCACTGTTCCCCGGGTGCCGAAGACGTGGATATCGATCTAAGGCAGCCCCCCTGCACCTCTCTGATTCAGAGGGGTTGGGTTAAACGCGGAAGACACATTTCAGTTGAATGCATTCAGTTATACAACTGACTAGATACCCCCCCTTTCCCTTTTCCCACTACACTACACTCAATTCCACCACACTACACTCACCTCCACTACACCACACTACACTCACCTCCACTCCCACTATACTACAATCCCTCTGGCAGTCATGCAGACAATTAAGAGAAAATTGGCCATTCAGCCCTGGAATGGACCTGGCTGGGGCCTGTGTGAGCCTTCCTGTACGGGCTACTTATGAGCGGGGAAGGCGGGATCTGCAGTCCACGGAGCAGAAGCAGAGATCCATTCAAGAAGGTGTGTGTGGGGCGGGTATTGTGCAGCCACTAACACCCCCACCACCTCCACCCTGCAAATTATCCCCTCTCACTAACTCATTTGAAACGTTACACAACCCCATTTTCCAAAACAGATCACTTTTCGTCTGGTTCGGTGATCTACTTTTCTCACGGCACCACGGGTGTGGAGGGAAGAATAAAAACAATAACAAGACCACTGTTCTGAGGCCGGAGTCGTAACCTAGCTTCGGGTGCCGATCAGGGGGTTAAAAAATCATGCTTTGCTCAAGATGGTAGGTAGCATGGATTTGTTTACACATATATTAGTGTTGGTTAAGGAACAGCTTTGGAATTCATGGGGCTTAGCTCTTTTCGGTGGGGGGTAATAGGATGTCCTCTCTCTCTCTCTCTCTCTCTCAGCAACTTGAACCTCAAAGTTCGGATTTAAGTAAAACCGCTGTAGCTTTTTATTCAGTAAATAGAGAGAAAGCCGCTTTAAAACTTCTAGGCCCCCAGACACTGTCCCCCCCAAAAAACTGGCATTCAGAATTCCAATTTGACTCAGTACTACTGAACAGACGAGGACAATGAAAGAAAATGGACAATGCCGCAGATATTATCATGGTCAACTATGCTATCTGACTGGTTGAGTCCTAGCGGCTGTTAATGACAAAACAAACAAAGATTTTCACGATGGACCACTGTATAGTCAGGTCTCATACGTACCCCTCACAAGTCCTCAACTGGCAGCTTCATTAAATAGTACCAGCAAAACACCAGTCTCAACTTCAACAGTGAAGAGGCGACTCCGGGATGCAGAGTTTCAAAGAAAAAGCCATATCTCAGACTGGTCAATAAAATATTAAGATGGGCAAAAGAACACAGACACTGGAAAGAGGAACTCTGCCTAGAAGGCCAGCATCCCGGAGTCGCCTCTTCCCTGTTGACGTTGAGACTGGTGTTTTGCGGTTACTATTTAATGAAGCTGTCAAATCAAATCAAATTTTACTTGTCACATACACATGGTTAGCAGATGTTAATGCGAGTGTAGCGAAATGCTTGTGCTTCTAGTTCCGACCATGCAGTAGTATCTAACAAGTAATCTAACAAGTAACAATTTCACAACAACTACCTTATACACACAAGTGTAAAGGGTTGAATACGAGTATGTACATATAAATATATGGATGAGTGATGCTGACCGGCATAGGCAAGATGCAGTAGATGGTATATAGTACACTATATACATGTGAGATGAGTAGTGTAGGATATGTAAACATTATATGAATGGCATTGTTTAAAGTGGCTAGTGATACATTTATTACATCCACTTTATAATTATTAAAGTGGCTATAGATTTGAGTCGATGGCCGAACGGCATAGGCAAGATTCAGTAGATGGTATAGAGTACAGTGTATACATTTGATATGAGTAATGTCGGATATGTAAACATTATATACAAAATTGTTTAAAGTGGCAAGTGATACATTTGTTACATCCAATTTTCTATTATTTAAAGTGGCTAGAGATTTAAGTCAGTATGTTGGCAGCAGCCACTCAATGTTAGTGGTGGCTGTTTAACAGTCTGATGGCCTTGAGATAGAAGCTGTTTTTCAGTCTCTCGGTCCCAGCTTTGATACACCTGTACTGACCTCGCCTTCTGGATGATAGCGGGGTGAACAGGCAGTGGATCGGGTGGTTGCTGTCCTTGATGATCTTTTGGCCTTCCTGTGACATCGGGTGGTGTAGGTGTCCTGGAGGGCAGGTAGTTTACCCCCGGTGATGCGTTGTGCAGTCCTCACTACCCTCTGGAGAGCCTTACGGTTGTGCTCTCGATTGTGCATCTGTAGAAGTTTGTGAGTGTTTTTGGTGACAAGCCAAATTTCTTCAGCCTCCTGAGGTTGAAGAGGCGCTGTTGCGCCTCTTCAAGGCAACATTTCAGTTTATCCGTGATGTGTACGCCGAGGAACTTGAAACTTTCCACCTTCTCCACTACTGTCCCGTCGATGTGGATAGGGGGGTGCTCCCTCTGCTGTTTCCTGAAGTCCACGATCATCTCCTTAGTTTTGTTGATGTTGAGTGAGAGGTTATTTTCCTGACACCACACTCCGAGGGCCCTCACCTCCTCCCTGTAGGCCGTCTCATCGTTGTTGGTAATCAAGCCTACCACTGTAGTGTCGTCAGCAAACTTGATGATTGAGTTGGAGGCGTGCTTGGCCACGCAGTCATGGGTGAACAGGGAGTACAGGAGAGGGCTGAGAACGCACCCTTGTGGGGCCCCAGTGTTGAGGCTCAGCGGGGTGGAGATGTTGTTTCCTACCCTCACCACCTGGGGCCGTCCTGTCAGGAAGTCCAGGACCCAGTTGCACAGGGCTGGGTCGAGACCTAGGGTCTCGAGCTTAATGACGAGATGCCATCTGGGCCGGCAGCCTTGCGAGGGTTAACACGCTTAAATGTTTTACTCACGTTGGCTGCGGTGAAGGTGAGCCCGCAGGTTTTGGTAGCGAGCCGTGTCGGTGGCACCGTATTGTCCTCAAAATGAGCAAAGAAGTTGTTTAGTTTGTCTGGGAGCAGAACATCGTGGTCCGAGATGGGGCTGGTTTTCTTATTGTAGTCCGTGATTGACTGTAGACCCTGCCACATTCCTCTCGTGTCTGAGCCGTTGAATTGTGACTCTACTTTGTCTCTATACTGACGCTTAGCTTGTTTGATTGCCTAGCGGAGGGAATAGCTACACTGTTTGTATTCAGTCATGTTTCCGGTCGCCTTAAAAGCAGTGGTTCGCGCTTTCAGTTTTGTGCGAATGCTGCCATCAATCCACGGTTTCTGGTTAGGGAAGGTTTTAATAGTTGCTATGGGTACAACATCACCGATGCACTTGCTAATAAACTCGCTTACCGAATCAGCGTATACATCAATGTTGTTGTCTGATGCTATCCGGAACATATCCCAGTCCACGTGCTCGAAGCAATCTTGCAGCGTGGAATCAGATTGGTCGGACCAGCGTTGAACAGACCTGAGATCGGGCGTTTCCTGTTTTAGTTTCTGTCTATAGGCTGGGAGCAACAAAATTGAGTCATGATCGGATTTGCCGAAAGGAGGGCGGAGAATGGCCTTGTATGCATCACGGAAGTTATAATAACAATGATCCAGGGTTTTCCCGGCCCGGGTCGCACATTCGATATGCTGATAAAATTTAGGGAGCCTTGTTTTCAGATTAGCCTTGTTAAAATCCACAGCCACAATAAATGCAGCCTCAGGATATGTGGTTTCCAGTTTACATAGAGTCCAATGAATTTCTTTCAGTGCCGTCGATGTGTCAGCTTGAGGGGGGATATATGCAACTGTGATTATAATCGAGGAGAATTCTCTTGGTAGATACTGAGGTCGGCATTTGATTGTAAGGAATTCTATGTCAGGTGAACAAAAGGACTTGATTTCCTGTATGTTGTTATGATCACACCACGACTCGTTAATCATAAGACACACACCCCCGCCCTTCTTCTTACCAGATAGATGTTTGTTTCTGTGGGTGCAATGCGTGGAGAAACCATGTGGCTGTACCGACTCTGATAACGTGTCCTGAGTGAGCCATGTTTCCATGAAGCAAAGAACGTTGCAGTCTCTGATGTCTCTCTGGAAGGCAATCCTTGTTCGGATTTTGTCTACCTTGTTGTCAAGAGACTGGACATTGGCAAGTAGTATACTCGGGAGCGGCGCGCAATGTGCCCGTCTACGGAGCCTGACCAGAACACCGCCCCGTCTACCCCTTCTCCTCCGCCGCCGTTGTTTTGGGTCGCCGGCTGGGATCCAGTCTATTGTCCTAGTTGGTGGACCAAACAGAGGATCCACTTCGGGAAAGTCGTATTCCTGGTCGTAATGTTGGTAAGTTGACGTTGCTCCTATATCCAATAATTCCTCCCGGCTGTATGTAATAAAACTTAAGATTTCCCTGGGTAACAATGTAAGAAGTAATCCATAAAAAAAACAAAATACTGCATAGCTTCCTGAGAACGTGAAGCGAGGCTGCCATCTCTGTCGGCGCCGGAAGTGAAGGACATTTGAGGACTTGTGAGGCGTCTGTTTCTCAAACCAGACACTCTAATGTACTTGTCCTCTTGCTCAGTTGTGCACCGGGGCCTCCCACTCTTTCTATTCTGGATAGAGCCAGATTGCGCTGTTCTGTAAAGGGAGTAATACACAGCATTGTACGAGATCTTCAGTTTCTTGGCAATTTCTCAGTTTTATTGCTTCTTTAATCAGAACTACAGTTTTCAGCTGTGCTAACATAATTGAAAAAGGGTTTTCTAATGATCAAGTAGCCTTTTAAAACGATAAACTTGGATTAGCTAACACAACGTGCCATTGGAACACAGGAGTGATGGTTGCTGATAACGGGCCTCTGTACGCCTATGTAGATATTCCATTAAAAGAAATCTGCGGTTTCCAGCTACAATAGTCATTTACAACATTAACAATGTCTACACTGTATTTCTGATCAATTTGGTGTCATTTTAATGGACAAAAAATGTGCTTTTCTTTCAAAAACAAGGACATTTCTAAGTGACCCCAAACTTTTGAACGGTAGTATATGTAGCTATAATGTCACATTTACAATATGCTTATAGATGTGTTATATTGTATATGCTTCATTATATACAATATAATGTACAAAAAATACAGTATACACCAAATACGGTAATGCATTTCTTTGTAATGTGGCTTCGTAGTCAGCATGTGCTAATCATGTATTCCATCCAGTCTATCAAAGCCACTGGATGTAGCCTATAACTTGATGATGAAGCACGTCACAGAATGTTCGGAAAGAGGAGAAGAAGAAGCTGTTCTTAGCCTTGTTTGTCGTTCACATAGTCGTTCACACATGCAGCAAGGCTATGATGCGGTTGTTGGTTTGCTTGCGTGTAGCTAGTCAGCTGCAGCAACAGCAGATGACTGGCATATGAGAGGAGCGCCTCAGCCCCCGATCAGCACACTGCAGTGACGTAGGCTCCAGTGTGGGAAAAGACAGGCGAGTGTCCCCATTCACTAGGCTATTTATAGCACGCAATGCCTCAGCGGTCTGTCATAAGCAGCAGCCTCGGGGATCTGCCAGTCAGCCACACTTGTTGTCTGTGGGATCTGCCAGTCAGCAACACTTGTTGTCTGTGGGATCTGCCAGTCAGCAACACTTGTTGTCTGTGGGATCTGCCAGTCAGCAACACTTGTTGTCTGTGGGATCTGCCAGTCAGCAACACTTGTTGTCTGTGGGATCTGCCAGTCAGCAACACTTCATGTCTGTGGGATCTGCCAGTCAGCAACACTTGTTGTCTGTGGGATCTGCCAGTCAGCCACACTTGTTGTCTGTGGGATCATAGAGTCAGGTGGACACCAGGTTAACATCCCCCTACACAGGGCAAATGACCCTAATCACTGCCCTGGGATATTTTTCACCAGGCAAAAGTGCCTCCTACTGGCTCTCCAACACCACTTCCAGCAGCATCTGGTCTCCTATCCAGGGACCGACCAGGACCATCCCTGCTCAGCTTCAGAGGCATGCCAGCAGTGGTATGCTGCTGGCTGGTCTGTGACAGCGGCACAATTGATCTTGGACTCTGACTGTGTGTGTGTGTGTGTGTGTGTGTGTGTGTGTGTGTGTGTGTGTGTGTGTGTGTGTGTGTGTGTGTGTGTGTGTGTGTGAGAGAGGAGAGAGGAGGGAGGAAGGGAGGTGCAACAGCGTGTAATTAACTAACTAACTTACTAACTTAATGTACCGAAGCAAGGGATGATATAACAAGGTTCTGTCTGCTACACCCTCTCGGCTCTCCCTCCCTCCTGTCCTTTACATATCAAAATAAGAGAGAGTGGAGGAGGAAGACCGGAAGAGACAGGGTGGAGGAGGAAGAGGAAGAGACAGGGTGGAGGAGGAAGAGGAAGAGACAGGGTGGAGGAGGAAGACAGGAAGAGACAGGGTGGAGGAGGAAGACAGGAAGAGACAGGGTGGAGGAGGAAGACAGGAAGAGACAGGGTGGAGGAGGAAGACAGGAAGAGACAGTGCAGTGCTGATTAAACTGGCAGGATATGGCAGAGGAAGGGTTAAAGTCAGAGACTCACCTTGAGCTTCCTGCACAAAAGGGTAATCCTCCCCATAATACGGGGTGTCTTTTGAACTGTCGAACACTTTGGAGTTTCAAACGGCTTCTTGAAAAGAACGTTAACATGTATTACTTCCTTGTCACTGCAGACTTCACACACCCACTCAAACATTAGCACCTTCAGAATACTAAACCCCACTGTTCTAGAGAGACAGGATATCCTGGTGGGGAGTGACTGACTACATCCCAATGCCCAATCCATTACTGCACTGTCAGTAGTATGCTGGTGTTGAACTTTGTTCTGTCTGAGACGTGTGACGCCTTAGTTTACATCGCAAACTCCACTCCACAAAAGCCATGCTCAATAGGAAATGGTCGAGTCTGGTGTGGATAGACAAAATGTCTATCTCGACCTGTTTGAGGTCCGTGAAAGGAGTATGCTGGTGTGACATTGAAACAGAGCCCACGTCCACGTTCCAATCAGAGCCCACGTCCATGTCCACGTTCCAATCAGAGCCCACGTCCACGTTCCAATCAGAGCCCACGTCCACGTTCCAATCAGAGCCCACGTCCACGTTCCAATCAGAGCCCACGTCCACGTTCCAATCAGAGCCCACGTCCATGTTCCAATCAGAGCCCACGTCCATGTTCCAATCAGAGCCCACGTCCACGTTCCAATCAGACCCCATGTCTACGTTCCAATATTTATACCATACAGTACTTCGTACAGTAGAATGTATGCCCAATACAATACCTCATTCTACGCAGTATGCTAGTGTGGACAATGAAACAGAGCCAGTGTTCAGCTGTGTCCGAATACCCGTACTCGGTAGCCATTTTGGGTATGCGTAAATAGAACAGAATAGTTTTACAGTATGTGACATTTCAAAGATTTAGTGATGTCATACTCTTATCTGCTTGTCATCTAGCAGAATCTGCAGCATGCTTTTGAGGAAAAGAATTGGATTTTTAGACCCACGTGTGTTTTACTACAGCTGGTAATCAGATAAGAGGATGCGCTATACCAAAATGATTGAATGGCGGGAAACAACGCAATTAGATTAAGAATTCTCAGTATGGGTGAGTCTAGTATGTTGATATTTGTTGCTTACTGCATACCTTTTTAGTAAACAGTACGTTCAAAATCGGATGTAGTATGATTAGTGTCACGATTCTCTACTGAACGGACAGACCAAGACGCAGCGATGTAGCCAGAATACATGATTTATTCACAGACGAGACGAGACGGAACAAAACAAGAAAACGATGAACAAGACGAGAGCCCTAACGCTAAATGCTAAACTAACACAAAGATAACTAAACCTAACCACGACGGAAGAAACCTAACTAAACCTCAACGGCAGGTAAACCTAACTAAACCTCGAACGGCGAAACCTAACTAGACAAGAACCCGACTGAACATGATGAACCTGACATGAGACATACAATAACCCACCAACTAAGGTGCAATTCCCAAACATATAAATGGTTCCCAATTAGAGACAACGAGACTCAGCTGCCTCTAATTGGGAGCCATTAACCCAACATAGAACTAGACACCATAGAACTGTGAAAACCCTCAAAAACCAAAATGAACCCAAAGCGCTCCAGCCTGAAAACCCAGGCCTGGGCGTTACAGTACCCCCAAAGGCGCGGACTCGGACGCGCAAAAAAGTCTGTGGGGGGATCTAGGTGGGTTCCTTTTGTCCCAGGTGGGGGCTCCGGTGCTGGCCGTGCTGGTCTGATGTCACGACCGGAGGCCCTGGACCCTTTCTTGGAACTCTGGTGCGTGGAGCAGAAGCTGGCCCTACCGGACCTCGTGATGCTCACTGGGACTCTGGTGCGTGGAGCAGGAACTGGCAGTACTGGACTCGTGATGCTCACTGGAACTCTGGTGCGTGGAGCAGGAACTGGCAGTACTGGACTTGTGATGCTCACTGGAACTCTAGTGCGTGGAGCAGGAACTGGCAGTACTGGACTTGTGATGCTCACTGGAACTCTGGTGCGTGGAGCAGGAACTGGTCGCACTGGACTCGTGATGCTCACTGGAACTCTGGTGCGTGGAGCAGGAACTGGCAGTACTGGACTCGTGATGCTCACTGGAACTCTGGTGCGTGGAGCAGGAACTGGCAGTACTGGACTCGTGATGCTCACTGGGACTCTGGTGCGTGGAGCAGGAACTGGTCGCATTGGACTCGGTGATGCTCACTGGGACTCTGGTGCGTGGAGCGGAACTGGCAGTACTGGACTTGTGATGCTCACTGGAACTCTGGTGCGTGAGCAGGAACTGGTCGTACTGGACTTGTGATGCTCACTGGAACTCTGAGTGCGTGGAGCAGAACTGGCAGTACCGACTAGTGATGCTCACTGGTACTCTGCGCGTGGAGCAGGAACCGCAGTCGTACTGGACTCGTGATGCTCACTGGAACTCTGGTGCGTGGAGCAGGAACTGGCAGTACTGGACTCGTGATGCTCACTGGAACTCTGGTGCGTGGAGCAGGAACTGGTCGTACTGGGCTCGGGACGCGCACTCTGGTGCGGGGAGCGGGAACAGGCCGAACTGGGCTCTCTGAGCGCACGGGGAGCTTGGTGCTGGAGCCGAACAGGGCGTGCTGGACTCTCTGAGCGCACAGGGAGCTTGGTGCGCGCGGAGCCGGGACAGGACGTGCTGGACTCTCTGAGCGCACGGGAGCTGGGTGCGCTGGAGCCGACAGGACGTGCTGGACTCTCTGAGCGCACGGGAGCTGGGTGCGCTGAGGCAGGACAGGGCGTGCTGGACTCTCTGAGCGCACGGGGAGCTGGAGTGCGCGAGCCGGACAGGGCGTGCTGGACTCTCTGAGCGCACGAGGAGCTGGGTGCGCGGAGCCGGGGACAGGGCGTGCTGGACTCTCTGAGCGCACGGGGAGCTGGGTGCGCGGAGCCGGGACAGGACGTGCTGGACTCTCTGAGCGCGGGAGCTGGGTGCGCGGAGCCGGACAGGACGTGCTGGACTCTCTGGAGCGCACGAGGCTGGAGTGCGCGGGCCGGGGACAGGACGGGCGTGCTGGACTCTCTGAGCGCACGGGAGCTTGGTGCGCCGGGCCAGGACAGGACGTGCTGGACTCTCGGAGCGCACGTGGAGCTGCGCGCTGGGCCGAGCAGGACGTGCTGGACTCTCTGAGCGCACAGGGAACTTGGTGCGGCGGGCCGGGACAGGACGTGCTGGACTCCTCGGAGCGCGACGGGAGCTTGGTGCGCCGAGCCGGGACAGGGCGTGCTGGACTCTCTGAGCGCATCGGGAGCTTGAGTGCGCGCGGCGAGCAGGACGTGCTGGACTCTCTGAGCGCACGGGGAGCTGGGCGCGGAGCCGGGCAGGACGTGCTGGACTCTCTGGAGCGCACGGAGCTGGGTGCGCTGGAGCAGGGACTGGACGCGTGTAGAAACCACTACACGGACTGGGATCTTGGAACACGGAACTGGAATCTTGGAACGGGAACAGGGATCTTGGAACGTGGAACAGGGATCTTGGAACGTGGAACAGGGATCTTGGAACGTGGAACAGGGATCTTGGAACGTGGAACAGGGATCTTGGAACGTGGAACAGGGATCTTGGAACGTGGAACAGGGATCTTGGAACGTGGAACAGGGATCTTGAACGTGGAACCGGGACTGGGACGTGTAGAAACCTCCACCCGGACCTGGGACCTGACACGGAGAGCCGACATACCTCCCAGCCAGCTCACTAACCCTGGCCTTACGGGTGAGTGGAGCCGAATCTCTCGGACTGGGCTGTGGATGCGTGCGAGATTCTGCCCGTAGGACCACAGGATAGCTTGGTCCCAAACGCGCACTGGAGGCCTGGCTCGCAGAGCTGGCACCACTCTCCCAGGTAGCACACAGACCTCGGCCCGACCCATGAGTGGCGCTGGGATCTCTCGACTGGGCTGCGGACACGCATCCGGAGACACCGCACACGGAACTGGAGCAGGATATCCGGGTCCCAGGAGACGTGCCGGGACTTAGTGCGCAGCGATGGCACCACTCTTTCTGGCTGCACCCTTATTTTCCCCGACTGATGAGTGGAGCGGGAATCACTCGCACCGGCCTCTGAATCCCTATAGAAACCGTGCGCAACACTGCATAGCACGGCCTCCCTTCGCTGCGACGCTCTCCTACGCTCTCTCCATAAAGCACGAGGAGTTGGCTCAGGAGTCCCTCCTGAACCGGCCAACCCCCTCGTGTGCCCCCCCCCAAAAGTTTCTTGGGGCTGCCTTACGGGCTTCCGTGCCAGGCGAGTTCCAATGAACTTTTCTCTCTCCGGGGTCCATACGCCATATAAGTCCTCATAGCTCCCACGCTCAGTCCTCGCACACCTGCGCTGCTCCTTTTCCCAAGAGCTAAGCTCCCGGGTCTCTCGCTGCTTGGTCTTTTGTGGGTGGGTTATTCTGTCACGATTCTCTACTGAACGGACAGACCAAGACGCAGCGATGTAGCCAGAATACATGATTTATTCACAGACGAGACGAGACGGAACAAAACAAGAAAACGATGAACAAGACGAGAGCCCTAACGCTAAATGCTAAACTAACACAAAGATAACTAAACCTAACCACGACGGAAGAAACCTAACTAAACCTCGAACGGCGAAACCTAACTAAACCTCGAACGGCGAAACCTAACTAAACCTCGAACGGCGAAACCTAACTAAACCTCGAACGGCGAAACCTAACTAGACAAGAACCCGACTGAACATGATGAACCTGACATGAACATACAATAACCCACCAACTAAGGTGCAATTCCCAAACATATAAATGGTTCCCAATTAGAGACAACGAGACTCAGCTGCCTCTAATTGGGAGCCATTAACCCAACATAGAACTAGACACCATAGAACTGTGAAAACCCCTAAACCAAAATGAACCCAAAGCGCTCCAGCCTGAAAACCCAGGCCTGGGCGTTACAATTAGTATGTAGTTTTTCTAGTAAGTAGTATAGGTAACACAGACATGGCCTCTATGTTCCAAAGTATATACCAGCATATACTTAGAATGCATGTCCATTGCCCAATGCACTACGTCATTTTACGTAGTATGCTGAAACAGAGCAGCATGCTACATTCAAATCAAAATCAAATCAAATTTTATTTGTCACATGTGCCGAACATAACAGGTGTACACCTTACAGTGAAATGCTTACTTACAAGCCCTTAAACAACAATGCAGTTTAAGAAAATACCCACAAAAAAAAGAGTTAAGAATAACAAATAATTAAAGAGCAGCAGTAAATAGCAATAGCGGGGCTATATACAGGGGGTACCGGTACAGAGTCAATGTGTGGGGGCAGTCCTTGTCGAGGTAATTGAGGTAATATGTACATGTAGGTAGAGTTATTAAAGTGACTATGCATAGATAATAACAGAGAGTAGCAGCAGCGTAGAAGAGGGTGGGGGCAATGAAAATAGTCCGCGTTGCCATTTGATTAGCTGTTCAGAAGTCTTATGGCTTGGAGGTAGAAGCTGTTTAGAAGCATTTTGGACCTAGAATTGGCGCTCCAGTACCGCTTGCCGTGTGGTAGCAGAGAGAACAGTCTATGACTAGAGTGGCTGGAGTCTTTGACAATCTTTAGGGCCTTCCTCTGACACCGCCTTGATGGCAGGAAGCTTGGCTCCGGTGATGTACTGGGCCATACGCACTACTCTCTGAAGTGCCTTGCGGTCGGAGGCCGAGCAGTTGCCATACCAGGCAGTGATGCAACCAGTCATGATGCTCTCGATGGTGCAGCTGTATAACCTTTTGAAAATCTGAGGACCCATGACAAATCTTTTCAGTCTCCTGAGGGGGAATAGGTTTTGTTGTGCCCTCTTCACAACAGTCTTGGTGTGTTTGGACCATGTTGGTTTGTTGGTGATGTGGACACCAGGGAACTTGAAGGTCTCAACCTGCTCCACTACAGCCCCGTCGATGAGAATGGGGGTGTGCTCGTCCTCCTTTTCCTGTAGTCCACAATCATCTCCTTTGTCTTGATCACGTTGAGGGAGAGGTTGTTATCCTGGCACCACACGGCCAAGTCTCTGACCTCCTCCCTATAGGCTGTCTCATCGTTGTCGGTGATCAGGCCAACCACTGTTGTATCATCAGCAAACTTAATTATGGTGTTGTAGCCGTGCCTGGTCGTGCAGTCATGAGTGAACAGGGAGTACAGGAGGGGACTGAGCATGCACCCCTGAGGGGCCCCCGTGTTGAGGATCAGCGTGGTTGATGTGTTGTTACCTACCCTTACCACCTGGGGGAGGCCCATGGATCTGTTGGTGCGGTATGCAAATTGGAGTGGGTCTAGGGTTTCTGGGATAATGATGTTGATGTGAGCCATGACCAGCTTTTCAAAGCATTTCATGGCTACAGATGTGAGTGCTATGGGACTGTAGTCATTTAGACAGGTTACCTTAGTGTTTTTGGGCACAGGGACTATGCTGGTCTGCTTTAAACGTGTTGGTATTACAGACTCAGACAGGGAGAGATTGAAAATATCAGTGAAGACACATGCCAGTTGGTCAGCGCATGCTCGGAGTACACGTCCTGGTAATCCATCTGGTCCTGCGGCCTTGTGAATGTTGACCGGTTTAAAGGTCTTACTCACATCGGATGCGGAGAGCATGATCACACATTCGTCCGGAACAGCTGATGCTCTCATGCATGTTTCAGTGTTACTTGCCTCGAAGCGAGCATAGAAGTTATTTAGCTCATCTGGTAGGCTCGTGTCACTGGGCAGCTCTCGGCTGTGCTTCCCTTTGTAGTCTGTAATAGTTTGCAAGCCCTGCCACATCCGACGAGCGTCGGAGCCGGTGTAGTACAATTCAATCTTAGTCCTGTATTGACGCTTTGCCTGTTTGATGGTTCGTCGGAGGGCATAGAAGGATTTCTTATAAGCTTCCAGGTTAGAGTCCCGCTCCTTGAAAGCGGCAGCTCTACCCTTTAGCTCAGTGTGAATGTTGCCTGTAATCCATGGCTTCTGGTTGTCACTGTGGAGACGACGTCCTCGATGCACTTATTGATAAAGCCAGTGACTGATGTGGTGTACTCCTCAATGCCATCAGAAGAATCCAGGAAAATATTCCAGTCTGTGCTAGCAAAACAGTCCTGTAGTTTAGCATCTGCTTCATCTGACCACTTTTTTATAGACCGAGTCACTGGTGCTTCCTGCTTGAATTTTTGCTTGTAAGCTGGAATCAGGAGGATAGAATTATGGTCAGATTTGACAAATGGAGGGCGAGGGAGATCTTGTACGTGTCTCTGTGTGTGGAGTAAAGGTGGTCTAGAATGTTTTCCCTCTGGTTGCACATATAACATGCTGATAGAAATTAGGTAAAACTGATTTAAGTTTCCCTGAATTATAGTCCCCGGCCACTAGGAGTGCCGCCTCTGGATGAGTGTTTGCTTATGGCGGTATCCAGCTCATTGAGTGCGGTTTTGGTGCCAGCAGCAGTCTGTGGTGGTAGACAGCTACGAAAAATACAGATGAAAACTCTCTAGGCAGATAGTGTGGTCTACAGCTTATCATGAGATACTCTACCTCAGGCGAGCAAAACCTCAAGACTTCCTTAGATATTGTGCACCAGTTGTTGTTTACATATACGCATAGGCCCCGGCCCCGTGTATTACCAGAGGCTGCTGTTCTGTCCTGCCGATAGAATGTATAACCCGCCAGCTGTATGTTCTTAATATCATCGTTCAGCCACGACTCGGTGAAACACAAGATATTCATCACAAGGCACCCTGATATTTTTCGTCGAAATCTCAGTTTCCTTCTCCAGCGAATGATGAGGATCTGTTCCTGTTCGGGTGTCTGTAGTAATATCCCTCCCATCCGACTCATTGAAGAAAAACTCTGTCTAATCTGAGGTGAGTAATCGCAGTACCTGATGTCCAGAAGCTCTTTTCGGTCATAAGAGACGGTAGCAGCAACATTATGTACAAAATAAGTTACAACCAACCCAGAATTCTTTTTAAATAGCACGGTTGGTTAAGAGCCGATGAGACGGCAGCCATCCCCTCCGGTGTCAGACTGGGCAAGAAGTATGCTTCCCAGTAGTATGCTAGTGAGGACATTGAAACAGAACAGCATGCTACATTCCCAGTAGTATACTAGTGAGGACATTGAAACAGAATGGCAGGCTACATTCCCAGTAGTATACTAGTGAGGACATTGGAACAGAACAGCATGCTACATTCCCAGTAGTATACTAGTGAGGACATTGAAACAGAACAGCATGCTACATTCCCAGTAGTATACTAGTGAGGACATTGAAACAGAATGGCAGGCTACATTCCCAGTAGTATACTAGTGAGGACATTGAAACAGAACAGCATGCTACATTCCCAGTAGTATACTAGTGAGGACATTGAAACAGAACGGCAGGCTACATTCCCAGTAGTATACTAGTGAGGACATTGAAACAGAACAGCATGCTACATTCCCAGTAGTATGCTAGTGAATCCTGGAGGAAATATACAACAACTATCCATCACATTATTCCCAATAGTATTTGGCCTTTTAAAAAGACTCCTCCAGAGCCCATTTAAACTGGCACACCAATTAAAGGGATAAAACACGAAGGGCCATTAGCGCTCATTAGTCTGACGATGTGTCAGCGGCTGGAACAGATACCACCGACGGATCAATAGAACCACCACTACCAGTCATGGCATGTGTCACTTTGATTATGTCCTTAGCTGAACACAGATGAACACAGAGTCCTGGGCTGCAATCGTCTAGTTAAGTCTGAATTAAAGTAAATTGTTCACTGGCCACGACTTCATGGCGTTATACTGTACTTCTGATCATGTCCTGAGCTAAACACAGTCATGGGTTGCAATCGTCTAGTTTTGTCTGAATGACAGTAAATTGTTGGGGCGGATTTAGCACCAAAACCCCCGTGGTCAAACACTGCACTTTGGAGGAGGTAAAAACATGTAGGGCTCCATTTTACACACGCTTGGAGCCAGGCTCAACCAAAGACCCCTCCTAAAACTATATTATATGTTGTCTCTCTGGAACATCCTAGAGAAACCTCCCTATGTTGAAGTTCCATTCAAACAAATAGACAAAAGCATAATCATATACTCAAATCTATTGCAACAGTACAAAAATGCAACCTAGTACAAAATGTCTTGGAGCAAATGGCGATGGAACCTACTCTTCTGGAAAAGGAAGATATAATGCTCATCCCTGAGGGGGAAAAAAACATTCTCAATCTCGCGTCTTTGAAAATGTGGAATTAACATATAATTTGACCTAGCTAGAACAGTAGAGTCTACAACAGTAGAGTCTACAACAGCAGAGTCTACAACAGCAGAGTCTACAACAGTAGAGTCTACAACAGTAGAGTCTACAACAGCAGTCTACAACAGCAGAGTCTACAACAGTAGAGTCTACAACAGCAGAGTCTACAACAGTAGTCTACAACAGCAGTCTACAACAGCAGAGTCTACAACAGTAGAGTCTACAACAGTAGAGTCTACAACAGCAGAGTCTACAACAGCAGAGTCTACAACAGTAGAGTCTACAACAGTAGTCTACAACAGCAGAGTCTACAACAGCACAGTCTACAACAGCAGTCTACAACAGCAGAGTCTACAACAGTAGAGTCTACAACAGCAGAGTCTACAACAGTAGAGTCTACAACAGTAGAGTCTACAACAGCAGAGTCTACAACAGCAGAGTCTACAACAGCAGAGAATAACAATATTCTTGGCATTATGGCTCTGTGCCTCTGGCTGGCACACCTCTGGCTTTAGCAGGCTAACACTTCTGTCAGTTGGGGGACAAGGCAGCCGATGCCAGGGCTGGATGGTGCCTCTGGAAATCTACAGCGTGTTTGAAGTCCATCCACCCAATGAAATGGTGTTGAAATTTACAAAAATAGTACCCGGCTTCACTGTAAGCCGCCATGGCGCCATCTCTCTGTGGTCGTATAGGTTGGACAATTGGACCTCAGTCAAATTATTACTGTGGAATTGTACTGTAATATAGTGGAGATAAATGAAACTATCTGTCATCAGGGTCCTAGCACCTCACATACCCAATCCTACAACAAAACATTCCATCCCAGTGATACACCCCCCCTCCCCTTCTTCATCATCCATTGTGTCAACTCCATGTATGCCTTTCCCATTCATTCACTTAACTCTGTTGAGTAATAAAAGATGACTATCACACGCATTCATGAAGACTCCATGGGAAATGTAGTATGCACTCGTCTTTTCCATCTCTCTCTCTTGCTTTTAGTGTAAATGTTTGATTCCCTGGCTAGTTCTGTAGTAGAGAACATCTGATGATTTCTCCTGTGGCCGTTTCCCCCAATGGGGAGCTCCTCTTCACTCGGTCTGATTGCACTCATTTGCACATGGAAAGACCTGGACAGAACAGCGTGCCGCCACCTAGAGGCCTTGCGACTGAGAGTGCTTGACGATGGCAATGGAGTGGAAGTCTAAGAGGTGGAGAATTTACAGGAGACGTACAAATAGAAATGCTAGTTACCATGGCAACTTGACTGGTACACCCATGGCTACATTCAATATGGTCGCCTGTCCACCCTTCAAGCAACGTTGACTTAAATTAATGTCCGATCTAGTAAATCTAATTCTTATTTATTTATTTTTATTTTTTTACCCTTTTTCTCCCCCATTTCGTGGTATCCAATTGGTAGTTACTATCTTGTCTCATCGCTGTAACTCCCGTACGGACTTGAGAGAGGCGAAGGTCGAGAGCCATGCGTCCTCCGAAACACAACCCAACCAAGCCGCACTGCTTCTTGACACAATGTCCACTTAACCCAGAAGCCAGCCGCACCAATGTGCCGGAGGAAACACCGTACACCAGGCGACCGTGTCAGCGTGCACTGCGCCCGGCCTGCCACAGGAGTCGCTAGTGTGCGATGGGACAAGGATATCCCTGCGGCCAAACCCTCCCCAACCCTCCCCACTGGGCCAATTGTGCGCCGCCCTATGGGTCTCTCGGTCGCTGCCAGCTACGACAGAGCCTGGACTCAAACCCAGAATCTCTAGTGGCACAGCTAGCACTGCGATTCAGTGCCTTAGACCACTGTGCCACTCGGGAGGCCTAGTAACTCAAATTCTATGCTTAGACCACGACATCTTGACTGGTACAGTCATAGGTGCACTCAACATGGTCGCAGGTCCATCCATCACAGAACGTTGACTTGAATGGTAATGTCAGTTCCAGTCATTCTAGTGATATGGCACAGCCAACGCTGTACGTCAGTCAACTGGATCTGGGGATAGTGCAGTGATGATCTCACCTGAGGTCGAGGGTGGCCCGAGACCAGACAGGCTAGCTCCAGCGTCTCTCCCTCCCGGATGGTGTAGACACGCTCGGTATAGCGCTCCTCCTCGACGTTGCATGCATGGCCAGAGTGGATGATTCGGACTGTAGGAGGTGCTGTTGTGGAAGAAAATATCAAATAAATTAATGTCAGTTTCAATGAGAAACACAGATGTAACTTGTCATATCAATCCTTTTTAATAACGTGGAAAAATGGATTATATGACAGTCGATGAAATATAAACACATCTGGAGACCTTTTTGGTGACAGGCTTTTGACACGACAGGGTCATGGTAGCTAGCGAGCGGTGGCTAATTAACTGTGAACAACTTCAACTAGCTAGCTAACAAACTAGCTGTGGGGCAAAACAATTCAGATATGTAAAGTTAATTAGCTACTGCAACGCTCTTTGATAGCAAATGTAAATCTGGCTAGTCTCTTCACTAACGTTTTGATGTTTGTAATGTCTCCAATTTCCAAGTATGTAGAAGGGGCACAATATGTTGTGTGCATCACAGTTTTCCATCCGGGTAGTTGTTGTTGCCAATGCTAGTTTCAAGTGCTAGTTTTCAAGTTATCAAGTGTATATTTATTGAAATTGAAAGTGGATTACACTGGTAAAGTCAAACGTCACAACCCCTTCTATAACGCTCTGGTGACAAACACTTGTCTCCATTCATCGATATGGCTGCGATTTGCTACCACCGAAAATATAGTGGAGATTACCTATTATTTTGTTTTTGTAAGGACCCCAAAAAGGTTGTGAGAGAACCCATTCAAGTAAGTAAATACAATGTATTATTAGCTAGCTAGCTCATTATGAAAAGATTCTCCAGTTCCTAGAGGGGAAATCTTTGAGGACATGGATATGGAAAGCTGTGAAAGCATGTTTGCAGATGAAAAGAGAGGTTGCAAGAGACTAAGGGTATATCCTATATGCCATGGGTTATATGTGTAGGCCTACCTACAGTATGTTAGCAAAATACAGATAAACATCACACACAATGTATAAACCTATTACAATAGGAGCAGGCCAACCCTGCAGGTGTAGTTAACCTTTTATTTAACTAGGTGAGTCAGTTAAGAACAAATTAATATTTACAATGACGGCCTACCCCAGCCAAACCCGGACGACGCTGGGCCAATTGTGCACCGCCCTCTGGGACTCCCAATCACAGTGATACAGCTTGGATTCAAACCAGGTACTGTAATGATGCCCCTTGCACAGAGATGCAGTGCCTTAGACCGCTGCGCCACTCGGGAGCCAAATAACACCCCAGACTTTTATTCCAGCCCAGCAATAACACACCTGATTCAACTTATCAAACCTAATGAGTTGATAATCAAGTGTGCTATTGCTGGGCTGGTATAGAAGTCTGCTCCCCAAGTAGATCAGGGATCAGTGGAGCGAGGATGGCAACCGCTGGTATGGAGTTTCTTGTGTTCACCTGAAATGATGCTTTAGTACTAATAGCCTACTTGTTACCACTCCGTTATCTATTGTTGTTTAGACTGACATGTCTAATCTTCACATACCAGTTAGCTTATTTGTACATTTTGAAGTGATGAAGTGTTGATTCTTTGAAGTGAAGTCTTTAAAACTGTTTTTAGTTGTTAAACTATTATGCAAAATGAACTAGTGTCAATGAGGATTAATCACAATCATGCAATAAAGAGGGGGAAGAGTTCTGTCTGTAATGTGTCTGTGTTCCTGTGTTGTTTTCTCAAATCAACATGTCCTTTATGTTGCAAGATCTCTAATATGTTTGATTTGATTGTCACTCTCTCTCAATTCGTTTTTCTCCTGGTCAAGCCACATGTTCAGGAAAAAGGTCTGCCTCTGTGTTACCCGTGTGCAGTTACCTGCATCTCCACGGCTGGTGTAAAGCACGGCTGATGTAAAGCACGGCTGGTGTAAAGCACGGCTGGTGTAAAGCACGGCTGACTTGAGAGGAGCACGGTTTATGCAATAAACCAAGGATAGTATTCATCTTTGGAAACGGTAGATAAAAAAATAACCTTATCTTATTAGACTTCACAAAGTTGTGCACGGGAGACCGACGAGCCGGGATGTTTCCAATATTGATCCACCCCATATGAACAGCCAGAACTGAAGCTCTCAGTATCACAGAGCTGGAGCTTCAATGATATACTCATGACTCATTCCCACAAGTAGCTCTGAAATTAATGTAATTTTCTACTATTATTGAGGTAGCCTCCTATCGTGCAGAGTAGAGTAGTTTAGTGAGTGCAATGTGTTTGAAATGTGCTGTTTGAAATGAAAAGAATGGATTTAATGTTGAGAATGTGTATCGGGAGGCCATAACGCAACATAAGAACACTTTATGAGCTGGGAAAAGCTTTATGAGCAGTTTTTACTCATATTGTGGGGAGAAAAAAGTTCTGGTAATTTAGAAGCACAGGCCCGAAATAGCTAACGAGCTAAAGGTTAAGGCTGTTAAATCGGGTTGCACAACAAAGGGAAAAACTTAAAGTATTGTATTTCCTGTGTGCCAGCTGCCTGCAATGTACCCTGACCTACTTTTCTATTGTCTATTTTTAGAGAATGAGTCTCTTTTCCCCCCACATGACTCTGCTAATGTGGCCGTCCTGTGATGTCAGTCTTCTCTGTAGCATGCCTCACCAAAATATGGCCCCATAGGATGACAATGACGTGGGTCCCCATTTTCTTGGTTCAGTGAGTAGCATATGTTCAGGGGTATAACATATGGAAACATGTGCCTCTCAGAGAAAAGAGAGGCAAACAATTGGGACGTGTGTTCATGGAGTCTGCATTCGCCCACATAAAAAAAATACTAC
Source organism: Brachymystax lenok tsinlingensis (assembly GCA_030435695.1). NCBI lineage: Eukaryota > Metazoa > Chordata > Actinopteri > Salmoniformes > Salmonidae > Brachymystax > Brachymystax lenok. Next base: position 33,825,942 of record CM059808.1, on the reverse strand, counting down.
AGATTACTATAGAACTTACTATAAAATTCTATAGAATGCTGTAGTAAACTGTAGTAAACTGAAGTATCCCTCAATCGTGTAGTGCTTACTAAATCATTTTTATATCGATTGGGCTGCTAGCTAGCTTTAATGCTAGCTGCTAGCTTTGTCAATGCTGCTTTGATTTGAGCTGTCCTTGGGCAGCTCATGCCGGGGATTTCCTCTGAGGTTCTCCCTCGATTGTGTGGTGCTTACTATAGAATTGTGTATTATGCTATACTCCACACTGTAGTATCCCTTGATTTATTTGACTATTTAAAAACACAATACAACCCCAAATGTGGATACAATGCATTTAGAAATTTGTCGAGAATAACACAAAAAAATGTATTTAAAATGTATTTTGTCAAGGCCTGAGAAGACAGGCTGACGTGTTTTGTTTTTGTTTTGGTGTAGGGTTTTTTCCGTTCTAGGTTATCCATTTCTATGTTGGAGTAATGATTCCCAATTAGAGGCAGCTGAGTGTCGTTACCTCTAATTGGGAACCATATATATGTTTGCAGTTTGCACTAGGGGTTTGTGGGTTATTGTTTATGCATAGCTAAAGTGTTTCGTCTATGTTATATGTTGCGATCTTCGTTTTCGTTCGTTTTGTTGTTTTGTCCCAGTTACGTTGCATAAATAAAGCATGTATACTGGATACCTCGCTGCGCCTTGGTCTGTCCCTTCCGAAGATCGTGACAGTATTTCCATTGTGGCCCAACATGTTACAGCTAACCCACATGAAAAAAATACTACAGTATACTATGGTCTAATTACTGTAGTATTACTATATACTCTAGTTTTTACTGTAGTGTTTTTGCAGACATTACTGTAGTATACTACAGTATTTACTATAGTGCTTTTGCAGACATTACTGTAGTATACTACAGTATTTACTGTAGTGTTTTTGAAGACTTGACTAGTATTCTGCATTAGTCACTGTAATGTTTTTGCGGACATGACTGTAGTATATTGTAGTAACACTAGGGTTAGCTAAAATGGCATAACTACCACACTACGCCAATTAACGTGTTAATGAGAGGAACACCTCAACCAGAACATAAGACACTACACCAGTTACTGTTTAATGAGGAGAACACCTCAACCAGAACATAAGATACACCAGTTACTGTTTAATGAGGAGAACACCTCAACCAGAACATAAGATACACCAGTTACTGTTTAATGAGGGGAACACCTCAACCAGAACATAAGACACACCAGTTACTGTTTAATGAGGAGAACACCTCAACCAGAACATAAGACACTACACCAGTTACTGTTTAATGAGGAGAACACCTCAACCAGAACACAAGACACACCAGTTACTGTTTAATGAGGAGAACACCTCAACCAGAACATAAGACACTACACCAGTTACTGTTTAATGAGGAGAACACCTCAACCAGAACATAAGACACTACACCAGTTACTGTTTAATGAGGAGAACACCTCAACCAGAACATAAGATACACCAGTTACTGTTTAATGAGGAGAACACCTCAACCAGAACATAAGATACACCAGTTACTGTTTAATGAGGAGAACACCTCACTCCAGAACAAAAGACACTACACCAGTTACTGTTTAATGAGGGGAACACCTCAACCAGAACATAAGATGTCACACACGCTGAATACAACAGGTGTAGACCTTACTGTGATATGCTTACTTACAAATTCGTAAACCAACAATGCAGTTAAAAACTTATGGAGCGGCTCCAGAGGTGACGGTTTTGAAGGGTCTGGCGTGCCCAAAGTAAAATGCCTCCCACTCAGGCCCAGAAAATAGGATATGCACATAATTAGTACTATTGGATAGGAAACACTCTGAAGTTTCTAAGAGGTAAAATATTGTCTGTGAGTATAACAGAACTGATATAACAGGCGAAAACCCGAGGAATTTCTGTCCTGGAAAAAGTGTTTGACACATTGCCTCATTTTGAACCCCTCCCTATTGAAAACAGACATATGGGAGTAAGATTGCAGTACCTATTGCTTCCACTGGATGTCAACAGTCTCTAGACAGTGTTTGATGATGTTTAGTTGCTCTGGATGGTAATAGAAGAAGAATTTCGAACTGGTCATCGGATGTAAACAGAAGAGGATGCGCGTTCACGGGCTCGCACGCGCTGTGGTTTTTTCCTTTCCTATCGTCCAGTTTATAATCCGGTTGAAATATTATAGTAAATATACATAAAAGTGTTCCTAAGGATACATTATCAATGATGTTTGATTGTTCTTGGACAAGTGTATAGGTATAGGTTGAACGCGTTCTCTTCACGGTTCAATGGGCGAGTGGACGCTGTATTTTATGATCATAACGCGCCAACCAAACTGAGATTTATGGATATAATAAATTACTTTTTCTAGCGCCCCACCACTCCGTAAGTAGTTAAGAAAAATAAGTCTTAAGAAAGTATTTACTAAAATAAACTGAGGTAAAAAAAAATGAAAATAGAAAAGTAACGAATAATTAAAGAGCAAAAATAACAGTAGTGAGGCTATATACAGGAGGTACCGGTACAGAGTCAATGTGCGGGGGCACCGGTTAGTTGAGGTAATTGAGGTGATATGTACATGTACAGTACAAGACAAAAGTTTGGACACACCTACTCATTCAAGAGTTTTTCTTTGTTTTTACTATTTTCTACATTGTAGAATAATAGTGAAAATATCAAAACTATTAAATAACACATATGGAATCATGTAGTGACCAAAAAAGTGTTAAACAAATCAAAATATATTTTATATTTGAGATTCTTCAAAGTAGCCAACGTTTGCTTGATGACAGCTTTGCACACTCTTGGCATTCTCTCAACCAGAACATAAGACACACAGGTTTGTGACAGGCTACCTATTAAGTTGGGTCAACAGTTTTGTACTCCTTTTTTCTCCCAAATGTGGTATCCAATTGGTAGTTACAGTCCTGTCTCATCGCTGCAACCCCAGTACTGACTCGGGAGAGGCGAAGGTCGAGAGCCGTGCGTCCTCCGAAACACAATCCAACCAAGCCGCACTGCTTCTTGACAATGCCCACTTAACCCAGAAACCAGCTGCACCAATGTGTAGAAGGAAAACACTGTACACCTGGCGACCGTGTCAGCGTGCACTGCACCCGGCCCGCCACAGAAGTCACTAGTGCGCGATGTGACAAGGACATCCCTGCCGGCCAAAACCTCCCCTAACCCTCCCCTAACCCGTGCGATGCTGGGTCAATTGTACGCCGCCCCATGGGTCTCCCGGTCGTGACAGAGCCTGGACTTGAACACAGAATCTCTAGTGGACCACTGCGCCACTCGGGAGGCCCTAGAAGAAACAAAGTTGTTTAAACCTTAGAGGATTAGCTTGTTTGACAGAAATAACGCACATTAACAAGAGTACACCAAAATGACTTTGATCTGTTACTTCCACTAGATAGCTTTCTGAAATACAACAGTGCTGGCCAAGTTCACAAGAGGACTAAGAACAAACAATACTGTTCTTCTGATGGTAGAAAATAAATAACAGTTAACCACTGCATTTACATAAACAGTAGATATTTTAGAAATACAAATTACTTTACTTAAAGGGTCACTATTGGAGGGCACTGCCAATAAACTGCCTGGACCTCAAACCAGCAAAGCCTCTCCAAACAAACCAACTGAAAACAGAAGGACATTATTGCAGTGGTTTTACATAATGAACATCTTGAATATTGTAACATGAATAAACTCACTGATGGTAAAACGAACACATACAATTCAGAACAATCGACCACACTCCAAACATTTCTTCAAGACAGCATGGTCACAAAACGGTTGCTCACAGAAATCAACCAACAGCAACAACGTACAGTCTATACACACAAAGGACCTTCCAGGTACAGAGCTCTCACCTGAACATGACCAAGCGGTGCTTATATACGTTTCTCTTCTTCTTCGTGGTTTAACGGTGGGTTGGCATCCAATATGTTGCATTACCACCCCCAACTGAACTATAATATAAATCCATGACACTTGGTGATACAATCCATTCATTAAAAACCTACTCCCCCACTCCCTTTGACCCGATCTGCTCTGGGACACCACCACTCAACACACCCTGGAACTCTTCTGAAGTCAAATCTCCTACCCCCAAATACGTCCCTGCAGCTGCCACCACAACATCTATTTTCTGTGACTTGTGTTTCATCTCTGTGATACAGTTGATAACCATTGCTATGAACGCTAACAAGCCAACCTTACTGAAGCATAAAGTAAATCACTCGTTGGCCTATCCCTCTGTTCTGGCACAGATCTACTACTCACAGGGATCCTCTCAGAATCCCTCACCCTTGACCCGTCCTCCTCTACTTTCTTCACTGCTTCAGCATATGACATCTTCTGCACTACTCTGACTCTGGCCACCTCAACCTGCCTCTCTCGCACTGGACACTTCCGATCCCCAGCAACATGGACACCCCTACAGTTGACACACAACTTTATCCACCAAAACTACACAATCCTCTATCCCATGCTGTCCTGCACACTTCCCACATCTTGGAATCTCTCTCCAACACACTGCTGCGACATGACCATAAAAGTTGCACCTGAAACAGCTCAGTGGATTCAACACAAACACTCTAACAGGATAACTGATATATCCTAACATGACTTTGTCTGGTAAAGACTCTGACTCAAACCTCAAAGACTGACAATGTTTCACAACGCTTACCACTGGGTCTGCATCACAGCAAATGGCGGGCGTCACAAACACCAGGAAACTTCAATTGCTCCACCTCCACACTTAACGCTACCCCCGAAATCACTCCTTTCAATGGTGCCCTGTTCCTACGGGGAAAGCAAGAAACCGATCTAGACCCAAGTTGCAAGGCGACAGAGCGCCCGCTCCCTCTGGGCAGGAGAAACACAAACAAATATCACAAGTCCACTACAGGTTACCTTCACTGATTCAACTCCACCCAGATCCTTTCCCACCCACCCTTAAAAAACACGAGTGACATCAGTCTGCTGGTCAGCCAACGAAAAGCAGCATTTAAAGTTCATATGAAAGAAAAGCCAATATTCCTCAAATCTCCAGCGGCTAGTTGCGGTTCTTAGTAGACTACTACTATCAGACTACTATGCTATGAATCCCTTTTTTTTTGCTGTCAAAAACTGTGAATCTATGTCATTATTTTGTTTTACTTTACTGAATTAAACTAATTGTTTAAACAACAATGTGCAGAAAGTGTGGTTTCACATAAAACAATTATAAAAATAATATGCCTTAGCTGGAATTCAACCCCATTGCCCGTTGTCTGAGTGTTCTCTTCCCAGAGACCCCAGCTCTACCTGCTAAGCTACCGTTCAGGTGACGCTACATTACATTTCTTTACTACATTGTAAGGTGTTCAGTCGAGGCCGGTGTTTGAAAGCAACTTGGAATCGAAGAAAGTACCAGAACCACGGCAGAATCTCGCATTTTGTCAAACAGTTTGAAAAACCACGTGATAAAAAAAATGACGCTTTGGACGTCGTTGAACATCGGTACATTGTGTCAGATCAGTAGTGCTTTGAAACGAGCATCGGTCCATTGTGTCGGATCAGTAGTGCTTTGAAACGAGCATCGGTCCATTGTGTCGGATCAGTAGTGCTTTGAAACGAGCATCGGTACATTGTGTCAGATCAGTAATGCTTTGAAACGAGCATCAGTCCATTGTGTCAGATCAGTAATGCTTTGAAACGAGCATCGGTCCATTGTGTCGGACCAGTAGTGCTTTGAAACGAGCATCGGTCCATTGTGTCAGATCAGTAGTGCTTTGAAACGAGCATCGGTCCATTGTGTCGGATAAGTAATGCTTTGAAACGAGCATCGTCCATTGTGTCGGATCAGTAGTGCTTTGAAACGAGCATCGGTCCACTGCGTCGGATCAGTAATGCTTTGAAACGAGCATCGGTACATTGTGTCAGATCAGTAATGCTTTGAAACGAGCATCAGATCATTGTGTCAGTAGTGCTAAGGACAAGCCTTTTACCTTATAGAAGAGGATAAGAAGAGGACTCCCAAACCGACTCCCAAACCATTGTTTGATATCGGTCACTAATGGCTGTGAAATGCTAACGGCTCAGACAAGGTAAAAATCTATCGTTCAGCCCCTGAACAAGACCCACTGTTCCTAGGCTGTCATTTAAAATAAGAATTTGTTCTTACAGTTTTTTACAATCACTTTGGCACTAATTTCAGAACCTTGATGCCATTTTTCAAAACTCTAGACACAAAACTCACAAACGATGATCAAAATGTACATTTCTCAAAACTCTGGACACTTTTTCCAATTGGTTGGATACAATACACATAAAGCTAAGATCATGTGTTCATTGAACTAAAATCACCTGTTCAAAATCACCTGTTCAACTTAACATCAAAGTATTACCATTTCAAAATGCAATTCGCACATCTGAGATGACTGTCTATTCATTTCATTACAATGATCTAACTATCAACTGATACAACTGATAAAAATGATAAGTAACTGTTGCATTACTCTTAATGCATAGTTTTATGGAAACTGACGAGCAATATTCCATGTTTAGATCATGAAAGTTTCAGGATAACGAGATCCATTGACACCAATTACCGTGGAACATGAACCAAATGGACTACATTATCTATGGATGTAATATTTCATCATCATTCTTTATCAGACACTGTTTCTATGGTCCCATGTACCACTTTTCCAGACCATGTTTTCAGATTTGACATTACTGTACACTTTATTAGGTACACCTATCTAGTACTGGGTAGGACCCCCTTTTGCCTCCACAACAGCTTGAATTATTCACGGTGTTGTACGTTAAGAGATGCCCATCTGTACACCACTGTTTTAAACAGCTGTTGTTTGAGCATTTGTGTCCTTTCTGTTGAGTCTGGACATTCTCCTTTGACCTCTCTCATTAACAAGGTGTTTTTGCCCACAGAACTGCCGCTCACTGAATGTGTTTTGTTTATAACACCATTCTCTGTAAACTCTAGAGACTGTAATGCGTAAAAATCTCTACTCTATATACTCTATATATTAAGTTGCAGGCAGCCACATAATTCTCTGTTCGAAGGAGCAGACTATTTGCATTAACACGCAGGTGTACCTAATAAAATGGCCGGTGAGTGTATGTATGCAGGCCCTTGTAATTGCTTTTCCAATACTGCCAACCCGTTAATGATGATTGACTTCACATTGTGGTACGAGTATATAGTGAAATGAGTGGTATCCACCTACAACAACATAGCGATAACATGGAGCCGGCAGGTGGTCCAGGTCACAATAGAGGTCAAGCAGTGGGAGGAGGAAGACGAGGAAGACGTGGTGGTCAAAGGAATGGCAGGGGACAAGCACCCCTTCTGAGAGGTGGACGTGGGCCTCGTTTGAGAGGTGTGGGGGAACTTGGTAGAGGACAAGGCCACGGACCAAGACAGCGGCAGCAACAGCAGAGAGTGTCCAATGAAATCCGAGCAATAGTTGTAGACCATGTCGTAAATCCTGGCATGACAATAACTGAAGCAGCTACGATGATTCAACCAAATCTCAGAAGATCAACTGTGGCCACAATCATCAGAACTTTCCGCAATGAGAACCGGTAAGTCTTCAGCATGTACTGAACATTAGGCTACTCTCCATTGTCAAATTGCAGAATTGAGACTAGGCCAAATAGGGGAGGCAGAGGCCAATTTGGTTCGGGCCAGAAATGATATTTGCCTTACAGCAAATTCGGCAGCACATCTTGGACAATGATGACATGTTCAACAATGTGGAAGCCATAAGTTTGCAGACTATTGCAGGCATGCTGAAAAGGCACCAGGTGCCTCTAAAACAGATATACCATGTGCCTTTTGAAAGAAATGCAGACAGAGTGAAGCAACTGAGGACTGAGTATGTTCAGGTATGTTCAGTTTCAGGATACCTGTTGTGAAAAATTCCCCCCAAATTCTCCATCATTGTAATCAGTAATTCTCTTTCCAAAATGTATTTTTAAAGGGTGATGGAGCTGGATGCTGATGAAAACATCACAAATTCCTCTTTTTGGATGAGGCAGGCTTCAACCTGGCCAAGACAAGGAGGAGAGGTCGGAATTTCATTGGCCGGCGGGCAACCATCCAAGTACCTGGACAACGTGGGCCAACATCACCATGTGTGCGACCTCGTATTGGATCATATAATGCAGCTCTCCTTGTAACCTTCCTTATGAGATAAATCAGGTCTGTAGAGCTGATGGCGTGACCTATGTCATTGTGTGGGATAATGTCAGGTTCCACCATGCTGAAATGGTGCAAGCATGGTTTAAGGCCCATCCACAATTTACCACCCTGTACTTACCCCCATACTTTCCTTAGCCCGATTGAGGAATTTTTCTCCACATGGAGGTGGAAGGTACAGTGGGGCAAAAAAGTATTTAGTCAGCCACCAATTGTGCAAGTTCTCTCACTTAAAAAGATGAGAGAGGCCTGTAATTTTCATCATAGGTACACTTCAACTATGACAGACAAAATGAGGAAAGAAAATCCAGAAAATCACATTGTAGGATTTTTAATGAATTTATTTGCAAATTATGGTGGAAAATAAGTATTTGGTCACATACAAACAAGCAAGATTTCTGGCTCTCACAGACCTGTAACTTCTTCTTTAAGAGGCTCCTCTGTCCTCCACTCGTTACCTGTATTAATGGCACCTGTTTGAACTTGTTATCAGTATAAAAGACACCTGTCCACAACCTCAAACAGTCACACTCCAAACTCCACTATGGCCAAGACCAAAGAGCTGTCAAAGGACACCAGAAACAAAATTGTAGACCTGCACCAGGTTGGGAAGACTGAATCTGCAATAGGTAAGCAGCTTGGTTTGAAGAAATCAACTGTGGGAGCAATTATTAGGAAATGGAAGACATACAAGACCACTGATAATCTTCCTCGATCTGGGGCTCCACGCAAGATCTCACCCGTGGGGTCAAAATGATCACAAGAACGGTGAGCAAAAATCCCAGAACCACACGGGGACCTAGTGAATGACCTGCAGAGAGCTGGGACCAAAGTAACAAAGCCTACCATCAGTAACACACTACGCCGCCAGGGACTCAAATCCTGCAGTGCCAGACGTGTCCCCTGCTTAAGCCAGTACATGTTCAGGCCCGTCTGAAGTTTGCTAGAGAGCATTTGGATGATCCAGATGAGGATTGGGAGAATGTCATATGGTCAGATGAAACCAAAATAGAACTTTTTGGTAAAAACTCAACTCGTCGTGTTTGGAGGACAAAGAATGCTGAGTTGCATCCAAAGAACACCATACCTACTGTGAAGCATGGGGGTGGAAACATCATGCTTTGGGGCTGTTTTTCTGCAAAGGGACCAGGACGACTGATCCGTGTAAAGGAAAGAATGAATGGGGCCATGTATCGTGAGATTTTGAGTGAAAACCTCCTTCCATCAGCAAGGGCATTGAAGATGAAACGTGGCTGGGTCTTTCAGCATGACAATGATCCCAAACACACCGCCCGGGCAACAAAGGAGTGGCTTCGTAAGAAGCATTTCAAGGTCCTGGAGTGGCCTAGCCAGTCTACAGATCTCAACCCCATAGAAAATCTTTGGAGGGAGTTGAAAGTCCATGTTGCCCAGCGACAGCCCCAAAACATCACTGCTCTAGAGGAGATCTGCATGGAGGAATGGGCCAAAATACCAGCAACAGTGTGTGAAAACCTTGTGAAGACTTACAGAAAACGTTTGACCTCTGTCATTGCCAACAAAGGGTATATAACAAAGTATTGAGATAAACTTTGTTATTGACCAAATACTTATTTTCCACCATAATTTGCAAATAAATTCATAAAAAATCCTACAATGTGATTTTCTGGATTTTTTTCCCTCATTATGTCTGTCATAGTTGAAGTGTACCTATGATGAAAATTACAGGCCTCTCTCATCTTTTTAAGTTGGAGAACTTGCACAATTGGTTGCTGACTAAATACTTTTTTGCCCCACTGTATATGATAGGCGCCCTCACGAACAAGCCACCCTTCTCCAGGCCATGGATGATGCATGCAATGACATCACGGCAGACCAGTGTCAGGCCTGGATTTGCCATATTCGAAGATTCTTCCAAAGATGTTTGGCTAATGAAAACATCCATTGTGATGTGGATGAGAACCTGTGGCCAAATCCACAAGACAGGGTTGATGGAAATATAGAAGTACAGTAATCAATCCTTTGTTCTGCTTTTTACAGTAAGCCAGGTGAGGAACACTGCAGATGACGTTTTACTGTAGTTTCTTTCTTTTTTGTAGCTAATTATTTTTGCTTTGATTCAAAGAAACCTATGTTGTGATTTTATTGTATTTCATCAATACATTTCAGATTTTGTTCAATGATTCCACTGTGTCTGTAGTATTCTCTCTACTAGTCCTTTTACAGTGATGTAATTACATGTAGTACCATAATGAAACATGTATCACATATTTTGTACTACAATATATAATGATTGTACAAACAACTACACAGTGAAACTATCGGTATCTTGTGTGTGGGTGATCTAAATTACAGTTTTTTACAGTCGCTAGGACACATTTCTCAATACTTAAGTCACTTTTTCAAAACTCTTCACACAGTTCTCCTAACCAACTTTCAGCTCGGCACAGCAGTTCATTTCACATTCAAAATGCACTAAAACTACCAAATCACTTCATACATGTCTCAAATCAACACATTCTTCCACAACACTAGCAAAGGTTGACAGCCAACAAACACACTTTGTCACCCACAAAACAATGACCTAAAAAACACTAACAACATGTAGCATTATACAATGTTTTCTTGTGTAAAACAAGGACACATCTCTGTTTATAATTCACTGCAATATATGTTACTGGAATGAATCAGACATGATGCAGAATGCTTCAATATATTTTATGTCTTTTATTTATTTTTTTGCAGTGAGTAATTCCAAAATACAAGAGGTTGTATACACACCATCAACTGATACAGATACAATAGTAATGCTAATCTACTCGGTCTTCTCCATTTGGCCACAGGTTCTCATCCACATCACATCTTATGTCATCTAGGGCAATACACCTAGGAAAGAATCTTCTGGCATGCCTGATCCATCCCTGGCAATCTTCTGCTGATATGTCCAGGCATCCAGCATTCATTGCATCCAGGAGGGACATTTGATCATGTGGATGGTGGTCATAAACCTTCCACCTCCATGAGGAAAATAATTCCTCTATGGGGTTGAGGAATGGAGAGTAAGGTGGGAGGAAAAGTGACACCATTCTGGGATGGGCTGCAAACCACTCAGTGACTGCAGGAGTGGTGAAATGCCACATTGTCCCATACAATTATAAATGTTGGCTGATTTCTTCTCTCTGCATCCCTTTCCTCACCTAGCACAACCCTTCCATAGAGATCATGCAGGAACGCAAGGAGACGTTCAGTGTTGTATGGCCCAATTAGTGGTTTGTGTAACAGCAGTCCATCAGTGGATATTGCTGTGCACATTGTGATGTTGGCACCCCTCTGGCCCGGGACATCCACTGTGGCTCTCTTCCCAATCACATTCCTCCCTCGTCGCCGTGTTTTGGCCAAGTTGAAACCCGCCTCATCCACAAAGATGAAAATGTGGGGTGTTTGCCTGCCTTCAATCTCCATGACTCTCTAAAATAAATCCACAAGGCAACATAAGCTGTTACAGTAGTAAACATTACCTAAAAATATGTCTTTGTGTGTGTTTGGTTTTGTTTAAAAACAGTTCTGTATTTTATTGTGATCTTACCTGGACATATTGGTTCCTGAGTTGCTTGACATGTTCAGAGTTCCTCTCAAAAGGCACAGTGTACAACTGTTTCATCCTGACCTGATGTTTTTCAGGACTCTAGAAATAGTTGTTATGCTTACACTGTGAATATTTGCAAAAGTAACGTTGTCTGCCAAGACTCTGTCTCGAATCTCAGTGAGTTTTATGCCATTGTTTCTGATGACCATATCAACAATGGCAGTTTCCTGCACATCAGTGAGCATCCTTCCTCTCCCACCTGTGTGAGGTAACCGTTGAGTCCTAAGCAGAAATGCAAAAGCAATTACACACAAGTATATTTACTTCTGTAATGTGCAACTCAGTCATATGCCCTTGCAGAATACAAGTTACCTGTTGGTTTGCCGGAAAACTCTAACAATAGATGCCACTGTTGAGCGTTGCAAATTTGGCTGCACTCTCTGACCAGCTTCTCTCATTGAGAGACCATGATTTACTACATGATCAATTACAGTAGCTCTGATCTCATCTGAGACTACAGCTCTTGATCTTCCTCTTATTCTTCTTCCACCACGCATACGTATTCCTCGCCCCCTCCCAGCCACTCTTCTTCCTCTTTCAGCCACTTCTCTATTTCTGGCTGGGTTCATGTTTACATCACAATACAAAACTATTCAGCAGTTGTCTCCTTTTGTAATGAAATTGAAAGAGTAACACCTGTGTAGATGTTCATCTACAATGAGAATCAGCTGTGGTTGGTCCAATTGTTTTTATAGCATTTAATTTTAAGATTTAAAAAATATTTCATTAAAATATTACAGTAGAAATGTAGCAAATTGCTGTCTTATTCAGTTTTGTATTATGTTATTGTTTTGAACATAAGTTTAACAGTTTTGAAAACAGTATATAAGCATGTGCAAATTGGCCTGTAGGTACACAGAGTTTTGGCGGTTGTTGTGTCGAAGTGAGAAAAGAGTTAATGTAATTTGAAAGATGTAGTCATTGAATGCATTTTGTGCCAAAGCAATGATAAATGATCCACAGTTTAGCCCACATATACTTCTGTTGTGCTCACTGTGTGAAGAGTTTTGAAAAAGTGACCTAAGTATTGAGAAATGTGTCCTAGCGACTGTAAAAAAACTGTAATGTTCCTATGGTATTTCATGATAAATGAGTTATTTGAACCAATGATTCTGCTAGTGCAAGGTTTCTTTAAAGATATGAATGCACAATGCAATGTTTTGAACATTGGACAGCCTGTGTTACAAGTGATGACCTTTTTGAGTTTTGTGTCTAGAGTTTTGAAAAATGACCACAAGGTTCTGAAATTAGTGCCAAAGTGATTGTAAAAAACTGTAACTGACTTGCCTAGTTGAATATAGGTAAAAAAAATAAAATGAGTCTATTGATCTGTTCCCTTTGGTACTAGTAGTTTTAATGGACACATGTTAAACCTCTACAGGATCGGTGGGTCCCCCCATGGGATGGGTGAGCTAACGTAGGCTAATGCGATTAGTGTGAGGTTGTAAATAACAAGAACATTTCCCAGGACATTTCTGATATTGGCAGAAAGCTTAAATTCTTGTTAATCTAACTGCACTGTCCAATTTACAGTCGCTATTACAGTGAAATAATACCATGCATTGTTTGAGGAGAGTGCACAGTTATGAAGTTCTTAATAAATCAATTATGGCACATTTGGGCAGTCTTGATACAACATTTTGAACAAAAATACAATGGTTCATTGGATCGGTCTGAAACTTTGCACATACACTACAAAATCTAAATTGCACCTGGGCTGGAATAATATATGATGTCCTTTCTCTTGCATTTCAAAGAAAAACGCATGTTTTTTTCTTTTTATTATCTTTTACCAGATCTAATGTGTTATATTGGGGCGGCAGGTAGCCTAGTGGCTAGAGCATTGGACTAGTAACCGAAAGGTTGCAAGATCAAATCCCCGAGCTGACAAGGTAAAACATCTGTCGTTCTGCCCCTGAACAAGGCATTTAAAACACTGTTTCTAGGCTGTCATTGAAAATAAGAATGTGTTCTTAACTGGCTAGCCTAGTAAAATATATATATTTTTTTAAACATTCCTCTCACATTTCCACAAACTTAAAAGTGTTTCCTTTCAAATGGTATCAAGAATATGCATATCCTTGCTTCAGGTCCTGAGCTACAGGCAGTTCGATTTGGGTATGTCACTTTAGGCGGAAATTGAAAAAAAGGGTCCGATCCTTATTAATAAATGTTGCACTTTTTTATGCATTGCCTTGTTATGCTCACTAGGCCTGCTTTATGGCATTCCCTGCCATGTATCATCTCCAGTACCTGAATCTAGAAAGACTGAACTGCATCTCTGCCTCCGCCTGCTCTTTACCCGGAGTTCTTCAGTAGATGGGTATCACCGTAACCATAACCTAAACCTCAATCAGTTAGTCTTGTAACTGAAGAATGTGTGACAGACTAGGAACCAAAGTTTTGGTCAGTTTTCCTGGGCCCCCATTTTAGAGGAGGACGTGTAGAACATGTATAAAAGCACCCTTTGGTCATGTTCAGGTGAGAGCTCTGTACCTGGAAGGTCCTTTGTGTGTATAGACTGTAAGTTGTTGGGTTATTTCTGTGAGCAACCATGTTGGCTTGAATATTTTTTTATTTTACCTTTATTTAACTAGGCAAGTCAGTTAAGAACAAATTCTTATTTACTATGACGGCTTACCAGGTACAGTGCATTAACTGCCTTGTTCAGGGGCAGAACAGCAGATCACCTTGTCAGCTCGAGGATTCAATCCAGCAACCTTTCGGCTACTGGCCCAACGCTCTAACCACTAGGCTACCTGCCACCCCAAAAATGTTTGGCTTGTGGTCGATATGTTGAGTTTGACCATCAGTAAGTTTATTCATGTGTGACAATATTTAAGATGTTCATTATGTATAGTATTCCCTTTAGTGTTTTTGCGGACATTACTGCAGTATTCACTGCAATAATATCCTTTTGTTTCAGTTGGTTTTGTTTGGAAAAACACTACAGTGAATACTATGGTGTATATATAAAGTAATACTAGAGTATTTAGACCACAGTATTTTGTCGTGCGGATCCAAATTGAATAACTTGGATTAAAGGCTAGTGTTTTGAGCCAGCTCAAATGTTTTTTCTTTACAAATCTGACATTCTATCAGTGCCAAGCTGTCTGTGTGGGGTTCTGGGAAGGTCCTATCATACCAGCAGCCAGAACATGATTGCCAGTTAACTTTTGGTGCAGTCATCATGGTATAATACTTGCTGTCTATCTCTGACTACAACCCATCTCACTACCTCTGACTACAACCCAGCTCTCTACCTCTGACTACAACCCATCTCACTACCTCTGACTACAACCCAGCTCTCTACCTCTGACTAAAACCCATCTCACTACCTCTGACTACAACCCAGCTCTCTACCTCTGTCTACAACCCAGCTCTCTACCTCTGACTACAACCCATCTCACTACCTCTGACTACAACACATCTCGCTACCTCTGACTACAACCCATCTCACTACCTCTGACTACAACCCATCTCACTACCTCTGACTACAACCCATCTCACTACCTCTGACTACAACCCATCTCACTACCTCTGACTACAACCCAGCTCTCTACCTCTGACTACAACCCAGCTCTCTACCTCTGACTACAACCCATCTCACTACCTCTGACTACAACCCATCTCTCTACCTCTGACTACAACCCATCTCACTACCTCTGACTACAACCCATCTCACTACCTCTGACTACAACCCAGCTCTCTACCTCTGACTACAATCCATCTCACTACCTCTGACTACAACCCAGCTCTCTACCTCTGACTACAACCCAGCTCTCTACCTCTAACTACAACCCAGCTCTCTACCTCTGACTACTACCTCTGACTACAACCCATCTCTCTACCTCTGACTACAACCCAGCTCTCTACCTCTGACTACAACCCAGCTCTCTACCTCTGACTACAACCCAGCTCTCTACCTCTGACTACAACCCAGCTCTCTACCTCTGACTACAACCCAGCTCTCTACCTCTGACTACAACCCATCATGGATACAGGAGAAGTAAATATATATTTGAGGTCAAGGGATCCATGCGATGTCTTATTCATGAAGCTAGATCTGCATATGTCACTGAAACGTCAACACAGTAGCTACATGAACTCTGCAGTAAATTGAAATTGAAAGTCTGGACGAACAGCAACATCGTCGCTGAACTGAATGTGTTAATTTGCATATCAAATTCAGCTTTCAAAAGGATTTGTTTTCATTTAATTAAACACTGTCATTCGCATCTGACATATTTTTGGTGGTGTAATTGTTGGACTCACTTCTCTGACATGAACTGAACAGACATCTGAGCGTTTCAGAAGCAGCGGAGGGAGTGGCAAACCAAGTACCAGAACAATAATAGGAACAAACATAGCCACTCTAACTCTGCACATTGGCAACTGAGTTGGTTAATGGTTATCACTTTGAGCTCGCTAGACCCAGGATGGCAGAAGTGGGACAGTACTACTGCTTCTCTAAAAAACCTAATACAGAAACCATTAACCAACGACAAACTTGTATGAGCAACAACCATAAATACAAGGGGATGGGAAATGGATCTACATATTTACAGTGAATGACACAAATCCCAGCTTTGTCAAAGCTAGCGACTGTTTTAGCTGGACTGGGTCACAATGGGTCCACACACACACCCACCCACTGGACACACACACACACACACACACACACACGAGCCACAGCCCCATTTGGACCTGTAATCCCCTTTTTACAGTGAGCTCCTCTCTATCTTCTCAATCACTCTAATCAACAGTGGGGCCAGGAGGATAATAGCCCTGATTTGATGAAGCGGCCCGCTGCCATTCCTGATAATCACTTAGATACACATGACAGGACAACTGCTTGGGGACTACGCCACATCCACCGGCTGCTCCTGCCACATGGGTTGACTGTGGTTCGGCTTAGCCTGCCAACCTGCATCTCAACCCACCCACCACCCGCTAAACCAAAGCATTACGACAGCATTCTGGGAGGGAGGGCAGAGTAGCAGAGCACGGATCCATATTATATCCCATTTCCCTTAATGCTTAATCTCTCCCACCCCCAGCTTTGGGAAAAGCTCCTGATCGTTTACCCAACAGCACATGGAGATGCTGAGTACGGAGAGGCGGGACCACACGCTTGGTTTGCTCCTGGGGTTCCGGCACCATCGCTGGCTGGACAAGCCAAAGATGATTAGGAGGTCTAGCTGGACCCGGCAGGCGGTGATTGGGAGAGGCAGTCTCTGAGTCTCATGATGTGTAATGGGAGAAAATGGGGTTGGGGAATTTGTGTACTGCTGCCTGGGATGGCACAGTCTTGGAGAAGGCACCGCGGGGGAACCGCCTGATGGAATTCCCCTCGTGCTTTGAAGTGGCAATTGAATAAGAGCAGCAAAATGACTCATTACGTTTCATTACAGAGCCGTTAATTCCACAGGGGTCATTACAGAGCCGTTAATTCCATAGGGGTTATTGTGTGGCTGAATGGAAGCTTTGCAAATCTTGTTTCCAGGGCCTGCATCATCTTCGCTGCTGGTCAATATGAGTGACTCTTAATAAGCAAATCTGTTGTGAAATAGGCTTAATGTCATAAGCAATTCATAACCCAGGGAAGTTTTGTTAGAAATTCAAAATGCGTCCAAGATCTCGGTAAGGAGGCAGGCAAGGTTGTTTTCCATCTGTCCGTGAACTTTGCGGAAAGGAGAGGCTGAGCCAAATGAATGTAATATCCCGTCAAGCATACTGATGACAAAGCAGAACCTCCAGGGCTTTACTGTGTGACACAGAGTTCTCTCCCTATTCTACATGCAAATACAAGCAGGTGAACAAACCGACGATAAGCTCCAGTGCATTCTTCAACCGCAATCACTCATTCTGAATCGACTCGTCCACTTTTGGCCCTGATTCAGAGAACTGTGCCCTTCTCCTTAGCTCCAGTAAGTTCAGATTCAGGATGACCTAGCTCCAGGGGTGACAAGACTCCAGATGTTCTGGGAGCAGAATTTTACGTAACAGTCCAGGGTTTTTGGAGCCTTTACTGTAAGAGCACATTGTGATGATAAAACATTTGCAGTACTGTAGTGTAGCCTAATGATGTTATCAACATGCAGTACTGTAGTGTAGCCTAATGATGTTATCAGCATGCAGTACTGTAGTGTAGCCTAATGATGTTATCAGCATGCAGTACTGTAGTGTAGCCTAATGATGTTATCAGCATGCAGTACTGTAGTGTAGCCTAATGATGTTATCAACATGCAGTACTGTAGTGTAACCTAATGATGTTATCGACATGCAGTACTGTAGTGTAGCCTAATGATGTTATCAGCATGCAGTACTGTAGTGTAACCTAATGATGTTATCAACATGCAGTACTGTAGTGTAACCTAATGATGTTATCAACATGCAGTACTGTAGTGTAACCTAATGATGTTATCAGCATACAGTGTGTAGACCACATATTGTTTGTTAATACATTACAGAGTACTGAACGTGGGTGTTTTGTGATAGAGATGTGAAATTAATGAATGGGTGGCCTATGACACAGCAATTTTAGAGTTCCTTCATCCTATTTGCTACTGCAGCATCAGCTCTCTATCCGTCTTTGTATCACAGGCAATATCACAACCATAATAAATGTTCATTGCATCTTCAATACCCATTCACTAGTGAATAAGCTTGTTTCTGTTCTTATTTTCCCCCTAATAGAGCAATATTTGCCATTCCGTCAACGTCGTTGTGCCACTCTGCTTGTGCTTGCTATATCTTTGCAGTGCTGTGGAGCACATGAAGTCATCAGAGCCTCATTAAGCCCATGCTGTCAGTAAACAAGGACCCAGCATGGTTATTTTCCCATCAACTGGGGGAAAAGGCTGACGTAGCAAAGATGTATAACCTTGTTACAATTTGCTCACAAGAGAATGCCTGCAAATCCATCTGTGCTCTTTGGGTTAGCGTGTGGAAGGTGTACGACTGACCGACAAGTAGGCCATACAGCCCAGAGTCAATGATCTGGAGAGGATGGGTCTGGTCAGCTGTGAAAGCAGAGGTGGGTGTATTCAGTTAGGTGAAACAGTCAGTATGTTGCAACCCTTCTGACCAACTCCAGATGATGCCAGTATAGGCCTGTATAAGAATACAAACATAGCAGTAAGAATACTACAAACCAGGGATTTTTTGATCGGGCTACAATGAAAACCTTTTTTGATGTGACTATTGTTCATACACAAATCCCATAGAACTTGCAAGACCTGAAGGAAACATTTCCAGGCATCACACAGCTCCTTAGCATACACAAACCAATGAGCTGACTTTGACCTAACATTTGCCCCATGGTTATGGATGTGACTTCACAAACGTGGAACGTCGCAGATCGGAATGTCATGAAATTAGCTGACGCAACTCCTTCTTCTAATTTACATTGTCAGAGAGGCATGTTTGTTATAATAATACATAATAATACATGTCTATATGATATCTATACATATCACATATATGTGAACGTACACAACACTGTGCCCTGCTGAATGGTGCCCTGTCTGGGTCGGCCTCAGATGAATCCTTGTCGGTGCTAACGCAACACTCCAGTCCTCTGGGGGATATAGGACATGGAATAGTTGCCCACTTGGAGGTGTTTAGTGTTAAACGCCATCCCACAGAACAGAGAGCGACTCATCTGACAGACCATCCGCTGTCAGGAGCTGTCACAGTGCCAACTCTGCTCAGCACACATAGGCCTACCAACGTCAGATCAGACCCTTAGGCCTACCACCGTCAGATCAGACCCTTAGGCCTACCACCGTCAAATCCTTAGGGCTACCAACGTCAGATCCTTAGGCCTACCACCGTCAGATCAGACCCTTAGGCCTACCAACGTCAGATCCTTAGGGCTACCAACGTCAGATCAGACCCTTAGGCCTACCTTAGGCCTACCACCGTCAGATCAGACCCTTAGGCCTACCACTGTCAGATCCTTAGGGCTACCAACGTCAGATCAGACCCTTAGGCCTACCACCGTCAGATCAGACCCTTAGGCCTACCACCGTCAGATCAGACCCTTAGGCCTACCACCGTCAGATCAGACCCTTAGGCCTACCACTGTCAGATCAGACCCTTAGGCCTACCACTATAAGATCCATAGGGCTACCACCTTCAGATCAGACCCTTAGGCCTACCACCGTCAGATCAGACCCTTAGGCCTACCACCGTCAGATCAGACCCTTAGGCCTACCACTATAAGACCCATAGGGCTACCACCGTCAGATCAGACCCTTAGGCCTACCACCGTCAGATCAGTCCCTTAGGCCTACCACTGTCAGATCCTTAGGGCTACCAACGTCAGATCAGACCCTTAGGCCTACCACCGTCAGATCCGACCCTTAGGCCTACCACCGTCAGATCAGACCCTTAGGCCTACCACTATAAGATCCATAGGGCTACCACCGTCAGATCAGACCCTTAGGCCTACCACCGTCAGATCAGACCCTTAGGCCTACCACTATAATACCCATAGGGCTACCACCGTCAGATCAGACCCTTAGGCCTACCACCGTCCAGATCAGACCCTTAGGCCTACCACCGTCAAATCCTTAGGGCTACCAACGTCAGATCCTTAGGGCTACCAACGTCAGATCAGACCCTTAGGCCTACCACCATCAGATCAGACCCTTAGGCCTACCACCGTCAGATCCTTAGGGCTACCAACGTCAGATCAGACCCTTAGGCCTACCACCGTCAGATCAGACCCTTAGGCCTACCACTGTCAGATCCTTAGGGCTACCAACGTCAGATCAGACCCTTAGGCCTACCACCGTCAGATCAGACCCTTAGGCCTACCACCGTCAGATCCTTAGGGCTACCAACGTCAGATCAGACCCTTAGGCCTACCACCGTCAGATCAGACCCTTAGGCCTACCACTGTCAGATCAGACCCTTAGGCCTACCACTATAAGATCCATAGGGCTACCACCGTCAGATCAGACCCTTAGGCCTACCACCGTCAGATCAGACCCTTAGGCCTACCACCGTCAGATCAGACCCTTAGGCCTACCACTATAATACCCATAGGGCTACCACCGTCAGATCAGACCCTTAGGCCTACCACCGTCAGATCAGACCCTTAGGCCTACCACCGTCAAATCCTTAGGGCTACCAACGTCAGATCCTTAGGGCTACCAACGTCAGATCAGACCCTTAGGCCTACCACCATCAGATCAGACCCTTAGGCCTACCACCGTCAGATCCTTAGGGCTACCAACGTCAGATCAGACCCTTAGGCCTACCACCGTCAGATCAGACCCTTAGGCCTACCACTGTCAGATCCTTAGGGCTACCACCGTCAGATCAGACCCTTAGGCCTACCACCGTCAGATCCTTAGGGCTACCAACGTCAGATCAGACCCTTAGGCCTACCACTATAAGATCCATAGGGCTACCACCGTCAGATCAGACCCTTAGGCCTACCACCGTCAGATCAGACCCTTAGGCCTACCACCGTCAGATCCTTAGAGCTACCAACGTCAGATCAGATCCTTAGGCCTACCACCGTCAGATCAGACCCTTAAGCCTACCACCGTCAGATCAGACCCTTAGGCCTACCACTGTCAGATCCTTGGGGCTACCAACGTCAGATCAGACCCTTAGGCCTACCACCGTCAGATCAGACCCTTAGGCCTACCACCGTCAGATCAGACCCTTAGGCCTACCACCGTCAGATCAGACCCTTAGGCCTACCACCGTCAGATCCTTAGAGCTACCAACGTCAGATCAGATCCTTAGGCCTACCACCGTCAGATCAGACCCTTATTCCTACTACCGTCAGATCCTTAGGCCTACCACCATCAGATCAGACCCTTAGGCCTACCACCGTCAGATCAGACCCTTAGGGCTACCACTGTCAGATCCTTAGAGCTACCAACGTCAGATCAGATCCTTAGGGCTCCACCATCAGATCCTTAGGCCTACCACCATCAGATCCTTAGAGCTACCAACGTCAGATCAGACCCTTAGGCCTACCACCGTCAGATCCTTAGGCCTACCACTATCAGATCAGACCCTTAGGCCTACCACCGTCAGATCCTTAGGGCTACCACCATCTGATCAGATCCTTAGGCCTACCACCGTCAGATCCTTAGGCCTACCCCCAACAGATAAGACCCTGCGTATGAATACATCACAGTGCATGTGGGAGGAGGGTGTGTGTGTTTGAAGTTTCAATGTCACGCACACAAGTACAGTGAAATGCCTTTCTTGCTAGCTCTAAACCCAACAGTCCAGTAATCAATATCAATGTAGTAATACAAATAACATAAGGTAGAAGATAAAAACACACTAAAAATAAGAATAAGAAATAAGAACAGGAGAAGTACAGTGGGGAGAACAAGTATTTGATACACTGCCGATTTTGCAGGTTTTCCTACTTACAAAGCATGTAGAGGTCTGTAACTTTTATCATAGGTACACTTCAACTGTGAGAGACGGAATCTAAAACAAAATTCCAGAAAATCACATTATATAATTTTTAAATAATTAATTTGCATTTTATTGCATGACATAAGTATTTGATCACCTACCAACCAGTAAGAATTCCGTCTCTCACAGACCTGTTAGTTTTTCTTTAAGAAGCCCTCCTGTTCTCCACTCATTACCTGTATTAACTGCACCAGTTTGAACTCGTTACCTGTATAAAAGACACCTGTCCACACACTCAATCAAACAGACTCCAACCTCTCCACAATGGCCAAGACCAGAGAGCTGTGTAAGGACATCAGGGATAGAATTGTAGACCTGCACAAGGCTGGGATGGGCTACAGGACAATAGGCAAGCAGCTTGGTGAGAAGGCAACAACTGTTGGCGCAATTATTAGAAAATGGAAGAAGTTCAAGATGACGGTCAATCTCCCTCGGTCTGGGGCACCATGCAAGATCTCACCTCGTGGGGCATCAATGATCATGAGGAAGGTGAGGGATCAGCCCAGAACTACACGGCAGGACCTGGTCAATGACCTGAAGAGAGCTGGGACCACAGTCTCAAAGAAAACCATTAGTAACACACTACGCCGTCATGGATTAAAATCCTGCAGCGCACGCAAGGTCCCCCTGCTCAAGCCAGCGCATGTCCAGGCCCGTCTGAAGTTTGCCAATGACCATCTGGATGATCCAGAGGAGGAATGGGGAGAAGGTCATGTGGTCTGATGAGACAAAAATAGAGCTTTTGGTCTAAACTCCACTCGCCGTGTTTGGAGGAAGAAGAAGGATGAGTACAACCCAAAGAACACAATCCCAACCGTGAAGCATGGAGGTGGAAACATCATTCTTTGGGGATGCTTTTCTGCAAAGGGACAGGGCGACTGCACCGTATTGAGGGGAGGATGGATGGGGCCATGTATTGCGAGATCTTGGCCAACAACCTCCTTCCCTCAGTAAGAGCATTGAGGATGGAGTCGTGGCTGGGTCTTCCAGCATGACAACGACCGAAACACACAGCCAGGGCAACTAAGGAGTGGCTCCGTAAGAAGCATCTCAAGGTCCTGGAGTGGAGGGAGCTGAAAGTCCGTATTGCCCAGCGACAGCCCCGAAACCTGAAGGATCTGGAGAAGGTCTGTATGGAGGAGTGGGCCAAAATCCCTGCTGCAGTGTGTGCAAACCTGGTCAAGAACTACAGGAAACGTATGATCTCTGTAATTGCAAACAAAGGTTTCTGTACCAAATATTAAGTTCTGCTTTTCTGATGTATCAAATACTTATGTCATGCAATAAAATGCAAATTAATTACTTAAAAATCATACAATGTGATTTTCTGGATTTTTGTTTTAGATTCCGTCACTCACAGTTGAAGAGTACCTATGATAAGAATTACAGACTTCTACATGCTTTGTAAGTGGGAAACCCTGCACGATCGGCAGTGTATCAAATACTTGTTCTCCCCACTGTAAGTAAGCTATATACAGGGTCAGTTCCAGTACCAGATTTATACTGAACAAAAATATAAACGCATCATGCAACAATTTAAGATTTTACTGAGTTACAGTTCATATAAGGTTATCAGTCATTTTAAATAAATTCATTAGGCCCAAGTCTATGGATTTCACATGACTGGGAATACAGATATGCATTTGTTGGTCACAGATACCTTAAAAAAAATGGGCCTCACAATGGGTCTCAGGATCTCCTCACGGTATCTCTGTGGATTCAAATTGCCATAAATAAAATGCAATTGTGTTCGTTGTCCGTAGCGTATTCCTGCCTATACCATAACCCCACCGCCACCATGGGGCACTCTGTTCTCAACGTTGACATACAAAGCCATACAAGTGGTCTGCGGTTGTGAGGCCGGTTGTACGTACTTCCAAATTCTCAAAAACACTGTTTAGAGGCGGATTATGATAGAGAAATTAACATTCAATCTTCTGGTAACAGCTCTGCTGGACATTCCTGCAGTCAGCATGACAATTGCACGCTCCCTCTAAACTTGAGACCTCTGTGGCATTGTGTTGTGACAAAACTGCGAGTGGCCTTTATTGTCCCGAGCACAAGGGGCACCTGTGTAATGATCATGCTGTTTAATCAGATTCTTGATATGCCACACCTGTCAGGTGGATGGATTATCTTGGCAATGGAGAAATTCTCACTAACAGGGACGTAAACACATTTGTGCAGGAAATTTGAGAGAAATAAGCTGTATGTGTACGTATGAAACATTTCTAGGATATTTTATTTCAGTTCATGAAACATGGGACCAACACATGTTGCGTTTATATTTTTGTTCAGTGTACAATGAGCAGGGATACTGGCGTGATACATACAGTAGATACAGTGCTGTATGTATAGGGGTAAGGTGACTAGGCATCAGAGTAGAGTAGCAGCAGCGTATATAATGATTGTGTGTGTGTGTGTGTGTGTGTGTGTGTGTGTGTGTGTGTGTGTGTATATATAGTCCTGTGAGTGTGTAGAGTCCTGTCAGTGTGTAGAGTCCTGTCAGTGTGTAGAGTCCTGTGAGTGTGTAGAGTCCTGTCAGTGTGTAGAGTCCTGTGAGTGTGTAGAGGCCTGTGAGTGTGTAGAGTCCTGTGAATGTGCACAGAGACAGACAGTCATTATGTTAGCTATTTAGCAGCCTTATGGCTTAGGGATAGAATCTGTTCAGGAGCCTGTTGGTGTCAGATTTGATGCCTTGTCTATGGCTTGGGTGGCATGAGTCGATTTTCCGGGCCTTCCTTTTCACATTGCCTGATATAGAGGTCCTGGATGGCAGATAGCTCGGCCACAGTGATATACTGGGCTGTACGTACCACCCTCTGCAGCGTCATGCGATCGAGGGTGCTGCTGTTGCCATACCAAGCAGGGATTCAGCCAGTCAAGATGCTCTCAACTTTTTTAATATTTGGGTCATGCTAAACCTTTTCAACCTCCTGAGGGGGAAGAGGAGCTGTCGCGCCGTCTTCGCGACTGTCCATATGTGTATGGACAATTTGAACTACTTAGTGATTTGGACACCAAGGAACTTGAAGCTCTCGACCCGCTCCACTTCAGCCCTGTCGACGTGGATGGAGGCGTGCTCCTTGGTCTTGCCTGCGTTGAGACAGAGGTTGTTGTACTGGCCCCACACTGCCAGGTCACTGACCTCCTCCATATATGCTGTCTCATTGTCGTCGGTGATCAGGCCTACCACCCTCATGTCGTCAGCAAACTTAATGATGGTGTTGGAGTTGTGCGTGGCCACGCAGTTGTGGGGGGAACAGGGAGTACAGGAGGAGACTAAGCACACACCCCAGTGGGGCTCCCGTGTTGATGGTCAGCGTGGCGGAGGTGACGTTGCCTACCCTCACCACCTGGGGTCGGCCCATCGGGAAGTCCAAAATCCGATTACAGAAGGAGGTGTTCAGTCCCAGGGTCCTAAGCTTGGTGATGAGTTTGGAGGGCACGATGGTGTTGAAATCTGAGCTGCGCGTGTGTGTGCGCACTTTCTTTCCTACATTATCAGGACCCCCTATTTTAAGCTTAAGGGTTAGGTTTAGGGTTTTGGGGTTAGGTTTAGGGTTTTGGGGTTAGGTTTAGGGTTTTGGGGGTTAGGTTCAGGGTTAGGGTAAATATCATTTTTAGTGGTGAAACATTGTTACACTCCAAATAGACCTGAAAACACAGCTGTGTGTGTGTGTGTGTGTATTCTGCATCCCATCGGATCCAAGGCTGCCAATAACAGAATACATAATTTAGAATCTCATCAGTGGGTATCGTTTACCCAGTTAGTCGACGATCAGTGTTCCGCAGTTTCCTCTGAACGGTTAATCATATCTGACACAACAGGGGGCATAAATACAATTCTGTACAGTCCTTCATCATGAGAGGCCATTTCCGCTATACTTTAAAAAGCAGCTTGAAACAGAATGCAGTCATAGGAAATAACTAAGGCTGCGTTTAGACAGGCAGCCCAATTCTGATCATTTTCCCACTAATTGGGCTTTTGACCTTGTCTGGCTACCCAAACTACTTGCTTCGGCCAAACACTATGCCACACCCACGGATGTCAGTTTCTTCTCCGCAATGAGTCTGGATCTGAGTAACTTCTCTACGATTTCTAGAACACAACACATTCTAACTGTTCTGATTCGTCCCAGAAACCGATGTGTTGGGCCAGAGCCAGAACACAACAGGTGTAAAGCAGAGTTTTGACCATTCATCATTGGCTTTGATACTCTGGTTAGAGATAATCCAATCGCTGATAACTTTTGTACAACACCCCTCATTTTATCGTCATCACCAAAAACTTCAACGATGGCAGTCTCAGACTGAAGTATGTCGAGAACATAGAGCAGCGGAAGAATTCAGTTTGAGTCGTCAGGCAACTTTTGACCAATCACATCAGATCTTTTCAGATCAGATGTTTTTCAGAGCTGATCTGTTTGGTCAAAATACCAATTAGTGAAAAAAGGTCAGAATTGGGCTGTCTACATGTCTAAATGCAGCCATACATGTGTTTTGGTGAAATGAGCACAAAATATAACTGTGAATTGAAATCTGCCTTTTGTAGGTCTGTGGATCAATTTCCAAAAACGGGGCCTCCGACCCAAGAAATAAATCAAATGTGAGCCCCCATTGACTTTGCTAGTCACTCTCACTCAGATATTACATTAACATGCAAGAAGTTATGGCAAAAAGGATATAATTGAAGGAAATTTGTTGTAAAACATGCACGTTTTCTCTCCGCACCATGTCAAAAATTGACCTTAAAACGTACATTATTCTCTCCGCCGTCAAAACGGGGGCCAGTAAAATGTTTTGCCCGCGAGGTGGGAGGGCTCCTGGTATAATGCACTTAGTTAAGAGAGTCAAGTGCACAAATGAATTGAGTGCACAAATCAGTTGACTGCATGTGTAGGTACGCAGACCCACAAGCCACTGCGGCCCCTCATGATGAGTTCAATGGCCCCCACCCCTATCAAAGTTTCCCATCCCAACCAACTAACCAACCAATTAGCCCCCTCCGAAACACAGCCAGCCATACTAACCAACCAATCAGCCCACCCCGAAACACAGCCAATCAACTAACAAACCAATCAGCCCCCTGCTAAACACGGAGGAACTGTTTTTAATACTACACCTGATCATGATGAAGACAGTAATGAAATTCAGCAAAGCAGCTTACAGTAGGGCTTAGAGACGGTTAAGCCCTTAATACTGCAGCATGCTGTCCACATGAAAGGTGATGATTAGATCAGGGGTTTGATTGCCAAATGCTCTCCGCCACATCCATTGGAGAGGAGACATGAGGAAAGCTCCAGTCGGGAAATTGGCGTACTACAACACAAGTTAATGCAACTGCCTAAAGCCTACCTCAAATGCAAATTCGCTTTAATACATCCTGCTGTGTTTTCGGTGTTCCGATGGGGACATTACTGGATACGATCAATACGGGAAAACGGGAATAGTTTCTATTAGGCTACCTCATGAATTATTCAAACATGTCTGGCTGAAGTTTAGTTGAAATCAAATGAATGTGTATTCTGTGGGGTGAAAAGATTATGTTTTCCTCTATGGCATGACTGGGTGATAAGATTCAATAGAACCCTAATAAAACTATGTTAGTTGGACAAAAGGGACAGATTGGGGTTTAAGTAAGAACACAAATATGAAGTATAGGTCATACACAGTGCCTTTGGAAAGTATTCAGACCCCATGAGTTTTTCCACATTTTGTTACGTTACAGCCTTATTCTAAAATTGATTCAATAGTTTTTTTCCACCTCATCAATCTACACAAAATACCCCATAATGACAAAAACAGTTGTTGTTTAT
Organism: Brachymystax lenok tsinlingensis; assembly: GCA_030435695.1. Classification (NCBI taxonomy): domain Eukaryota; kingdom Metazoa; phylum Chordata; class Actinopteri; order Salmoniformes; family Salmonidae; genus Brachymystax; species Brachymystax lenok. The sequence goes on along the minus strand of CM059808.1, from coordinate 33,797,803 downwards.
TTTGCACATTTATTACAAATAAAAAACAGAAATATTATATTTACATAAGTATTCAGACCCTTTACTCAGTACTTTGTTGAAGCACCTTTGGCAGCGATTACAGCCTCGAGTCTTCTTGGGTATGACGAACAAGCTTTGCACACCTGTATTTGGGGAGTTTCTCAAGCTCTGTCGGGTTGGATGGGGAGCATCGCTGCATTCAGGCCAACGAGTTTAATCTTGGTTTCATCAGACCAGAGAATATTGTTTCTCATGGTCTGAGAGTCCTTTAGGTGCTTTTTGTGAAAACTCTAAGCGGGCTGTCATGTGTCTTTTACTGAGGAGTGGCTTCCGTCTGGACACCCCTACCACGAAGGCCTGATTGGTGGAGTGCTGCAGAGATGGTTGTCCTTCTGGAAGGTTCTCCCATCTCCAAAGAGGAACTCTGCAGCTCTGTCAGAGTGACCATACCCCGACTGCTCAGTTTGGCCGGGCGGCCAGCTCTAGAAAGAGTCTTGGTGGTTCCAAACTTCCACTGAGGCCATTGTGTTCTTTGGGACCTTCAATGTTGCAGAAATGTTTTGATACCCTTCCCAAAATCTGTGCCTCGACACAATCCTGTCTCGGAGCTCGACGAACAATTCCTTGTGGCTTGTTTTTTGCTCAGACATGCACTGTCAACTGTGGGACCTTATATAGACAGGTGTGTGCCTTTCCAAATCATGTCCAATCATTTGAATTTACCACAGGTGGACTCCAATGAAGTTGTAGAAACATCTCAAGGATGATAAATGGAAACAGGATGCACATGAGCTCAATTTCAAGTCTCATAGCAAGGGTCTGAATACTTATGTAAATAAGGTATTTCTGTTATTTATTTTTAAGACATTTGTAAAAAATTCTAAAAACGTGTTCTTGCTTTGTCATTATGGGGTATTGAGTGTAGATTAATGTGGGGAAAAAAATATTTTATACATTTTAGGATAAGGCTGTAACGTAAAGAAATGTGGAAAAAGTCAAGCCGTCTGAATACTTGCTGAATGGACAGTATATGCCCTTGACAGGCTATGGTGTTTATCTTTGATGTTTTTCCTCATCCGTTCTAACTGAACACCTGGCATTCCATCCTGGGAAAAATAAAACACAAGTTTTATCTGAACAGAAAGCTCTGAAAACAGCAGCAGATGTTGTGGGTAGGCCACTGGGGGCAACAGTCAACAGGGATCAGCATTTCAATAACTTTATTTGGAGAGCTTTGCTGGGCAGAGGCAGTGCGTGCGTATGTGCGTGTGCATGCATATGTGTGTGTGCATGTGCACGTGCGGATTGGAACAAGCTTTACTAAATCTGTGGCGTTGTGAATACAGTAAGGCAGGTGGTAAGCAATTTGCATATAACCCTTCAACTAACCTAACTGGGGCTAAACAGTATTCAATAAAACACGTTGAAATGTACTAAGGTTTCCCAGTGTATTCAGCTGTATCAGCGATGGGGCACTTTGATTGAGGAATACAGTCACTGTTACCATCTCAGATGTTCAGGCTTGGATGAGAAATCAGACTACTTTATTTTAGGTCTCTTAAATCAGTCTATTTTATCTTAGAACTTTCAAAACGGGCTACTTTATCGAATCTCTTAAATTAGGCTACTTTATCTTAGAACTTTTAAATCAGTCTACATTATCTAATCTCTTAAATCGGTCTACATTATCTAATCTCTTAAATCAGTCTACATGATCTAATCTCTTAAATCAGTCTACATGATCTAATCTCTTAAATCAGTCTACATGATCTAATCTCTTAAATCAGTCTACATGATCTAATCTCTTAAATCAGTCTACATGATCTAATCTCTTAAATCAGTCTACATGATCTAATCTCTTAAATCAGTCTACATTATCTAATCTCTTAAATCAGTCTACATTATCTAATCTCTTAAATCAGTCTACATGATCTAATCTCTTAAATCAGTCTACATTATCTAATCTCTTAAATCAGTCTACATTATCTTCATGAATTCTCGATTCTAGGTATTCAGCTGTACAATGAATGCTATTTCTGACAAAAAAAAAACATAATAGCAGTTGTAGCATTAGCTGTGTCTACACGAATGTTATGATATTGTTGGGAACAGGACTAGCGGTCTCTAGCTACTAACAGCTATAGCATTTTTAGCTCGCATTTCAGCGGAGGCATGTAAACAGTTTATTTCCTTTGATTCTGCCAACACGTGCAGAATGTCACTGTGTGTTAGCACAGATTGGAGGCTCTGCTGTGACCAGAACTGGGCCTTGTTAAATTGATCCCCCCCTATGTCAATGTTTTAGAGCTGTCAACCGACATGAACCGTGACTGCCAGTTGGAAAATTGCTTCAAAGGGCAAAGATGTAACGTCGTCGAAAATCACTCAACTAAAACGGCCATCGTACTTAGATCATATTCAGGCAGCGTGTCATGAAAGCAACACCGAAAAAGGCCCAATGTACCATGGCTATAGCACATTGATGGAAAACACACTCCAACTGTAACAATTCAGGCTAGTTGATCTGTGAAGGCCCGCCAGGAAGACCTGGACTGGAATGGAGATTTCAGATTTGATCTGCTTGACCCCAAAAAGACAGACAGCAGAGACATTAAACAACTTTTACTGAGTTATCGGCACTGCCGTTTTCTTCTTTTTTGTCATTTGTCACTGTAATTTCTTTCATATTCAATCCTGCATGCCCTTAAAAGGGCTCTTTCTCCAGCGCTCTCTGAGATGCAACTGAACCCTCTTGTAGTTGGGAGCAGTTCCTCTGTACTGGCAAATTCCAAATGATATACCTTCAAGTTATATAAAGTACACAACCTATTTTAAGGCCACTAAATAACAGTTGAAAGGTACCAAATATTAAGTGTAACCTAAAAATTCTGGCTGAGTGACAACATAATCACCTTTGCATATACAGCGCCTTCAGAAGGTAGTCATACCACATGAGGTTGGTGACACCTTAATTAGGGAGGACGGGCTCATAGTAATGGCTGGAACGGAATTAATGGAATGGTATCGAACCATTCCATTCACTCAATTCCAACCATTATGATCCTCCTTTCAGCAGCCTCCTGTGATTCATACCCCTTGACTTATTTCCACATTGTTGTGTTACAGCCTGAATTCCATTTACACACAGTACCACTTAATGACAAAGTGAAAACATGTTTTAGGAAATGTTTGCAAATTCTCAAAAAATGAAATACAGAAATATCTAATTTACATAAGTATTCACAACCCTTTACTATGACTCTCCAAGTTGAGCTCAGGTGCATCCAATTTCCTTTCATCATCCTTGAGATGACTTGATTGGAGTCCACCTGTGGCCAATTCAATTGTTTGGACATGATTTAGAATGAAACACACCTGTCTATATAAGGTCACACGGTTGACAGTGCATATCAGAGCAGAACCTATACCATGATGTCCAAGGAACAGTGTGTAGATCCCTGAGATAGAGTTGTGATGAGGCATGTATCTGGGGAAGGGTATAAACAATATCTAGAGTGTTGAAATTTTCCAAGAGCACAGTGGTCTCCATCATTGGGAAATTGAAAAAATATATAACAACCTCCTAGAGCTGGCCGTCTGACCAAACTGAGCAACCAGGCAAGATGGACCTTGGTCAGGGAGATGACCAAGAACCCAATGACCACTCTGATAGAACTACAGAGTTCCTTGGCTGAGATGGGAGAACCTGCCAGAAGGACAACAGTCTCTACAGCACTTCACCAATCTGGGCTTTAAGGGAGAGTGGCCAGACGGAAGCCACTCCTGAGAAAAAAGGCACGTGAAAGACTGAGAGCATAAGGAAAAAACTTATGTGGTCCGATGAGACAAAAATGTAACTCTTTGGCCTGAATGCAAAGCGCTATGTCTGGAGAAAACCAGGCACAGCTTATCATGCGCCTAACATTTATTGGGTTTTATTAGTTGAGACATGTAGTTGTTTCTAGCTGTCACTTGTTTGCGTTGCCTTATGTAAAGAAGCATGTTGTTTTACACACACACACACACACACATCCACTGTCTGTTTGCTGTTGTATTTGTGCTGTTGCCAGTGTCTTTGGGCTGTGTTGTCCGTTTTGTCTTGCATTGTTGTTGTTTGTGATTTTCTTAATCCCAGCCCCCCGTCCTCACAAGAGGCCATTTGCCTCTTGCCAAGCCATCATTGTAACTAAGAATTTGTTCTTAATTGACAAGCCTGGTTAAATAAAAAAATAAAACACAATTCCTACCGTGAAGCATGGTGGTGGCAGCATCATGCTATGGGGATGCTTTTCAGCGGCAGGAACTGGTTAGACTAGTAAGGATAGTGGGAACAATGAATGGAGCCAAATACAGGCCAACCTTGGATGAGAACCTGCTTCAGAGTGCAAACGACCTTAGACTGGGGCAAAGATTTACATTCCAACAGGCTGATGACCAAAAGCATATAGCCAAAGCAACACTGGAATCGCTTCGGAACAAGAATCTGAAAGTCCTTGAGTGGCCCAGCCCAAGCCCAGACATGAATCCCACTAAAAATCTGAGGAAAGACTTGAAGATTGCTGTTCACCATCACTCCCCATCTAACTTAACAGAGCTTGAGAAAATCTGCAAGCAAAAATGGGAGAAAATCCTCAAATCCAGATGTACAAAGCGGATACAGACATACCCAAGATGACTCAAAGCTGTAATCACCGCCAAAGGTGTTTCTACAAAGTATTGACTCGGGTGTGAATACGTATGTAAATGAAATATTTTCAGTATTTCATTTTCAATGAATTTGCTAAATTTTTGAAAAACATGTTTTCACTTTGTCATTATGGGGTATTGTGTGTAGATGGGTGAGAAAAAAACATGTAATCCATTTGGAATTCAGGCTGTAACACAACAAAATGTAGAATAGGTCAAGTGGTGTGAATACCTTCTGAAGGCACTGCATAATGAATGCGCGCTCTATTGTTCTAATGCCACATTAATAATTTCCTGTATTTCATTAAAACAATTCCACCCTCACAAGCTATCATTGTAATTACATAATATAGTAGAAACGAGGGAACTCCATAGGTGTCACATACATAGGAATTGGAAGCAACAAAGCAGGTCATGCACAAAATAGAGCTTCACCAAAACATGTTGAAATCATCCAACCACCAGGAGTATTTCAGATTACCTCTCATGCATAAAGACTTGGAAACTGTTGACGACACAGCATACATTTACACCATTAATCTTCCATGACAAAAGTCTATTGGGGGAACACAAAGCCAAATGCAACAACAACTTTTCATTTATTTCTTATTCTCCCACAGTCAATTCCCGCATTCACATGTGCACTGGCATTCACTTTTGTAAAAAATGTACTGTCAAGAATTCCAATGAAACTTAATCTATTTTCCCTATATCCTACCCTGACTAGCTCCAGTGCAACAAAAATGTATAATAAAAAATATATTTTTTGAGGGGCATCCAAACACCTGGAGTGCTGGAGTTTCAACCTTTTTATAAAATATTGAGTGGCAATGTAGAATGTATAATGATAGCAAGTTCCTAACGTGTAGCATTGAATATTAAAACCAAATGTAATATCTTGAGAATTGTGTGTACGTGATGTAGTCAAGTCATTAACCCTTGAAAGTCAAATTCTGACCCCTTTATACTCAAGTCAAGTCCAACAATCTTTGAAGCTACATTTCATAACGTTGAAAGCAACACAGAATCTTATAGTGTTGCACATTAACTAGCTAATACAGTAGCTACCTAACTGTTGTAGCTAGCATGTTAAATCAACAAAGGAGAGAGACTTTCTGACATAATCCCTAATAGTCAAGTCCAAGTCCAAGTCCAAGTCCAAGTCCAAGTCTTCAACAAATGTCCTTTGTTTCTTCTGGCATACACCCTTAACTGTAAACGCACCACGAAAGACGGCTATAAACTATGATCGTCCTTGGTGTTAGGTTCTTATTTTGCAGAGTAAATAACTCACGGACACTAGAGAAGCTTAACCAAGTTTAATTCTTCCCAAAGGGTCTGTACAGCTGTAATTCAGACCACCAAACATTTCTCACCATCACAGGTATATATATCCCCCTGAAGACACTCTTCCTTCTCTCCAATCCTTCCATCTTATGGTTCCACAGGAAGAGGGAAGTAAACCCTTATTACTCCCTTCAGGGGATCTGACCTGACGTCCTGACCTCAACCCCTCTTTCGCCTAATCCACAGATGTCCATCTGCTTCCCCTATAGCAATCCTTTGAACTCCTCCCGTCCACCCAGCACATTCCACAGCCACTCTGTCTTCCTACAGATCTCACTCCTTTATATACTACGCGTCTGATCTATCATGTCTTTAATATCTCAATGTTCAAAGTTTCGAATCCAACATTGGGAAGGACTGTCAAGGTTATATCTGGAATGTGAATGTATTCATTGGTGCACATTACGTCTGATCAAACTAAGGCTGCGTGGAGAAAGATGCTGATGCATGGGAGGCACTCTAAATGGCACGCACTAAACGCAATTAAGGCCCATCAAGATGAAGGTCAGGGGCTGTTTGAACGGACCAAGACGATTAGCGCCTCAACATGGCGGTGTATTTAGAGACGTAAAGACCATGCTCTGCCAAGGACGCTGTGCTACTCCCCCTCTCTCAACTCTACTTCCTCCTAATTGTACACATTCCTTTAAGTCTGTCCAACGAAACTAACCGCTTGAGAGGGGAAACTCAAGGCAGGTTGGGTCAGCAATTCGAATGCCATCACCCTGTTGTCTACTTACTAGCATTCTATCTACTTTCCTAAAGCACTTTGACTAAAGTAGCCTATGTGGAATGGACCGTGGAGGGCCAAACCATTTCGAGTTTACAGGTATCAGGTAGAGAGACACTAAGAGTAGTTCTAAGATGAACAACTGGACATAAAGATTTATTGGCAACATGGCTGCACAGACACAAACCCTGCCGTAATCAATCAATCAATCAATCAAATGTCTTTATAAAGCCCTTCTTACATCAGCTGATGTCACAAAGTACTGTACAGAAACACCAAAACACCAAACAGCAAGCAATGCAGGTGTAGAAGCACGTAATCTATCACATGTGCTATAGTTTGTAGTTCCGCATGACAGCAGAGCATATTGTGAAGAAAAAATAAATCAATCTAAATAATCGCTGAATGGTTTGTGTACATCTTAAAGAATGAATGATCTGAATTATGTCCACAAGCTAATCCCACCATGACACTTATCAAGACATTTCTCCAACACATATGTGATCACATTACTTCTTCTTAAACATTTCCATTTCACGTGGCGAGTTTAGCAGAGCCTCCAGCTGCTTTTTGGATGCATACATAGCTGAAGGTTGGGGGGGACAACACAATGTTTCTACTAAACAATAAATGTCTGCACAAAAATGAAATCACTGGTGAGTATTAAAGGGATAGACTGACCCCCAGTTCCTCCAAAACATGGAGACCTAAAGTTCCTGCTTTGTGGCCTCAGATCTGAATTTAACAGAATATGGATGTTATATAATAGTGTAATACCAAAATTCTATAAAAATAAACAATCCTAATACTGTGATCTTTTCCCAGAGGTAACGACTTTTCTCATCTCTAAGATAAAATGTTTTGATGTGGAATATTAATTCTGCCTAATACTATAATCTCTGCCTCGATCCTGCTGTCTCTAAACAGGGGTTATATACTTGGAATGTAAACAGAGATTTCTCTAACTCATGTTTTATGTCTAATGTACTATAGCATTGACCCGAGTGGCTGTCTGGTTAAAACACTTGTTGGAGAAAAAAGCTTTTCAGAATTCATCCGGTAATAACAATGTATGATTTTGTTAATTTCAATCTCTGAGTGAACACTTCCATTGGCAAGTGATGTGAGTTTTTTCTGTTCCATTTATATACTTCAATAAAATATCGGACATCGGTGGCAAACTCTCAACACCGCATCCTCTGTAGATCGTTTGTCTCTGTAGTTTAAACACAGAAATCTACAGACGTATAACTGTTTTAGATTGTCAGAGACCATTACCAGGATGTACTTGCCACACACTTCACTCTAAGATAAAAGGGTTCCAAAAGGGTTCTTCGGCTGTCCCCATTGTTTTTCTGGGGAGAGAACAGGCAAAATGGTAAAGGAGGCGATGCACCTTCCTCTAATGGAATTCTGTCCTCTTTTTTCATGCTAATGTCTTGCAAAGGGCACATATGACGAGGGTAATGTTCAAGAATAATAATGGTGGGCTCTACCTCGTTGCACTACAACCAATCTTTAGTTTTGTCTCATGTCGAACTGAAACCTTAGTAATGCGTTGGCATGTCGTGGCAGTGAAGTGTGAGGTGCATGGTTAACTGGTTAACTGACACCATCTCTCCTCTTCTGGGATATTTACACTCAACGTAGACCAAAGTGTGATGACAGATTTTCTCTCAAGCCGACTATGCCCCTAAGCCATTCACCCCGATGTCCATCTGAGGTAGCTACTAGTTAAGGTTAAATACCATAGACAATAATTCAGAGTCTGCAGTCAGGCACAAAATGAAGCGCGCCCATATTGCTCCCAGTGATCTGCAGTGCTATATCCTCATTAACAGTCAATACCACTTATTAACAGGCATTCCCTCTAAATCTACAGCTAATGGCTTGATAAACACAGAAACAGAGAGAGAGCGCTAACCGAAACCCACTGGGGTAACCTACCAACGTGACTTTTAGACTTTATAAATCTCTCCCACGGTCTGCAGACCAGAGGCAGTCTATGTTGTAGACAAAAAGCAGCAGACTATACTATAGAGTCGCAAGGCTCAGCCGAACACACCATTAGGTGCTCACTGCCTGCCCTCCAGGACACCTACAACACCAGGTGTCACAGGGAGGCCATGCAGATCATCAAGGACCTCGGCCACCCGAACAACGGCCTGTTCTCCCCGCCTCCATCACTGTATAGGAGCATCATGGCAAAAACTGTCAGACTGGCCAATAGCTCCTACCCCGAGACCAACAGGCTACTGAATAGCCAATAGGGACAGGGAGAGCCAATATTGCTCTCCCTGTCCCCCCATCCTGCACCCCCGACTTCCCACTTCCCAAAACAACAGCCACCTACATGTTTCATTCTCCGTCAGAGTAAGGCTCTGTAGAATGCAACTGTGTTGTACTGTAAGGGCTTTACCAAGGTTGTGGACAGTACTAAAGCGCTACAGCTATTTGTATCATCATGCTTATGTAAAAAATGTGGGTTCTGTAGTTCTGATGCTATGATGGAATCAGTATAGTCAATAATTCCATAACATTCTGAGAAACAGTATGTTACATATCCAAGTTCAATGCGGATGTGGCTTTTTCTGGGTTTTAAATGTAAAGCTTGATATCCTCCTGATCCTAAAGTTTGGGATTATCCTGATCCTAGAGAGGTTTGTGATGCTCAAGCGTCCCGTCATCATAAGGCCAAACGCTGAGCAGCACTTCCTTTTTGGCATAATAATAAAAGCAGTGACATAATAATATTTTGTAAAAATGTATACAGTAGTTGTCTGTGTTATTACTTAACCTTCCCATTTTTCAACCGGTCTAGTAAAATGGATAAGAAATGCACCAAAATATAGACCGAACAAAAGAATACAAAACTGAGAACCGAATATCGTTGAAGCATCTGTCCATCATATTAGTGTGAACATGAACGTTTTCCGTATCGGCTGGTTGGTGGGAAGCTTCATACAGCACCTTTAAGTGACATTGATTGGATTGAGATGATGGTATACGCTCTGAAAACATTGTTTCTCTGGACAAGCTCGAATCTGACTTTGTAAAAGGAACCGTACCGTCGCGGGCGGATGCCTCCCAAAGACTTCTAATATAAGCATTAATAATAGATGCCATGGACGCTGCTCGAGGACTACATCAACAATATTTAGATATCCCAACTCCTTCTCATAAGATCATGGACACCACTACGCCCAAGGGGAATTCTCTATGTGCATCGAATGATATGATGCGGTAGGGAAAGTTTACAGTTTCTGCAGTTGAAAATATAAGCAGGATAAAAAAATATCACATTTTGATATGGGAAGGTACAAATAACACTAGATCAAACACAATCAGAGGGAAAGTTATTACTGGCTGAATAAATATGCCTTATCGTGTATTAGACAGCGATGCCAACATACAGGGCCTTCACAAAGTATTCACACCCCTTGACTTTTTCCACATTTTGTTGTGTTACAGCTTGCATTGAAAATTGATATAATAGATATTTTGGGGGGGGGTCACTGGCCCTGGTCACTGGCCTTTTTTGAAAAAAAAATTATAAATGAAAAGCTGAAATGTCCTGAGTCAATAATTATTAAAGTCCTAAATAAACCTAAATAAGTTCAGGAGTAATGGCATGCGGTGGGTGTAGCTGGTGTAGGTAGTCAGGCGCAGGAGAGCAGAGATGAGTGTACTAAGTACTTTACTGAGGCAAATGTACAAACGGAACGCAACCGCGTCACTAAAAACAAATGCCCAAAACCAAGTAAGGCAGCACAAGGTGCAAAATACACGTACAAATACCGGCTGCACAAAGCACGGGTGAAAACATACAAACCCGGCGTAAACCGGCATGCCGAACAAACAATTCCCCACACAGACATGGGGGAAACAGAGGGTTAAATACACAACAGTAATGAGGGCAAATAAAAACCAGGTGTGATGGAAAACAAGACAAAACAAATGGAAAATGAAAAGTGGATTGGCGATGGCTAGAAGACCGGTGACGTCGACCGCCGAACACCGCCCGAACAAGGAGAGGAACCGACTTCGGCGGAAGTCGTGACAAGTAAACATTTGCTTAACAAGTCACATAATCAGTTGCACGGACTCACTCTGTGTGTAATAATAGTGTTTAACATGATCTTTTGAATGACTACTTCATCACTGTACCCCACACATACAATTATCTGTAAGGTCCCTCAGTCGAGCAGTGAATTTCAAACACAGATTCAACCACAAAGACCTGGGAGGTTTTCCAATGCCTCGCAAAGAAGGGCACCAATTGGTAGATGGGGGGAAAAAAAGTCTGAAATTGGAAATCCCTTTGATCATGGTGAAGTTATGAATTACACTTTGGATGATGTATCAATACACCCAGTCACTACAAAGATACAGGCGTCATTCCTAACTCAGTTGCCGGAGAGGAAGGAAACCGTTCAGGGACTTCACCATGAGGTCAATGGTGACTTTAAAACAGTTACAGAGTATAATGGCTGTGATAGGAGAAAACTGAGGATGGATCAACAACATTGGAGTTACTCCACAATACTAACCTAATTGAGAGAGTGAAAAGAAGGAAACCTGTACAGAATAAAAAATATTCCAAAACATGCATCCTGTTTGCAACAAGGCACTAAAGTAAAACTGCAAAAAATGTGGCAAAGAAATCAACTTTATGTCCTGAATACAAAGAGTTATGTTTGGGGCAAATCCAACACAGCACATCACTGAGTAACACTCTTCATATTTTCAAGCATGGTAGTGGCTGCATCATGTTATGGGTATGCTTGTCATTGGCCAGGGAGTTTTTTTTTATGATAAAAATAAACGGAATAGAGGTAAGAGCAGGCAAAATCCTAGAGGAAAAACTGGTTCAGTCTGCTTTCCAACACACACTGGGAGACAAATTCACCTTTCAGCAGGACAATAACCTAAAACACAAGGCCAAATCTACACTGGAGTTGCTTACCAAGATTACATTAAATTCTCCAGAGTGGCCTAGTTACAGTTTTGACTTAAATCATCGTGGAAGTCTATGGCAAGACTTAAAAATGGCTGTCTAGCAATGATCAACAACCAACTTGGCAAAGCTTGAAGAATTTTAAAAATTATAATATGCAAATATTATACAATCCAGGAGTGCAAAGCTCTTAGAGAATTACCCAGAAAGACTCACAACTGTAATTGCTGCCAAAGGTGATTCTATCATGTATTGACTCAGGGTTGTGAATACTTATATAAATTAGATATTTCTTCATTTCATTTTCAATAGATTTGCTAAAATGTCTAAAAACATGTTTTCACTTTGTCATATTTGGGGTATTGTGTGTAGATGGGTGATAAAACATATATATTTCATCTATGTTGAATTCAGGCTGTAACACAACACAATGTGGAATAAATCAAGGGGTAGGAATTGTTTCTGAAGGCACTGTACTGTATGTAGTAATGTAGCCAGCATTCTGTACGTTCATGTTTGTCTATCAATAATGCATGCAGAATCTATTGCTGTAGTGTTTATCAGAACCACAGTACTGTGCAAAGCCAGCCAATAATAATCTTTGGCTTTAACTGGTGGACTCCAGATGTGAGGATGACTGATTTCTCCACTACACCCTCTGGTGCGTGAGCGGTGAGGAGGTGTCCTCTGCGTAATGAGGGTAATAACAGGAAGAAGGCGAGCTGGAAAAGAAGCAGGCCAGGCTGTCGGCCAAGCCTCACCACTCAATGTTATACAGGCCCACTCTCTCCGGAGGACACAGCAGTGGAAACATCTCGTTAAACCCATGGGCAAATCACTGATTCTGCTATCCTAAGATGTCCAATGGCAGTACCACCTGTGGCTATTTCATTCTTGTCCAGACAAGTCACAAATATCATATACCATGTGACATGATATATCAATATATTGTAAATACCGTGCCATACCGAACTACCCCACAAAGGCTTCAACTGACAGTCACAAAAAAGGTGGGTATTTTGCACAAATCTGCTATCTGTCACCTTCAATTCACTTTTAAACTTGTATACCCACTGTCAGAGATTGTCACCTTGGAGAGAGATGTTAACAATAGTTACTGTCAATGGGATAAATGACTCAAATTTTTCATGTTCAACAAAAATATAAAACGCAAAGTGCAACAATTTCTATGTTTTTACCGAGTTAAAGTTCATATAAGGAAATCAGTCAATTGAAATAAACACATTATGCCCGAATATATGTATTTCACATGACTGGGCAGGGGTGCAGCCATGGGTGGGCCTTGGAGGGCATAGGCCCACCCACTGGGGAGCCAGGCCCAGCCAATCAGAATGATTTTTTCCCCCACATAAGGGCTTTATTACAGACAGAAATACAGAGAAATACTCCTCAGCACCTTCATCCCCTTTTCAGCACATGAAACATGAGACCAACACTTTACATGTTGCGTTTCGATTTTTGTTCATATACTCAATTTGGACCATATGGACCATGTGAAAAATGCAAGTGTTTGGCATTGTGTGCAACGAATCAAAAATAGATCTGCTAACGTCAACAGAATATCAGTGTCGGACTCTCTTAGTGCAAGTCAGCAGTCGAACGCTGAACCCGCGGAAAAGATAGTGGCTTTTCCACTTAATTGAGAGGGCTTCAGTTTTTCTCATCTGTAACTGGCCTCTCCAGTGCTCTGTGAACTGAGCATTTGCCTAATCTGTGTGTGTTGATAAAACATCCAGCACTCTCTCTCTGGCAGATGGGTTCCTAAGGCCAAAGAATGCCATTATCTGGGCAGTGCAGATTAACGAAGGACAAATGAGCAGATACATTAAGTCACACAATATCACTGTCTGTCAACAAACTGCTGTAGTTGTCCTTACATGCAATATATTCTATCCTATCATAAAATATATAATGTCCTTATATATAATACATCCAACAATATTTCAGTCAATGAGAGGGATGTGAATGCAATAACAATGTAAATGCCAAGATGTGGTGAAAATAAGGCTGTGTAAGAGACCTATTTTCCATGTTCCAACCATCCGAATAATAGAGTAAATCATATGTGTGGTTATGTAACTGTGTATCACAACAATCTTGACTCCTTAGCAGATGATAATTAGCTGGGAAACAGAGGGGAAAATAAAAAAATATTATTACATTTACAATGAATTATTGAATTATGGAGACTTTTCATTGTGAGTCAGATAATCCTCAAAATGCTACTGAAATTCACCCTGTCTAACTGTTCACTGTTATTCCTGTCTTGACCTCGCCGTTAGCCTCTCAGGTGGCTTCTTATGCTCAAAGTAACGATGGTGAAGATACCATGCTTAGAGCTGCTCATACAGTAATTTAATTCCAAATGAAAATAAATAGTCAGCAAAAAAATATACTTAGTATAATGGGTACTGTGCTCTCAACCTCCAACCACCTCTCAATATCACAGAAATATCTATTTCAAAGCTTGTCTTCTCCCCAGTGGACGGAGTGAATAAGCACTGTGGAAAACCACGTTACGAAAAGTGCAGCAATCATCTTTATCTACACAGGTTATTTGCAGACCTGTATGGGGTCAAATAGTGTTCGTTTTCTTCAGCTGTGCTTGATTGAGCTTGGCTGTCTCAATGGAACGAACTGTCTCAGAAATGCAAACCCTGTCCATCTGGCACTCCAAGGAAGGCTCAATCAAATGCTCAAAGAGTATTTTAAAGACAATCAATACTGTTTGGACACAGTTCCGGTTATTTGTACGGGCCTCAGCTGTTCCAGCATTCTGTTCTTAAGCTCTTAGGGATCCTAGAGGTTTCCCTCTTTGTCTGTCGCTGTGCAAAGTCAGCTGTGCTCGATGGGACTGACGTCAAACAGTGACCTGACGTCATCCGACCTGATCCCCGAGCGATGGGATTAACCCCTAGAACAGTATATGCATTGTTGCTTTCACTGACCCAGGATCGCCAGCCATTTTAATCACAGCAGTCCCTGTAATGCTGAGCAATGCATGCTCGAGATGTGACAAGTGTCTTAATAATAAAATCTAATGGCAGCAGCCGCTTTAAAAATCCCCTCCTCTGTGAACGATTACTATTTTTGTTTGCAGAGGCTAGCGAATGGAAGGATGGAACGATTGTTTTGTCCTGTGAAGTATATTATTCTGCTGTACTGTGCTGTAACTAAAGTACATTACCGCCTCATCACAGCTAAATGATTCATGAAAATGATCACTGGGACATTTTTGATTCTCCAGTCTGCAGATGGTTGAACCTACAGTACAGTACTGCTGCACCAACAAGGCATAATATACTGTGTTAAAGCATGGAAGAATGACTTCAAGCATTCAGGCTCAGGGGTCAATGTTCACACCACCCACTGAAAGACTGCAGACTAATCGTATGCCTTCGAGAAATGCCTTATTGTTACTTGAACTGAGCCGAATGCTCCACATAGGAGTGTATACTTCGGTTTGTTGCAGTGTGTTCCCAAGGCGATTAACTAAGTGAATGTGACTGGGGAATCGGGTATCTCTGCGGCCCGTGGTTACAAGTTTGTGTCAATTCCATGAGGCAGAGGCGACGTCATCATGAAAAAGGATTGAAGATGTGGGCATATGTTAATGTAGAAAAATCTGAATGAATTTGACCTGCCTTCATTCAGTAACACAGAGTCTAGTCTTGTGTTACCATACTCCCAAGTGTAGGAAGCTTGGAGCTGAGGCTACATCGTATCTGACCCATGGATCAAGTCTACCCCTCTGAGGATCTGTAGAATAGAGAGAAGCAGCTGGGTGAGAGAAGACTCATTTGAATATGGTTCACACTGCTAGGGAATGAGGGTGCCCGGATCCAAGAGAATTGGATGAGGAACTAAGAACTTAAGAAAAGGCAACAACAACAAAAATATATGAATCTTTTGCAAATAAGCATTAATTTGAATAGCTTAGAAGTAAATGTTATGTCTAAGCCATTTTCAATGTTTTGTAGACTTCAAAAGTATTGAAAGAAAAGGAAAGCTATGCAACTATATTTTAATGCTGCAGAGATTTGATTTACGGCATTTAATGTGAGCTGCAATTAAATCATTGTCAGCGGCAAATGTACATGATGTATGCCTATTGTCACAGCAGTAAATTACTGAACACTACAAGATACTGTCACAAATCACAATCTTAGTTTTGCTACAGAAAAAGTCTAAATTTTACACAGCTTTAAAAAACAAAAATCATGATTTCCTCACAAGGTATGAACATAACCTACACTATTAGAAAAAGAGTTCCAAAAGGGTTCATCGGCTGTCCCCAAGGGGAAACCCTTTTGGTTCCACGTAGAACCCTTTTGGTTCCAAGTAGAACCCTCTGTAGAAATAATTTAAAAGAAGGTTATTCAAAGAGTTCAACTATGGGGATACCTAAAGAACCCTTTTAGGTTCTAGGTAGCTCAATTTTTTTCTACGAGTGTATGTGTAAATTTGGCATGTACAAATTCTGGCAAGATTTGACACCATACTCTTTGACACCATACTCTTTGACACCATACTTGTGCCAGCACTCCAGAGGCAACCATTAGCACCTCTAAATCCTTCCAGGTTGACAATTAATTCAGGTCTTTGTTCTCTTTTTGTCAAGCCCATTCAACTTAAATGTTTTACTTGATCTTCAATAAGACACAAAATGAGGATAAGAAAACCTGCTTTCAGATCAGCCAAATGAAAGTGGTGAGGTTTACCATTATCAGTCGAAGCCTCTGAATCTATAAAGATTACTATGCATAATGCATATTTCAAAGCAGTAATATTGTAATTAGGGGCCGAGGAGTGAGTATTAATGTTTGGTCTAGGCTGTGACGGAAAAGATGCTGACAGCATAATATTCCTCCAGATACGTGTAGTACACAATACTGCATTAATACCTGAAGTTTGTCGTTAATGACAGTTAGAGAGAATTTGATCACATAAACCATTATCTTGGCAAACAGTTGCCTAGAGATAAAGACGTGCAGACAGTAACAATGTGGCAAACCTACAACCCTCTTTATGTATTCACAGAAATAAAACTGCAATGTCAAACGAGCCTAATCTTATCAGCATGTTGCCCAATATAAAATGTGGTGGGGAATAAGCTGTGGGGAACGAGTTGGAAAATATCAATGAACTGATTGATTAAAACACTGACTAATTTCTGTGTTGGCCTGGTACTGCTTCTAAAGACCTGTACTGTAAGTCCTCCAAGGGCACCATATTGCATAAACCTAGTACTGTAACACCATATGTGACCAACAGCAGTTGGGTGATTCTCATGAAACCAGTTTTATGTCTGTAGCAAATTGAGTAACAAACCCCATGATCCATCTGCGAAAATCAACTCTCATTCGGGAAGACTAAGATGTCTAGTTTTTGGCAAAGTGTATTAGTTAAAATACATTTTCGCCTGAAGTGGTGGTGCCTGAAGTCTGTACATTTTCACCACAAATTGTCATTACCAAAATGTGTCTGAAATAAATTATTGAATCATTTTATACAATTTTACTTTAGAAAAGACAAACTTATTTGAATAAAACACAACATATGCTGCTGAAGTTTGTCCATAAATCATGCAAATTTACATTAAACTATAATATTTATTACGTAAAAACACAGTGTCTGTGGACGTGGGTTTCATTAACGTAACACAAGTTCATGTAAAAACTCCAATAAATGTTTAAATAAAATGTTATTCACCCATGATGCATCATCTAGAGTAGTCCTTAGATGAGCACAAGTTAAGTTAATTTATTTGCTTATATACCTTCAGAACGAGGTTCTTATTCTCAAACACCCCTTTACTCCACTTGGCCTTCTCATTACCGAAATGGATAAAAATCTCAATTTGGGAAAAAGTCAGACAACCATTACCTTAACAACATGGAGGCAATAATGGGCTTTTGTGACGTGGTCAATTGTTTGCTGACTCATAATAATGTGCCTCCTATTATTTACAGATTGACCTAAGGGCCTCTCATTACTGAAACCCAAATTTCTCATTACCACGTTATTTTTAGGTCAGTTTCGGTAATGAAAACCTTAAATGATAATAAGCTAATTATAATGTATAGTTAATGGTTGTGCTCTGCTGGTAACTTTATGTATTTACTAGGACCACTCCCTAAACATATTGTATAGATTTTTGGTAAAAAAAAAACTGTTTTATGATTAAGTAGGGTTTGTCAATAAACATGTGTTGTATAAACCCCATTTAACTTGCGTTAAGCCTCAGCAGTTTGGGTTTCAGCAAAGAGCAACCCCACCACTTAAAGTAGGAGCTGTTTTCACACTTACATATACTGTTGTTTGATATCCCGGTTTTTTGGTCCATATCTCACATATTTAGATACTTTATAGGCATTTTGTGTTTTGCAGTTTGCCCATAGGATCCCATTCAATCCAGAAATACATCTAAAAATACCTTACAACCACAAATTTTCACGTCCTAATACACCAATATTACTTGTAAAAACCTTGGATGAAGTATTAACTTTGTTACATTTAGGTCCACTTTTGACTTTTGAAAGTACACGAATGTAATTACAGTACTTTAATAAATTGCATTAAGATCAGTGATTTTGGTATAATGGAAAACTGATACAATCAGTAAAAATGTTCATGACAAACTATGCACACACATTATCGAAACATGCAGTCTCATCTCTGAAACCTGCTCATCATTACCGTAATGCACTAATATTTAGGAAATAATAAAAAAAATAAAAACAAGCAATTTTGGCTTAATCGGATAGTGTGACTTTTGTTCTTTATCCAAATGTGTGAAAATCAATATAATGAAAAAATAACATGCATACAGACAAGTCATTATGACAACAACAACAAAGGCTGTGTTACAATAATGAGAAATTACGAAATACATCTTAATAATTACATTTTCAGTGTTATGTTTAACTCAGGCCTTTTCATTATGGGAGCAATGTTAAAAGATACTAGAAAGTGATTTGTTTATTACTTTTTGGAATTTGAAAACTGTTGCGGAAATGATTATTTTTGTGTTGGTAGTTGTGGAAATTGTGGTCAAATGCATAATATTTGATGAAGAAAAATGCACAACAATTATTAAATAAAAAAGTACAGATCCTAATCTCAGTGATCCAAGAGGAAATTGAGTGAAACATGACACTAGAGAATTTTTGGGTCAAATGTCAGTTCCGTGAGAATGACCCAGTTGTGGCTAGTATTTGAGAAGTCTTCCAGAGCTAATGCTTTGTAGATTGTAGATCTTATGTGCAATACACAGACAGATGGGTGGTCAAAGGGACGTCAAGGGAAAAAGACCAACCACAACCATAAGTGATCTAGACCTACTACTAAGTGATGTAGACCCACTACTGTACATCCTAAGTGATGTAGACCCACTACTGTACATCCTAAGTGATGTAGACCCACTACTGTACATCCTACGTGATGTAGACCCACTACTGTACATCCTACGTGATGTAGACCCACTATTGTACATCCTAAGTGATGTAGACCCACTACTGTACATCCTACGTGATGTAGACCCACTACTGTACATCCTACGTGATGTAGACCCACTATTGTACATCCTAAGTGATGTAGACCTACTACTGTACATCCTAAGTGATGTAGACCTACTACTGTACATCCTAAGTGATGTAGACCTACTACTGTACATCCTAAATGATGTAGACCCACTACTGTACATCCTAAGTGATGTAGACCTACTACTGTACATCCTAAGTGATGTAGACCCACTACTGTACATCCTAAGTGATGTAGACCCACTACTGTACATCCTAAATGATGTAGACCTACTACTGTACATCCTAAGTGATGTAGACCTACTACTGTACATCCTAAGTGATGTAGACCTACTACTGTACATCCTAAGTGATGTAGACCCACTACTGTACATCCTAAGTGATGTAGACCTACTACTGTACATCCTAAGTGATGTAGACCTACTACTGTACATCCTAAGTGATGTAGACCTACTACTGTACATCCTAAGTGATGTAGACCCACTACTGTACAACCTAAGTGACGTAGACCTACTACTGTACATCCTACGTGACGTAGACCCACTACTGTACATCCTACATGACGTAGACTTACTACTGTACATCCTACGTGACGTAGACCTATTACTGTACATCCTACGTTATGTAGACTCACTACTGTACATCCTAAATGATGTAGACCTACTACTGTACATCCTAAGTGATGTAGACCTACTACTGTACATCCTAAGTGATGTAGACCTACTACTGTACATCCTACGTGATGTAGACCTACTACTGTACATCCTAAATGATGTAGTCCCACTACTGTACATCCTAAGTGATGTAGACCCACTACTGTACATCCTAAATGATGTAGACCTACTACTGTACATCCTAAGTGATGTAGACCTACTACTGTACATCCTAAGTGATGTAGACCTACTACTGTACATCCTACGTGATGTAGACCTACTACTGTACATCCTAAATGATGTAGTCCCACTACTGTACATCCTAAGTGATGTAGACCTACTACTGTACATCCTAAGTGATGTAGACCTACTACTGTACATCCTAAGTGATGTAGACCTACTACTGTACATCCTAAATGATGTAGACCCACTACTGTACATCCTAAATGATGTAGACCTACTACTGTACATCCTAAGTGATGTAGACCTACTACTGTACATCCTAAGTGATGTAGACCTACTACTGTACATCCTAAATGATGTAGACCTACTACTGTACATCCTAAGTGGGTTTACTGTTCTGCCAATTAGGCCTGATGTTATTATGGTCCTAAATTCCTATTATAGAAGTACATTAAAATGCACCAATAACCCCCGTAAGCTATAAGAAATAGCGCTGTACATTTTCCTCTAATTTGGATGGTTCCCTGTACAATTCCTTTAAGCAACACCATATGGTGTCAGTCATATCCCAGTAGGAAACCCCTCATAAAGGTTGGGTCACGTGTAACATATGGCAAAACAATGCTGCTGGCTGAGCAATGTATACTACAGCCTTGGTCAAAAGGTCTGTAACTTTTTGCTAGTGTCCTCGACCTGTACCCAGAGAATAGCTGATTCAAGCTGTGGTCCAGCTGTTCTCCATCAATTGCTACATGTGGCAGAATAATCCTGAAAGCCTTGCAGGTCTTTGTTAAAAGTGTTCCCCCGTTTGCATTGGGGTTTGTGTATGGGGAACGCCTTAAGACAGGGAATAGTGTAGACTCCCTGTATGTTAGTGGACTACAGCCAATGCAAAGAGGTCTGAACCTTTATGGCACAGGTGACAGTGCACTCGACTCACCCCATAACCACAGGCAGGGCTCCTGATTCATGCCCAACTCTGGCTATTGGCCACCCTATGGTTTAAATCATGCATTAAGTTTAATAGTGGATCAAATATGGCACAACATATGCAGTCATGGGACTGACAGAGAATCTGACAGAGAATCTGGGGGGACAAATTCTCAATACCAGTGATCTGATCTTGTAAAAGTATTAGTCTCTGGGAACGACATTAAGCTAATGATTATTAATAGGCAATAAAATGGGGTAATGAAACTATTTCAAGATCATTTCTGGGTCTAGGTTTTAAAGGCCCACAATCGCATTATTGCTTATCTAAAATAATTTTCACATTCCCAACCTTCAACATTCAATTGATCCTTTTCTCTAACCATTCAGATTTGATAGACTCCAACATTTAGATATACCAATAAGGATTTACATGATTCCATCAAATTCCACCAGCTCTACACGTCAGATTCGATGTTGATGCATTTGCCAGGCTCTTGCAGCCTTGGGTGGTAGATGAGGCTTGGCAATCGGTCGTGGGTTGGTGCCAGTCGATTTGCCGCACGCAATAACGCTGTGGTGGAATAATATACGTTTGGACCAATAATATAACATCGGCGATGATGAGATTTCGTTGTTTATTTTTTTTTACTCTCAGAAACAGTGCCAATACTACGCTGGTGCGTTCCTTAACCAGCCATGCACCATAGGTTTGAATAGCCCAATGCCCTGAGAGCACCTGTGGTTTCAGCGAGCCACCGTCTTAATGATGACATAGAGTACATATAGGCTACCTGTTGTAGTTTACAATTCTACAGAAAACAGAGCTGAACCGTACAGCATACATCTAGCACTCGACTCAATTTTCACAAGGTCAAGTTGGTGGTGTTAATGATAGCGGTTGGGTATTTAGAAATGCGTTGGCTTACCATACACTCCTTGGCAATGAATGCCCTCCAAAAAGATGTTGAACAGCCACAAGAGACCGAAAACTAAACCCATCTTCACGTTAATGTCAACATATCCACTTCGATGGTGACAGGTTCTTCCCAAAGGCGAGATGCAGCTTGTCGGAACTCAGTTCCCGCGGTTCCGCGCCAGGATTCAGTGTAAATCTGGTTGAGACACCATCGACACCGGGTAACGAATGTTTATTTGATGCTCTATGGAATGCATTTGGTTCTGTCAATATTTCAGTGGGAGCAGGGACACCAGGTAATAGCATAAATGATTCACAGCGATGGATAGAAACTGGTCAATGTTGTGCCTACAATGGCACATCAGTCAAAATCGCCTATGTCCGTGCATACTTTGAAGCCTCAACAGGATCTCCTTGATTGTGACATTGTAAAAGTAACCGAGAATGCAACGCCGATAATTCTTTCGGGAAAACGCTAATAGCGAATCCAGCAGCTTCCATTGCTAAACGGAGATGAAAGACATTCTGATATCCACTTGCGGCTTTCCCTCCCCTCTCAAAGGCTTGCCACAGTGTTCCGAGGACAGCGAGGCAAAAGGTTTTCCGAGAAGCTGACACTGAGCCGCTGGATGTGACGCGTTCATGCTAGCACTATGGCCAAAGACCGTGAACGTGCCATCCCCGGCGGATAATAATTCCCCGGTTTTAGAAGCGTATTTGACTCATGATGCAGGTTACCTAAGACCTCGAGCTTGTGTGTCTCTTGAAATAGCAAACGACGATTCGTCGTTACGTGCGCGTTTTAATCTGAAAGTGTCTTGTACACATTATTATTTGAAGAGGATGTGGTAGTTCTGAGGTGGTCAGTGATGCTGTGCACTACGTACTGCGCTGAAACGACAAGCCTCCGCTTCCCGCCGACATCAACTCCTCATAGTCCGGGGCCTTAGCGAAAAAAACGTTATGAAGCAGGATACAAGCATGGAATTTGGTACAAACATACCTCAGCTGATATGAAAACATCCCAGAGGGGGTGCCAATTTTAAACTGAAAAAGGAAGAAAGTTATCAGGACAATTCCAAATGGCTGCCATAATAGCTATTTGACCATTAAAAACTGTAATGCAACAGATAAAAGCATTACATTTGGAGCAAACATTTCTCAGATGATATGAAAACATCCTAGAAGGGGTGCTCATTTCAAAATTGACCAGGAAGCAGAATTAAAAGTGGCTGTTGATGGATATAGTAATGAATCCTGTGTCATATTTAAAACAGCATATTAAGTGATTTTTTATTTTAAAAAATCAAGTAATAATACGTCCAATGTATTCCATCAATTCTGATTAGTGAAGAAAAGACTTAGGGCCCTGGTTCACATATACCAGCACAATGCAATGTATGACAATCCAGCATTCTGGCATTGAGTTTTCTGCATGCTTTGTCAGCCTCAGGTAAGAGTGTCAATAAAAGTGTCCAGGAATCAACTGTTTTAGCCCCTCCAAATCTTTCTGGTGAAGGTGCTAATTCGATGGTTTTCAGACATATTGACAAAATGCTTGTTTGGTACGTTGCTGCATTTGAATGTTGCAGCAGTGCAGCTTGTGTTGAAAAGCTACTGTTTGTTATTAGGATTTCTGAGAAAGTCATTTAACTTAAATAGAAGCTTGGTTATTTTCCCAAATTTCTTTCGGATGACTTTTCCTTGCCTTTCTCTCTCTCCATCTTCTTTGTATGTGTCCAACACAATATCGATTCTATTGCAGTTTTTCAACTGGTTCCATACCCAAGGCAGGAAGACACTACTGCCATATTCGCCAAATGTGGAAACTTGGTGGATAGGCAAGGAATGGACAATGACAGCTCCATCAGTGATTTTGGCATCAAAAGACGAGGGCACGGTGGGTAGGAATCTACAGTGATCAGGCCTAGCAGATCAGATTTTTTGGTTGGCAGGTTAAGCATTCCGTTATTTTAAAGGACTGGAGGACATGGGTTTTTCCCATGAGAGAAAAACTCGTGCAGGTTTCCATCTCGGAACTTGCTCGCAATGTAAAGTCGGCAGAAAAGTGTACAATCACTTTTTAATGCTGAATGTTGCTTTTTCTCTTTTGTGACTGGCTTTGCTTTGGCATTTTAAGCAGTGGCACATTATCCCTCTTAATGCACTGATGGATGGATGTGTACCTATTCACAATGACTTCCTTGAGATATTTTTGATATTGAGAAGTGCCTAGTTGCTCAATGGTGCAGATTCTGGTAATGACATCTTTGATTGCACAATTGGATGTATTTATGACATTTATCTAGGAATGGACTCCCCATGCTTGAGATTGTGTTGCAGCTGGCCACTTGTTTTTTAATGTTTGCTGGGGTGATTAACTGCTTCTGTTGAAGATTTCGTGTTGAAGGGGACTCAAAGTTCAAACGCTGGGATTCAAAATCAACCAGCAGTTTGGCCTGCTCAGGCCCTTCTCAGTTAGACCAATGGCTTCCCCAGTACCTTTAACCAGCTCATTGCATTGTATTGCTCATGGGCTTTAAAGAAGTGCATGTGAACTCCAACAGCCAAACGTCATTCAGGAGTTTTCACAATGAAAGCAAAGTAGCTTGATGACCGTGTGCTGTCTTCAAGAGTCTGCTCTTCCTAAATGTGCCACCATAGAATCACACAAGGCAGCTGTCCAACCTGAGCCACCCAAAAAGCTATTCTATTGTGTACCATAGGGCCATCTCTATGTGCAGTTCACCAAACATAAACACAAACATTTTCTCTCCATAAGCCTTAGGAAAGCTCCACTAAACAGACTTTGCAAGAGCAACGTATTTGGCCAGCATTGAGATGTTCAGTGATCTGACCATGGTGAAACTGACTAGTTTCTCGTAAAAACAAAAAAGAAGTAGAAGTGAATTCAGTGCTGCCTAGTCAGTGGGATCTGGCTGGAGTGAAGCATGGTATGCTGCCCAAGAGATGAAGTCTCCTATATCCAATGTGTCTTTCTGTAGAAGCTGTATTCCGTGCTCAGTCCATTTCTCCTCTTGTGATTTCACCATGTGGAGGTTACCCTCTATTTCAGTTGGATTTGCAACAGGCACAAAAATTGCAAATAACAACTGGCACTGTTGTGTAGCTATCAAGAAGAACTAGAATTTCCTCTGCAGTTGTATATAACGTCATATTGTTGAACACTGGTACACTACTCCCAAATACACAATATTTTTGATTCTATATGACAACAGATATTCTACAGTAATATCACCTTTCCAAAATCTGATTCCGTATTGGCGACCATATTGGATTATGTTAAAACATTTTTATAGGAGTGCCATGCCCCAATTTTTGGCCACCCCCCTTCTAATATCAATTAATACATCCCAAAGAGCATCTCTACCAAATTTCACGCTTGTATCCGCCTTGTAACAGTTTCATAATTTTTTATGCTAACTTAGGCCCCTGACAATCAGATTTCATTTATATGGTGCTATGAGCAATTGTTTTACTAAAGCGTGCATCTAGGAGGCCCGTTCCGGGCAAAACAATATTTTCAAGGTAGGCTATGATGCATAGGCTAAAATCCTGAGGCATTGGTGAGAGTTCAAAGCATCTGCTTTTGTGGTAGATGAAGTTAAGTTGTGCATGTGATTTACCCTCAAACTAGATGCACAAGCCTACTGTCAAACATTACTGTTCATAGGCTACACTAAAAGGCAGTAGGCCTATATCCTCTTTTTGGTCTACACTCAGAAGTTGCCCAATTAGGAAATTCATTCAGTATATAAAGTCTAGCCCACTAGGCCAATTTATTTAGATTATTATGGGTATTCTACCCCCTTTTTTCTCCCCCCTTTCAATATTACAATTTTGTCTCATCACTGCAACTCCGAAGGTCAAGTCATGCGTCCTCCGAAACATGACCCTCCAAACCGCAAGCTTCTTAACCCCTGCCTGCTTAACTGGGGAGTCAGCTGCACCAATGTATCTTTTTTGTTCCTTTTTCTCCCCAATTTCATGGTATCCAATTGGTAGTTACAGTCTTGTCTCAACGCTGCAACTCCCGTACGGACTCGGGAGAGGCAAAAGTCGAGAGCCGTGCGTCCTCTGAAACACAACCCAACCAAGTGGAGGGTTTGGCCGGGGGGGGGCTTTACTTGCATTTACATAAGTATTCAAACCCTTTACTCAGTACTTTGTTGAAGCACCTTTGGCAGCGATTACAGCATTGAGTCTTCTTGGAATTGACGCTACAAGCTTGGCACATCTGTATTTGGGGCGTTTCTATCATTCTTTGCAGATCCTCTCAAGCTCTGTCAGGATGGATGGGGAGCGTCGCTGCACAGCTATTTTCAGATCTCTCCAGAGATGTTCGATCGGGTTCAAGTCCGAGCTCTGGCTGGGCCACTCAAGGACATTCAGAGACTTGTCCCGAAGCCACTCCTGTGTTGTCTTGGCTGTGTGCTTTGCCCCAGTCTGAGGTCCTGAGCGCTCTGGAGCAGGTTCTCTCTGTACTTTGCTCCGTTCATCTTTCCCTCGATCCTGACTAGTTTCCCAATCCCTGCCACTGAAAAACATCCCCACAGCATGATGCTGCCACCACAATATTTCACCGTAGGGATGGTGCCGGGTTTCCTCCAATCTTGGTTTCATCAGACCAAAGAATCTTGTTTCTCATGGTCTGAGAGTCCTTTAGGTGCCTTTTGGAAAACTCAAGCGGAGTTCCATCTGGCCACTCTACCAGAAGGCCTGATTGGTGGAGAGCTGCAGAGATGGTAGTCCTTCTGGAAGGTATTCCATCTCCGCAGAGGAACTCTAGAGCTATGTCAGTGTGACCATCGGGTTCTTGGTCACCTCCCTGACCAAGGCCATTCTCCCCCGATTGCTCAGTTTGGCATGGCAGCCAGCTCTAGGTAGAGTCTTGGTGGTTCCAAACTTCTTCCATTTAAGAATGATGGAAGCTACTGTGTTCTTGGGGATGTTCAATGCCGCAGAAATGTTTTGTTACCCTTCCCCAGATCTGTGCCTCGACACAATCCTGTCTCGGTGCTCGACGGACAATTCCTTCAACCTCATGGCTTGGTTTTTTCTCTGACATGCACTGTCAAATGTGGGGCCTTATATAGACAGGTGTGTGCCTTTCCAAATCATGTCCAATCATTTGAATTTACCACAGGTGGACTCCAAGTTGTAGAAACATCTCAAGGAGGATCAATGGAAATAGGATGCACCTGAGCTCAATTTCAAGTCTCATAGCAAAGGTTCTGAATACTTATGTAAAAAGGTATTTCAGTTTTGTTAAAAATATATATATTTTTAAGTTTTGCTTTGTCATTATGGAGTATTGTGTGTAGATTGATGAGGAAATAAAATGTATTTAATCAATTTTAGAATAAGGCTGTAACGTAACAAAATTTGTTAAAAGTCAATGGATCTGAACAGTTTCCGAATGCACTGTAAATTAACAGTCACTGACTGACTGACACTGTAATGTTACACTGAATCACAATGTACAATCTAGAGAGGAAGTCATTTGGGTAGTATTGACAGATGGTGTAATAGGCTACTACTAGCTTTGCACTGCTGTAAGAGAGGGTCTCTTTAGCTGCATTCACAGCTAGGCTGCAGGCCATGTTCTGGTTTGGCAGGTGTGTCAAACAGTCTCTGCTGCTGTTAGATGGATTGGTGCCCTTTGGAGGCTGAGAACACCTCTTTATCTGTCATTCTGCTCAATGAAGAGACTGTTCTAACCAATGGGAAAGCTGACATTCCCTTTGATAGGTTTGCTCTACCAGACTTTTGCACACAGTTATTATAGTCGGTCAGTCCAACTATACCAAAACAGCAGCAGGTACACTAGAGGTTCAAGAAGCCCATTGGGGAAATCTGAAGGGGAATGGGACGGCAACTGGAGGGTTGAATCTCCTGCCGGTGTGCCCTTGAGCAAGGCACTTAACCCATGACTGCCCCGGGGGCCCTACACTGTGACTGATCCTGTGCTTCCAACCCTGAGGGTGTAGATGTCTTGGATTAAAAAGAAAAAGACAATTGTCAGGGGATTCACACTTTAAACTAGTCTTCTATTCTGCTTTTTCCACTGCATGCCAGATTTATCAATTGTATTTAAACTAATCTTTGTTTTATTAACCTACCTTTCATGTATTTGTATTATGTAAGCTGAATAAATCAAATCATTACTTGGCATGGATAATATGAGCGTATTACTTTTTTGTTCCTGGTATATTTCTCTTTGATTGCAATAGTTGAAGTGAGCTATTAATGTACTGTAGCTTATATCCTGCCTGTTTGGCCCTGTCCGGGGGTGTCGTCGGACGCGGCCACAGTGTCTCCCGACCCCTCCTGTCTCAGCCCCCAGTATTTATGCTGCAGTAGTTTATGTGTCGGGGGCTAGGGTCAGTCTGTTATATCTGGAGTATTTCTTCTCTCTTATCCGGTGTCCTGTGTGAATTTAAGTATGCTCTCTCTAATTCTCTCTTTCTTTCTCTCTCTCGGAGGACCTGAGCATTAGGACCATTCCTCAAGGCTTACCTGGCCTGATGACTCCTTGATGTCCCCAGTCCACCTGGCCACCTCTCCAGTTTTAACTGTTCTGCCTGTTCTATGAACATTTAAAAATCTTGTCCATGTTCTGTTATAATCTGCACCCGGCACAGCCAGAAGAGGACTGGCCACCCCTCACAGCCTGGTTCCTCTCTAGGTTTCTTCCTAGGTTCTGGTTCTTTCTAGGGAGTTTTTCCTAACCACCGTGCTTTTACACCTGCATTGCTTGCTGTTTGGGGTTTTAGGCTGGGTTTCTGTACAGCACTCTGTGACATCAGCTGATGTAAGTAGGGCTTCATAAATAAATTTGATTTGATACGTCATTGAAAGATATCCATTCCAAACCCACTGTGGAAAAAGTATTATATTGTATTATATTGGTGTACTTGTTTTTATAATCTGCATGACCTTCAGGGCAACTGGTTAGGCTACATTCTCTACGGGCATCATATCCTAGAGTTGACTCACTTATCATATCATTCATTTGTCATGGAAGTGCTGAGAAGCCTGAACAAATAGAGATATAATATGGCTGGACGTGCTTCTTTTGTCCAGTGTCTGGTTGGACAGGAAACAGTGAACTAATGGCCCATTTAATAGGTTTTGGCATCAAACCTCTGCTCTGATCGTGATTCAGTCTTGGTGATGTCGGAGAAGCCAGAAACAGAGGGAGAGAGGAGATGTTATTAAATTTTATGTGAACTTCTCAATAAACACTTTCCAAAAAATAAAGTACATTGCTGTTATTGCACATCGCTAGTATGTTGGAATAGGTCTCTGTTGATGACATAGTGTCTGTTCTTTATGCTTTCAAAATGCTTTATATTTCATAAGCTCAATATTTGTCAAGCACCAAAATAAAAAGCTTTTGTCCAAGCAATAGGTTCTAACTGATTTCTAAAATATATTAAAAATGAATATTTAAACACTCTTTATGAGTCCTTTTAAGTATTGAAAGAAGGTGTATTTGAAAAACATTTATAAAAAAGTTTTGAGATGGCAAAGGCGTTGAAAAACAAGTGAGATTTACAGGTGTGAAGGAGACAAGGCTAGGGTCTGCTGGCTGCTCTACCTCTGATAAGAGAAGCACACCTGGGAGAAATCTGGAGTTTAAGATAATCTTGAGACTTGCAAATTTTGCCACTGGTGATAAATTAGCACAGATAAGAAGCTCGGTGTGCATCCTGAGAGGAACCTTGATGTGTCCTCCTTACCGGGGTTGTATTTCATGAAGCCTCTTTTCAGCAATTCCTCCCTTCTCTCTACCTTGAAATCTATCATCTTGAAAACCTTCCCTATTTGAGCCTTTGCTAGAGTGCACGTTTTTGGAAGAAATCCAGCCGGCTCCATATTCATACAGTGCAACATCAAATGATTGTGTCTTTTAATCCTCTTCTAATAGATTTGCATTGTTGCTTTCACGTTCACCACTCCTCAAGGACTATTTGGCATGGAGCATATTAACCAGCGGTCAGAATCCAACTGTTTTTCTCTGTGAGCGCTCTTGTGGGAAAAACAGCAGAAAACACATCAGCGGGAACAACCTCAGTTTGCCTCATCATGTAGCGAGACCAGCGTAACGGTGGTCACACCATGAGTCTCACAGGCGTTAGCTTTCCCGGGATAATTATAGGCTTTAACTCAGGCTTCAGCATGAGACCGGAATTCAAACCCTATTCGGTCACATTGACAGGAGGAGGAGGTCAAAGGGGTAACTGAAGGTAGTTCAGATGAGGAGACTTAAACGAGGAGTTCACTATGTTACAACTTGATGTTAGATGGTTCCTCACCCTGAAAGTAGTCTATGTGCCAGGAAAAACTGTAATCTATGGTTAAGTTCTTTAAAACAGCCACTGCAAACTTCAGCTAAATTTAGCCACCACAACCTGACAATCAATGGACGTGATGGGGCATGATAGCATTTTTTTTTTTTATGGCCAATACACCTTAAAGTAACATCAAACCAAATGTGGAGTTGATTTGAATTGAACATAATTTTTTGAAAACATGATTGTTAGCTTGTGGTGGCTAAGGTTAGCTGAAGTTTGCAGTGGCTGTTTAAAGAAAACAAACATATATTGCAGTTTCTCTTGGATCATAGACTACTTTCAAGGTGGGGAATCATCTAACATCAAGTTGTAAAATAGTGAACTAGTCCTTTAACTTGCCTGAGACCTGAAGACTTGTGTTAGCTCCCTGAGCTAACGCTTAGGGTTACACTGTAACGCCATTAGTCAGTTTGAAGAGCAAGATTTACTGGCTTTTTGTGGGGATTGTATGCACATGGCATACACTTCAATAGTACTCACTCTTAAACTCTGTTCCTGCTTATGTCCTCCAGTGCTTTACAGCAGTGGTTCTCAATCCTGGCCCGGGGACCCAAAGGGGTTCACATTTTAGTTTTTGCCTTAGCACTACACACCTGATTCAAATAATTAAAGATGATGATGAATTGATCATTTGAATTAGCTGTGTAGTGCTAGGGTAAAAACTAAAATGGGCCCCGGGACCAGGATTGAAAACCACTGCTTCACAGCATTCCTATCGTAGTGTGCTTTTCAAAGTGAGAGCTAGGGAACAGTTAGGTACTGCAACAGCTGCAGTCTATAAGAGATAAGTGAAACAGGTTTTACCCTAGGGCACCAAAGTGAGACATTGCGGAGGACACATTCTAGCTTTCTTGGCATGGGGATCCAGAGAACACCAGCTGCATGCCTAATTTGCCTCCCATTTTTTAGGATCCAGGTTATGTTTTATGAAAGACACATAGGGGAGCATGATAAAATTTTTATGACGGTTTGAGACTCTTTTGGTTGTGAAATATGAGGCCTACACTCAGGCCATACGCTCAAATGTCCCAAAATATGCAGAGGACTTAGACGGCCAAATTATTCTTAGCCTTTTTCTGTGTCCTTGCGCCTGGCTGACAGCAATTGCTTTAACTTTGTTAAGTGGGGGCAGAAAAATTCGCAAATGCGTTTGACACACATTGAAAACTGAGCCAACTATGTGTTCCAAAGGTCACTTTGAAGCCACTGACTGCGATGTAGCAAAAACGTCATCGCTTTCCTGTCCAAATGCAGTCATTCCAATCCAAGATTGTCCGTTCTCACCAACCACCACACAGCAGGGGAGAACGACTGCCCCCTTTCGTTGAAGCCCCGGAAGTTCAAGGCCGACCGTGGTACTGCAGGCATTGTTAGCAGAAAACAGGATCCCCCATTATAGTGAATCGAAAAATGGCAATCTTTGTGGTCAATCTTTGTGTAAATAAATAAAAAAGTTGAAGACAATCATGGTACCAATAATTGCTTCTAATACATTTTTATTTTATTAAATTTTACTAGGCAAGTCAGTTAAGAACAAATTCTTATTTTCAATGACGGCCTAGGAACTGCCTTGTTCAGGGGCAGAACAAAATATTTTTGACCTTGTCAGCTCGGGGATTCAATCTTGCAAACTTTCAGTTACTAGTCCAACGCTCCAACCACTAGGCTACCTGCCGCACATGAGATGCACTTATTTAAAAATCGCACCCAGATGTTAAAAAGATACTTTTGTTGCTAATGGCAGCCTGCAGTATGCCAGTCGGCCTTCAACTTGAGTTACTCAATGAGAAGGGGCAGCACTGAGCTACCCTGCAACGTCACTTCCTGGAGTAGCTCGAACTGTGCATGTTATGGGAAGATCTCAAACACATTCTCCTAGCGTCCTCTCTCCTCTCTCCCCCTGTTTCCTTCTAAAAACCAATTGGATGATAATTCCAGAGGTCCCTCCCCTCTGACCTCCTCCAACTGGTGTTGAGAAGGAGACGAGGAGAGAGGATTTGACAAGTAAGCAATTTAAATCTTCGGTATGTCTCCATGAGATGCCATCTTAACCGGCTTAATTTGGCTTAGATGATCTATTGAATCTTCACATGGCAATGAATGGTATCATATGATCGATGGCTATACAGTCACTGACACATAGACTATTCACACAGAGTCATGTCAGCACAGCAGGCAATGTTGCTGTGCTGTGTTCCAAAACATCCCCTATTGGTGAATTTAAGCTCAGGAATTAGGCTTGCAGCTCTAGACCTGCTATCTGAACAAACCTTTCATGGTGGTGGCAGGTAGCTTAGTGGTTAGAGTGTTAGACTAGTATCCGTAAAGGTTGCAAGCTCAAATCCCTGAGCCGACAAGGTAACAATCTGTTGTCCTGCCCTTGAACAAGGTAGTTAACCCACTGTTCCTAGGCTGTCATTGAAAATAAGAATTTGTTCTTAACTGACTTGCCTAGTTAAATAAAGGTTAAAAAAAAACATTCTAAAGGTGGTCTGGGGATGGATGGACTGAACTGGGCTGTATGACTGACTGAGGCAGGCTCCTGGTGACAGCCTATCACTTCCAGCTCTCCTTGGGAGCCCTAATTTATTACCTCCAGAACTAATGTGCTTCACCCCACCATAATGTATATAATGACGAGACTGTCTTGTCTCCGACCCTAACAATGGGCGTCGTTGTCCCAAAGGCAGGCGGTCTGCTTATCACTGTATTCCCGCGTGGACAGATTTTAACTGGAGTGGAGCCTCTCTCTTCACCTCTTCCTCTCTGACCCCAACAACAGAATGCCAATTTCAACCTCTTTCTTATTAATCAATGATGCACGTCGCCAAACAGAATGCACTGCTGTCAGGTCTGGAGGCTGGAGGCTTAGAGCCTCTGCTGTGGTCAATTACTGTATATAAACTGGGTGGATTGAGTCCGGAATGCTGACTGGCTGACAGCTGTGGTATATCAGACCGTATACCATGGGTATGACAAAACATGTATTTTTACTGCTCTAATTACGTTGGTAACCAGTTTATAATAGCAATAAGGCACCTCAGGGGTTTGTGATATTTGGCCAATATACGGAGGCTAAGGGCTGTGTAAAGGCACTCCACATTGCATCGTGCTTAAGAACAGCCCTTAGCCGTGGTATATTGGCCATATACCACACCTCCTTCGGGCCTTATTGCTGAAATATATGGCCTGCAACCGTTTAGACTTTACCGTATCTAGTCTTTGGCCAGTTGTTCACATTTTGGACAGAGGGCCCTAATCAGTCAATCCAGATAATCGTTTTTTGGGGATGACCCTAAAACAACATTTAGTGCATTGAGGTAAGCATGTCTGAATTTATATGTAGGCCTAGTTGAGAATATTTTTGTTTAATATTGTAAACATTGTTTTCTTGTGCTCATCATATGCAAATACCAATGTACATTCTTGTTTAAGAAATGCAGTTGACATAGATACAGTATGTAGTACATCTGGTTAGCCCGGGATTGACCCAAGTTCTTTGGTTGTTGAAATTATAACATTAAAATCCATATCCTAGCCTGGTTTTAGACAAGGAAAGCACTTGCAAGATCCTTACCTAAGCCATCCTTGTTTATACCAACCCCATTTTTTATATAAATCTGGCCCCCTGATAAGCGTCAACAATAACAATGTCACACACCGTACAAGAGTCAACGTGTAACTCAAACCGTGACTGAATCTGAACCTGGCCCCTCATGGCGCTTCAGTGAGGCGGAGAGTTTTGTGGGAAAGCCACAACGTTTCTCTCTGGTTTCCTCTCTTGACATCCACACTTCACACCCTGCCTGCTTGCCTCTCACGGTTAGTTGCTTTGGCTAATTACTGCAGGCACGCGTGCATCCCAGTGCTATGCGTTTCAGTTTTTTTATGGGTTTGATAATCAATTATACATATACTTGAATACTGATCTGTTTCTGTCCCCAGTACATTCTGGGAGCGGCATGTAGCCTAGTGGTTGTTGCTGGATCAAATCCCCAAGCTGACAAGGTTAAAAAGCTGTCTTCTTCCCCTGAACAAGGCAGTTAACCCATTGCTCACCGTTAGGCTATCATTATAAATAAGAATTTGTTCTTAACTGATTTGCATAGTTAAATATTAAATACAAATCCTGACTGGACACAGGAATGAAAATGCATTCTGGGTGATTAGATGGGTTGTTCCACCAATTAGGTGCCTGTTGATTAGGCTAGTGTAACTTCCTAAAAAAACATTTACCATCTCAAGAAGTGAATAGAAAAATGATTATATTAATTGTCTATTATGTACCAAATATAGTAACAGTGTTGACGGCTTCATCGTAAATCAGCCATCAAATCCCTTGTGCCAAAGGGAATGGGAGCTTGCTGTGTGCAACAGGGATGGGCAATCGACTCACAATTTTTTTTTATTTGTTAAAACATTTCTAGCCTGTCTATCCATGGGTAACAGGGTTGACGTGTTATGTTCGACCCGCTCAGTTTCCCACCACAAAACATTGCCAAAATGAGTAGAACCAGTTCACCTGCTTTTACACAGATTTGACTATTAGATGTACAATGTCTCTTTTGAAAGAAAAAAAATATCTAAAAAGGAATAGTTAAAATGAGTTCAGTTCAATTGACAGGGTTGACTCTAAAATGAGGAGCAGATTTTTATTTAGCTTAAAATGTATCACTACTAACAGGAAATAAATAATAATCTTCATAAATGACTTTGTCAAAGCAACAAAATAACTATGGCTTTACAATGCTGGTGGATACTTTTTAGGGTTAAGTAGGTTAGAACTTGCTAGAAGTCACAGAGGATGCACAGAGGGACATGTCAAAATGCTTAATTCTGGCACTTTAGCAAGTCTTTATTCATATTAAAATTGTATTGATTTAATTTTCCATGTGGTCTATATTAAAGGTCCAGTGCAGTCAAAATTCATTTTTTTTGCTGAGTTTTATATCATATATAAGTGTGGTATTTCCTGATAGTTGCTGGTTGAAAATACAATCTACACAGGACCTTCTATTCAGCAGGTTTACATGGGCGGAGGTTTCAGCTTTCGATGGTGACATCACCATGCAGTAAATTGGTTAATTAAGTGATAATGCCTGAGAAGCTGGTGTTTGGAGGATACGGGTGTTGGTAGGCCCAAAACGAAGTCGAAGGCCACCAAACCGTGCCAATATATCCTCCAAACACCGGCTTCGTGAGCTTTATCACTTTTATACAATGGGTTACCAACATATTCAAATAAGGATGTAAATATTTTCATTAAAAAGCGTTACTTTGATGAATTTATTCATACTATTTCATCCTTCCACAAGATATAGTCCTGGCACAGCCGGCTGATCGTTCGTTCTATCGTTCAGAGACGCGACCCAGTCGTTCAGTCTTTTTGTTCTGTATCTATGAACGCGACCCAGTCATTCGTTCTAAATGTTCCATTGCCATACTGGCTGACAACGTTCTTATGAGGTGCGATTTCGCCTGGCATAGAAAATGTGCTCGGTTGTTAGGACACTGTTCTTCAGAGGAGCTAGCCAACAACACATTTCTAGCCTTCAAACTGAAGCTGGAAAAACTGCAAACTAGCTGCACTTTGATGCCAGCTGATTCATGATTTCGACTGGCTGAGAAACGCTGCCTGTATGTCTCGTCCCGACACGTTCAATACTATGGGACAGTTGAAAATCAAATTTTAATATTAAAACAATGTTGCAAATGTTGGAGAGACAGACAGCAGGGTTTATACAAATCTCTGCTGTTG
Source organism: Brachymystax lenok tsinlingensis (assembly GCA_030435695.1). Classification (NCBI taxonomy): domain Eukaryota; kingdom Metazoa; phylum Chordata; class Actinopteri; order Salmoniformes; family Salmonidae; genus Brachymystax; species Brachymystax lenok. Next base: position 33,761,697 of record CM059808.1, on the reverse strand, counting down.
AAAACGAAATGTTAGTCTGAAAGAAATGTGAGCTAATGTCTAGATGCTTTTTATAGTGGAGATCAAGTTTATAAATTACCTGGCTTGACTCATGAGACAGTGTATAGCGCAATCAGATGGAACTGAGTAAATATGCATTTTAACGTCATAGATTTAGTTGGTGCTAATTTGTGGAATAGACACCGGCTGGAATGCGGTTTTAACCAATCAGCATTCAGGATTAGAACCACCTGTTGTATAATAGACCAATAACAAAGAGTTCCAACTCTCTGCCAATAACAGCTAGTTTTCAGTTTTCCAATTCAGTCCACTCCCAGACAGTACTAGCTAAATTCTTGCTCGAGAAATATTTTTTTGCTAAAATGCAATTTATGCCCATGTTTATGCACTATTAAAGAAATGTTATTATATGTATATAAAAACAGCTGAATTGGGCCTTTGAAAGGGCAGTTCATTTTATATAACAGGCTTTTAAAATGCAATATTTGATATTTCTACTTAAAATATCAAAGGGCACTCATTTCTTGGAACAACCCAGATACTGTGAAGTGATTTATTTCACTTTATTTCTATCTGCCAGAAGAGTTACTTAAAAATGAGGCACTTTCACTGAAGTTTTCATCTGTAGAGTAGTTATCATCTGTAGAGTAGTTATCATCTGTAGATTAGTTATCATCTGTAGATTAGTTATCATCTGTAGAGTAGTTATCATCTGTAGAGTAGTTATCATCTGTAGATTAGTTATCTGTAGAGTGGTTGTCATCTGTAGAGTAGTTATCATCTGTAGATTAGTTATCATCTGTAGAGTAGTTATCATCTGTAGAGTGGTTATCATCTGTAGAGTAGTTATCATCTGTAGAGTAGTTATCATCTGTAGAGTAGTTATCATCTGTAGAGTAATTATCATCTGTAGATTAGTTATCATCTGTAGAGTAGTTATCATCTGTAGAGTAATTATCATCTGTAGATTAGTTATCATCTGTAGAGTAATTATCATATGTAGATTAGTTATCATCTGTAGAGTAGTTATCATCTGTAGAGTGGTTATCATCTGTAGAGTAGTCGGTCTCTGATGAGAAATGGAAAGTTCAATACAGGAGTGTGACTGTGAATCAGACGGTCAATCAAAGCTTCAGCTTGTTCTGGTGAAGCACCATCTCTGGGCCAATGAAATAATAGTTAGAGGAAACATGGGAAATAGAGTCCAAAAGTGCCAAACATAGGCAGGATGCAGGGTTTGATAAATACTTTTTGAAACAAACTTCCATTGTCCTTTCAAGAGTTGCTGGATATCTTTTCATCGTCGGCTCGCTCCACAGTTCATGCACCTTGATTGGAAAGCATTTATTTTTCTCTGCAGGGAGCAGCATAAAATTTTTGATGAAGGTATTTGGTTGCGTAATGGTCATACGCTTTAGCTATAAAGAAAGCAGAGTATGATGCTCCGCAGGCCGTACCAGTAGGTTGGCACTTGGCAGCCATTCATATTTATGACCTAATCTATGATAATAATGACACCTAAACTGTGATTGGATTGGGAAAGACACATGGGTAATAGGACTGACCACCCGCTCTCTGATTAGCCTTGTCCTGTCATTGACCTAGAGGGAGAGCAGAGAGAAAGAGCCGAAGCGAGAGGCCCAACTCTCCCCCAAAAATCAGTCTAATCCAGCAGGTGGGGTTGTTTCGTTTTCGTTTCTTTCAGCCACCATCAAGGCGTTTTTGTATGGAGGTTCAATGGGTGTTGAATTTGGTCAACAAAAAATGTGAATGGCGTATTTGCTGCGTGATATTTATTTGATCTAATAGAAGTTTTGTAATGTTTAAGTTGTTACAAGTGTACTGATATAAGTAGGACACGTGACATCCCGGTAACTTTGGGAAAAAACTCTATCGGAGTTGTTTCGACCTGGATATGCATATTCATGACATGCGGCTAGTAGAATAGCATCCCTCTCAATTGAATACAGGCGGTTGACATCAACAACCCTCATTAAATATTCAAAAATGTATTAAAATAATGATGTATCCACCAATCTAAAAGAGAGGAATAGGCATGCCGCTTTGTTGACAATGACTCCCATTGTTAGGGTGGAGAGACAGGTATCTTATCAGTATATCCATAATCTTTGGGGAGAGCCATACAGAGTGAGAGAGATGAGTGAAAGAGAGGGAGTGACAGAGAGAGAGCGAAGAGAGAACGAATGAGATAAAGCACCACACACAGTGTATGAGAAGGAGGGAGAGAGAGAGAGAGCAGAGCAGGCTGTGTCAGAAGGTACAGAAAGACAAGCACTGTCATAGCAGAAGAGGCATGGGGTAGGAAATATCATAACTTGACAATAAAACCAATTAGTCTCTGTAGGCTACTTTCATCATTTTATTATCAAATGGCATGTTGATCATTTCTATTAAACTGGTGAATCTATCTTTTCAGTGACATTAACTGACACTCGATGCACTGAGGAGAAACGAGGACAGAAATTGAAATTCACAACAGAGAGTTTTAGTAGCGTTGAATCAATTACAAACGGAGAATATGGATTCAGTCACTGCATGAAGGAAGCGGATGGCTCTACACCCCATTAGAACAATTTAATTGATTTTTGGTGATTTCTGAATGGGGGAAAAAAAGGGGCGAGCAGTGGAATTGAAAATCACCTTTGGAAAATGTAAAAGGGAAATACATCAGGGTCATTAGAAGTGCTTGTTACTAGGACTGTTGAAGTTTGAGAGAGGGTAAGTGTTTGGTCTCTGTTTGTTTTTTGATCTTCAGGTCAAATTCTTTCTCTTTTTCAAATGTGCCCTGTATAATACAACATATATACACATTATACACAAAATGCACTATATATACAAAAGTATTAGTGGATTGCGCTATGTCAGCCACACCTGTTGCTGACAGGTATATAAAATCGAGCACAAAACCATAGACAAACATTAGCAGTAGAATGGCCTTACTGAAGAGCTCAGTGACTTTCAACGTGGCACCGTCATAGGATGTCTCCTTTCCAACAAGTCAGTTCGTCAAATGTCTGACCTGCTAGAGCTGCTGTCAATTGTAAGTGCTGTTATTGTGAAGTGGAAATGTCTAAGAACAACAACGGCTCAGCCGCAAAGTGGCAGGACACACAAGCTCACAGAACAGGAACGCTGAGTGCTGAAGTGTGTATCGTATAAATATTGTCGGTCCTCGGTTGCAAAACTCACTACTGAGATCCAAACTGCCTCTGGAAGCAACGTCAGCACAATAGCTGTTTGTCGGGAGCTTTATGAAATGGGTTTCCATGGTCAAGCAGCCACACACAAGTGATGCATCACACTTTACCAACTGGCAGTCCAACGGACTAATTTGGGTTTGGCGGATGCCAGAAGAATGCTACCTGTCCCAATCCATAGTGCCAAATGTAAAGTTTGGTGGAGGAGGAATAATGATCTGGGTCTATTTTTCATGATTTGGGTAGGCCCCCTAGTTCCAGTGAAGGGAAATCTTAACACTCCAGCAGACAATGACATTCTAGATGATTCTGTGCTTACAACTTTGTGACAAAAGTTTGGGGAAAGCCCTTTCCTGTTTCAGCATGACAATGCCTATGTGCACAAAGCGAGGTCAACAGAAATATCACATTTACATAAGAATTCAGACCCCTTACTCCGCACTTTGTTGAAGCACCTTGGCAACGATTACAGACTCAACTCTTCTTTGGTATGACACTACAAGCTTGGCACACCTGTATTTGGGGAGTTTCTCCCATTCTTCTCTGCAGATCCTCTCCAGCTCTGTCAGGTTGGATGGGGAGTGTCGCTGCACAACTATTTTCAGGTCTCTCCAGAGATGTTCGATCGGATTCAAGTCCAGGCTCTGGCTGGGCCACTCAAGGACATTCAGAGACTTGTCCCAAGGCCACTCCTGCATTGTCTTGGCTGTGTGCTTAGGGTCATTGTCCTGTTGGAAGGTGAACCTTCGCCCCAGTCTGAGGTCCTGACCGCTCTGGAGCAGATTTCATCAAGGATCTCTCTTTGTACTTTGCTCCGTTCATCTTTCCCTCGATCCTGACTAGTCTCCCAGTCCCTGCCGCTGAAAAACATCCCCACAGCATGATGCTGCCACCACCATGCTTTACCGTAGGGATGGTGCCAGGTTTCCTTCAGACGTGACGCTTGGCATTCAGGCTAAAGAGTTCAATCTTTGATTCATCAGACCAGAGAATCTTGTTTCTTATGGTCTGAGAGTCTTTAGGTGCCTTTTGGCAAACTCCAAGTGGGCTGTCATGTGCCTTTTACTGAGGAGTGGCTTCCGTCTGTCCACTCTACCATGAATGCCTGATTGGTGGAGTGCTGCAGAGATGGTTGTCCTTCTGGAAGGTTCTCCCATCTCCACAGAGGGATTCTGGAGCTCTGTCAGAGTGACCATCGGGTTCTCTAGGAAGAGATTTGATGGTTCCAAACTTCTTCCATTTAAGAATGATGGAGGCCACTGTATTCTTTTTTTGGTTCCCTTCCCCAGATCCACAATACTGTCTCGGAACTCTACGGACAATTCCTTCAATATTGCTTGATTTTTGCTCTTTATTTTATTTATTTTTATTTCACCTTTATTTAACCAGGTAGGCTAGTTGAGAACAAGTTCTCATTTACAACTGTGACCTGGCCAAGATAAAGCAAAGCAGTGTGACACAAACAACAACACAGAGTTACACATGGAATAAACAAGCGCACAGTCAATAACACAACAGAGAAAAAAAAAAGAAAGTCTTTATACAGTGTGTGCAAATATCGTGGGGAGGTAGGCAATAAATAGGCCATGGTAGCGAGGTAAATTACAATTTAGCAGATGATGATGTGCAAGTAGAGATACTGGTGTGCAAAAGAGCAGAAAAGTAAATAAAAACAGTATGGGGATGAGGTAGTTAGATTGGGTGGGCTATTTACACATGGACTATGTACAGCTGCAGCGATCGGTTAGCTGCTCAGATAACTGGTGTTTAAAGTTAGTGATGGAGATATAAGTCTCCATCTTCAGCGATTTTTACAATTCGTTCCAGTCACTGGCAGCAGAGAACTGGAAGGAAAGGTGGCCAAAGGAGGTATTGGCTTTGGGGATGACCAGTGAGATATACCTGCTGGAGCGCGTGCTATGGGTGGGTGTTGTTATTGTGACCAGTGAGCTGAGATAAGGCGGAGGTTTACCTAGCATAGACTTATAGATGACTTGGATGACCCAGTGGGTCTGGCGACGGATATGTAGTGAGGGCCAGCCAACGAGTGCGTACAGGTCGCAGTGGTGGGTGGTATAAGGGGCTTTGGTAACGAAACGGATGGCACTGTGATAGACTGCATCCAGTTTGCTGAGTAGAGTATTGGAAGCTATTTTGTAGATGACATCGCTGAAGTCGAGGATCGGTAGGATAGTCAGTTTTACTAGGGTAAGTTTGGCGGCGTGAGTGAAGGAGGCTTTGTTGTGAAATAGAAAGCCGATTCTAGATTTGATTTTGGATTGGAGATGTTTAATATGAGTCTGGAAGGAGAGTTTACGGTCTAGCCAGACACCTAGATATTTGTAGTTGTCCACATATTCTAGGCCAGAACCGTCCATGGTAGTGATGCTAGTCGGGTGGGCGGGTGCGGGCAACGAACGGTTGAAAAGCATGCATTTGGTTTTACTAGCGTTTAGGAGCAGTTGGAGGCCACCGAAGGAGTGCTGTATGGCATTGAAGCTCGTTTGGAGGTTAGTTAGCACAGTGTCCAAAGAAGGGCCAGAAGTATACAGAATAGTGTCATCCACGTAGAGGTGGATCAGGGAATCACCCGCAGCAAGAGCAACATGCACTGTCAACTGTGGGACCTTATATAGACAAGTGTGTGCCTTTCCAAATCATGTCCAATCAATTGAATTTGCCACAGGTGGACTCCAGTCAAGTTGTAGAAACATCTGAAGGATGATCAATGGAAACAGGATGCACCGAGCTCAATTTCGAGTCTCATAGCAAAGGGTCTGAATACTTATGTCAATAAGGTTGTTCTTAACTGACTTGCCTAGTTAAATAAAGGTAAAAAAAATAAAATAATTACAGACAAATCTCTGGCCACGTTAATAAATGTAATAAATGGATTTAATAAAGGTATCACTAGTCACTTTAAATGACGCCACTTTATTAATGTCTACATATCCTACATTAGTCATCTCATATGTATATACTGTACTCTATACCATCTACTGCATCTTGCCTGTGCCGCACGGCCATTGCTCATCCATATATTTATATGTACATATTCTTATTCATCCCTTTACTTTTGTGTGTATAAGGTAGTTGTTGTGAATTTGTTAGATTACTTGTTAGATACTACTGCATGGTCGGAACTAGAAGCAGAAGCATTTCGCTACACTCGCATTAACATCTGCTAACCATGTGTATGTGACAAATAAAATGTGATTTGATTTGATTTGGTCATGTAGTATAAGACACCTATAATCTGAAGGGGAATTGACCGATTTCCACTCTTTCAGTTTCCTTAAGCACATAAAGAGGGCAACGTTTTGCCATGTGCTTGCCATTTGTAAATCGCCCTTCTGATGAAAGCCAATAGGTTGAAAATTCAGTGTGATTTATTTGAAACTTTTGAACAATGTGTGTTATAAGGAGACAATTATTTAACTAGAGTTTAGTAAACTGAGCAAATACATGAATAGTATTAACGCACATTGTAGAAGAAACATTTTGAAATTAAATGACGCTGCCAGATTGTAACGAAGTTATATGAGGTTTATGGAAGTTTTGCACTTTGAACAATGCTTTTGCACTACTGAAATGTGACCCAGTCCCAGAGTATACCAGAGTAGACTGTAACTCCACGGAAGGAAAAGGAAAACTTGAATAGAAAAATGATCTAAAAGAAATGAGTGGAGTGGTGGCATAGGAGTGGTGGCATAGGAGGCGTGTCCAAAAGCTTCCCCTAACAAAAATAAATTAAATCCTTCAAAACACTATTAATATTACTGCACTGTCGGAACTAGAAGCACAAGATTTTAGCTTCACTCGCAGTAACATCTGCTAACTACGTGTATGTGACCAATTTGATTTGATTTGAGTGATGGAGTGCTGCATCAGATGACCTGGCCTCCACAATCATCTGACCTCAACCCAATTGAAATGGTTTGGGATGAGTTGGACCACAGAGTGAAGGAAAAGCAGCCAACAAGTGCTCAGCATATGTGGGAACTCCTTCAAGACTGTTGGAAAAGCATTCCAGTTGACTACCTCATGAAGCTGGTTGAGAGAATTTCAAGAGTGAGTAAAGCTGTCGTCAAGGCATAGGGTGGCTACTTTGAAGAATCTCAAATATAAAATATATTTGTTTAACACTTTTTTGGTTACTACTTGATTGCATATGTGTTACTTCATAGTTTTGATATCTTCACTATTATTCTACAAAGTAGAAAATAGTACAAATAAAGAAAGAAAACCTTGAAAACTCTTGAATGAGTAGGTGTGTCCAAACTTTTGACAGTCAAAAGTTTGGACACACCTACTCATTCAAGAATTGAGGTAAAGGTGATTGTGGAGGCCAGGTCATCTGATGCAGCTCTCCATCACTCCATCACTCCAATCAAATTGTATTGGTCACATACACATATACACATTAAAATACAAAAACACAGTCATGGGAAGCACAAATATAACATCACAAATCACCCAGAAAAACTGTTACATTCCTCCACAAATAAGTCCTCAATCAATACTTTTAATTGCATGAACGGCACCAGAACCTCAAGATGAAATGTATTTAGAACTTTGTTCCAGCAATACGGTGGATTAAAACTAAAAGCAGATTTAGCTAGCTGGCTGAAGACCCTAGGAACCTCAAGAGTTAACCAATTCTGTGAATGGGTTAGGTAACTCAGGTGTCTATACTTCAACAGCAAAGTTAGTTAAGACGGAAGTTTATAAAGTAGGGCCTTGTTAACAAAAAGGGGAGTAATGTAGAGATGGGTCTTTAGCAAAGTCCAGCCAACTTTTTGATACACGATGCAGTGATGAGTATCAAAACTGTTAACTGTAACAAAACGAAGGGCACTATGGTAAATGCCATCCAAAGGTTTAAGAGTAGTAGCAGCTGCTCTTTGATAAATAATATCACCATAATCAAAAACAGATAAAAAGGTTGAGTGAATCATTTTCTACCTACACCAAGACAAGAGTAAATTCATCTATCAATGTTATCCATCTCTATTTCTATGTGCCGCATAAAGAGGAGACACATTTACATTCTTTTTTACCTTTATTTAACTAGGCAAGTCAGTTAAGAACAAGTTCTTATTTTCAATGACGGCCTAGGAACAGTGGGTTAACTGCCTTGTTCAGGGGCAGAACGACAGATTTCTTACCTTGTCAGCTCGGGGGATTTGATCTTGCAACCATTTTGGTTACTAGTTCAACGCTCTAACCACTAGGCTACCTGCCTACAATGCTAAGGACTAGAGACATTTATTAAAAACAATTGCTGAATAATATGAGTTGATATTATTCATACAACCCTACACTTTTCTCCCAAGTTTTAATTTGTGGTTTAGATTTGAAAGACAGGCATAATTCAAAGCCACCCAAGAGATCTTTATTCTGAACGAGCCGAGTAGATGGAAGAAGACCTCTGGGGATGCACAGTATGCAGATATTTTCATGGAAATGGAAGCCAACTGTAATATAAAGTTGATTCAAGCACTAATTTACTTCTTAACCTTGCAATTGGGAGAAAGATATTAACGCATTTCACAACAGCACTACCAGTGCTCCCATCACTGACTGCAGGACATGAATTGATACCTGGAAGATTCATGGTCTCGACCAGATAGAGGAATACTCCACTTTGTTATTATCCAAGTGCCATTTAAATGTATGGCTGGACTGGAGGCTGGGCAGTGTATCGTGGAGAATTGATGAGGTGTGAAATGTGAAATTAAGTTGAATGCAAACAGGCTCATATAAAGGAGGTTTAGACTGCCTGAGGTAGGAGGATGTTGAGGCCCAGCACTCTACATCAGGGATCATCAACTAGATTCAGTCGGGGGTCGATTTTTTTCTTAATTTGTAGAATGCAAATTGAAGACGCCCAAACAGATTAAATATTTGACTAAAACATAATTTCAAACCTTGCTTACATTTGTATACGATCACTTGTCTCTCTATTATGCGTGGGAATAGTGGAAAATCATGTCTTTTATGTCCAATAATGAAAATAATGTTGTACTTTTTTTTAACAGACTGAGTGTGGTGAGGTGTGGCTTGAAGCAATGAGTGATGTATTTAAAGGGCAGTGGTCATGCTGACAGCATTCCCCAACCCACAACCCAACCTTCTCTCTGTTTTTCCACTGATCGTTTATTACAGCATCGTTTCCGGTTCAATTGAACGTCCCAGAACATAAAAACTGACTGAACCAACCCAGGTCTGTGCAATACGAGGGTCCTCAGAAATCACACTTACATTAAGGTGCGCTGTAAATGTACAAAAAAATTGAAACTAGCTTCTAAGAAATTTGAATCGACTACTAACCATGCTGTTGAACAGGAGCCTCCAGTTGTCTTTAGCTGCTCCTGTCATTTGAGGTGAAAAGTCAAAGTGTTGCTGCAGAGTTCAGCTGGTGCTAATTACAGCAGTCAAAGTGTTGCTGCAGAGTTCAGCTGGTGCTAATTACAGCAGTCAAAGTGTTGCTGCAGAGTTCAGCTGGTGCTAATTACAGCAGTCAAAGTGTTGCTGCAGAGTTCAGCTGGTGCTAATTACACCAGTCAAAGTGTTGCTGCAGAGTTCAGCTGGTGCTAATTACACCAGTCAAAGTGTTGCTGCAGAGTTCAGCTGGTGCTAATTACATCAGTCAAAGTGTTGCTGCAGAGTTCAGCTGGTGCTAATTACACCAGTCAAAGTCACGAGAGCAAGAGTAGAACATAAATCAAAGACAAGCGAAGAAGATGTGGCAATGCAGATACTACAGAGAGGTGCTTATCCAGGGCCACAACAAAAATATGTACTGTTGGGGGTACTGGAGAACCGGAGCTGGGAAACACTGCTGGGGGTACTGGAGGACCGGAGTTGGGAAACACTGTTGGGGTACTGGAGGACCGGAGTTGGGAAACACTGTTGGGGTACTGGAGGACCGGAGTTGGGAAACACTGCTGGGGGTACTGGAGTTGGGAAACACTGTTGGGGGTACTGGAGGAGGGAAACACTGCACTAGAGAGGGATGCTGAGAAACATCAGAGGTGATGTTGAAGAAGTAATATGGCAAAGTCTTCCTCAAAATCTGAAAAAAATTATCTCATTAGAGGAAAGTTTTTTTTTTATCTCCTTGAGCAGGGTTGGAATGGATTAAAGATATTTCCATCTTTGATAGCTGCTGCTGTAGCTTCACAGACCAGAGGACTTTGCACCCCAACCAGCCCAGATTCAGCTGTACATTGACATCTATTATGTAACACAAAAGTGATTTGCATATCTTCTCTTGCCCTCATCTTTGTAACATGGAGAAACACATAGATATATATTATTCAGAACTGAAATGTTTGCAATCGGTAGATGACAGTGCAGAACAAAAGATTAGATATAGTTACAAAGATTGTGGCAAAGCGGTTTTCCATTCATCTACCAACCTACCTACACCTGTGAAGTCATGGTATACACTCTACACTCTGCAGCCTGAACCAGTGAAGAATAGAGAGGATATCTAAGGAGAAGTCCAACGTCCTATTGCTTGAAGAAGAAATTAGTCCAAGTTTTTTCTACAGGGACAAGAGTTTTACAATGGAACCTTATTCCTCCAAGAAGGTTCAAGAAAGAGTTCTTTAAGGGTTCTTTGATGGGTGAAAACGTTCTACCTGTATCCAAGGGTTCTTTTCTAAAGGGACAAGAATAATTCATGGTGGTAGGTAGAACCTTTTTTTTAAAGAGTGTACCTCCTCGAGGTAGCTACGTAGATGTCCAACACGAGCAGCCTGTCCAACCCCATCATCATACAGTATGATAAACCATGTAACAATCCATCGGTCAGTGACAGTATTGTAAAGGACACCTTAAACCTCTGTGCAATCTTCCGACCTTCCTGAGTCATTTGTGTCTGGCTACCCTGTTAAGTCTGTGTGAGGAGAATGGTAATTTATGGAAAGACATAAACCATGAGGATACTGGCCAGTCACATTAGACAAAACAGCAGCTTGTGATTACAAAAGTCTCCAACTCACTCCAGCAGGGAATTGTTTAGAGTCAGAGTGCACCAGACATTTTATTTGTGTATTAATGGGGTCTGACTGAAATGGTTGGAAGATATGTTCTCGTTAGCAGCATTGTGTTTGTCTTGATGTCTTATCTTTGCTTCGGTTTCCTTTGATGTGTCACACATCTCAAATAAACACTTCACGGACGTCTGAGAGATTGTTGCTGGATAAACATCTATAGGTATTTGTGATCCACAGAGGAATTTGATCAATTGTGCTTCTTCTGCAAAAGGAAGACAGAGATGGCTGCCACCAGCTTCCATTCAGAAAAACATTATGTTGTTGGGCACTTTAGGATCTTATTGCCCTCTGTCTACACCAGTGAACTACATCTCTAGAGCCAAATTGAATTCTATTAGGATGTAATGACATGTTGTCATGTTGTTGTGGAACAGTCGAGAACCTGGGCGGAGATGCCGAGTGTAGTAAATGGAGTGAAGAGTTCCAAGGCTCAATCAGAATCAGAATCACCTTTATGCTCTAAGTATATTTACTTACACATAGAGTTCCAAGGCTCTATCAGAATCATCTTTATGCTCTAAGTATATTTACTTACACATAGAGTTCCAAGGCTCAATCAGAGTCATCTTTATGCTCTAAGTATATTTACTTACACATAGAGTTCCAAGGCTCTATCAGAATCACCTTTATGCTGTAAGTATATTTACTTACACATAGAGTTCCAAGGCTCTATCAGAATCACCTTTATGCTCTAAGTATATTTACTTACACATAGAGTTCCAAGGCCCTATCAGAATCACCTTTATGCTCTAAGTATATTTACTTACACATAGAGTTCCAAGGATCTATCAGAATCACCTGAGTAGCTGCTGCAGCTACACTACAGACATTATAGGGCTGTGACGACACTTGTATCGCAATATTTTTTCCATGGCATAAATGAAAACACTAAGCAGACCAAGCTCTATGGTCCTTTAAAAACCTTCTGTATGTAAAAGATAGCTTGAAAAATAAATACATGTAACTCTGGATGTTTGTTTCCAACATTAGGGCTGTTTTCATGAAGAAGTCTGCTTCGTGCTTTGTTTCCTTGCCATACTAACGAGCATCGCGATACTGGTATTGTCCAGGCCCTATGATAGAGGAGATTAATGGATACCATCATAAATTATTTACAGAATTTAGTTTTACAGAATCATGAAAGACATTTACTTTGATAAGGAAGATGCTGGTAAACTTTAATTCTAGAGGAGAAAACCATTAAGTGTTGTGTCCTTGTGGTGTTGGAAATGGTGCAAGAATTAGTTATTCTACAAAACTAGGCCTAAGTCCTGGCAACAAACTAAATCCATTCTAACAAATATTACATTTCCAAAGTTCTTTTTTATGTGAACCATTAAATACATCAAGATAATTGAACTCAATAGGTGAAAGCCTAAACAATGTAGATTTAAATGACGGAATCAAGAGGATATCTCCAATACTGCCTTGGATCAACACCAATAACATTCTAAAACAATACAGGGCCTCCCGAGTGGTGCAGCCTGGGGTTCAATCCCAGCAGGCTGTGACCGGGATTCCCATAGAGCGGTGCACAATTGGCCCAGCCTTGTCTGGTTTAGGGGAGGGTTTGGCCTGTTGGGCTTTACTTGGCTCATTGTGCTCTAGTGACTCCTTGTGGCGGGCTGGGCACTTGCAGGCTGACTTCAATTGTCAGTTGAACGGTGTTTCCTTTGACATATTGGTGCAGATGGCTTTCCAGGTTAGGTGAGTGGGTGTTAGAGTGGGTGTTAAGAAGTGGGTAATGTTTCAGAAGATGCATTACTTGACATTTGCCTCTGCCGAGCCCGTTGGTGAGTTGCAGTGATGAGACAAAGGGGTGAAAATTACAGACCCAAAAAATATACAGTACCAGTCAAAAGTTTGGACACACCTACTCATTCAAGGGTTTTTCTTTATTTTGACTATTTTCTACATTATAGCCAACAAAGGGTATATAACAAAGTATTGAGATAAACTTTTGTTATTGACCAAATACTTATTTTCCACCATAATTTGCAAATAAATTCATAAAAAATCCTACAATGTGATTTTCTGGATTTTTTTTTCCTCATTTTGTCTGTCATAGTTGAAGTGTACCTATGATGAAAATTACAGGCCTCTCTCATCTTTTTAAGTGAGAGAACTTGCACGATTGGTGGCTGACTAAAAACTTTTTTTCCCCACTGTATGAGATCATGTAGTAACCAAAAAAGTGTTAAACAAATCAAAATATATTTTAGATTTTAGATTCTTCAAAGTAGCCACCCTTTGCACACTTTTGGAATTCTCTCAACCAGCTTCACCTGGAATGCTTTTCTAACAGTCTTAAAGGAGTTACCACATATGCTGAGCACTTGTTGGCTACTTTTCCTTCACTCTGCGGTCCAACTCATCCCAAACCATCTCAATTGGGTTGAGGTCGAGTAATTGTGGAGGCCAGGTCATCTGATGCAGCACTCCATCACTCTCCTTCTTGGTCAAATAGCCCGTACACAACCTGGAGGTGTGTTGGGTCATTGTCTTGTTGAAAAACAAATGATAGTCCCACTAAGCGCAAGCCAGATGGGATGGAGTATGGCTGCAGAATGCTGTGGTAGCCATGCTGGTTAAGTGTGCCTTGAATTCTAAATAAATCACTGACAATGTCACCAGCAAAGCACCCCCACACCATCACACCTCCTCCTCCATGCTTCACAGTGGAAACCACACATGCAGAGATCATCCGTTCACCTACTCTGCATCTCAAAAAGATACGGCGGTTGGAATCAAAAATCTCAAATTTGGACTCATCAGACCAAAGGAAAGATTTCCACTGGTCTAATGTCCATTGCCTGTGTTTCTTGGCCCAAGCAAGTCTCTTATTATTATTGGTGTCCTTTAGTGGTGGTTTCTTTGCAGCAATTCAACCATGAAGGCCTGATTCACAGTCTCCTCTGAACAGTTGATGTGTCTGTTACTTGAACTCTGTGAAGCATTTATTTAGGCTGCAATTTCTGAGGATTGTAACTAATGAACTTATCCTCTGCAGTAGAGGTAACTCTGGGGCTTCCTTTCCTGTGGCGGTCCTCATGAGAGCCAGTTTCATCATAGCGCTTGATGGTTTTTGAAACTGCACTTGAAGAAACTTTCAAAGTTCTTGAAATTTTCCAGATTGAATGACCTTCATGTCTTAAAGTAGTGATGGACTGTGGTTCTCTTTTCTTATTCGAGCTGCTCTTGCCATAATATGGTCTTTTACCAAATAGGGCTATCTTCTGTAAAGCACCCCTACCTTGTCACAACACAACTGATTGGGTCAAACGCATTATTGTTAGATACTACTGCACTGTTGGAGCTAGGAGCACAAGCATTTCGCTACACCCGCAATATCATCTGCTAAATATGCGTATGTGAAAGTTGATTTAATTTTATTTGAACAACACAACTGATTGGCTCAAACACATTAAGAAGGAAAGAAAGTCCACAAATTAACAAGGCACACCTGTCAATTGAAATGCATTCGAGGTGACTACCTCATGAAGCTGGTTGAGAGAATGCCAAGAGTGTGCAAAGCTGTCATCAAGGCAAGGGTGGTTACTTTGAAGAATCTCAAATGTAAAATATTATTCCATGTGTGTTATTATAGAGTTCCAAGATGGCGTAGCAGTCGGACGTGTGTTTTGTCTTGTCCCGTCCTGTCCCGTGTAAATATCGTTTTCCTCTTTTTTTCGTATATATTGTAATCTCACTTTCCATCTACGGACTGAATAAACTCTCCTGCAACCCACCTCACCCAATGTGGTAGAGATCTGCTATTTTTATACTTTAGAACCAGAACCCCCATCAGAAGCTAGCCAGCTAACTAGCTACTAGCTAGTAGTCAGTTGGCCACTGCTAGCGGTCTTCACCGTTAACTCGGACACCAGCCAGCCTCAGCTCGGTCAATACCTGCCAGTCTGCATAGCGCGATATCAACCCAGAGCATATCGGATTGCTTTTTCTCTACCAAATCTCCGGATTCCTGCCGCAAGCTCTGAACCTTTACACCGGATCATCACAGCTAGCTAGCTGCAATCCGAGTGACTACTCCTGGCTTATGTCTCTGTCCCGAAGCAAGCACCAGTTAGCCTTGAGCTAGCCTCGAGCTAGGCCCATCTCCCGGCTAGCCAAAGAGGTCCACCAGCAAATTCTTGTGCAACAATACCTCTTTTGCCAATTGGCATGGACCCTTTACTGCCGACACGGAGCCCCGCCTATCCATCACGACTGGTCTGACTACGTAATCGTCCGAGGTGGTTTCAACAGGCTCTTCCGTTACAACGTCGTCGAAGGCCCATCTGCTAGCCCCGGCCCGCTAGCTGTCTGAATCGCCGTGTCTCCAGCTCGCCTAGCATAGTAGCGACTACTGAATCGGCTCCCTGACTTACCTATTGCTACTCATTGGACCCTATGATCACTCGGCTACACATCCATCTCCTTAATGTCAATATGCTTTGTCTATTGCTGTTTTGGTTAGTAATTATTGTCTTACTTCACTGTAGAGCCCCCAGCCCTGCCCAATTGTGTTTCTGGACCTAAGGAAGGCTTTTGATACTGTTAACCATGAGGTTCTCATCACAAAATTGTCCAAGTTCAACTTTTCCCCGATGCCTTGAGGTGGATGAAATCATACCTTGAAGGCAGAACTCAGTGTGTCAGAGTGAGCAATGAGCTGTCGCCCACTCTTAGCTATGATGTGGGCGTGCCCCAAGGGTCGATACTGGGGCCCCTCCTGTTCAGCCTGTACATTAATGATCTGCCTTCTGTGTGTACTGGGTCTGAAGTTCAAATGTATGCAGATGACACAGTGATATATGTGCATGCAAAGAGCAAACAACAAGCTGCACAAGAACTCACTACTGTAATGGTCCAGGTTACAAAGTGGCTCAGTGACTCGTGTTTGCATCTCAATGTGAAAAAAACTGTCTGCATGTTCTTCACAAAGAGGACAACAGATTCTACTGAGCCAGATGTCTATGTGTCAGGAGAAAAGCTCCAGGTGGTATCTGATTTCAAGTACCTTGGCATCATACTTGATTCCAACCTCTCTTTTAAAAAGCAGGTGAAAAAGGTAATTCAAATAACCAAATTCAACCTAGCTAATTTCCGATTTATAAGAAATTGTTTGACTACAGAGGTAGCAAAATTGTACTTCGAATCTATAATACTCCCTCACTTAACATACTGCTTGACTAGTTGGGCCCAAGCTTGCTGTACAACATTAAAACCCATTCAGTCTGTCTACAAACAGGCTCTCAAAGTGCTTGATAGGAAGCCCAATAGTCATCATCACTGTTACATCCTCAGAAAGCATGAGCTCCTGAGTTGGGAAAATCTTGTGCAATACACTGACGCATGTCTTGTATTCAAGATCCTAAATGGCCTGGCTCCCTCCACTTAGTACTTTTGTTAGACAGAAAACCCAAACATATGGCAGCAGATCCACAAGGTCTGCCATGAGAGGTGACTGTATAGTTCCCTTAAGGAAAAGCACCTTTAGTCAATCTGCTTTCTCTGTGAGAGCTTCCCATGTCTGGAATACACTGCCATCAGACACACATAACTGCACCACCTATCACACTTTCACAAAAAATATTAAGACATGGCTAAAGGTCAATCAGATTTGTGAACATAATCCCTAGCTGTGTATTGCCGCTTTCCATGTTGTCCGTTGTCTGTAGCTTGTGAGGTGTGGAAACACTGTTGCTTTTATGGATTTTGTCTTGTTGCTTTTTGTGCTATGTTGCTCTGTCTGCATGCTATGTCTTGCTTGTCCTATGTTGCTCTGCGTGTGCTCATTGATTGTCTGTATTGTAATTGTTTTTAATAACCTGCCCAGGGACTGCGGTTGAAAATTAGCCGGCTGGCTAAAACCGGCACTTTTACTGAAACGTTGATTAATGTGCACTGTCCCTTGTAAAAATAAAAATAAACTCAAACTCAAACTCAATATGCCTTAGATAGCCCTTTTGTCCCACCTCCCACACATGCGGTGACCTCACCTGGCTTAACTGGTGCCTCTAGAGACAAAACCTCTCTCATCGTCACTCAATGCCTAGGTTTACCTCCACTGTACACACATCCTACCATACCCTTGTTTGTACATTATGCCTTGAATCTTTTCTTCCACGCCCAGAAATCTACTCCTTTTACTCTCTGTTCCCAACGCACTAGACGGCCAGTTCTTATAGCCTTTAGCCGTACCCTTATCCTACTCCTCCTCTGTTCCTCTGGTGATGTAGAGGTTAACCCAGGCCCCGCAGCCCCCACCACTCCCATTCCCCAGGCGCTCTCATTTGTTGACTTCTGTAATCGTAAAAGCCTTGGTTTCATGCATGTTAATATCAGAAGCCTTCTCCCTAAGTTTCACTGCTTTAGCACACTCCGCCAACCCTGATGTCCTAGCCGTGTCTGAATCCTGGCTTAGGAAGGCCACCAAAAATCCTGACATTCCATCCCCAACTACAACATTTTCCAACAAGATAGAACTTCCAATGGGGGCGGAGTTGCAATCTACTGCAGAGATAGCCTCCGAGATAGCCTCCGAGTTCTGTCATACAATCAAGGTCTGTGCCAAACAATTTGAGGTTCTACTTTTACAAATCCACCTTTCCAGAAACAAGTCTCTCACCGTTGCCGCTTGTTATAGACCCCCCTCAGCCCCCAGCTGTGACCTGGACACCATATGTGAATTGATTGCCCCCCATCTATCTTCAGAGTTCGTACTGTTAGGGTGACCTAAACTGGGATGTGCTTAACACCCCGGCCGTCCTACAATCTAAGCGATGCCCTCAATCTCACACAAATGATCAAGAAACCTACGAGGTACAACCCTAAGTCCGTAACCGTGGGCACCCTCTTAGATATCATCCTGACCAACTTGCCCTCTAAATGCACTTCTGCTGTCTTCAACCAGGATCTCAGCAATCACTGCCTCATTGCCTGCGTCCGTAATGGGTCCGCGGTCAAACGACCACCCCTCATCACTGTCAAACACTTCAGCGAGCAGGCCTTTCTAATCGCCATGGCCCGGGTATCTTGGAAGGATATTGACCTCATCCCGTCAGTAGAGGATGCCTGGTTGCTCTTTAAAAGTGCTTTCCTCACGATCTTAAATAGACATGCCCCATTCAAAAAATGTAGAACTAAGAACAGATATAGCCCTTGGTTCACCCCAGACTGCCCTTGACCAGCACAAAAACATCCTGTGGTGTTCTGCATTAGCATCAAATAGCCCCCGCGATATACAACTTTTCAGGGAAGTCAGGAACCAATATAGACACTCAGTAAGGAAAGATAAGGCTAGCTTTTTCAAACAGAAATTTTCATCCTGTAGCACTAATTCCCAAAAGTTTTGGGACACTGTAAAGTCCATGGAGAATAAGAGCACCTCCTTCCAGCTGCCCACTGCACTGAGGCTAGAAAACACTGTCACCACCGATAAATTTCAATCAGCATTTTTCTACGGCTGGCCATGCTTTCCAGCTGGCTACCTCTACCCCGGCCAACAGCTCTGCACCCCCTGCAGCAACTTGCCTTCAACCAAATCCAGATAGCTGATGTTCTGAAAGAGCTGCAAAATCTGGATCCCTACAAATCAGCTGGGCGAGACAATCTAGACCATCTCTTTCTAAAATCTTTCAGAAATTGTTGCAACCCCTATTACTAGCCTGTTCAACCTCTCTTTCGTGTCGTCTGAGATTCCCAAAGACTGGAAAGCAGCTGCGGTCATCCCCCTCTTTAAAGGGGGAGACACTCTAGACCCAAACTGTTATAGACCTATATCCATCCTGCTCTGCCTTTCTAAAATCTTCAAAAGCCAAGTTAATAAACAAATCACCGACCATGTCAAATCCCACCGTACCTTCTCCGCTATGCAATCTGGTTTCCGAGCTGGTCATGGTTGCACCTCAGCCACGCTTAAGGTCCGAAACGATATCATAACCGCCATCGATAAAATACAGTACTGTGCAGCCGTCTTCATCGACCTGGCCAAGGCTTTCGACTCTGTCAATCACCGCATTCTTATCGGCAGCCTTGGTTTCTCAAATGACTGCCTCGCCTGGTTCACCAACTACTTCTCAGATAGAGTTCAGTATGTCAAATCAGAGGGCCTGTTGTCCGGAAGTCTGGCAGTCTCCATGGGGGTGCCACAGGGTTCCATTTTTGGGCCGTCTCTTTCTCTGTATATATCAATGATGTCGCTCTTGCTGCTGGTGATTCTTTGATCCACCTCTACGCAGACGACACCATTCTGTATACATCTGGCCCTTTTTTGGACACTGTGTTAACAAATCTCTAAACGAGCTTCAGTGCCATACAACACGCCTTCTGTGGCCTCCAACTGCTCTTAAATGCTAGTAAAACTAAATGCATGCTCTTCAACCGATTGCTGCCCGCACCCGCCCGCCCGACTAGCATCACTACTCTGGACAGTTCTGACTTAAAATATGTGGACAACTACAAATACCTAGGTGTCTGGTTAGACTGTAAACTCTCCTTCCAGACTCACATTAAGCATCTCCAATCCAAAATGTAATCTAGAATCGGCTTCCTATTTCGCAACAAAGGCTCCTTCACTCATGCTGCCAAACATACTCTCTCGTAAAACTGACTATCCCACCGATCCTTGACTTCGGCGATGTCATTTCCAAATAGCCTCCAACACTCTACTCAGCAAATTGGATGTAGTCTATCACAGTGCCATCCGTTTTGTCACCAAAGCCCATATTCTACCCACCACTGCGACCTGTATGCTCCTGTTGGCTGGCCCTCGCTACATATTCGTCGCCAAACCCACTGGCTCCAGGTCAGCTATGAGTCTTTGCTAGGTAAAGCCCCGCCTTATCTCAGCTCACTGGTCACCATAGCAACACCCACCCATAGCACGCACTCCAGCAGGAATATTTCACTGGTCATTCCCAATTCCAACACTTCCTTTGGCCGCCTTTCCTTACAGTTCTCTGCTGCCAATGACTGGAACGAATTGCAAAAATCACTGAAGCTGGAGACTTATATCTCCCTCACTAACTTCAAGCATCAGCTGTCAGAGCAGCTTACCGATCACTGTACCTGTACACAGCCAATCTGTAAATAGCACACCCAACTACCTCATCCCCATATTGTTATTTATCTTCTTGCTCTTTTGCACCCCAGTATCTCTACTTGCACATCATCATCTGCACATCACTCCAGTGTTAATGCTAAATTGTAATTATTTCGCCTCCATGGCCTATTTATTGCCTTACCTACCTAATCTTCTACATTTGCACACTCTGTACATAGATTTTTCTATTGTGTTATTGACTGTACATTTGTTTATGTGTAACTCTGTGTTGTTGTTTTTGTTACACTGCTTTGCTTTTTCTTGGCCAGGTCGCAGTTGTAAAAGAATTTGTTCTCAACTGGCCTTCCTGGTTAAATAAAGGTGAAATAAATAAAAAATAGAACATTTCATAGTTGTGATGTCTTCACTATTATTCTACAATGTAGAAAGAAAAACCCTTGCATGAGCAGGTGTGTCCAGACTTTTGACTGGTACTGAATCTATAACAATATTCGCATAAATCCATCTATTGTGCTTGACGTCATGTATAAGGCACTCTCTAGGAAGGCTTTGTCTTCTTAATGAAATGACCATGACAGGCTTTTCACTGCAGCAGACTGATTCTTCGGTGCAGATAATAGCTCCTGTTTTATGGGAACAATGTGGCATTCACTGGCATAATCAATTGTAGCCTAACTCTTTGTATAGATCAGACACACGTCTGTTTTGTTTGGTAGGGAAATGGATTAAACCTCTGTCGCATTCCTTCTTGGAACAAGTTCTCCTCTTTCCCTGAGCTTTGCCTCTAATTCCGTCTGAGAGCTAAACCAATCAGAAACGTATTGTTGTTGTTCCAACAGGCACATAGAGGACACTGGGCTGTTTTTGCATGTACTATGTCTATAAGTCATTTGTTTAAAGCATTGGGGGCTTTGAACAACAAAATAATGGCTTTGTTCCACCGATTAAATGTACTGCTTGGAACTTCAAACAGTGGACTTTTAATGTCGGAATTTGTGGAACCGAAGGGAGGAACTAACAATTATAAGGAGAAACAAAGCTCTGCCTTTCAACTCGATTTTCTTCCGCCCTGCTAAAACGTGTTCGGATTTCCACTTCAAGCAGATGTGATACCTCACTTGAACTTTCACTTTAAGATGGGAGCAACTAGGTAATGGTATAAACATAAGCTGTCCTGTTAGGGCATAGCTACTGCATGGCACTCACTACCTTTAGTTCTGCCTTCACTTCTCTGTGGTGTGCTGTAGACTTAATCTACTGGATGTTCAACCTGTCACTAGTCTGTCACACAATCAACTGATGCCAGTAAATAAGTTGAGGTTCAGTTAAGGTTACTTGTTAGCGTTTGACTCCTCAATCTCACTCACAACAACCCTAAAACATAATTACTATTCCTTCTAAAGTGCTAACGGTCCCGAATGGTCATTGAAGGAGGCAATGGTATCAATCATGTTGAAAAAAGATGCAGGAGAGAGGGAGGAGAGTCCCGGGCAACAGCAGGGTAGCAGTGTGAATTCAATTTAAAGCAGTGCTCCCAGAGGCACCATGGAGACATTTTGATGGCTAGGGCAGCGTCTCTTTGAATTGGTAACTCATGAAGACTGTCAATGAAGGGTACACTTTAACTTCTGTGAGTCACCCAGTGCTGCTGACTGTACTGCCGTGGTCATGTTGAATTAAGTATTCTACAAACTGATACACAACAAAAAAGCTAACCGTCTGGAACAACTAAGAAGGGTTTTTCTACAATGGAGATCATGCTGAAATATTGCATTATGCGGGTTCCTGATGTTTTCTGGTGTATTATTTTATCTCTCAAACACTTACAGACAGTTCACAGACATGGATATAAGACAATGGGTAATGTTTTGTGGATATTAGAGTACATTTCACACATTTCCTGCCCAGGAAATAGTGTCTAAAGTACTGTAATAAACTCACATAGTTGTCGTCACAAACTCCAAACTCCACACAGTTCTCATTGACAAGTTGGACATCCGTTTCCAACTGAGCAAACCATTTCTGTATTTACAGTATTCTTATGAATATTTTGTTTTATCAGGTTATATTGTTTGGCAGACCATTAGTCAATAATACTCATGAATGTAACTTTTTATGTCAAATAGTTTTTCATTCTACTTGTAGCTATGTTTGTGTTGAAAGGAAAATGGTACACACTTAATTGTATGAGGGCTGGACATGAAGATAAATGAATGTAATGAAAAAAACGATTTTTGCTGGGATTCCGTTGGACTGTCCCCCACACATCTCCATTAATTAGAAGTTACAGCATGTTCAAAATTCCTCAACTTTTAAAAACGGAACTATGTCATCAACTAAATGAAATACATACAAACTGAGGACAGTTGATACAATCCCTATGCATTGCAATGTTGTGCATCTGCAGGCATTTTTGAAACAAGTCTTTAGAGGAGACAGAGGAAAACAAAATGGACCTCTGAGCAAACTACAAAACCTCCTGACCAACATACTGTAGCGGTGGGTAGGAAGATATGGGATCTGTTTGTGAAAAACTAATATGATCATTCAATCCCCTGAGTAAAAGGTGAATAACAGAACAGTTGCTTATCAAAATATATGCCTATACTTAGAAAAAGAGGTTTCAAAAGTTGTTGTTTTTTGCTGTCCCCATAGGACAACCATTTTTTGGTTCCAGATAAAACCCTTTTGGTTCCAGATAAAACCCTTTTGGTTCCAGATAAAACCCTTTTGGTTCCAGCTAGATCTGTTTTGGGTTCCATGTAGAACTCTCTGTGTAAAGAATTCTACATGGAACCCAAAAGGGTTCTATTTGGTACCTAAAGGGTTGTACCTGGAACCAACAAGAGTTATTTAAAGGGTTCTCCTATGGGGACAGCCAAAAAAAAACTTTTAGGTTCTAGATAGCACCTTTTTTTCTAAGAGTGTACCTACTCAAAGGTTAGAAAAATATTTGATACAAAAAATGTTTCCTTTCACCTTAGTTTGATCCATTAAGTGCCCACCCAGACAGAAAAATGTGATATTAAAACGGGTTCCTATGTTATTTATTATTTTTCTCTCTCTGAGTAATTATCCCATTATTATTAACATTCCATTGATCTATGTTCAATGAAGCAGGAAAATAAATGAACAAAAGAAAACACATTTTGTGGACTGCAACACTTGACTGGCCAGGGCCAAGTGCCCTTATAACCCACATATTACATAGCAAGAAAGATGGTATGATATTGCATCTGATGTTATTATGAAATTATACTTTGGATCTTCGAAGAGTACTTAAATAAATTAAACAATGTCCTCTAGATGAACCAGGGTAACGGCACAACAGTACCCTATCTTACAAACAATCCCTAACCTGTATAAATAAAATATATGGATCTAATATTAAGGGTCCATCAGAGGAGGCGGAGACAAAGAACGTTGTTTATGCGTAATGAGATGGTTTTTGGGGTTGAGGATGTGTAATCAAGTGCCATTAGTTCTCATTAACTGTGACAACACTCCCCATTTAGTTAACGACAGAGTCAGTTCCCCTGAAATGGATACAATGTCCAGGTTAATAATATCGGACCCACACTAATTACATTGCTGTGAACAAATGGATTGTTTGAATTCCATAACTCTATTACCGTAAACCTCCAGAGAGGCAAAGTCAAGCAAGCTATAATCAACCTACATGAGGGCAATTAAACCTGTGTGACAGTTACCAGACGTGAACTGAAATATTCAGTTAGCCCAATGGCGGTGAATTCCCTGAGGTTTTGGGGAAAGGTTTCAGGCTATTCTATTGTGATGTTTGAGGTCGTATAGTACGTTCGCGTTGCAAGAAATATGACGGATAAAATATTGAAGTGTACAGTGGCTGAAATCTTTATTTCGATTCAAAATGTGTGTACTAATTAAGATGATTACTGTATATATGTAAACTCATGTCTGGTTTACATAGTTCTTAACCCAGTCTTTAGATGTAATTGGCTTCATTGTAGACATATCCCCTCCTGTACTCCCTTGACTTGCTGACAGACACATTTTGATGCATCTCATTTGTCTTTTGTACACTACCGGTCAAAAGTTTTAGGACACCTACTCATTCAAGGGTTTTTCTTTATTTTTACTATTTTCTACATTGTAGAATAATAGTGAAGACGTCAAAATTATGAAATAACATATATGGAATCATGTAGTAACCAAAAAAGTGTTCAACAAATCAAAATAGATTTGAGATTTGAGATTTTTCAAATAGCCACCATTTGCCTTAATGGCATCTTTGTACACTCTTGGCATTCTCTCTGTGTAAAGAATTCTACATGGAACCCAAAAGGGTTCTATTTGGTACCTAAAGGGTTGTACCTGGAACCAACAAGAGTTATTTAAAGGGTTCTCCTATGGGGACAGCCAAAAAAAAACTTTTAGGTTCTAGATAGCACCTTTATTTCTAAGAGTGTACCTACTCAAAGGTTAGAAAAATATTTGATACAAAAAATGTTTCCTTTCACCTTAGTTTGATCCATTAAGTGCCCACCCAGAGAGAAAAATGTGATATTAAAACGGGTTCCTATGTTATTTATTATTTTTCTCTCTCTGAGTAATTATCCCATTATTATTAACATTCCATTGATCTATGTTCAATGAAGCAGGAAAATAAAATCTTGGCATTCTCTCAACCAGCTTCACCTGGAATGCTTTTCCAACAGTCTTGAAGGAGTTCCCACATATGCTGAGCACTTGTTGGCTGCTTTTCCTTCACTCTGCGGTCTGACTCATCCCAAACAATCTCAATTGGATTGAGGTCGGGGGATTGTGGAGTCCAGGTCATCTGATACAGCACTCCATCACTCTCCTTCTTGATAAAATAGCCTTTACACGGCCTGGAGGTGTGTTGGGTCATTGTCCTGTTGAAAAACAAATGATAGTCCCACTAAGCCCAAACCAGATGGGATGGCGTATCGCTGCAGAATGCTGTGGTAGCCATGGTGGTTAAGTGTGCCTTGAATTCTAAATCAATCACAATCTCCTCCTCCATGCTTTACGGTGGGAAATACACATGCAGAGATCATCCGTTCACCCACACCGTGTCTCACAAAGACACAGTGGTTGGAACCAAGAATCTCCAATTTGGACTCCAGACCGAAGGACAAATTTCCATCGGTCTAATGTCCATTGCTCGTGTTTCTTGGCCCAAGCAAGTCTTTTCTTATTATTGGTGTCCTTTAGTAGTGGTTTCTTTGCAGCAATTCGACCATAAAGGCCTGATTCACGCAGTCTCCTCTGAACAGTTGATGTTTAGATGTGTATGTTACTTGAACTCTGTGAAGAATGTATTTGAGGTGCAGTTAACTCTAATGAACTTATCCTCTGCAGCAGAGGTAACTTTGGTTCTTACATTCCTGTGGCAGTCCTCATAACAAGGCACACCTGTTAATTGAAATGCATTCCAGGTGACTACCTCATGAAGCTGGTTGAGAGAATGCCAAGAGTGTGCAAAGCTGTCATCAAGGCAGAGGGTGGCTATTTGAAGAATCTCAAATATAAAATATATTTTAATTTAACACTTTTTTTGGTTACTACATGATTCCATATGTGTTATTTCATAGTTTTGATGTCTTCACTATTATTCTACAATGTAGAAAATAGTAACAATAAAGAAAACCCCTTGAATGAGTAGGTGTTCTAAAACCTTTGACCAGTAGTGTACTCACTCATGGAATGAAAACACATAATGAACACAACAGTGCCAGGGATTGACAGTCATGTTTGCTCTTTATGCCTGATTGGCTCTGGTAGATCTTGACTCAGCCTTGTGATGGTGATAAGGAACATTATGACATAGAAAAGCCATGCAGGAACCACACAGATAGCTCGTAATTTTGACAGTGTGTTGCAGAAGTCAGACTTGGGTTCAAATAGTATTTGAAATCCTTCACATACTGTAGGCCTACTTTAGCTGCTCTGATTGGTCTTGCCTGCCTGAATCGATGCAAACCCCACCCATCGGGCAGGCAGGTTCAAGCAAACACTCAAAGTACTTGACAGATTCCAAATACTTTTTGAATGCAGGTCTGGATCCGTATTCTTAAAGAGTGGAACTGCTGATCTCAGTTGGCCTCTTTAACTTCTTTGATCAGCTCTACCACTCTGAGACGCTTGATGGCTATAGGCCCTGGTTGTTGTCTCTTCGCTTGCAGTGGAAGTCCAGCAACATCATCCTGCAGGCAGCTACAGTAGCTACAACTGCATGCTATGGCCGGTTTGAATAATTGATAGAGGTAAGGGGCAGCTAGGAAGGATGTTGACTTTATCAAAACACATACTCCACAATCACTGTACTAACCAGAAACGGACTGGGCATTGGGCAATTCTGGCAAATACCAGATGAGCTGGTCCATCTTTAGCCCGGTGGGCCGGTATGAATTTGTGTTTTAGCGCAGAATAATCATTATTTGGCTAATAGTGGGGGCTTTGAGGACAAACATGGGTCAGTGTGTTAATTGCTTGCTAAGTGGAATGTATTATTATATTATATCATACTATACAGTATGGCAGACATGGAGACATGGCAATGAGCTAATGTTACTAGGTGAGTTCAGTTTGAACGGTTGATGTATTCCATTGAAAACAGGATTTCAATGAGAAAACAAAGCGTAATTAAAGAGCTTTCAGTCTTTTTTGATGTTAGTGCATGTACTGTATGTAGGTGGCTTCTTATTACCAGACAATTAAATGCAAAGCAACATTAATAGATTTGTTAAGTGTTTTAAACCTCTGCATGGGTCCTCATTAGGCCTTTTAGGGATTGGACCATATTATGATATTATACCTGTCCATACTTTAAAATCCTCAACCCAGCCAAGTGTGCAAAAGGATTACTAAGGTGTGTTTGAAGAGCCCAAACACTGGATATTTCATAGTTATACTTGGCTTTAAAGTAACTGTCCAGTGTTTCTAGATTTCTATAAAATCTGTCCTATAATTAATTACAAGATGAGTGAAATAGTTTTCCTTCCAAAAAACTGTAATTAAGTATGTTAAAAAGCTGTGTTGGAAAAGTGTGGCCGTATACTGGTCATAAAAAAATATTGATGAGAGGAGACCGCTGATTGGCCAGCTCATCGTCCTCAGGAGGATGCCATCATCCTCTATGAGGAAATAACGAGGTGGGGTTTTTGTAGTGTTTTCTCAAATGTATGCTTTGGCCACAAATACAAGCATAGGATGAGTCAACAACATTATTACGGTAGAGTTAACAGAATATTAACTTTTTAAAAGTTCAATTTTTCTACAAAGATGCAGTAAGTCATTGCTGGCCTTGGGGCCAAAGTAATAAAACCGTTTTGATTGGCTTCCTGAAAGTGCCTTACAAGGCTAAGTATTGAGAGAAGCAATCTCTCCATTGTACATTATTTGTTTGTTGTGTTTTCTCTTGGGATGGAGCTCATAATTGTACAGGTGGTGGTGAATGTATTTACATGTATCCTGGCAACTTCATGATTAAACATGGAGTTGCCTGCTGTTAAATATTTTTAGGCTTGCAAATAAATGCAAAAAGCATTTTAACACTGGCACCAAAACAAATTGGCAACTTCTTCCATGGTTAATTAGCATGCAGGTCATACAAGCCGCTTCTCTAGACGGATTTTGTTGAAGTTTAATTAAAAAAGAGAGAGGGTTGAATAAGTTGTCTACGTTCATTTCCATTAAGGTCAACAACGTAATCTGTGCTCTATCCTATTCACAGTTCAGGTTTTCTATACCAGTTGGATTTTTCAATGTACACATTCAATGTACACATTCAATGTACAGTAGCTAAACACGTCTCCTAAATTATCCTGTAGATCTGAAACAGAAAGTTATCAATGTACTTTTACTTCCGTAGAAATGTGATGTTAAATTTAAAATTGTACCAAATGAAACCAGAAATTTAATTGTAGTACAAAATCGTGTGACTCACCACAATTAGGAGTGTCGAGAGTCAGGAGTTCAAATAATAATCAATTAGGAGTGTCGAGATTCAGGAGTTCAAATAATAATCAATTAGGAGTGTCGAGATTCAGGAGTTCAAATAATAATCAATTAGGAGTGTCGAGAGTCAGGAGTTCAAATAATAATCAATTAGGAGTGTCGAGATTCAGGAGTTCAAATAATAATCAATTAGGAGTGTCGAGAGTCAGGAGTTCAAATAATAATCAATTAGGAGTGTCGAGAGTCAGGAGTTAATAATCAATACTGATGAACCTGTATGAATGCGGGGGTCTAGTTTACACACAATAACAGTTGCGCTGATTGGACATCACTATCACCATGTGTATATTATTGTCCGGTTGTTTTGCAACTCAGCAGGATGTTTCTGTTTTCTCACACACAGTGTTATTGCCTGCCTCTGGTACACTGGTGTGGGTGGACTTGATGCCAAATGTGGGGAGTTATAAATGTTTATTGGTCCCCCCGCCGCCGATCTCACTGAAGACGCATTGCCAAGAGAGACAGAGAGATAGAGAGAGAGACTCACAGAGATTGCCTGCTCCGAGATAGAATATTGGATTTTCCAAATGTCAATGGAGGGGCCTGATCATTAAACTGAATATATTTTCTCTCCTTGAAGCAATTTTGGGTCGTGCTGGCTTCCCACTCACTTTGCCAGCAGTATTTTTTTTCTGCAATTCTTCCCAGAGCATCGTCTTTTGCTTTAAACAACATAGAGGGTTGTAAATAAGACGGGTTGGCAGTAGTACAAGTGGATTTCCAGTAGAAAATGGGCCAATAATTGCCCCCCCTGATCGATATGGTGTTTGTTGACGTGTGTGTTTGTTCATTGTGAATAAATTATGGGGATACTTGGAGTTATGGATCAATAAAGTTTTTGTAAGTCACTTTTGACATCTGCACACATATCTATAAAAATGTGTGAAGGTGACACCACTTTTATGGCTCTCATGGCACTGATAAAGGAGCTCTAAAGTGAACTAAGATGTGTCTCAGACAGGTGACAGATGTTCCTTCAATTAAAGATGGGGGATGTCATTGAGTGTAGGTGTCATCCCGGAAGTGATTTAAGTAGAGAAGTCAATGTAATCATTACAAAGTCATTGCTTGCCTAAGAGAGCGCTTAACTATCAAATGAAAGAGTAATACAGTAACAACGTGGGTTTAGTAAATTAACGGTGTATTTTTCTGTTCAACGCTCACTGTTATGTAATTCAGAATAACATCTGTAATAGCATGTAATAAATACCATTTATCTCAATCAAATGGATTAAAATTCTGAACTCATTTTTAAAATTAGCAATATTTTTATGGATGCATTTTCTTTCTTTTACCAGTGCCTGTGCCCTCGTTAATGAAATATGTTGGTCCCTAAAATACTATTTAATTAAAATCCATCCTGATACCAACTCATGTTTGACAGAGCCAATGGGCAAACTAGGGAAAGGTTAGTTTGATACAAGTGGATTTTTGCCAGGTACAAACAATATGGAAACTTCCCCTCGCAGCTATTTCCAAATGTTAGAAACTAAATATTGTTTCTACAGTCAGGAAATACTGAGGCACACTGAAAACAGGCACGGCTTGGGCAAAACACTATTTTATTTACTGAGGAATAGCCTTTCACTAACGGTTCTATCAAACATTTTTATGCAAGTAAATTGCATGTCGGATAAAAAAATGTAATGACAGGCCTGATGGAAACAGAACGTTTGTGTGTAAACTTTCCAAATGTGGACAAAAAACAAAATACGGTAGACAAGGTGGGATCACTTTGTGTTGGTAAAATCCATTATGCGAGAAATGGCAGGAAGTAGGGGTGCTGCAGGAAGTAGGGGTGCTGAGGGTGCTGCAGCACCACCTAATGTATACATGTAGTTTTTTTGTTATATAGATTTTTTTCACCAAAGTAGTGCACTGGGCCTTTACTAGTCCTGTATTGCCGTATCGATACAGACGTCTGTAGCGTGGGCACAACAAACAAAATCAGCATCTCCACTTTGGCACAAAGGTAGTTGTATAATAGTGGAGGTCACTGCCGTATAAAATGAGGGAGTACGATAATACATGTTTTAATAATCTTGGCCTTATTTCTATTACAGCATATTGGATGACTGTCATTCATATTCCATTCACCCAGTTCAATGTAACATTGATAGGTTTAGGCTACTACGTGATACTTGAATTTTCCCTATACCCAGCAATTAGAGTTTACAACATAGGTGCACCCAGGTCGAGAGAAATCTGAGTAATCAGGTGACAGAAATTGACACATTCGAAACAAGAGTTTCTATTGGACAGTATGTATAGGTACAGTATGTTTATCTCATTTCGTTTCATTTTATTCCATTTATGAAATGTTTTTCGACAGAATCGGCGGAATGAAAACATCCCTGATCACACGCAAACACAAAGCAGCCACATACATAGCAGCCACATACAAACAGCATGATCCCTTTGATCACTGGATAATTCCTTCTCGCATCTACGCGCTCTCCTCTTCTCACCAGCTGTCTGTGAACAGGCCCAAAAAAAACTTTCCAAGCCAAACCCTTATATCATAACCGCTAACTTCTACACACAGCCTACATCGTTGTCACCATATTACCTAAAGTCACGTCAACATAGCTACTAGTACTAACGCTTTAGTAAACCCATTACAATCATACAGTACAGTGTACAGTTCGCAAGCAGTTTAGAAGTTCCACCGACGAGCCACGGTGGTAATACATTAATAAAACCAAACGCTTACCTTGACTTGGAAGAGTTCCCGTGTTGGATAGTCATAGCCAGCTAGGTAACATAGCATCCCTCTCTGTTTGAGCCGGGTGTAGGCTAAACTAGCTGGCTGCATTCACTAGCTAAGTAAGTGAAAGTTAAAAAAATGTAAGAAATGTATTTCTTCTAGCTGGAAAGTAGCTACCCCATCCCATGGTGCTACCCTACAGAGTGCTGTTGAGAATGCTGTAGACCTTCATTGCAAAACAGTGTGTTTTAATCAATTATTTGGTGACGTGAATATATTTAGTATAATTTTATCTAAGAAGGATAACTTTTTTAATGTTTTACTGTTTTTATTTCTATGTAGTTCACTGAGGAGGACGGTCCTCCTCTTCCTCCTCTGAGGAGCCTCCACTGTTGTATAATTAAGAACAATATCTTGCAGGATTCAATAGTTGGAATTGTAAGAGTTGTTGCACTGTCCATTTCTCTGTGATTGTCATTCTAATGGAATCCAGAAAGAAAAAAACCCTGTCCTCAAACATTTACATCAAAGGTGCAAAGTTATGGGCAAGACACAAAAAATCCTCATCACATTAAATATTTTGATTGATCAAATAACACAGAAAACAACCACTTTTTGTGCAGTATCAATTTGCCATCCTTACAAACCGCTTAATGTAAATGTACATTAGTGTATTGTACATAGGCTGATCATCTAGGTTTGTACATGCAGACTTTCAATCACTAGGAAGAAAAACAATGTACAATACAGTAATCGAGTACATTGAGACATCAAGTGGTATGTGATGTGGCTCAGTTGGTAGAGCATTGCTTGCAATGCTAGGTGTGTGGGTTCAATTCCCATGGGGAACCAGTATGAAAATGTTTGTGCTACTGTAAATGTCTCTGGATAACTGAGTCTACTAAATTGGAAAAGGAATAAATAGACAATTTCAGTTTTTACATAGAAATAAGTTGCATTTGCGAAAGTATTTCAAGAAACTGGAAAACATATCAAACAAGTATTTTTATATTCCACAAGTAAAGTATTATCAAATTAAATGTTTTGTAGATAATTATCAGACTCAAGTTATAAATGTAAAAACTTAAATAGAAATACATTTAGGTAAACAATTAAAAATATATATATATAAATAAATCGCAGCACCCCCACCCCCAAACTACTTCCCGATCATATAGAAGTAAAGTTGGGAGTGACACAATGACTTGTTGTGTAGTTCTCCCACTACAACTCTGGAAAGCATGCAGTTTATTAGGCTACAGATGCAATAAATTATGTTGAACTTCACAGGATGGTGGAAGTGCATGGTGATAAGCAGGGCCGGCCCTCCTATTAGGCAGGATTACGCTGCCGACTATGGCGGCACTTGAATTTGAGGCGGCATTTTGACAATTGGCTGCCGCTAGCCGGTCAGGCGCCCCTGACCGGCTACTACATCGTCTGCAGCACCCCAGCCACCAGCTCATAGCGTTGCTGCAGTTCCAGCCCCCACCCCATTCCCCCTTCTCCCGAAGTTCACTCTCACTATCCTTGGTAGCTATGGTGATGTGCGTGTTTATATGGGATTATCCAATTGTGAAACATTAATAAAAATGAATCTGCCAAATAAATTATTGTATTTTGTTTTTTAGTTTGTGTGTGAGGAAGACAATAAGTGATTAAGGCAGTAGCCTAACCTAGCCTGTTTGAAAAAAATCTCTATGAAAAAAAACTATGTAAAAAATACAAAAGCGGGCAGGAAGCTAATAAAAAAACTAAAACAATGAGAAAAGAGGAATAATTTCTAAACCAAAGAAATTCGCTGCTGAAATGTATCAGTGTGTAGGAATGTCCATCAGCCGGTGTGACAAGCCTACGAGGACAGGCCATTCATTCATCGAGAACGACGAGCCCAGTGTTACCAATTTAGCGACTTTGTCGCTATATTTAGCGAGTATTCAGACCCCTCTAGCGACACATTTTCAAAAAAGCGACTAGCGACAAATCTAGCGACTTTTTCTGGTGTTATTGGAGACTTTTGGAGACTCTGACGTGAAAGCACGTATCGTTCTTACTCTTCTCAACGAGCAGCGGGTGCTGCCGTGGGCCCCAACCAGGCCCCACCCCGTCCCAAAGCACTCACAGGCGCCCAGTCCTCGCGCAGCAGTCCCTCCCAGCTGCAGTCAGAGCAGGAGATGTTCACCCCTCCGCGTCCAGACTGCAAATGAATCGCGCATGATCCCGCCCTGGCTTACATTCATGGCGGGATGTAAATGTAAAATGTTCTTTGTCTTAAATAAATCACTGCACAAAAATAAATCAATGCATTTGACTCACACAGCCTCAGTCACTTACTCACCTTGTCCACTGTGTGTGTGCCTCTCTGTGACATAAGCTAAACATCTAGCTGGCTAGCTCATCATGTCTCAGTCTAAACTGTACACTCAGAAACACAGAAAGGAGTGGGAATCAAACTCTGAATTCAAAGGCTGGTTGAAGCCGTTTACTGGAGATGATACACGGGCATACTGCCTGTAATGTAAGGCTGATGTAAAATGACACAACAACTCAAAAACATACTCAAAAGGCAAAGCCTTATAACAGTTCCACCCAAAACAAGCTGCCATTTATGGTTTAAAAAATTACTCTGCAAAAAAGGCTGAGGCCACCATGGCATTAGCTATGGCTGAACACTGTTCCATGCTGGCATGTGATCTAGGAGAGAGGAATAATGTCGTGGGAGAGACAGAAAGTGAGTAAAAACACCCTAAATATGTTTAGAACTACAAATTAACTTTCTTCCTCTCTCCTACAGCGTCCATCACAATTACATGCGCATGGCCAATTATGAAAATTAGGTGATGACGTCATTTAGCAACTTCGAGCGACTTTGAGGACAGCCAATAGCTACTTTCCTTACTGAGGAGTTGGCAACACTGGAGGAGCCCTCATTCGCTGATTCTAGCAGCAAAGAGGGCAAACCGGAGTTGTCCGAGCCATGCATTTTCTGTTTTTGCTGCTAACTTATTTCACAGGAGTGCAAGTTTGCGCTGGTCCGGGATGGAACCATGGACAGTAAGAATCAGTGCCACCTCCTCAGCTGTCATGAGAAGTTGCATGACCACCTAGATAGTTTCCAAAGGTGGAAGGAGCTGGAGATCAGGCTGGTGTCCAAGTAAACTCAGCTGATTTGATTTCAGGAGGGATATTATTAATAAGAAACTTGTTTTCCTACTATAGGTAGTAGGTTGCATAGTGATAGCAACAATGTAACTCTCCGATGCAGGGGTTAAATTAAAATTCCCTTCTGCCACGCGTCCACCAAAAGTGTTTACGGGCATAAACACAGAATTACATAGATCATTTATTTCTTCATCTTCCAAAAAATAAGTGGTAAGCATACCTGTTTGACAGACACAATTATCCTATCCATAGATGTCGGTATAACCAACTACTCCAATACTGTCACATGCACTGATTAAATACCTCCGTGTCTGGGAAGGGCTTGGTGTGTTTGACTAAAACCAGGGCTCGAATTGAGAGAGGGTTTCATATACCATTTGTTAAAGAAAAGGGCAAAAAGAATATCTATTGTTGCTTTATATTTTGAAATAAAACATAAAACGTATCCAGATTATATCAAGCGTTATTTAACCATGCTTAACTCGGTGATGCCTTATGCTAGAAACAAGCTCTGAAATGCCTGCGAAAGACGTGACGCCGATGCGTATGGGGATACCTCTGATGATCGGAAGCTAAACTGCAGCCTATAATATTCGAGGAGATCCATTTTTTTTTACTTTGCTATTTAGTCCCTATTAATTGAGCTTTTCTCTTTCTGAAAAGAGAAGATGTTTCTTTACACCTAGACAGCTTTCAGGGAAGCACTTCTGTTGTTGGGTTAATACAACAGACGAGTAGCCAGCAGTTGAAGTTCACAGTTTTCTGCGTCAAGTAGAGCCTCTGTCTGGGTGGAAAGGTAACTTTTGAAAGTGCCATGTTTAGATTCATAAGGATGTCTAAGATGTCATTGTTTTTGTCTCGCCTAGGGCGTCAGAACGTCCAGGGCATTGGTGATTTTATCAATGTAATCAGCATCGAATATCCCCCGCAATATGCACCTTTTCAGGGAAGTCAGGAACCAATATAAACAGTCAGTTAGGAAAGCAAAGGCTAGCTTTTTCAAACAGAAATTTGCATCCTGTAGCATTAATTCCAAAACGTTTTGGGGCACTGTAAAGTCCATGGAGAATATCCAAGATATCCAAGATGGCGTAGCAGTCGGACATGTATTTGTCTTGTCCCGTGTAAATAGTCTGTTTTTCGGGGGTTTTCGTAAATATTGTAATGACCCTGGGTTTATAAGTGTGGATATCGACTCTGCCGCACAAACATGCTTTTGGGGCACAGTAAATAGCGCGCTGGACTTCAGGCTAGAAGGTCGAGGGGTCGAGGCCTGCTCCCTGTGTTCACTAACACGGTACCTCATTTTGTTTATCTGTCGGCCCCAGCCTCGAAACTCAGGTCCTGACTGACACTCTCTGCTCATTCATCGCCATTTTCTTGTTGTTGTCTTAGCTCTCCCGTTCAACACCTGTGATTGCTTTATGCCTCTCTCTAATGTAAATATGTCTTGTCTACTGCTGTTTTGGTTAGTTCTTATGGTTTTATTTCACTGTAGAGCCCCCAGTCCCACTCAACATGCCTTAGATAGCTCTTTTGTCCCACCCCACACACATGCAGAGACCTCACCTGGCTTAACTGGTGCCTCCAGAGATGCAACCTCTCTCATCGTCACTCAATGCCTAGGTTTACCTCCACTGTACACACATCCTACCATACCCTTGTCTGTACATTATGCCCTGAATCTATTCTACCACGCCCAGAAATCTGCTCCTTTTATTCTCTGTTCCCAACGCACTAGATGACCAGTTCTTATAGCCTTTAGCCGTACCTTTATCCTACTCCTCCTCTGTTCCTCTGGTGATGTAGAGGTTAACCCAGGCCCTGTAGCCCCCAGTACTACACCTATTTCCCAGGTGCTCTCTCATTTGTTGACTTCTGTAACCGTAAAAGCCTTGGTTTCATGCATGTTAACATCAGAAGCATCCTCCATAAGTTTGTTTTATTCACTGCTTTAGCACACTCCGCCAACTCTGACGTCCTAGCCGTGTCTGAATCCTGGCTTAGGAAGGTCACCAAGAATTCTGAAATTTCCATCCCCAACTACAACATTTTCCATCAAGATAGATCTGCCAAAGGGGGCGGAGTTACAATCTACCTGAGAGTTCTGTCATGCTATCCAGGTCTGTGCCCAAACAGTTAGAGCTTCTACTTTTAAAAATCCACCTTTCCAGAAACAAGTCTCTCACTGTTGCCGCTTGTTATAGACCCCCCCTCAGCCCCCAGCTGTGACCTGGACACCATATGTGAATTGATTGCCCCCCATCTATCTTTGGAGTTCGTACTGTTAGGTGACCTAAACTGGGATATGCTTAACACCCCGGCCGTCCTACAATCTAAGCTAGATGCCCTCAATCTCACACAAATTATCAAGGAACCTACCAGGTACAACCCTAAATCCATAAACATGGGCACCCTCATAGATATCATCCTGACCAACTTAACCTCTAAATACACTTCTGCTGTCTTCAACCAGGATCTCAGCGATCACTGCCTCATTGCCTGCGTCCGTAATGGGTCTGCGGTCAAACGACCACCCCTCATCACTGTTAAACGCTCCCTAAAACACTTTCTAATCGCCCTGGCACGGGTATCCTGGAAGGATATTGACCTCATCCCCGTCAGTAGAGGATGCCCGGTTGCTCTTTAAAAGTGCTTTCCTCACCATCTTAAATAAGTATGCCCCATTCATAAAACGTAGAACTATGAACAGATATAGCCCTTGGTTCACTCCAGACTTGACTGCCCTTGACCAGCACAAAAACATCCTGTGGCGTACTGCATTAGCATCGAATAGCCCCCGCGATATGCAACTTTTCAGGGAAGTCAGGAACCAATATACACAGTCAGTTAGGAAAGCAAAGGCTGGCTTTTTCAAACAGAAATTTGCATCCTGTATCACTAATTCCAAAAAGTTTTGGGACACTGTAAAGCCCATGGAGAATAAGAGCACCTCCTCCCAGCTGCCCACTGCACTGAGGCTAGGAACACTGTCACCACCGATAAATCTATGTTTTTTTTATTTCACCTTTATTTAACCAGGTAGGCAAGTTGAGAACAAGTTCTCATTTACAACTGCGACCTGGCCAAGATAAAGCAAAGCAGTTCGACACATACAACAACACAGAGTTACACTCGATAATCGATCATTTTAATCAGCATTTTTCTACGGCTGGCCATGCTTTCCACCTGGCTACCCCTACCCGGCCAACAGCTCTGCACCCCCGCAGCAACTTGCCCAAGCCCCCGCTTCTCCTTCACCCAAATCCAGATAGCTGATGTTCTGAAAGAGCTGCAAAATCTGGATCCCTACAAATCAGCTGGGCTAGACAATCTGGACCCTCTCTCTAAAATTATCCGCCACAATTGTTGCAACCCCTATTACTAGCCTGTTCAACCTCTCTTTCGTATCGTCTGAGATCCCTAAAGATTGGAAGGCTGCTGTACCTTCTCCGCTTTGCAATCTGGTTTCCGAGCTGGTGATCCCCCTCTTCAAAGGGGGCGACACTCTAGACCCAAACTGTTACAGACCTATATCCATCCTGCCCTGCCTTTCTAAAGTCTTCAAAAGCCACGTTAACAAACAGATCATCGACCATTTCGATTCCCACTGTACCTTCTCTGCTATGCAATCTGGTTTCTGAGCTGGTCATGGGTGCACCTCAGCCATGCTCAAGATCCTAAACAATATCATATCCGCAATCGATAAAAGACAGTACTCTGCAGCCGTCTTCATCGACTTGGCCAAGGCTTTCGACTCAATCACCGCATTCTTATCGGCAGACTCAATAGCCTTGGTTTCTCAAATGACTGCCTCGCCTGTTTCACCAACTACTTCTCAAATAGAGTTCAATGTGTCAAATCGGAGGGCCTGTTGTCTAGACCTCTGGCAGTCTCTATGGGGGTGCCACAGGGTTCAATTCTCGGGCAGACTCTTTTCTCTGTATATATCAATGATGTCGCTCTTGCTGCTGGTGATTCTCTGATCCACCTCTAGGCAGACGACATCATTCTGTATACATCTGGCCCTTCTTTGGACACTGTGTTAACAAACATCCAAACGAGCTTCAATGCCATACAACACGCCTTCCGTGGCCTCCAACTGCTCTTAAATGCTAGTAAAACTAAATGCATGCTCTTCAACCGATCGCTGCCCGCACCAGCCAGGTTGACTAGCATCACTACTCTGGACGGTTCTGACTTAGAATATGTGGACAACTACAAATACCTAGGTGTCTGGTTAGACTGTAAACTCTCCTTCCAGACTCACATTAAGCATCTCCAATACAAAATTCTATTTAGAATCGGCTTCCTATTTCGCAACAAAGCCTCCTTCACTCATGCTGCCAAACATACCCTCGTAAAACTGACTATCCTACCGATCCTTGACTTCGGCGATGTCATTTCCAAATAGCCTCCAACACTCTACTCAGCAAATTGGATGTAGTCTATCACAGTGCCATCCGTTTTGTCACTAATGCCCCATATACTACCCACCACTGTGACCTGTATGCACTCGTTGGCTGGCCCTCGCTACATATTCGTCGCCAAACCCACTGGCTCCAGGTCATCTATAAGTCTTTGCTAGGTAAAGCCCCGCCTTATCTCAGCTCACTGGTCACCATAGCAACACCCACCCGTAGCACACGCTCCAGGAGGTATATTTCACTGGTCATCCCCAAAGCCAACACCTGTTTTGGCCACCTTTCCTTCCAGTTCTCTACTGCCAATGACTGGAACGAATTGCAAAAATCACTGAAGCTGGAGACTTATATCTCCCTCACTAACTTTAAGCATCAGCCGTCAGAGCAGCTTACCGATCATTGTACCTGTACACAGCCCATCTTTAAATCGCCCACCCAACTACCTCATCCCCATATTGTTATTATTATTTTGTTGCTCAGTTGCACCCCAGTATCTCTACTTGCAAATCATCATCTGCACATCTATCACTCCAGTGTTATTGCTAAATTGTAATTATTTCGCCACTATGGCCAATTTATTGCCTTACCTCCCTAAACTTACTACATTTGCACACACTGTATATTATTCTATTGTGTTATTGACTGTACGTCTGTTTTTCACATGTGTAACTCTGTGTTGTTGTTTTTGTTGCACTGCTTTGCTTTATCTTGGCCAGGTCGCAGTTATAAATGAGAACTTGTTCTCAACTGGCCTACCTAGTTAAATAAAGGTGGGGGGAAAAAATTATAATAATAATTTAAAGATTGAAAATATTATGCTATGTTATTGACATTGAACTGATTATATAGCCTACTAACCAGATGTGTTAAAAAGGGTGTATAGTTTGTAGCATAAGCCTATTAACTGGGCTGCTATTATATTCTGTTTCTCCAACTTTTAGCTGTGGACAAAATTGGCCCAAGGCCAAACATATTGGGGGGTCTTGATGGTGATGAGCTTGATGCTCCTTTCCAATAAATATTGAAGGTCATATTGTGGTGACATGATGATCATGCTTGACTGCAGTGTTGTAAAGTACTTTACTCCATACATTTTCCGTGACATCCAAAAGTACTCATTACATTTTGAATGCTTAGCAGGACAGGAAAATTGTCCAATTCATGCACTTATCAAGAGAACATCCCTGGTCATCCCTACTGCCTCTGATCTGGCAGACTCACTTAATATTAAAGGATTGTGAAATGATTTATACTTTTACTTTTGATACTTAAGTATATTTTTGCAATTACATTTACTTTTGATACTTAAGTATATTGAAAACCAAATACTTTCAGACTTGTACTCAAGTGGTATTTTATTGGGTGACTTTCACTTTTACTTGAGTCATTTTCTTTTAAGGTATCTTTACTTATACCCATGTATGACTAATGTGTACTTTTTTCACCACTGCTTGACTGCCGTTGGACAAATAGAGGTGTAGAGGTTTTAACACAATCGGTAGAGTTGAAAATGTGATGGAAACAGATTTTTATTCAGTACATGAAAGTTAAGCAAAAAAGTACATTTTGTGTGAACTACATCATCACGCATTGATTTTGTCTGCAACAAGTCAGTTTGGTGGAAACACACCACTAGTGGGGAAATGCGCATATTACCTTTATGCAGATTTTAGAATATTCGCATGAAATCTGTCGCCAATTGGATGAAAACCTAGCTATTGAGATTCACTTAGAATTTGACAATTTGCTTTTAGTAATTTCTGCATTATGAATGAGCTGACGAGCTTTCCAATTGGGTTTTTGTTTTACTTTATGCCATCATAGAGTCCCTGATATTATATTAAGATGCGTTCTTCTTAATTATCCTGGTAATAGAATTACCATGTAGCCTAAATGGTAATATTGAAAATGTTATTAGTTTTGAGTGGTCATGAGGGATAAGGAGTGAAAGGAGTAATCCTAATAGAATAATTGAAAAAAACACAAGTCATTTCATTTGATGCTTGGAAATGTATTGAATGAGATAATTACAGGATGTCTATACCCTTCCAGACCTATTGAGTCAAGTTCTCTTTTTGTTTACATCCTCTGGTCTCAACATTGATTGGCACATTGGGAATATGTCACATATCCACATAGCTCAATTAAGCACATATTTCAGATAAAACATAACGTTTTCTCATGACCTCTCTGTTTGAGTGTTCTGCCCTTAAATTATTATATATTTTTTGAATGTCCCTGGTATCCTTAAATGAACCATGATGAATACCAAAGACGGTTCAATATTTTCTTCTCATACAAATCAATGTGTAGAAATACAGTACAGTTCTCTGGAAAGATTTCCACTATTCCTCATTATGTTCATCATTCCAAATCCCTGACTGCTGTCCCACAGTGAGTATTTACACACTGCATTCAGTCTATTATCTGGCACTCAGACATGGCAAGGGGCCCTTATTTCTGAATTCGATGAAGCTAGAAATAGAGTGGTGGTTTCTATGTCTCTCACTGAGTGTCAGAGAGTTATTAAGATGAATTTGCTGGTATCAGTACAGCCAC
Source organism: Brachymystax lenok tsinlingensis (assembly GCA_030435695.1). Taxonomy (NCBI): domain Eukaryota; kingdom Metazoa; phylum Chordata; class Actinopteri; order Salmoniformes; family Salmonidae; genus Brachymystax; species Brachymystax lenok. The sequence continues at coordinate 33,720,472 of CM059808.1, read as the reverse complement.
AGACGACGGTAGCCCCTTGCCATCCACTTCCATAGGTCGATCGTTTTCTAGTTCTATAATTATAAAGAAAAACTCCCAAAGGTTTCACATGCTCAAACCGGGCCCACAGGGTGCAGTCAATACAAAATGCTGAAGCATGAACTGAAATAATGGCCAATCTCTTTATTTTTTGTATTATTGTTTTATTTTTTTTATTTTCAGTCCAGATACAAACTTATACATACGAAGAACAACTTACAGACGCACACAAACAATGACTACATCTCATCTGCCCAGACCTGCATGTTCACAACCCCATCCCTATCGTCATGTACTTTAAAGTAGTATCACTATGACAGGAAAGACAAATATTTAATCACTTAATCACTGTAAGGCAGTGCACACAGTCACAAAACCCTGGTCGGCTTCCTGCCCAACTACATTGCAGGCATTGCTTTGCATCAACCAATGGTTGCGTGTCATGTCATCGACTGGGCAGCAGTTGGGCAGATTGCTATATCATATGATGTAGTTAACTGATATGTTAAGCACCTATCCAGTTGTTGTGAGATCTGGCATGTGTCTGCAATGTAGTCGGCCAGGAACGTCACCCTTATTGCCACTAAGTATCTGTCACCAACCAGCTGGCTGAAGTGCTACTCAAACTACCTCTGACACCTAGCCAAGTTGGGAAACACAGGAAGCGGATTCCAGGACATCGCACACACACCAACTCAATAGAGCACTGTTATAAAAAGTCTGGAATCTCGCAGTAGCCTAAGTGTGGCTCCTTCTAAATGCAAATACATTTTTGCATTTCAACCTGTCTCATCTATGGTAATAATTACACCCTCACAGAAACCAAAGCCACAGACCTTTTCTACCACCAAGTGGCCATTTTCTGAAATGTATTTCAGCCATTGCATAATGTACACTACCGTTCAAAAGTTTGGGGTCACTTAGAAATGTCCTTGTTTTTGAAAGAAAATCATTTTTTTTTGTCCATTAAAATAACATCAAATTGATCAGAAATAGTACATTAGAGTGTCTAGTTTGAGAAACAGACACCTCACAAGTCCGCAACTGGCAGCTTCATTAAATAGTACCCGCAAAACACCAGTCTCAACGTCAACAGTGATGAGGCGACTCTGGGATGCTGGCCTTCTAGGCAGAGTTCATCTGTCCAGTGTCTGTGTTCTTTTGCCCATCTTAATCTTTTCTTTTTATTGGCCAGTCTGAGATATGGCTTTTTCTTTGCATCTCTGCCTAGAAGGCCAGCATCCTAGAGTCGCCTCTTCATAGTTGACGTTAAGACTGGTGTTTTGCGGGTACTATTTAATGAAGCTGCCAGTTGAGGACTTGTGAGGCGTCTGTTTCTCAAACTAGACTCTAATGTACTTGTCCTCTTGCTCAGTTGTGCACCGGGGCTTCCCACTCCTCTTTCTATTGTGGTTAGAGCCCGTTTGCGCTGTTCTGTGAAGGGAGTAGTACAAAGCGTTGTACGAGATCCTCAGTTTCTTTTCTCAACTAGTCTAAAGAAGGCCAGTTTTATTGCTTCTTTAATCAGAACAACGGTTTTCAGCTGTGCTAACATAATTGCAAAAGGGTTTTCTAATGATCAATTAAAATGATAAACTTAGATTAGCTAACACAACGTGCCATTAGAACCCAGGAGTGATGGTTGCTGATAATGGGCCTCAGTACGCCAATGTAACAATAATAATAACAAATCTGCCGTTTCCAGCTACAACAGTCATGTTTGTGTATGTGTAGTCGTGTTTGTGTATGGGCAGTGTATGTTTGACAGTATCAAATTAGGCCTTTAGAAAGTGCTTATGACATGGCATATTGTGGCTATAAATATCTCAAGGAAAGGCTGATGACATATGGCGTTATTTGAGCATAGTCAGGTGTTCCATTATAATTATATTATGCAATCAGCATTTCTATGTACCCTAGTTGTACCGTCCTCGCTGAACGTACTCCCAATGAGCCTGTGTCCAACTATACAGCCAGCTAAACTCTAAATAAACTCCTCCTCAAAGGAACAGGCACATGTTCCTTGGAGGTTTGGCAGGTTTAATGTAGAATTATCAAGTGTGAAACTGCAATAGAAAAATAAACATTGCGTACAGCAGGTAAATATAATACAGCCAAATAGGTTACACATGAAAATATATCAATCTGAAGTCTATCACAAAATAACAATTTTGACCAATTTAAAGGTAAGTACAGCTTAAGGTAAGTAGCATGTAAAATAAAAACAAATTTGCATACACCCCTAACAGTGTAGTAGAGCTAATATAACAAGAAAGTCCATTTACAGTCAGTAGGAGCAGAAGGGTTTAAAATGAAGGATCCTCTGGATCAGAAGAGACAGGAATCAAAGGCATTGCGTTCACGATGGCAGTGCCCTCAGCCATAAGACTGGTTGAGACCTCGTGTGAGTTGAGAATATCCATCTTGCAGGAGCATGGAATCCAGTATGTGCCTTGCGATCACAATCATATGCTCCAATGCACCACCCATGTGCAAGGAGTGTGGCAGGTTGAACACCCAAGGACATCTTTGTTCAAGAAAGTAGTCGTATGCACTTCGTGGGGCCTCTGAAGATCCAACTCCTTTGATGCTCCAATGAGTCTGAGTCTAACTGCTTGTCAGGGCTTCTGATAGAGAACAATCTGCCGAGCACGTTTATAGAGCTGGAGGAGCTCATAGATTCAATTGTCTCAATGTGGATGGCCCTAGTAAACATGCATGTAAATACACTATATATACAAAAGTTTGTGGACACCCCTTGTAGTTAGTGGATTTGGCTATTTCAGCCACACCCGTTGTTGACAGGTGTATAAAATCGAGCACACAGCCATGCAATCTCCATTGACAAACATTGGAAGTAGAATGCCCTTACCGAAGAGCTCAATGACTTTCAACGTGGCACTGTCATAGGATGCCAACAAGTCAGTTTGTCAAATTTCTGCCCTGCTAGAGCTTCCCCGGTCAACTGTAAGTGCTGTTATTGTGAAGTGGAAATGTCTAGGAGCACGGCCTCCCGAGTGGCGCCGTGGTCTAAGGCACTGCATCGCAGTGCTAGCTGTGCCACTAGAGATCCAGGCTCTGTCGCAGCTGGCCGCGACCGGGAGACCCATAGGAGGCGCACAATTGGCCCAGCGTCGTCTGGGTTAGGGGAGGGTTTGGCCGGCAGGGATGTCCTTGTCCCATCGCGCACTAGCGACTCTTCTGGCGGGCCAGCCGCAGCGCAATCAGACACGGTCGCCAGGTGTACGGTGTTTCCTCCGACACATTGGTGTGGCTGTCTTCCGGGTTAAGTGGGCATTGTGTCAAGAAACAGTGTGGCTTGGTTGGGTTGTGTTTCGGAGGACGCACGGCTCTCGACCTTCTTTCGCCTCTCCCGAGCAGCGATGAGACAAGACTGTAACTCCCTATTGGATACCATGAAATTGGGGAGAAAATTTAAATTAAAAAGGAAATGTATAGGAATGACAATGGCTCAGCCACGAAGTGGTAGGTCACACAAGCTCACAGATCGGGACCGCCGAGTGCTGAAGCGCATAGCGTGTTAAAATCGTTTGTCCTCGGTTGCAGCACTCACTACCGAATTCCAAACTGCCTCTGGAAGCAATGTCTGCACAATAACTGTTCGTTGGGATCTTCATGAAATGGGTTTCCATCGCCGAGCAGCCACACGCAAGCCTAAGATCATCATGCGCAGTGCCAAGTATCGGCTGGAGGGGTGTTAAGCTCGCCGCCATTGGACTCTGGAGCAGTGGAAACGTGTTCTCTGAAGTGATGAATCACGCTTCACCATCTGGCAGTCCGATAGACTAATCTGGTTTTGGTGGATGCCAGGAGAACGCTGTAAAGTTTGGTGAAGGAGGAATAATGGTCTGGGGCTGTTTTTCACGGGTTAGGCCCCATAGTTCTAGTGACGGGAAATCTTAACGCTACAGCATACAAGGACATTCTAGACGATTCTGTGCTTCTAACTTTGTGGCAACAGTTTGGGAAAGGCCTTTTCCTGTTTCAGCATGACAATGCCCCCTGTGCACAAAGCGATGTCAATACAGAAATGGCTTGTCGAACAGAGCCCTGACCTCAACCCAATCGAACACCTTTGGGATGAATTGGAACGCAGATTGCGAGCCAGGCCTAATCGCCCAACATCAGTGCCCAACCTCACTAATGCTCTTGTGGCTGAATCGAAGCAAGTCCCCTCAGCAATGTTCCAACTCCATATTAATACCCATGATTTTGGAACGAGATGTTCAAAGAGCAGGTGTCCACATACTTTTGGTCATGTAGTGTAGCACTGCCCATCTTTTGCTATTGGCTTGGCTGCCTCTTGTACGGCGTGTGGTGACCCGCCATGGCCCGAAGATATCCAGGCCCACATAAGAGAACATGGGTCTGTTTTGCAGGAGTTCAGCAGGTAAGTCTGCCATTTGAAACTGTTCTATTCATTCCTTGTAGTTTTCGACAGGTCACATCTGTGGAAGGGATCCTGAGTGGAGCAGTGCTAGAGGCGTCACTACAGACCCAGGTTCGATCCCGGGTTGTGTCACAATCGGCCGTGATCGGGAGTCCCATAGGGCAGCGCACAATAGGCCCAGTGTTGTCCGGTTAGGGGAGGGTTTGGCCGGGGTAGGCTGTCATCGTAAATAAGAATTTGTTCTTAATTGACTTGCCTAGTTAAATAAAGTGTGAGAGTTCAGTGACCAGCCGGAGGAAGATGACACGACAGCACCCTCCTCAGGGTATAGGTACTCAGTGTAAAGCCAATTAGTACACACCTGGGCCCACTAATTGCTTTTGTGTCTTCCTCTATATAGGTGTGCCAGGAGAGGAGCTGGGGGAGGATTGGGAGTAGAGACGGGGACCTGTGAGGACATCAGAGTTTCCTACCTCAGAGAAAGGATCTTTTACTGGGGCACCTTGGCTCTCTGTTAACCAAGGCAAGCTATAGTTAGAGAGAAGTGTTCCTCCTGTAACTTATGTGTAGACAATAGTCTAGCCATTTGTTGTTTTGCTTTCCCTTTTTGGCCACAGCCTTTTGGTCAACGGCTTTGTTTGTTTGTTTATTTGTTTTTGTTACGCTGCTGTTTCTGTTTTGGACGTTACCCTGTACTCAAGTTATTTTGTCTGGCGAAAGAAGACCTGTTTAGTAAACAATCACAAGAAAAGGAATCACAACCACTGCCTCTGGTCTGTTCATTTTGTGCCTACCGTCTGTGTCAGGGTGTTTCGGACAAGCTGATCCGTTCACAAAAAGGTTAAATACAAAAATAACACTGCTTATCCTCCTTTTGTCCTCCAACCATTCATAAACCACTTTCCTGGAAGGCACCCTCAGTGAGGTGTCTTCCTTGGTGTTTTACACGTTGATTGTGGTGGACAAGCAGGATTGCCACAATGACTGCTTGGGATATTGAAAGGGTTGGTCTCTTGGATTGGGTAATGCATCCACCTACTCTTAGTAAGCCTTCACTGTCGATGACTGGGTGGAGATTACGGAGGGGACTGTTCGTAGGAAGGTCACATTTGAATTCATCGGACTAGTCCTTGTGTTGAACACTTCTGATCACGATGTGCTTGGCATTGGAAAACTCCACCTCAGAGGCCTTTCTTGCACATGTGCCAGCCGACAGTCACTGCTGTCTGAAGGGTGAGTGAAGCATTGGGAAGAAGGTGGGCTGTAGCCTTTGTGAGAGATCTCCAGTCTGAGAAAGGCTCAAAGTACTTTGAGGCCACAGCGGTCTCTCTGAGACTTGGATAGTGAAGGCCGTCGCTGTAGAATAGATCTCGGGATCAGACTCCGGATCGACATGGTTGAATGATTCTTGGTCTTCAGAGACTGAACTTTCTGGGTTGCTTAAGAAGGCTGGTCCAGACAGCCATGTCGTCCTTGTCAGGTGAGCTGCTGGGACAGACGGAGAACCATGGTCTGCCGGGTTGAGTTCTGTAGGAACGTAAGCCCACTGATCTGGTTGAGTTGACGGTCTGATTCGCTGCATGGGGTTGTTCACATACACGTGTATGTGTTACACAACTTTACTGTCAGTGTAGAATCTGTGTCTAATTTCAGGTCTATTTCTTCCACAGTGAGTTTGGCGATCTCCACGGCCAGCACAGCCACACACCGCTCCAGTCTTGGAATGGTGAGCTTTGGCTGGGGTGCTAGTCTGGCCTTACTAAGGACAAAGTCTACATTGCTGTGACCATCTTTGTCTGACTTTCAAGGTAGCAACCGCTGCTATTTAAGCAATGATGGACTGTTGTTTCTCTTTGCTTATTTGAGCTGTTCTTGCCCTAATATGGACTTGGTCTTTTACCAAATAGGGCTGTCTTCTGTATACCACCCCTACCTTGTCACAACACAACTGATTGGCTCAAACGCATTAAGACGGAAAGAAATTCCACAAATTAACTTTTAACAAGGCACACCTGTTAATTGAAATGCATTCCAGGTGACTACCTCATGAAGCTGGTTGAGAGAATGGCAAGAGCGTGCAAAGCTGTCAAGGCAAAGGGTGTCTACTTTAAAGAATCTCAAATATAAAATATATTTTGATTTGTTACATTTTGGGGGGGTTATTACATGATTCTGTGTTATTTCCTAGTTTTGAGGTCTTCACTATTCTACAATGTAGAAAAAAGTAAAAATACAGAAATCTTAGGCTTGTGTGCGGATGCTCGGCCATGGAAACCGCTTTCATGAAGCTCCTGACAAACAGTTCTTGTGCTGACGTTGCTTCCAGAGGCAGTTTGGAACTTGATAGTGAGTGTTGCAACCGAGGAGAGACGGTTTTTACGAGTTACGCGCTTCAGCACTCGGCAGACCCGTTCTGTGAGCTTGTGTGGCATACCACTTTATGGCTGAGCCATTGTGGTCGCTAGATGTTTCGAATTCACAATAACAGCACTAACAGTTGACTGGAGCACCTGTAGCAGGGCAGAAATTTGACAAACTGACTTGTTGGAAAGGTGGAATCCTATGACGGTGCCACGTTGAAAGTCACTGAGCTCTTCAGTATGAGCCATTCTACTGCCAATGTTTGAATATGTAGATTTCCTGACAGTGTACTCTATTTTATACACCTGTATAATGACTTGTTTCAAAATGTTATTGAAAACGTTTGCAGGTATGATATACCTATTAACAAACTAAGCTTATTTTTTTTTATATATAGGAATGGGTTTATGCGAGCGTGAGTTTATTACGTTGAAAACAGTGGTCGGCCATCTTGGAGGCTGTCTCTAGTTCTTATTATAGCTCAGTGGTTAGGTCACGTGATAAAATCTCGACGCTGAGTGAGATTTATGCAGTTTGATTATCATAAATCATAATATTTTGATCAACTGTGAATAAAATAACTTCCTTAAGGTGTGTTTGTAATTGTCTGATAAACCGTTTGTGAGCATGTCTCTCTGAGGGAGAGAGTGGGGTGTTCTGCATGGCTACGGCAGAGACGCTTTCCCTCACTGCGTTCTGTCTCGCTCTCTCGATTTGATGAAATTAAAATGAACTTGAACACATTCAAACCTCAAGTTCTTAGTAACAATTTGATATGCAGCCATTGAGACTGCATTTAGAATTGCAGATGCGACCAGAGATAAACCACTGAGGTGCCAAGATGTTTTTAGCAAGTCTGTAGTGGAGGGGGAGAGAGAAACATTGCCTGTCTCTCTCTCTTACACACACAGGAGAGAGAAACATTGGAAAGAAGGAGAGGACTACTGGCTGATAAATGCACTCAGCTATTACTACCAGTGTACACACCAACACACACACACTGTCAGAAGGGTAAAGGTTTGGTGAGTCTAGCGTAGAAGGTGTTGGAGTTGCGAATGGAAATGTACTAGTTGAAAGTGTATGGCCATTGGAATGCATTGAATTGTATGCATATTGCTATGGTTTAAAAAAAGTAGAAATAGTATCAAAAATATTTTATAATGTAATGTATCATGTAATTGGTGTCTCTAGCTCAAAGGGTTTAGAGCAGGGGTGGGCAGAAGAAAAATATGAAGAGTATTTTGAGTCGAATTACGTAATTGTTTATCTGTTACCAGCACACTAAAATCCTGAAAGTATTACCACTGGTTAGTTCAGTAGCATGTGTGCGACTAATTGCATTAGTAGTTCAGAATAAATAACTTAGGTGGTTAAAGACTCATTTGTCAACGATATACTGTGTATGACATGAAATATGCGCATAAATTAAGTGAATTTGCATATATATATATAAAATGTAATGTTGATAGGAACGTCCTATCTTGATATTTGAGTTTCTGTTCGTCCATCTTAGTCCACCTGTGTCGGGCTCGTACGGTGGAGGCTATACTGAGCCTTGTCTCAGGGTAGGAAGTTGGTGGTCTGTTGATATCCCTCTTGGTGTGAGGTTATATCCTGCCTGGTTGGCACTGTCCTGGGGTATCGTCAGACGCAGTGTGTGTGTGTTTGGGGTTTTAGGCTTGGTTTCTGTATAGTACTTTATGACATCAGCTGATGTAAATAAATTAGATTTTGGAAAAGGCTTTGCCATTGACTTATGCATAATCTCCTGCGACCTTTCGACCCAGAATTCAGACATACAAATTGTAATATCTCAGCACATAGCAAAGTTGCAGGCTAAGGTTAAATCTAGACTTGATTTCCTCCATTGTAATCGCTCCTCTTTCATCCCAGCTGCCAAACTAACCCTGATTCACATGACAACCTACCCATGCTAGATTAGGGAGACGTAATTTATAGATCGGCAGGTAAGGGTGCTCTCGAGGGGCTAGATGTTCTTTACCATTCGCCATCAGATTTGCCACCAATGCTCCTGATAGGACACATCACTGCACTCTATACTCCTCTGTAAACTGGTCATCTCTGTATACCCTTCGCAATATCCACTGGTTGATGCTTATTTATAAAACCCTCTTAGGCCTCACTCCCCCCTATCTGAGATATCTACTGCAGACCTCATCCTCCACATACAACACCCGTTCTGCCAGTCACCTTCTGTTAAATGTCCCCAAAGCACACACATCCCTGGGTCGCTCGTCTTTTCAGTTTGCTGCAGCTAGGGACTGGAATGGGGTGCAAAAAACACACAAACTGTCCAGTTTTATCTCCATCTCTTTGTTCAAAGACCCAATCGTGGACACTCTTACTGACAGTAGGGGCTGCTTCACGTGATTTATTGTTGTCTCTACCTTCTTGCCCTTTGTGCTGTTGTCTGTGCCCAATAATGTTTACCATGTTTTGTGCTGCTACCATGTTGTGTTGCTACCATGCTGTGTTGTCATGTGTTGCTGCCATACTATGTCGTCTTAGGTCCCTCTTTATGTAGTGTTGTGGTGTCTCTCTTGTTGTGATGTGTGTTTTGTCGTATATATTTTTAAAAATTTTAATCCCAGCCCCCGTCCCAGCAGGAGGCCTTTTGCCTTCTGGTAGGCCGTCATTGTAAATAAGAATTTGTTCTTAACTGACTTGCCTAGTTATTTATTTAAACCTTTATTTTTTTTAAGTTAATGGTAAAGCCTACAGACATGAAACAAAGTGCACTGTGCTTCTGATAGTCTGTATAATTTGGTATGCTCAGTTTAGCTCTAAAAGCAATGTATATTTACCCTAGTCAGTTTGAAAGAAACACACCTCTGGTGGGAAAATGCGGATTTGAGAATATTCACATTAAATCTACCGACAATTGGATGGAAACCTAGCTATTGAAAGCAATTATGGTGAGATTTTCTACACAGAAGATCATACACAGGTATTGTCTGACCTGGTTGCATTTGGGACTTCAATAGCCTATTTTCCTAACTACTATACTATAGGCTCATACCCTTGTCTAAGATCCTACTCCTACAGTGTTAATCATCCGAAAGAAGCGCCATTCAACCAATTTAATGGCATTCACACCGATCATTACTTTTGTTTAGAAATGTCACAGAATGGTGAGAACCAGAGGTAGGTGCTATGAAAAAATGTGTCATGGCTAAAAAGGTTTCCAGGTTTGTCAAATGAAAGTCCGATTTGACTTCGTAGCAGGTTAGGAGAATTAACGTAGCAGGTTAGGAGAATTAGGTTACGGCTAAGAAAGGGGTTAGGGTAAGCTAAAATTCACACACAAAAAAAAAATCGACTTTTGACGTTAATTTGACAAAAGCTGGATCCTTCTAGCCACACGCGAAGAAAAGTCTCAAACTAAACCATGTCTGCGCATGTGCGTTTAGCAGCTCTCCTCGCGCGCCAAATTGAGGGCGTTCGATAATCTGGTTCGTTTCCTTGTTATTCTTTGGGTCCATGTTGACTGTTTAGTTTGCATGCTAGAGAGATAACTTGCATGCTTTTTTTGTTGTTGTTGTCAACTCTTGTATTCCATAACGGTCCGGTTAAGCGTTTGAACCCATTTCGTTAGTTCTGTTGTCATAACTTGCAGTTTGCCAACGTAAGTGTATATTATGCTGTGCTACCTTTTTAGCAAGTAACCTAGCCAGCTAAGGTAACGACGTTAGCTATCTAGCTATGTTCGTTGTCTGGCTGAGTGTGCTAGCAGATAACAGATGTTCTTGTATTTGATTTAGGAGTTTTTATAGCTAGTTTGTAGCTAAGGTTGACATATCTTGCTAGGAAAGTAACTTAGTGGAGTGACAACGGCTAACGTTACCTTTTTTTTTTTTATGCCAGCAGGTTGTGTTAAACCAAATTCATACATGCGGTCAAACTGCCCGTTTGGTTTGGTAAAACGTTTTTGAACGCATTCATTTTTTGGGATATATTTACAGAACTAACACAGGTCACGCATTTATTTATACATCTCGAGCAATGAAGCTTCAGTGCGATGTCGAAGTCGTGAACCGGATGCTTCCCACGTATGGGATGAAAAACCGAGGGAAGGGAGCAAGGGCTGTGCTGTCTATTGGGAGACATGTGGACAAGACCACACAACGCCACAGCATTTATCTAATGATCTGTACAGCAAAGGATAGAACAGGCTCAAAATATAAGGTTAGTAATCTAGCTATTTGTTTATGTAACTACGTGGCCAGTTGTCTAGCTATGTATTCTGTGTTTTACAGGTATACCCCAAGTACACAGGATGAATCACCCAACTTCTTGACCTTGTTAATCGGTATAGCTACTTTTCACATGTATGATGACTTCATTGTGGAATGAATGAGTTGCATTTGATTGAAATCCGTTATCTCAGATAACTTGGAGGAAACCCTTGTTCATTTGTGTTAAACTTATTTTGGGTATTTTCTTTCCTTAGTCCTCTGTTGATGCTAGGGCAGGGAATTACCAGGGACCTCATGATACTATATTATCACGATACTTTGGTTAGGAAATTACATGTATTGCGATTCGATATGCTCACCATATGTCTACTGCAGCGGGACAAGAGAGCCATGAGAATGAGTTTTGATCAGTTATGGAAATAAAAGTGCTGAAAATGAATTTACTCCCTATTTAAAAAAAAAAAAAAGCTGGAGAACAAGCTATGAAGGACAAATACTGGAGTTTTGGTGCAGATACAGCCAACTAGCGCAAAAATAATATTGCGATATGTAATTGTATTTTTGTTTACCCCCCATCACTAGTTGATACAATCCCAACATGTTTTTCATGTCAGCAGACACGTTTTCAATATATTAGACTTTCAAGAACCAAAATCTGTAACATGAACTAAAGAGAAAAATACCTAAATATAGTTGACTGGATTTTCCCTTTTAATGTGGACATTAATATAGTGTGTGGTCTTGCATGAACGAGTCACCAGAAAGTCTGGGTAACGAATCCACCATCACTTTGTTTTTTGTTCCATGTCTTACTCTGTGTGTACCTACTTCCTCTACAGATAAAAGAAAACATTGAAACATTCTTCACTAGGTTTGTTGAGGAGGGCAAAGCCACTGTGAGACTGAAGGAGCCCGCTGTTGACATCAGCTTGAGCAAGGTATGGATCTAGACATTTCTGTATGGTGGAATCTGATCTCCAATGAAAAAGGAGAATAATTTAAAAATATATAATTTGGCCTTCAGGTTCACATGCTACTTATATTTCTGCTGGAAAAGTAGTGCTTAAACTGAAATAAATATTTTTAGGGCATGCATATTAAACAGTTAACATGATCCAACATATAGAACGTTACATTGCTGTATCCTCCCAGCCCTAATTAGGATTTTCAATCATCTCCGATTCATAAAATAATCATTGCATAATACACTGAGTGTACAAAACATTAGGAACACTTTTCTAATATTGAGTTGCACCCCCTTTTGCCCCTCAGAACGGCCTCAATTCGTTGGGCCATGGACTCTACAAGGTGTCGAAAGCATTCCACAGGGATGCTGGCCCATGTTGACTCCAATGCTTTCCACACTTGTCAAGTTGGCTGGATGTTCTTTGGGGTGGTGGCCCATTCTTGATACACACGAGAAACTGTTGAGCATGAAAAAACCCAGCATCATTGCAGTTCTTGACACTCAAACTGGTGCGCCTGGCACTTACTACCATACCCTGCTCAAAGGCACTTAAATATTTTGTCTTGCCCAGCCTCTGAATTGCACCCATACACAATCTTGTCCCAAGGCTTAAAAATCCTTCTTTAAAATGTCTCCTCCCCTTCATCTACATTGATTTAAGTGGATTTAACAAGTGACATCAATCTATAACTTTCACCTGGATTCACCTGGTCAGTCTGTCATGGAAAGAGTAGCAGTTCCTAATGTTTTGTACACTCTGCGTGTATCTCTCTTAGTCTGATATTTATGCATTAGCCAGACTTGTCTGAATGTGGGGAGCATGCTCTGTAAATGAGTGACTGTTTCCTCCAATGGGTGACAATGGCTCTAGGCTGTGTTAGGGCAGTGTTGACCTTTCCCCTAGATCTTGAAACACATTTTCAACCCATAACACACACTGACAGGCTGTGGTGTGTACGGCTATGGTGATACTATGGCTATGGTAACCTCTCACTCAATGTCAACAAAACAAAGGAGATGATCGTGGACTTCAGGAAACAGGAGAGGGAGCACCCCCTATCCACATCGAGGGGACAGTAGTGGAGAAGGTGGAAAGTTTTAAGTTCCTCACACATCACGGACAAACTGAATTGGTCCACCCACACAGACAGCGTGGTAAAGAAGGCGCACAGCGCCTCTTCAACCTCAGGAGGCTGAAGAAATTTGGCTTGTCACCAAAATCACTCACAAACTTTTACAGATGCACAATCGAGAGCATCCTGTCGGGCTGTATCACCGCCTGGTACGGCAACTGCTCCGCCCACAACCGTAAGGCTCTCCAGAGGGTAGTGAGGACTGCACAATGCATCACCGGGTTAAACTACCTGCCCTCCAGGACACCTACACCACCCGATGTCACAGAAAGGCCAAAAAGATCATCAAGGACAACAACCACCCGAGCCACTGCCTGTTCACCCCGCTATCATCCAGAAGGCGAGGTCAGTACAGGTGCATCAAAGCTGGGACCGAGAGACTGAAAAACAGCTTCTACCTCAAGGCCATCAGACTGTTAAACAGCCATCACTAACATTGAGTGGCTGCTGCCAACATACTGACTTAAATCTCTAGCCACTTTATACATAGGAATTGGATGTAACAAATGTATCACTAGCCACTTTAAACAATTTTGTATATAATGTTTACGTATCCGACATACTCATATCAAATGTATACACTGTACTCTAAACCATCTACTGTATCTTGCCTATGCCGCTCGGTCATCGACCCAAATCTCTAGCCACTTTAATAATTATAATTGGATGAAATAATGTATCACTAGCCACTTTAAACAATGCCATTTATATAATGTTTACATATCCTACATTACTCATCTCATATATATGTGTATATACTGTACTCCATACCATCTACTGCATCTTGCCTATGCCGGTCAGCCATCGCTCATCCATATATTTATATGTACATACTCGTATTCATTCCTTTACTCTTGTGTGTATAAGGTAGTTGTTGTGAATTTGTTAGATTACTTGTTAGATACTACTGCATGGTCGGAACTAGAAGCACAAGCATTTCGCTACACTCGCATTAACATCTGCTAACCATGTGTATGTGACAAATAAAATTTGATTTGATTTGATTTGATTTGATACACAAATGGAACCAGGCTAGCATTGTGAGAAGGACTCACTAGGCAATCCTTTGTGTGACTTATGTTAATAACATCTCATGTGTATTGTAATCTTTTTGTAATTAAATGTTTCGTCTTGTGCTAGCACAACTAAGACCAAAGAGATCTGTGTCATGGGAACAAATGTAGGCCTAATACAATATGATGAAATCCTTGGGTTGTTAGTTTACATTATAAACTGGGTGGTTCGAGCCCTGAATGCTGATTGGCTGACAGCCATGGTATATCAGACTGTATACCACGTGTGTGACAAAAGTTATTTTTACTGCTCTAATTACATTGGTAACCAGCTTATAATAGCAATAAGGCATGAGGGGGTGTGATATATGGCCAATATACCATGGCTAAGGGCTGTTTCCAGGCACTCCGCGATATGTTGTGCCTAAGAACAGCCCTTCGCCGTGGTATATTGGCCATATACCACAGTATCACTCATGCCTTATTGCTGAATTATGCATTTTACGTGTCTTATTATAGGCCAAGCACTTTTCCTCCATCGTGAATGTTTTTCAATCTGAAGGATACATAGGAAATGTCAACTTGTTTGATATGGAGGGATTTATAAATAATGCAATCCCTCTCATGTAACGCTCAAATTGTTTGATAGCAGGTACGAATAGAGCTGTTGTATTGACTGTTAACCACAAGTGACATCGGTCTTCTTTTGGGTTTCAGGCTGATGTTAACAGCTTGAAGAACTTCCTCTCGGCTGCTCGGTTGGCTCACAGAGGAAATGACATGGACAGCCTTCCTCTCTCTACACTGACGCCCGTCCGAGCCAGGGATGTGGAGAAGCCCAAGAAGAAGCTCACTATTGTATCCAAGAAGGACTATCCATTGACCTCCAATTTTCCCTACTCATTAGAGCAGCTACAGGTGTCCTACTGCAAGCTCTCACGGGTGGACATGCGAATGCTCTCCCTCAAGGCACTGCGCAGACTGGACCTCAGTAATAACAACATAAAAAAACTTCCTGACACTATCGGCGACCTGGGCTGCCTGGCTGAGCTTATTCTCCACAACAACCACTTAGAGACCTTTAGTGAAGCCCTCTGCCTGTCCAGCCTCCAGCGTACACTTCAACACCTCGACCTGAGTCAGAACCGCCTGCAGGCCCTGCCGCCTCAGTTCTGCCAGCTGCGAGAGCTGATCAACCTCAAGATGGACAACAACGGACTGGTGTGGCTGCCCTTTCGCATCAGCCATCTCTCCAAGCTGCGCTTTTTGTCAGCTGCGCACAACCAGCTGGCCCTGCTGCCAGGGGACTTCCGAAAGTTAACTCTGGAGAACCTGGACATGTTTGGTAATCCGTTCGTCCATCCCAACCCCCTGGACCACACCATCCAGCTCACCTTTCCCCTGACACTGCAGGAGATGGCCGCCAGGGCTGTGGCCAACCTCAGGTTAGTTCCAACTATTCCTTTCAACATTTCACCCATTTACGTGCTTTTATCTTGTTTGGAAGTCTAAACGTGTAGTATCACTTAACGTGTTATGCAATATTTGAGCCTAAGTTATGTTTTGTGTTTACACCACATAGAATCCCTTACGGGCCTCATCTCATCCCTGCCCACCTTTGTCAAGACCTGGAGGTTGCCAAGACCTGTGACTGTGGCCGTACCTGTGTGAACTACTACATCAAAACAGCAGTCAGCATGAATCTGCATCTGGTCTCTCACACTGTGGTTTTGGTAGATGACATGGGAGGAACAGATGCACCGGTGCAGCATCACTTTTGCTCCCTGTCATGTTACTCTGAGTTCCTAGACCAATGCCTTCAGCGAGGCCTGAGATGATTAAGTCCCTTCAACTGTTCCACGGCAGTCAGTACAGTAGCTAGGTTTCCATCCAATTTGCCACAGAATTTCATATTTCATGCGAATATTTTGAAATCTGCATTTAAAAAAAAAAGATGCGCATTTTCCCTAAAGAGATGTTTCCATCAAATTGACATTTTTGCAGATAAATGCTGTGTGATGACGTATTGCACATAAACAACTTTTTAATTGTTAAATTCCCATGTACTGAATGTGAAAATACAAGTTAAATGGGTTTCCATTGCATTGTCAACTCTACATTATACAGCAAATGTACCCACTCTGGTCTTGGTACGTTCGCTCTAGACAACAGCTCGCAGATACTGTGCAGGTAGGCTACCTACATGATGAGATTTTATTATGGAACACAGTGATATTATTTGTCAAATGGCAGCCAAGCATCGATTATCATGTCACCGTGCTCTTTCACCACCCTGGGAAGTTCATCATAAGGTAATTCATCTGTAGCCTAATAAACTGCATGGTTTCCAGAGTTGTAGTAGGAGGACCACACAAAATATCATCACGTGACTCCCAAGTTTACTTCGATGTGATGGTTATTATATCAATTTTTTGCACATAAAGGTGTTTCCACTGTAATTTCTCACATAATACATTTTAGACACAAAAAGATCCCACCATGTCGAACAAACAAATGATCTGTTGGCATTTATAAAATTGTACCAGCATTTCATGTTTCCATCAGCCCAGTTGTGACTTTTTTCATGCGTTAGATAATTCATCCGCATTAAATGATTGGATGGAAACGTGGTTAATGCATTTGGTATTATTCTGAAGGCAATGGTGACCAGCCGGTGTAGACTGTGATGTAAAGGGCAGTATGAACTCTTTGGACATTGGACTCAACATGCATCTCAGAACTGCTTATGTGACCACTGATTGGACAAATGCTGATGTTCAGACATTTTGTCTTCAAGTGTGTTTCCCAATCAGTGTTACAGATTGAGTAACCTAAAAGGATAAGTAGTAGTGTATATCTGTTTAAACAAGGGTGTGTTTGTGTATATAAAACATTTTATGTTTGTGGAATCCAAGAAATGTTGATTTATTTTTACTGTATTGGTACAAGTTTGAAAGGAAATTAAAGAAATGAAAGTAACTATCCATATCAGTCTCAATAGGTTTCTGAAGGTTTTAAAATTATATTTGTCATCTGTTTCTATCTTGTAGTAACGCAAACAATGTACAAGAAAATGATAACAGTAAAACAATGATCTAAAAATGTTAGTATTTGTGGTGTGACTAATGCATCCTTTATGTCAAGCAGACTTGAACCTTGTGGCATGGGCTGAGTACAGCATTTTACAGTTTTTGAAGCGTCGCTCAAATGGTGAGCTTCTCCACACCCTCAACACGTAGGCCTAATAGCAAATGGTAAGTATAAAACTAATTATAAACTGGGTGGGTACTCCACTGAATTCTGATTGGCTGACAGCCATGGCATATCAGACCGTATACCACGGGTATGACAAAGCATTTATTTTTACTGCTCTAATTACATTGGTAACCAGTTTATAATAGCAATAAGGCACTTTGGGGGTTCGTGGTATATGGCCAATATACCACAGCTAAGGGCTGTATCCAGGCACTCCGTATTACGTCGTGCCTAAGAACAGCCCTTGGCCATATACCACACCCCCTCGGGCCTTGTTGCTTAAACATACAAGATGTAAACTTTCCCCCATTTTGTAGAAAGAAGTATATGGGAAATAACTTACGAACATAGTTTCAAAAGGAGAACTCTGAAATTGATACTGAAGACATGGGAGTCTTACTGATTCACTCATTCAGATAAACCTTTTAAATACTTTTTCCTATTGCCCTCAATTGGATAAAAGGATTTTAGGTTTTTGAACAAGACCTCAACTAATTGAATCACCAACAAACTTCATATAGTATCTTTGTGATGGAGCAAGTTCCTTGACATGAGACTCAGTCCAGGTCATAGATAAAGGAGTTTTGAAAAACGAAACCAGCAGATGTAGTATGATCTCTAATGACCACCTCTTGTCCATCCTGGTTCATTTCTGTCAGCAGAGCTTGCTGTGGTCTCATATGACAGTCTTGAAAGGTCTGCTCAGCAGGCAGGTCATCCTCCTGAGACTGAGCCACCTCCACATGCTCGCTGAATCGCACAGTCTTCTGTTTATCCTTAGTTGGAGCTTGACTTTCAACTGTCTCTTCTATCTTGGGGGATGAGCAGTCTTTGGCCTGGTTATTGTTGTCAAGGTTGGATGGGATGACCATTGCTGCAGTGTTAGACGGGTCATCTATTCTCTCGTTCAGGGATGAGGGGTCTGTTTCCACCTAAAAGAAAAGTAATTGTCACAGTGGATGTTGGGGTTAGTAACAGCACTGATGAACAGAAGCCTAACGGTTCAACAACAACAGGGTCAGCTTTTGGTAGACCTACACTATAATGGTACATTTTTCTTCTACTGAATGAATGTTAACCTAAAGATGATGGCTCACCTCATGTAAATTACTGTCATGTGACTGTCCCTCATTCTGGTCAGTGCACCCAGTCTTGCCATCAAACTCAGTGGGCTCTGAAGCTTTAGCTTGGTGTGATTCACCACTTCTCAGTTTGTGTTGCTTGTCCTCCTCAATGTCACCAGACTGTTCAGAAAACTCTATCTTGTCTTCCAGGACTGAGATTAGTTGATTTTCAGACCGGGGTGATGTAGCATTTTCACAGTGGACGTCTTCTGAGCTGTCCCCTTCATTGCAACCTCTGTGGTCGGGGATATGTTCTTTGCCACGTCCGCTGTGGTCGGGGGTATCTTCTTTGCCACGTCCGCTGTGGTCGTAGGTATCTTCTTTGCCACGTCCGCTGTGGTCGGGGATATCTTCTTTGCCATGTCCGCTGTGGTCGGGGGTATGTTCTTTGCCACGTCCATTGTGGTCGGGGGTATCTTCTTTGCCATGTCCGCTGTGGTCGTAGGTATCTTCTTTGCCACGTCCGCTGTGGTCGGGGATATCTTCTTTGCCATGTCCGCTGTGGTCGTAGGTATCTTCTTTGCCACGTCCGCTGTGGTCGGGGGTATGTTCTTTGCCACGTCCGTTGTGGTCGGGGATATCTTCTTTGCCATGTCCGCTGTGGTCGGGGGTATCTTCTTTGCCACGTCCGTTGTGGTCGGGGGTATCTTCTTTGCCACGTCCGTTGTGGTCGGGGATATCTTCTTTGCCACGTCCGTTGTGGTCGGGGATATCTTCTTTGCCATGTCCGCTGTGGTCGGGGGTATCTTTGCCATGTCCGCTGTGGTCGGGGGTATCTTCTTTGCCATGTCCGCTGTGGTCGGGGGTATCTTCTTTGCCACGTCCGTTGTGGTCGGGGGTATGTTCTTTGCCATGTCCGCTGTGGTCGGGGTATCTTCTTTGCCACGTCCGCTGTGGTCGGGGATATGTTCTTTGCCACGTCCGCTGTGGTCGGGGATATCTTCTTTGCCATGTCCGCTGTGGTCGGGGGTATGTTCTTTGCCACGTCCGTTGTGGTCGGGGGTATCTTCTTTGCCATGTCCGCTGTGGTCGAGGTATCTTCTTTGCCACGTCCGCTGTGGTCGGGATATCTTCTTTGCCATGTCCGCTGTGGTCGAGGTATCTTCTTTGCCACGTCCGTTGTGGTCGGGGTATCTTCTTTGCCACGTCCGCTGTGGTCGGGATATCTTCTTTGCCACGTCCGTTGTGGTCGGGATATCTTCTTTGCCATGTCCGCTGTGGTCGGGGTATCTTTGCCATGTCCGCTGTGGTCGGGTATCTTCTTTGCCACGTCCGCTGTGGTCGGGTATCTTCTTTGCCACGTCCGTTGTGGTCGGGGTATGTTCTTTGCCATGTCCGCTGTGGTCGGGTATCTTCTTTGCCACGTCCGCTGTGGTCGGGATATGTTCTTTGCCACGTCCGCTGTGGTCGGGATATGTTCTTGCCACGCCCGCTGTGGTCGGGATATGTTCTTTGCCACGTCCGCTGTGGTCGGGGTATCTTCTTTACAACGTCCGCTGTGGTCGGGGTATCTTTGCCATGTCCGCTGTGGTCGGGGATATGTTCTTTGCCACGTCCGCTGTGGTCGGGGATATGTTCTTTGCCATGTCCGCTGTGGTCGGGGGTATCTTCTTTGCCACGTCCGTTGTGGTCGGGGGTATCTTCTTTGCCACGTCCGCTGTGGTCGGGGATATGTTCTTTGCCACGTCCGCTGTGGTCGGGGGTATCTTCTTTGCCATGTCCGCTGTGGTCGGGGGTATCTTTGCCATGTCCGCTGTGGTCGGGGGTATCTTCTTTGCCATGTCCGCTGTGGTCGGGGGTATCTTCTTTGCCACGTCCGTTGTGGTCGGGGGTATGTTCTTTGCCATGTCCGCTGTGGTCGGGGGTATCTTCTTTGCCACGTCCGCTGTGGTCGGGATATCTTCTTTGCCACGTCCGCTGTGGTCGGGATATCTTCTTTGCCATGTCCGCTGTGGTCGGGGTATGTTCTTTGCCACGTCCGTTGTGGTCGGGGATATCTTCTTTGCCATGTCCGCTGTGGTCGGGGGTATCTTCTTTGCCACGTCCGTTGTGGTCGGGGGTATCTTCTTTGCCACGTCCGTTGTGGTCGGGGGTATCTTCTTTGCCACGTCCGCTGTGGTCGGGGATATCTTCTTTGCCACGTCCGTTGTGGTCGGGGGTATCTTCTTTGCCATGTCCGCTGTGGTCGGGGATATCTTCTTTGCCACGTCCGTTGTGGTCGGGGGTATCTTCTTTGCCACGTCCGTTGTGGTCGGGGGTATCTTCTTTGCCATGTCCACTGTGGTCGGGGGTATCTTTGCCACGTCCGTTGTGGTCGGGGGTATCTTCTTTTCCACGTGTTACGTCTTCCGACTGCGCTGCGCTTACACAACTTTTCTCAAAATCCTCTTCACCATCATCATTGACAAGCTGCCGGCCAGACACTTCAGCGACTGTTGGCTCCTTCAGAGGTAGAACAGGTAAAGTAACAACCAGTTGTTTCTTTTGCTTGTTGAACTTTGCCTCTCCCTTGTTTTCATCCACTGGATATGCCATCGGCACCTCTAGTCTGTAAGCTGGTTTCTTGGATTTCAAACTAACAAGTCTTTCAGTCACGTCTAGATCAGCATCCGCAACAGATCTAAGCAAAGGCAAATCAATGGTGATGACAATCTCTTTAGGGCGTGGGCTCTGAGCTGAATCTCTGGAACACCTGAAGTCTTGCAAATCAATGAATGATCTGTATTTTAGAGTGTAATTTGGTTTCGTTGGCTCCTTGGGTGAATTGGAGTTTTGTTGTCTCTGGCTGATCTGGGTGTCGGACTGAATCTCGGCCTTCGGTTTAGGGCTCTCCGTGTCTGGTTGTTTTTCGTCGGGGTAGGGGAACGAGAGATGATCGTCAAGTGGTGAAGGTTTTTCCTTGGCAGGTTGACCAGGTAAGGGCTTGCGCATAACGGCAGCGTGCGGTGTCCCTTTGTATTTGATTTTCAAAACTCTTACATTGTTTTTGTCTAGCTTCACTTTGCCCCCATTCTCGACAGCCTCAACAGCAGTGTTGTCAACCATTTCCATAAATCTCCGGTTGTTTCCAGCCATGTGAATAGTGTCTGGATGAAACACAACATCATAGATTGTGTACTTATTCCCCTTTGCATCCCTGTCTGGCGTTCCAGGTGTCAAGCTGTGGGGTAGTGACCAATGCTGCCCTACTCTGCCAGCCTCGTCTACCCTCCTAAACTCAGGTTTACGAATCATGTCATTGCTGCAGACATTGATGAAGCACTTCTGCCTACCGTCCATACTCGTCTTCAGGGCTCGGTAAGGTTCGGGGTGGACAAATTGAATGTCCATGCCCCTCTCTTGTTCTAACAACTTGATTTCTTCCTCATATTTCTTCTTGTTCTCCGGCGTTGATATTTCCTCTGCGTATTCGTGCAGCATCTTTCTGAATTCATCATTTTGAAAAGCCTTGGTAAAGCGGCCTATTTCATCCGGCGTCATATTCAGGTCCTTGAGCTTGGAACCGAACTCCATATTGGTGTGAGAAGCTAAATTAGCTACTGTAGCCACAAAGTCTTTTCGCTAGCTTGCTATCCCAGCACAAAACAACAACTTTACTACAGTAATTTTAAGGTGTTTACACGAAATATGAACCGATATTTTACAGCAAATCATAAGCAAACCTGCCAAAAGTAAAGTTTCTCAGTACTTTTGAGTTGTTTGTAGACTAGGTTACCACGAAGTTGTGGCGTTCACGTAGGAGCAAGCTGCCAAGTGTCTTGTGTGTTGACGAAACCATGGCAACAAGGCAGCGCAGCAGCCAGGCACGGGAGAGGGCTCGTCTAATCGCGTGGCGTTTGTGTAATAGTCATTCCAAAGCCATAATACAACTTTAGTGAATTCAAATTTTTATGACTGTCTTCAAAAGTTGTATATAATGTTGTTATTATAAAGTGGTGGCCAAAGCAAAGTTGTAGTTATGATACAAATTATGATATAAAACATTACAACAGTCTTGTTTGCAGGCAGAAGACACACCCATTCACAGTCATAATATAAAATAAACTGTAAAACACAACAAATATATTTGGATACATAATGATAATAAACTACAATCTTTTGAAAGATAAATCTTCCCACATACCCTGAAGGCCTTATCAACAGTAATACGTGGAACATAGAGTATGAACTACGAACTCTGAATTATCAATTTACTGTAGTCTACTATTGATAATCACCCTCTAATATTTACATATGAAAATGCTACATTTTCCTGGAAGTCCGAAAAAAGGACATTCTCCTCTGTACAGCTGGCAGTAGTTTTGGGGGCATATGTTGAAGCTGTTTTTGAAGCAGCTTGCAGTTCTTCACATTCTTGGCTATGTAATCCTCACATATCCTGTGCAAAAAAAATAAACATGTTTTAAGGAACAGTTAAAGTATCGGCTAAGAGGGCAGGGAACTGCATGCATTTGGAAGATTGCTTAGTTACCGAAAGGCAAACAGTCAACATGATTTCCAAAATATCAAAGTGTGTTCTAGCTGAGACAGATTCTCCCTCATTGAATGAATGATCATAATTGATTAGTTACCGAAAGAGGGGGTAGGGCTGGATCTGGAAAACAAGTGCATCATTGCAGTGACCCTGAAGAAAGGTGATAAAAAAAAAAGAAAAGTTAATTGTGTCATAAACAATTCTTTATATACCCCACCACAACAGCTCATTGTAAAGGTGTTACATAATTCATAATCCAAATGTTCTATAATTTATCATAAAACCCTTTCTGTTTATGAATTTGAATAATATATGCTTCAACATAATACCAGGCAATCTTCTTCCTGTCAGAAAAGGTAAAATCATCCCAATGGCGAAGGTGCATAAAGATGGAAGAATTCAGATACACTACATGGCCAAAGGTATGTGGACACCTGCTCGTCAAACATCACATTCCAAAATCATGAGCATTAAAATGGAGTTGGCCCCCCCTTTGCTGCTATAACAGCCTCCACTCTTCTGGGAAGGCTTTACACTAGATGTTGGAGCATTGCTGCGGGGACTTGCTTCCATTCAGCCACTAGAGCATTAGTGAGTTTGGGCACTGATGTTGGGATTAGTCCTGGCTCGCAGTCGGCGTTCCAATTCATCCCAAAGGAGTTTGATGGGGTTGAGGTCAGGGCTCTGTGCAGGCCAGTCAAGTTCTTCCACACTGATCTCGACAAACCATTTCTGTATGGACCCCGCTTTGTGCACGGGGACATTGTCATGATGAAACAGCAAAGGGCTTGCCACAAAGTTGAAAGCACAGAATCGTCTAGAATTTAATTGTATGCTGTAGCATTAACATTTCCCTTCACTGGATCTAAGGGGCCTAGCCCAAACCATGAAAAACAGCCCCAGACCATTATTCCTCATCCACCAATTTTACAGTTGGCACTATGCATTGGGGCAGGTAGTGTTCTCCTGGCATCCGCCAAACCCAGATTATTCTGTCGGACTGCCAGATGGTGAAGCGTGATTCATCACTCCAGAGATCTCTTTTCCACTGCTCTTGAGTTCAATGGCGGCAAGCTTTACACCACTCCAGCCGACGCTTGGCTTTGCGCATGGTGCCCTTAGGCTTGTGTGCTGCTGCTCACCATGGAAACCCATTTCATGAAGCTTCCAATTAACAGTTATTCTGCTGACGTTGCTTCCAGAGGTTCTGTGAGCTTGTGTGGCCTACCATTTCCACTTCACAATAATAGCACTTACAGTTGACCGGGGCAGCTCTAGCAGGGCAGAAATTTGACGAACTGACTTGTTGGAAAGGTGGCATCCTATGACAGTGCCAAGTTGAAAGTCACTGAGCTCTTCAGTAAGGCCATTCTACTGCCAATGTTTGTCTATGGAGATTGCATGGCGGTGTACCTGATTTTATACACCTGTCAGCAACGGGTGTGGCTGAAATAGCCTAATCCACTCATTTGAAGGTGTGTCCACAAAAAAGTATTTAGTCAGCCACCAATTGTGCAAGTTCTCTCACTTAAAAAGATGAGAGAGGCCTGTAATTTTCATCATAGGTACACTTCAACTATGACAGACAAAATGAGGAAAGAAATTCCAGAAAATCACATTGTAGGATTTATAATGAATTTATTTGCAAATTATGGTGGAAAATAAGTATTTGGTCACATACAAACAAGCAAGATTTCTGGCTCTCACAGACCTGTAACTTCTTCTTTAAGAGGCTCCTCTGTCCTCCACTCGTTACCTGTATTAATGGCACCTGTTTGAACTTGTTATCAGTATAAAAGACACCTGTCCACAACCTCAAACAGTCACACTCCAAACTCCACTATGGCCAAGACCAAAGAGCTGTCAAAGGACACCAGAAACAAAATTGTAGACCTGCACCAGGTTGGGAAGACTGAATCTGCAATAGGTAAGCAGCTTGGTTTGAAGAAATCAACTGTGGGAGCAATTATTAGGAAATGGAAGACATACAAGACCACTGATAATCTTCCTCGATCTGGGGCTCCACGCAAGATCTCACCCGTGGGGTCAAAATGATCACAAGAACGGTGAGCAAAAATCCCAGAACCACACGGGGACCTAGTGAATGACCTGCAGAGAGCTGGGACCAAAGTAACAAAGCCTACCATCAGTAACACACTACGCCGCCAGGGACTCAAATCCTGCAGTGCCAGACGTGTCCCCCCTGCTTAAGCCAGTACATGTTCAGGCCCGTCTGAAGTTTGCTAGAGAGCATTTGGATGATCCAGATGAGGATTGGGAGAATGTCATATGGTCAGATGAAACCAAAATAGAACTTTTTTGGTAAAAACTCAACTCGTCGTGTTTGGAGGACAAAGAATGCTGAGTTGCATCCAAAGAACACCATACCTACTGTGAAGCATGGGGTGGAAACATCATGCTTTGGGGCTGTTTTTCTGCAAAGGGACCAGGACGACTGATCCGTGTAAAGGAAAGAATGAATGGGGCCATGTATCGTGAGATTTTGAGTGAAAACCTCCTTCCATCAGCAAGGGCATTGAAGATGAAACGTGGCTGGGTCTTTCAGCATGACAATGATCCCAAACACACCGCCCGGCAACGAAGGAGTGGCTTCGTAAGAAGCATTTCAAGGTCCTGGAGTGGCCTAGCCAGTCTCCAGATCTCAACCCCATAGAAAATCTTTGGAGGGAGTTGAAAGTCCGTGTTGCCCAGCGACAGCCCCAAAACATCACTGCTCTAGAGGAGATATGCATGGAGGAATGGGCCAAAATACCAGCAACAGTGTGTGAAAACCTTGTGAAGACTTACAGAAAACGTTTGACCTCTGTCATTGCCAACAAAGGGTATATAACAAAGTATTGAGATAAACTTTTGTTATTGACCAAATACTTATTTTCCACCATAATTTGCAAATAAATAAATTAAAAATCCTACAATGTGATTTTCTGGATTTCTTTTTTCTCATTTCGTCTGTCATAGTTGAAGTGTACCTATGATGAAAATTACAGGCCTCTCTCATCTTTTTAAGTTGGAGAACTTGCACAATTGGTGGCTGACTAAATACTTTTTTGCCCCACTGTATATAGTGTATTACGTACTTGTTTTTAGCACTACCGACAGAGTTCCTAAACTATGCTGCGCAACATAGTTCAATGTGCCTATAAATCAGCACAGTACATCAGTACTTATTATTTTTTTTTCAAATTGCCGGCGTCTTGGAGTTAGAATTGGGATCATGTATACTGCGCTAATGCTGATACAAAAAAAGAGTAACCGAGAGCAATGTACAATATGGCGAACTTAGCAAACGAGGCATTTGTGGTAAGTACATGGGGGCCGCGATCTTCATGCACCTTCACCATTGAATGATTAGATAAGTTCCCTGTATGGTTTCCATAACACTTACTGTGTCTACAAGGAGGATGTAGTCGCAACTACCCCCCAAACACAATGACATCAGAGTCCTTCCCTTGGCACGCTGTGTGCCACAACCTGCGGGTAGAAAGTAAATAACCGGACTCTTAATGTCTCCATTTTAATCATTAGAATCTTTGTAGGAGCATCGTTAAATCTCAGAGCTGTTTCCCAAAACCATCGTTATTAACATTGCACTTGAAAACGCTCGTAATCTAACGGCTGTAATCTAACGCCTGCCTCAGACCATTCGTAGAACAGCTAACGCTTCGAACACACTGACAGTGTAATTGCATCTTGGTACACCAGAATTACATTAATTTCCAATTAAACGCTGCGTTTGCCTTGCAGCATTGCGTTGCAGTGCGTTTGGTGTGGTGCGCACGTTTGATTTATCGAACGTATGCGTAGACGGCTTGACAGAAATGGTAGCAGAAGGTGAATGTTGAACTTTTGTTGCATACATATCTAGATGATGCTGCATACTATTTTGCGCAATGACTCTGTCGGTGTGTTCAAAGCATTAATGCGTCATTAGATGCTTTTTTTGCCCTCCTGCATCACTGCATACACAGAGGATCTCTGTTAAACAGTGTCAATCCTCCTCTCCGTTACCGTGATTTGTAGTCAACTTCAACAAAGTTGACTGTAAATACAAAGTTGTCTTTGCAATTGTAACAAACAAGCGAAGGATAAATAAGAATATGCTTCAAATGAAAACATCAGATGACAGCATTAAAATAAATGGCTTACTTACAGTGTAGGCTATAGGGCTTACAGTGTAGGCTATAGGGCTTACAGTGTAGGCTATAGGGCTTACAGTGTAGGCTATAGGGCTTACAGTGTAGGCTATAGGGCTTACAGTGCTTTCAGAAAGTATTCACACCCTTTGATTTTTTCAACATTTTATTGTGTTACAGCTTGCATTTAAAATGGATTAAATGTAGATTTATTTTGTCACTGGCCTACACACAATACCCCATAATGTCAAAGTGGAATTTTTTATTGGGAATTTTTACTAATGAAAAATAATTTGAATCTGAAATTCAATCTTGATATTCAACCCTTTTGTTATGGCAAGCCTAAATAAGTTCAGGAGTAAACGTTTAATTAATTAACAAGTTACATGATTTTTTTGAATGACTAACTCTGTACCCCACACATACAATTAACTGTAAGGTCCTTGAGTCGAGAAGTAACACAGATTCAACCACAAAGATCAGGGAGATTTTTCAATGTTTTGGAAAGAAGGGCACCAATCGGTAGATATATATTTTTTTAAAGCAGACATTAAATATCAGTTTTGAGCATTGCAAAGTTATTTATTTATTTTACCACCCTTCTTCACAATTTAGATCTTGTCTCATCGCTGCAACTCCCCAACGGGCTCGGGAGGCGAAGGTCGAGTCATGCGTCCTCCAAAACACCCGCTGGCTTAACCCAGAAGCCAGCCGCACCAATGTGTCGGAGTAAACACTGTTCAACTGACTACGAGGTCAGTCTGCAGGTGCCCAGCCCGCCACAAGGAGTCGCTAGAGCGCGATGAGACAAGTAAAGCCCACCCAGCAAAACCCTCCCCTAACTCGGACGAGGCTGGGCCAATTGTGCGCCGCCCTATGGGACTCCCGATCATAGGCGGTTGTGATACAGCCTGGGATCGAACCCAGGTCTGAAGTGACACCTTTTGCACTGTGATGCTGTGCCTTAGACCGCTTCGCCACTCGGGAGGCCACAAAGTTATTATTAGTATCAATACACACAGTCACTACAAAGATACAGGGGGCCTTCCTAACTCAGTTGCCGGAGAGGAAGGAAGCCGTTCAGGGACTTCGCCATGAGGCCAACGGTGACTTTAAAACAGTTACAGAATTGAATGGGTGTGATAGGAGAAAACTGAGGATGGATCAACAACATTGTAGTTACTCCACAATACTAAACTAATTAAGAGTGAATAAAAATATGCCAAAACAGCAGGACAATAACCTAAAACACAAGGCCAAATCTACACTGGAGTTGCTTACCAAGAAGACAGTGAATGTTCCTGAGTGTCCGAGTGACAGTTTTAACTTAAATCTACTTCAAAATCTATGTCAAAACCTGGAAATGATTGTCTAGCAATGATCAACAACAAATTTGACAGAGCTTGAAGAATTTGTAAAATAATAATGGGCAATTGTTGCACAATCCTGATGTGGAAAGCTCTTAGAGACTTACCCAGAAAGACTCAGCTGTGATCGCTGCCAAAGTTGATTCGAACATGTATTGACTCAGGTGTGAATACTTATGTAAAATATATTTCTATATTTCATTTTCAATAAATGTTGCAAGAATTTCAAAAAACATGTTTTCACTTTGTCATTATGTATTGTGTGTAGATGGATAAGATTTTTTTTAAATGATTGAATCCATTTTGAATTCAGGCTGTAACACAAAAAATGTGGAATAAGTCGAGGGGTATGAATACTTTCTGAAGGCCCTCTATATATGTAAATTATATTGAAATCAATTTCATGTTCATTCAATTTAGATTTATTTGGCTATTCTTTCTGTTCTATCCTATCAGTGTCGACACATGCCTGTCTCAAAAAACGTTCTCTCTGCGTCGTGTTTTGGGAAACGCATGTTACATCTTCGACCGTTGTAGGAAAGATGCATTGTTAAAACACTATTAAGCCTAAATTACATCGCTATCGGGAAACTGGGCCCAGGTGCATCGTTATTTACGAGCCAACTTTTGAAGTGTTTCCCAAACATTTGCAAAGTGCGTCGTTAGACCATGTGTCGACTGCTGCTCTCGGATCAGCTTTCTCCATTAAAATCTTATTTTAACATTATAATTTTTCCACAATACTGACGACAGATCAGCTGCTAATGAGATATTAGCACCTATGGCTGTAAATAGGCTATTGAGGAGGCTTATAATGCTTACCCAATAATAATGCACCAAATAACAGATTGGGCACAGCATTGCGCACATCCTGAAACACATACAACTTTCCTATTTGTAAGTCAACTTCGTTCTGAAGTTATGGACAGTTACAGTCAGACAGACAGCCTCAATGTTTAGCAGAGATCTTCTAACGATGCACTTTGGCTGCTCTACGAGTGGTCTGGATCAGTCGATGTGCGAAAGGTTTTAACAGCCACGTTACTAACGAAGGCTCTAGGAAACACTTCCACTACTAAAAACACATCATAAGAAGGTTCTAACGATTATTTTAACACTAACGCTATGAAAGCTCTGGGAAATGAGGCCCATATCATAGAATTACATATAGAGATCCTATAATTCACTCTGAGTCAGACAATGTGTTAACAGTTTTACCATTTGCACATTTTAGGTACATTCCTCAGATTTCAGATTGGAAAATGAAACACTTTCTGTTAACAAAACTTGCACATACACTACCTTGGTTTGTTCATGTGTGGATGCTCAAGCTCTCTCCATTTCTTTGTCTCAACATCAAATGCCCAGCCATCGCCTGGAGATACATATTTTTTTAGAAAACCAAATAATGCCATGTTTCCACGGAACATAAGGCACAGAGGTAGGATTGGGAACCTGAATGGGTAAATGACTTACTCATTGGTTCGCAGTCCATACCCAGTCCTCCAAATAGAAACAAAGCGTTATCAGATATTGCAGTGAGGGTATGCCACGACCTTCCCATTGGCACAGTGGATTCTGGTACTCTGGAAAAGCCATTTTGAAAGAATTTTAAAAAATCAAAATAAAGCGTGATGTGATAACAGTATAGTACAGAACAGTAACCATTTTAAGTTGAGCATTTGAAAGAGTGAACAGTAAATACGTACATTTCGGACCATATCCATGATTCTAGATTTAGACAATGAATGTCACTTGTCCTGGATTCCTAAAAGTGAAATGAAAAACAGAAGAGCTTATTCCAAACCAGCGCAAAAAAAAAACTTGAGTCAAAAGTCCTATGTTTCATTAATGTTCAGCAGAAGACACAATCTCATGAATCGTTGTGACACTTTAGGTTGTCTGTGTCAATGCAACCATCGGTTTTCACCCTTATTCTGCCCCCACACACGTATCCTTTGTTGCCAAGTGTTGCACTGGCATGGGCAGCTCTGGGGTCAGGGGCACGACCCTGTAGACAAAAACAACATTTACAGTGTAGCTTGATATCCACAAAGAAACGATCATATTTTAAGTGTCTTGCCTTATATGCTATACTGTTAGTAACATGCTATGACAACACCATGTTTTTGTATATCCACTAAATGAATTGCTTTATTATATATGTAAACACAATTTAACCTCCGTCTTACACTGGTATGTGGTTCACTCCAACTGGCCGATGTTGGGTCAAACATATGGACTTCATTGTTCCATCCCCAATAGATGTCATCCAACTACAAAGCACAATATTACTAATCCATACAATAAGGAAAGTTAATAGTAAATTAATGTATACCTTTGGACATAATTGCACCTGGAAGCAAAAATTACCCTTGATGCCTCATCCATAAGGAAGCTTCTATTGTTACTGATGTCATCAAGTTGCTTATGACCATATCCAGCGAAGTAGATGAGCCTACAGAAATACCAAAACATCTTCCAATCACAAGGGGTTCATACAAGAGCACCTCCTCCCTGCTGCCCACTGCACTGATAGGAAACGCTGTCACCAACCGATAAACCCACAATAATTGAGAATTTCAATAAGCATTTTTCTACGGCTGGCCATGCTTTCCACCTGGCTAACCCTACCCCGGTCAACAGCCCTGCACCCCCCTCAGTAACTCGCCAAATCCTCCCCCATTTCTCCTTCTCCCAAATCCAGTTAGCTGATGTTCTGAAAGAGCTGCAAAAAAATCTGGACCCCTACAAATCAGCCAGGCTAGACAATCTGGACCCTTTCTTTCTAAAATTATCTGCCGAAATTGTTGCAACCCCTATTACTAGCCTGTTCAACCTCTCTTTCGTGTCGTCTGAGATTCCCAAAGACTGGAAAGCAGCTGCGGTCATCCCCCTCTTCAAAGGGAGACACTCTTGACCCAAACTGCTACAGACCTATATCTATCCTACCCTGCCTTTCTAAGGTCTTTGAAAGCCAAGTTAACAAACAGATTACCGACCATTTCGAATCCCACCGTACCTTCTCCACTATGCAATCTGGTTTCAGAGCTGGTCATGGGTGCACCTCAGCCACGCTCAAGGTCCTAAACGACATCATAACTGCCATCGATAAGAGACATTACTGTGCAGCCGTATTCATTGATCTGGCCAAGGCTTTCGACTCTGTCAATCACCACATCCTTATCGGCAGACTCGACAGCCTTGGTTTCTCAAATGATTGCCTCGCATGGTTCACCAACTACTTCTCCAATAGAGTTCAGTGTGTCAAATCAGAGGGCCTGATTCACTCATGCTGCCAAACATACCCTCGTAAAACTGACCATCCTACCGATCCTCGACTTCATTGAAGTCATTTACAAAAAAGCCTCCAATACTCTACTCAACAAATTGGATGCAGTCTATCACAGTGCCATCAGTTTTGTTACCAAAGCCCCATATACCACCCACCACTGCGACCTGTACGCTCTCGTTGGCTGGCCCTCGCTTTACACTCGACGCCATACCCACTGACTCCAGGTCATCTACAAGTCCCTGCTAGGTAAAATCCCACCTTATCTCAGCTTGCTGGTCACCATAGCAGCACCAACCCGTAGCACGCGCTCCAGCAGGTATATCTCACTGGTCACCCCCAAAGCCAATTCCTCCTTTGGCCGACTCTCCTTGCAGTTCTCTGCTGCCAATGACTGGAACGAACTACAAAAATCTCTGAAACTGGAGACACTTATCTCCCTCACCAGCTTTAAGCACCAGCTGTCAGAGCAGTTCACAGACTCCTGCACCTGTATATAGCCCATCTGTAAATAGCCCAACCAACTACCTAATTTATTTATTTATCTTGTTCCTTTGCACCCCAGTTTTTCTACATTGCACATTCATCTACTGCACATCTACCATTCCAGAGTTTAAAATGCTATATTGTAATTACTTTGCCACCATGGCCTATTTATTGCCTTACCTTCCTTATCCTACCTCATTTGCACTCTTTGTATATAGATTTGTTTTTTTTCTACTGTATTATTGACTGTATGTTTGTTTTACTCCATGTGTAACTCTGTGTTGTTGTATGTGTCGAACTGCTTTGCTTTACCTTGGCCAGGTCGCAGTTGTAAATGAGAACTCTCAACTTGCCTACCTGGTTAAATAAAGGTGAAATAAAATAAATAAATAAAATATTACTACAGAAAGACCAAAACATCTTCCAATCACACGGGGTTCATATTACAGGGGAGCTAGGAACCCCCATAAGTGTAGGAAAGACTTTAGTTGGGCCAGCACACTCTTTTTCAGACCACCCCTAATAGTAAAGGTGTAATCCGAACCCTGACAATCTTTCTATTTACATAAAGAATGTTTACCTGCCATTGAAAACCCAACAAGAGAGCTTATCTCTGGGTGAGGGAGAGGAGCCACTCTTATGGTTCACTTTCCTCCAGCTATATTTCCCATCCAGGAGGTTGACACAGTAAAGCTGCAAACACAGAGCATTTCAGCATGTAAATGTGAACAAAACAACATAAGGCTTTGTAAACTATTGAGGATTTTCACACTTCCCTGCCAATGTGTACTGTACACCAGGGCTAGTTTTATCAAGCGTCTCAGAGTAGGAGTGCTGATCTAGTGTCAGGTCCACCCTGTCCATGTAAATCTTATTCATTATGATCTAACAGGAAAAAATGAATCATACATCAGTACACTTTGTGAATACATGCTCTGGAGCCCTTTTTCTGTTGAATGAGTTTACCTGATTGGTCTGTCCGTTGTCATTGCATCCCCCAAATATGTACATGTCTCCATTCAGAGAGCAGCCACAGGTGCCTGACATTGGGGGTGGGACCTCTCCAGACATCTTACACATTTCCCTTCATATTTGAGAACAAACAAACAATAAACAAACAGAACAGGGAAATTAGGGTTTCAGTTCTGCAGCTAAATCATTCCAGGACACACATTGCACATAAAGCATACCATTAACCAGATGTATTTAGAGAGTTGAACCAATGGGGTTTCTGCATTATGAAGCATTTACATGACACTTCAACATTCAATGGCAGCTATGTTAGCTGTCCATTAACATTACATGGGATATATATATATATATATTTTTTTTTAAATACTATAGAACTGAATGTCTAGAATTAGCATTATGATGCATTTACAGGACACTACAACACTATGTACAACACAATGGCAGCCGTGTTAGTTCACCATTAACATTAGATGGGGAATATTAAAACAATGCTATGTAATTGTATGTTCGTAAATTCACCCTAACAACCTACTCCGATTTCAGAGTGCTCTGGTTTGAGTGCCAGAGCGCAGAATAATTGAGGAATTTACAAACGCCCTAAACTTGATTGTTGTGACAGGTGTAAGTAAACATCGACGAATTTGTTTTAATTAAATTGTTGTCAGTAACTCAGTTACAGTCATGAACCCTCTTGATAACATGACAACACTCAAGAAGATATGCCAGCTCTGCCTGGGCGAGTAAAATGTTCAGAATTAAGTGTTTTCTCATTTGTGTCTGGAAGTAGCTACCTAGCAACCTAGCCAATTCTTTATGCAGTTGGCGTGGGTGGTTGACTGCCGTTGTAATGGGGTTTTTCTTCGTATATTAAATCTGGAGTGCCAGAGTGTGATCTGGGCGTTAGTAAAATTCAGAGCGTTTCCAGGGGTAGGTTTGATCCGAGCGTTTTGACCTGACAACTGGCTAACGTTGGCTAGCTTTCTAGCTACTTCCAGACATTTGAGAGAACACCTCCCTCTGACTATTTTACTCGCCCTAGCAGAGTTGGTTAGTGTTTTCATGTTATCACGATGGTTAGTGACTCTAACTGTATTATGGCAACAATTGAATGCCGTTTTTTTTTTTGTGCCGATGTTTACTGACAGCGGTCATAGATATTCTGAACTCTGACACACACAGACGGAGAGTGCTCTGAAATCGGAGTAGATATCCAGAGTGAATTTACAAACGCTACTCCTCGGCCAGAGCATCTAGTTTGCCCATTAACATAGAGAAAACGTTATCAACGGACAATCTGACAACGCTATGAATTTACCAATGCTGAGAGCGCACCCTGGGTACACTCTGACACTATGGAGTGAATTTACAAACGCATCAAAAACTCTCTAAATACCAATATTCCACTGTGTCAATGTAATAACATTTTAGTAACTATGTAGCAGGCCTAACACCTCTGACATGCGATGCAGAGCTTACAAATTATGACCTGTAGTGTTTACAAAGTCTGCCATCTAATGATATGTTGGTTTCAGTGCAATCTTTGAGTAAATTGTTGCATATTCTTTTTTTCACGGGTAGACTAGATTTTTTTTTAATGTTCAGAATGTAGTTTTCCAAGTTTCCAAGCTGTTTTATTACATCAGTTTATTAATTCACAATATTTGAAATGTGTCAATCTATATACTTCCCATATACAATAATTAGATAAAAAATTCTTACCATACACCTCTTTCTAAATCATAAAACCAGATTTCATCATTGGGCAGAAAAACTTCATCACCAGCAATTGACTGCAGAAAACAATTAAAACGTAAAAGTAAATGTGTTTTTAGTACTGAATGGGAAGATGGAATACGTTGCTTTACATTCTTAAATTCTAGCTTTGCATATTCATCAATACTGTATGGAGAAAAAACAAACATTTACTGCATTGGATAATTTTGCATATCCCTAACAACATATTAGTGAAATATATTTAAATGCTTTTACATAAATTCAAGACTATCCATTGGCAATGTTTGTAACGATATTTGCAAGTAGACTTTCTTCTAACTCTTCCATCTGTTTGACATGTTTTGCTTACCACGTAGCCTCCCCACACGTACAGAACATTTCCCTCAACTACAGCCGTATGACCGCTTCGCTCACCGGCTACAAGCTCTAGACAGTGCTTTGCAATTGCAGAATCCATGGGTGCTAAAAAGGAGAGGAAAAAATAACGAAAGGTGGCTACATAAAAGACCACACGTGGCAGTACCTTCTGTGGATCTGGTTGAAGAAATCTGTAAAAGTGTAACCTTGTTGTTTAGAGATCCAAGTAATTCATTTTTGTCAACACAGCCTTTGACAGCAAAGAACCAAGGCCATATGGTAAGTTAAGGTACAAGGGTCTCTCGTCCGTCGCCTTAAGAGGATGTTTTCCAACAGCTTCTTGGAGAAAACAAGTTTTTCTTGCCTTGATAGGCTTCAGGGCAGGTTGTCTCATTGGACACTTATGACCTATCCTTCAACCTGACCTACTAATAATGGTTGTTCTATTCTGTATTCTTTTTACACCAATAAAATGATGTGCTGTAAACATGTTATAATAATATTGCGATATGATGAATAAACATATGACAAGACTGATATACATTAATAACCATGCCAATTGATAATGCATTGATAAGTAATAATCTGGGTAAGAGCTACTTACATGTCTGGCTGCTTTATCCATGTGTCTTTGAGAATAGCCTAATAATGTTTTGAAAACATCAGCTGATTTCAATATCGGCAGAATCGTGCAGTAGCGAAGCTTGTCGTGTAGAATCTTTGCCCTGCCGGAAGTGACGACACGTACAGGGCGGAAGTTAACATTTAGCGCCAAATGTTGATTGTTGAAGGAAGATTGAACATGGAGGTTCGCAGAGTGAAGACGAAAGTATCTGCTGGCTTCAAGATGAGGGGACTTATGCTTCGACCGTACGCTATCATTTGTCAATCGTGTTGTTCTTGGCATTATATTTTGTTTACAGTACATGTAGTGGCTGCATTGCTAGTTAGTAGCTAAATCTGTCTTGTTGTGTCAGTGATACAAAGAAAGAAACTAGGAGGCTAAGGTTAGCTTAGCTACAGTAAATTACATTGCCAGTTAGCTAGACATTTTAGTAGCATACTATGCATATTTAAGCCATTAATCTATAGAAACTAATGCAAATGTTGTATGTTTTTAAAAGGAATGATGGGATTGATGTCTGACAGTCAGAGGTATACATCAATGAGTTAGCCAGCTAACTTTGATAAACAACCAGAAATAACAATTGATTTGAAAGTTAGCTAAACAGATATATTTTTGGTTGTTAAGTCAATTAGACCATTGCCCATTTCAAGCATATCTTACTAAAAAACTATTTCAGAATATTCAGACAAGTTAGCTGGCTAACTCCTTGATCCTGCTTTGTAGTATAGCCCTCAGATGTATTCGTTATGTTGTTGTTGTCCTCCAGTGAAGCCAGCAGGTACCTGGTGCAGCAGGTACCTTTGTAGTATAGCCCTCAGATGTATTGGTTATGTTGTTGTTGTCCTCCAGTGAAGCCAGCAGGTACCTGGTGGAGGTGTTGGAGTCTGTCAATGAGCTTGAACTGGATGATGTCATCGAGAGGGTCATGGATGCTGTGGAGAAGCAGCCATGTACGTCTTCTTTGATCATAACCAGCTACTAAAATCATGTACAAAACTCAACACAGTCAGTTGTGTTTGGCTATGCTTGTGAATGATGTAGCTATTCCTCTGTTCTCCTGGACAGTGTCCTCCAGTATGATTGAGCTGGCTGTGGTGGAGACTGCTGTGCAGGACTGCAGCCAGTCATGTGATGAAACCATGTAAGTTGAGAAAGGTGTCAAGTCACAATAACCAATGTCATACACATTCTCTAGATAGTTATCCTCACATTTGACTTATTCATGCGAACTATTTGATTATTTTCAGAGATAATGTATTCAACATAATTGGCGCTTTTGACGTGCCAAGATATATCTACAGCACAGAGAGGAAAAAGTTTGTACCGTAAGTATGAATTTATAATCCGTACTTCCTGATGTTTTACTGTTCGTATACTTGTTTAATTACTTGTATGTGCTGTGTACTTAATTCAGCTTTTAGCTGCTAAATACTGGCAACATGCACGGTAATAAAACGACTACTACTATAGGTTGACCCCATCTAGTCTACATGGTCCCAAATGTATTCTAGAGGGTTTTTGGTATAACATCTCTTTCTATTGAAACCACCATATGAAGACATCCATCAGTGAAACTGTTGTTTGTTCTTCACCCAGCCTCAACATGACCACCCACTCTGCCCCAAGTCTCTGTGGCTCAGCCAGGGACAAGGCAGAGCTCTTCAGGGAACGCTACACACTCCTACAGCAGGTCAGTAGGCTACATTTCTTTGCCCTCTGAATCCATCATAGTTTGATTGTCTTTGTATATTTTGGCCTTAAAGCAACTGTCCAGTGTTTCCAGACTTCTCTGACATAATATTACCTATATGTAATTACAGTATGAGTGGAAAAGTTTTCCTTCTACAAATGTGTAATTAAGTACACTATGTTATATTTTCTGTGTTGGAATGGTGTGGGCATATACCGGTCATTAAAAATGTTCACGAGAGCAGACCGCTGATTGGCCAGCTCATCTTCCTCGGAAGGATGATGTCATCCTTTATGAGGAAATAGCAAGCATTTTTTCTGTTGAGATAAAAGTTTGAGGTGGGGTTTTTGAAGTGTTTTTTATGCTTTGGCCACATACAAGTGTAGGATGAGTCAACAACATTATTTGGATAGGATTTAACAGAATATTAACATTTAAAAGTGACATTTTCACTGGACAGTTACTATTAAAACTTTTCTTTCCTGAGACGCTGCTCTCTGAGGTCGTTGTAAAGAGAATGTGTTCCCAATCCACTTGATAAATAAAAGGTAAATCAGTGAAAAATAAATGTGTACCCTGATCTACATTGACAGTTACCCCGTTTCTGTAGCGTACACATCGGCATGAACTCTTCACCCCACCTGTAGTAGGGACCGCTGCAGAAGAAGGCAGAAACAAATTTCAGGTAATAACTCTGTCATAACCTAAAACACACTTAAACGTGTTTAAAGGATTTTATATAAGCTAAGAGGACGTTCTCATGTTGAACATTGATTGCCCTGATCTTGCTCTGTTCTTGTTTTCAGCTTCAGACTGTTGAAGCACTTTTGGGTAGTACGGCTAAGCTAGGAGAGGTCATTGTTTTGGGGATGGTCACACAGCTTAAAGAGGTGAGCAGCTAAAATTCATGTTAAGGACTTTTAATTGGAAAATATAAACTCAGCAAAAAAAGAAACGTCCCTTTTTCAGGACCCTGTCTTTAAAAGATAATTCGTAAAAATCCAAATAACTTCACAGATTTTTATTGTAAAGGGTTTAAACACTGTTTACCATAAACAATTAATGAACATGCACCTATGGAACGGTCGTTAAGACACTAACAGCTTACAGATGGTAAGCTATTAAGGTAACAGTTATGAAAACTTAGGACACTAAAGAGGCCTTTCTACTGACTTTGAAAAACACCAAAAGAAAGATGCTCAGGGACCCTGCTCATCTGTGTGAACGTGCCTTAGACATGCTGCAAGGAGGCATGAGGACTGCAGATATGGCCAGGGCAATAAATTGTAATGTCCGTATTGTGAGACGCTAAGACAGCGCTACAGGGAGACAGGACGGACAGCTGATCGTCCTCGCAGGGGCAGACCACGTGTAACAACACCAGCACAGGATCGGTACATCTGAACATCACACCTGCGGGACAGATACAGGATGGCAACAACAACTGCCCGAGTTACACCAGAAACGCATAATCCCTCCATCAGTGCTCAGACTGTGCAAAGGGCTGAGAGAGACTGAACTGAGGGCTTGTAGGCCTGTTGTAGGGCAGGTCCTCACCAGACATCTCCAGCAACAACGTTGCCTATGGGCACAAACCCACCGTCGCGGGACCAGACAGGACTGGCAAAAAGTGCTCTTCACTGACGAGTCGCGGTTTTGTCTCACCAGGGGTGTTGGTCGGATTTGCGTTTATCGTTGAAGGAATGAGCGTTACGCCGAGGCCTGTACTCTGGAGCGGGATCGATTTGGAGGTGGAGAGTCCGTCATGGTTTGGGGCGGTGTATCACAGCATCATCGGACTGATCTTGTTGTCATTGTAGGCAATCTCAACGCTGTGCGTTACAGGGAAGACATCCTCCTCTCATGTGGTACCCTTCCTGCAGGCTCATCCTGACATGACCCTCCAGCATGACAGTGCCACCAGCCATACTGCCCGTTCTGTGTGTGATTTCCTGCAAGACAGGAATGTCAGTATTCTGCCATGGCCTATCGAAGAGCCCGGATCTCAATCTCATTGAGCATGTCTGGGACCTGTTGGATCGGAGGGTGAGGGCTAGGGCCATTCCCCCCAGAAATGTCTGGGAACTTGCAGGTGCCTTGGTGGAAGAGTGGGGTAACATCTCGCCGCAAGAACTGGCAAATCTGGTGCAGTCCATGAGGAGGAGATGCACTGCAATACTTAATGCAGCTGGTGGCCACAACAGATACTGACTTTTACTTTTGATTTTGACCCCCCCTTTGTTCAGGGAAACATTATTCAATTAACTTTAGTCACATGTCTGTGGAACTTGTTCAGTTTATGTCTCAGTTGTTGAATCTTATGTCCATACAAATATTTACACATGTTAAGTTTGCTGAAAATAAACGTAGTTGACATTGAGAGGACGTTTCTTTTTTTGCTGAGTTTAGTAATATCTATAGATATACAGTGCCAGTCAAAAGTTTGGACACACCTACTCATTCCAGGGTTTTTCTTTATTTGTACTATCTTCTACATTGTAGAATAATAGTGAAGACCTCTAAACTATGAAATAACACATATGGGATCATGTAGTAACCAAAAAAGTGTTAAACAAACCAAAATATATTTGAGATTCTTCTAAGTAGCCACCCTTTGCCTTGACAGTTTTGCACACTCTTGGCATTCTCTCAACCAGCTTCACCTGGAATGCTTTTTTTTCAGGGGAAATTCTATCTGGAAGACCCCAGTGGTACAGTACAGCTGAACCTCTCAAAGGCAATATCCTTTCACTGTGGTGGGGATGGTGATGGAGAGCGAATTATACAAATGTTCTCTTACATAATTCAAGGGGCCAATTAAAGTCTTGAATATAGTCAATGTTTATTGTATTTCAGATCATGCATGTTTTCTTTAACCTTTTCCTCACCAGTTCCACAGTGGACTTTACACAGAGTCCTGCTTTGTTCTGGCAGAAGGTAAAATAATAGATATTTTTCATCCACATTAATGGACAACGAAGGAGATGTACTATTACCTTATTGTGTTATGCAATGACTTAGTAGTCCGGTCCTCTTTCCCCCCCCCGTAGGCTGGTATGAGGACTCAGTCTTCCATGTCAACGCATTTGGATTCCCGCCAACTGAGCCATCATCCACCACAAGGTCAATAGATTACAATGTTGCTGAACTATCAGTGTTGTCTTGATTTAGAAATGGACATTACCTACATAATGCCTTCTCCTCTGAAAATCAGTAGGCCTACTGAGAAGGGCGAACGTTATTTTAAATTACAATGTATTGTTTTTAACTCTACAGTTGGTATTTAAAAATATATTTTCCTTTCCCCTGTATATATAAACAAATAAATAAAAAAAACTGCTGATGAGAATGGACTCTGGTTTTTAGGGCCTACTACGGCAACGTGAACTTCTTCGGTGGGCCGTCCACCACGTCGGTGAAGGCCTCGGCCAAGCTAAAGCAGCTGGAGGAAGAGAACGAGGACGCCATGTTTGTGGTGGTCTCCGACGTGTGGCTGGACAGCGTGGAGGTGCTGGAGAAGATCCACCTTATGTTCTCAGGTTCGTTCCACCCATAACTTCACTGACAGAATAGTAGCTCATATGTGTGTATTTACCAGGTTACTGTAAAGCACTTTGTGACAACTGTTTATGTAAAAAGAGCTTTATAGATACAATTGGGTTGATTGATTGATTCAAGCATTTATGCAAGTCGTAGGATTAATGTTGACATTGATGGTTATTGTCATGTGTTTCATGTCCATCTCTGACAGATTTTGAAGTCTCCATCGGTGTGCTCAATATCTATCTCTACTGCTTACTTGTATGGTCTGAAACAACCTTCTCATGTGTCCATTGTAGGATACGCAGCCATGCCTCCCACCTGCTTCATCTTCTGCGGCAACTTCTCCTCGGCACCCTATGGTAAAACACAAATCAAATCACTCAAAGGTAAGATTGAGTCTTTATTCTTTATTTTTATACCCTCCTTGTGAAGATATACTGACCTGGCAAATGGGTTATGACAGAAGCGTTAGTACACACAATTTGAAGTATTTTCTCCCCCAGAGTCGTTGAAAGTTCTTGCCGATGCAATCTGTGAATATCCCAGCATCCACAACAGGTAACATGTGAGGGAGGTAAACCACTTGGTTCACCTGAAAGTCTGATATTCCAAGAAACAATTTCAACAGTACTAGGTCGTTGCATCCAGGGTGACAAACTGTTTGGGAAATATTCACCATGCTGCATTATGGGTATCCTTCTACAGGAAATTGTTGTGTTTACTTGTCTAACTGAATGTATCCTTTCAAAACTGCAGTAGTCGCTTCGTGTTCGTCCCCGGTCCTGAAGACCCTGGTCCGAGCACAATTCTACCCAGGTGAGAGTTGAAAAACAAGAGACCCGTTATTCCTCTGTTGTGTTGCTCATGATTTGACTATAATCCTCTGATGTACTGTACTTTATATAAATGCGTATGTCCTCAGGCCCCCGTTGGCAGACCACATCACTGAGGAGTTCAGACAGAGGGTGCCATTCTCTGTGTTCACTACCAACCCATGCAGGTGACTGAAATGTTTTTTATTTATTTATTTATTTAACCTTTATTTAACTAGGCAAGTCAGATAAGAACAAATTCTTATTTACAATGACTGCCTACCCTGGGCAAACCCGGACGACGCTGGGCCAATTGTGCGCTGCCCGATTGGACTCCCAATCACGGCCGGATGTGAATCAGCCTGGAAATATAACAGTTGTTGATTTATTCTATTTTCAAGAATTTGTCTCTTGAGCTTTATTAAAGGGATATCTCTTGAGCTTTATTAAAGGGATATCTCTTGAGCTTTATTAAAGGGATATCTCTTGAGCTTTATTAAAGGGATATACAGTGCATTCGCAAAGTATTCAGACCCCTTGACTTTATCCACATTTTGTTACGTTACAGCCTTATTCTAAAATGGATTAAATATGTTTTTCCCCCTCATCAATATACAAACAATGCCCCATAATGACAAAGTTAAAACAGTGTTTTAGAATTTTTGTAAATTTATATATAAAAAAAAACGGAAATCACATTTACATAAGTATTCAGACCCTTTACTCAGTGCTTTGTTGAAGCACCTTTGGCAACAATTACAGACTTGCATGTTCTTGGGTATGAGCTACAAGCTTGTCACACCTGTATTTGGGGAGTTTCTCCCATTCTTCTCTGCAGATCCT
Source organism: Brachymystax lenok tsinlingensis (assembly GCA_030435695.1). Taxonomy (NCBI): domain Eukaryota; kingdom Metazoa; phylum Chordata; class Actinopteri; order Salmoniformes; family Salmonidae; genus Brachymystax; species Brachymystax lenok. Next base: position 33,677,621 of record CM059808.1, on the reverse strand, counting down.
CCCAAGCTCTGTCAGGTTGGAACGCGAGCGTCGCTGTACAGCTATTTTCAGGTCTCTCCCTAGATGTTCGATCGGGTTCAAGTCCAGGCTCTGGCTGGGCCACTCAAGGACATTAAAAGACTTGTCCCGAAGCCACTCCTGCATTGTCTTGGCTGCGTGCTTAGGGTTGTTGTCCTGTTGGAAGGTGAACCTTCACCCCAGTCTGAGGTCCTGAGTGCTCTGGAGCAGGTTTTCATCAAGGATCTCTCTATACTTTGCTCCGTTCATCTTTCCCTCAATCCTAACTAGTCTCCCAGTCCCTGCCACTGAAAACATCCCCACAGCATGAGGCTGCCACCACCATGCTTCACTGTAGGGATGGTGCCAGGTTTCCTCCAGACCTGACACTTGGCATTCAGTCCAAAGAGTTCAATCTTGGTTTCATCAGGCCAGAGAATCTTGTTTCTCATGGTCTGAGAGTCCTTTAGGTGCCTTTTTGCAAACTCCAAGCGGGCTGTCGTGCCTTTTACTGAGGAGTGGCTTCTGTCTGGCCACTCTAGCATAAAGGTCTCATTGGTGGAGTGCTGCAGAGATGGTTGTCCTTCTGGAAGGTTCTCCCATCTCCACATGTTTAAGGTCAGAGAGACATAAACATGGTATCCAGTTAATCTGACTCTGGGGAAGTAGATAAAGGGCTTGGTTGCCAAAATCCCGAACTATCTGTGGGAAGTTCCTATGAAAGAATTTGCACTTAATGGCTAATATTTTTAACGTTGTCATACATTTTGCTACATTTGCTCATTATAACAAACAGTGGAGGCTGCTGAGGGGAGGACGGCTCATAATAATGGCTGGAACGGAGCGAATGGAATTGCATCAAACACATTAAAACCATGTGTTTGATGTACTTGATGCCATTACCACAAGCCCGTCCTCTACCATTAAGGTGCCACCAACTTTCTGTGGTAACAATTGACCATTCTTTGACAGTTACTTTTCACAGGTTTTGTGATTGCATGTAGTCATTGTTTTGCCTGCATTTTGTAAATGTCATCTTTTAACATATCATAACCTGTGAATCAAATGTTTCTATGTCAGAATCCAGTACTGCAGCCAGGAGATTGTTGTCATCAGAGAAGACCTGGTGAACAAGATGTGCAGAAATTGTGTCCGACTGCCTAGCAGCAACCTTGACATTCCAAACCATGTGAGTCTTAGCTCCTCGGTTATGACATACCCAACCTCTACTAGTACAATTACCTACAGTACCAGTCAAAGGTTTGGACACATCTACTCATTCAAGGGTTTTTCTTTATTTTTACTATTTTCTACATTGTAGAATAATAGTGAAGACATAAAAACTATGAAATAACACATATGGAAACATGTAGTAACCAAAAAATTGTTTAACAAAAAATATTTTAGATTCTTCAAAGTAGCCACCCTTTGCTTTGATGACAGCTTTGCACACTTGGCATTCTCTCAACTAGCTTTATGGGGTAGTCACCTGGAATGCATTTCAATTAACAGGTGTCTTGTTAATTTGTGGGATTTCTTTCCTTCTTAATGCTTTTGAACCAATCAGTTGTGTTGTGACCAAGGTAGGTGTGGTATACAGAAGATAGCCCTATTTGGTAAAATACCAAGTCCATATTATGTCAAGAACAGCTCAAATAAACAAAGAGAAACAACAGTCCATCATTACCTTAAGACATGAAGGTCAGTCAATCTGGAAAATTTCAAGAACTTTGAAAAGTTTCTTCAAGTGCAGTTGCAAAAACCATCAAGCACGATGATGAAACTGGCTCTTATGATGAAACTGGCTCTCATGAGGACCGCCTCTGGAAAGGAATACCCAGAGTTTCCTCTGCTGCAGAGGATACGTTCATTAGAGTTACCAGCCTCAGAAATTGCAGCCCAAATAAATGCTTCACAGAGTTCAAGTAACGGACACATCTCAACTGTTGAGGAGACTGCATGAATCAGGACTTCATGGCCGAATTGCTGCAAATAATCCACTACTAAAGGACTCTAATAATAAGTAGACTTGTTTAGGCCAAGAAACACAAGCAATGGACATTGGACTGGTGGAAATCTGTCCTTATGTCTGAGGAGTCCAAATTTGAGATTTTTGGTTCCAACCGCCGTGTCTTTGTAAGACGTAGAATAGGTAATCAGATTATCTCCGCATGTGTGGTTCCCACCGTGAAGCATGGAGGAGGAGATGTGATTGTGTGGGGATGCTTTGCTGGTAACGCTGTCAGTGATTTATTTAGAATTCAAGACACACTTAACCAGCATGGCTACCACAGCATTCTGCAGCGATACGCCATCCCATCCGGTTTGTGCTTAGTGGGTCTGAGGTCCTTAGTGGGTCTGAGGTCCTATCATTTGTTTTTCAACAGGACAATGACCCAATGCACCTACAGACTGTGTAAGGGCTATTTGACCAAGAAGGAGAGTGATGGAGTGCTGCATCAGATGACCTGGCCTTCAAAATCACCCGACCTCAACCCAATTGAGATGGTTTGGGATGAGTTGGACCGCAGAGTGAAGGAAAAGCAGCCAACAAGTGGTCAGCATATGTGGGAACTCCTTCAAAACTTTTGGAAAAGCATTCCAGGTGAAGCTGGTTGAGAGAATGCCAAGAGTATGCAATTCTGTCATCAAGGGAAAGGGTGGATACTTTGAAAAATATTAAATATATTTTGATTTGACACTTTTTTGGTTACTACATGATTCCATATGTGTTATTTCATAGTTTTGATGTTTTCACCATTATTCTACAATGTAGAAAATAGTAAAAATAAAGAAAAACCCTTGAATGAGTAGATGTGTCAACTTTTGACTGGTACTGTACATTATATAAACTAAGCTAGTTAATTTGGACCGTATTCACAAAGCGGATCACTCCTACTCTGAGGCGCTTTGTGTGAATATTTGTCCTGTAGTTTAATTTATTCTTCATGAATGATAACATGAAAATGTCTGACAATCACCAATAAACTCTCTTTCTCCAGTTTGTGAAGACCATCTTGTCACAGGGCCACCTGACTCCACTGCCGCTGTATGTCAGTCCAGTGTTCTGGGCCTATGACTATGCTTTACGGGTTTACCCTGTGCCTGATGTCATCATCTTTGCGGACAAATATGACCCTTTCAACATCTCCAACACAGACTGCCTCTGCATCAACCCGGTACGTTATGTTTATTCCTAGATTTCCACCATTTTGCTTTATTATGAGACTGTATGAGATGTTGGACTTGGGTTTAAAACTATATTATGATGAGATCTTATATTCTTAATTTAAGAACGTTTTTTTATTTTTATTTTTTTAATGTATTGTCATTCTGTTCTTGCAGGGCTCCTTCCCAAAAAGTGGCTTCACTTTTAAGGTATATTACCCATCCAACAGGACCGTTGAGGACAGGTGAGAAATGTTATTTACTCTTCTTTGTTTATGCATGCTCTACACATAACTCACTTGGTTCTAATCATTGCTTTACTGGCAATATGGTAACTATAGTATATTGAGAGTCAACTTGGTTTCCATGTCGGTCTACATTTCTCTTTGCTGATCTAAATATTCTTTATTTTTCCTCACAGCAAACTTCAAAGCCTTTAAAGACCATAAGGATTATTTTGGACGGGGGGGGGGGGTAGGCTGTTGTGGTTGTGTAAAATATGTCTAAAAATACTTTTGCTAAATCCCTTTTATTTTATTTGTATGTACCTTTTGTATCATGGAGAATAAAGGTTCATTGTCATTGAATTGTCATCTTTGTGTTTTTTTTACTTGACTGGTTGTTGGACAATAAAACAAATAAGATTTGTGTTACTCTTCTGTACTTGCATTAATGAATGATTATATTTGACCTCACAAAGATGGCGGAAATAAGAAGTTATTGGTTAATTCCGGTCAGGCATCTTGTAATTGACGACCTCAACCAGATGTCGCAGAATAATCACTGGACAAAAACATAACGTTTCACACTAAAGGCCGAAGCAGAGGTGGATCATTTAAAGCAGATTACGTAAGTGGATTTTTTGTTGTTGTTGCTGCAAGGTTGCATAGTTAATTATTTCAGAGTTTGTGTGGCGTTAAAACGCAGTTAAATTGGTTGATAGGGCGAACTGTATTACGTTAGCTAGCTTGCAGACACCGCTAACGTTGGCTAGGTAGATTTGTGTCACGTTGAGTCGGTGTACGCTTAAAATGATGCTTTCTGCAAACTAGTCTTTTTGCACAAGCTACGCATTGATATTGTCTTCATGATGGCAAGCAAGCCAACATCATGACTTGTGTTTCCATGTTACCCAACCAACAGTCAGTGCACCAAGCATCAGCCATGGTGGTACTAAAACAGTTGCCAGCTGACCGAGGTAAAGAGAGTTTCAGGTTGGATATTCGACGGATATTCGCCTGTAGTTTTCCTTACCTCCACCAACAGCAGTTAGGGACCGTCAACATAGTGACAAATCAAAATGTTCAAATTAAATAGCTATTTAACCATTACTCCTAAAACTTTCAAAACTGGTTCTAGCTAACCCGATGGCATAGACACACATTGCACAAAATGTTTTTTTGTCGATTTACATCTCTCACTATTTTAAATTATTTATTTACATTTTTGAATTTCAATAGCTCATTGGTCATGACCTACTGGACTCAAACAAGGTTCAGAATGTCCACTGACTACCCTTCTATATTGCACACCCTTTAGTTTGTCCATTTTCATCTCACATGATTTTACATACATTTTTCGACATTTAGAATTTCAATAGCTCCTTGGTCATGTGACCTAGTGACTTAAACAAGGTTCAGAATGTCCAGTCAGTGGGCCTACACATTGCACACCCTTTTAGTTTGTCCATTTTCACACCCCTTGACTTTCAATTGGCACCCTTGACCTATATGTATTCTCTCTTGATTGGCTCTGTGGTGCAAAGTCTGGCTAAAGTGTCAGAGGTATGAGGAGAGACATCCTCCTTTTGTATTCATGGAAACAAATATGTCCTAACACTTTGGATCCTATTCTTGGACAGTTAGAAGACACAATGCGTCAATGCAAAAAAAAAAAAATATATATATATATATATATACTAATTACTGTCCATGAGTAACCTCCAACCTTGTGGGTCTGTGGGTGTTTGGGCCAATATAGTGCCAACTCAATTCTACCACTGACTAGTCTCTCATGCCCCTATGAACGGGGACACAGGGCAATAGTTTTTAATCTAAACCAGCCCTTTTTTACTGCAGTACACTAACCCCTAGTTGGGGCTCTTTTCCTGACACACAGTAGCAGTTTACCAGATAAGAAATCCAAAAGTAGATTGTTGTAAGGGTGTATTACGTCCTGTGCTGGCCCCATTGTCATATCCATTCTGGATTCTGAGTGGTAAAATCATAGCTGAAAAATACCTCTATGTATGTGTATACATTTTCCGCCAAGACAGAACTGCCAAATGGGGTGGAATTGCAATCTACTGCAGAGACTGCCTGCAGAGTTCTGTCATGCTATCCAGGTCTGTGCCCAAACAGTTCGAGCTTCTTCTTTTAAAAATCCACCTTTCCAGAAATAAGTCTCTCACTGTTGCCGCTTGTTACAGACCCCCCTCAGCCCCCAGCTGCGCCCTGGACACCATATGTGAATTGATTGCCCCCCATTTATCTTCAGAGTTTGTTCTGTTAGGTGACCTAAACTGGGATATGCTTAACACCCGGCCATCCTACAATCTAAACTAGATGCCCTCAATCTCACCCAAATTATCATGGAACCTACCAGGTACAACCCCAAATCTGTAAACTCAGGCACCCTCATAGATATCATCCTGACCAACCTGCCCTCTAAATATACCTCTGCTGTCTTCAACCAGGATCTCAGCGATCACTGCCTTATTGCCTGCGTCCGTAATGGGTCCACGGTCAATCGACCACCCCTCATCACAGTCAAACGCTCCCTAAAACACTTCAGGGAGCAGGCCTTTCTAATCAACCTGGCCCGGGTATCCTGGAAAGACATTGACCTCATTCCATCAGTAGAGGATGCCTGGTTATTCTTTAAAAGTGCTTTCCTCACCATCATAAATAAGCATGCCCCATTAAAAAAATGTAGAACCAGGAACAGATATAGCCCTTGGTTCACTCCAGACCTGACTGCCCTTGACCAGCCAAAAAACATCCTGTGGCGTACTGCATTAGCATCGAATAGCCCACGCGATATGCAACTTTTCAGAGAAGTTAGGAACCAATATACACAGGCAGTTAGGAAAGCAAACGCTAGCTTTTTCAAACAGAAATTTGCATCCTGTAGCACAAACTCCAAAAAGTTCTGGGACACTAAAGTCCATGGAGAATAAGAGCACTTCCTCCCAGCTGCACTGATGCTAGGAAACACTGTCACCACTGATAAATCTACAAATATCGAGAATTTCAATAATAATTTTTCCACGGCTGGCCTTCCTTTCCACCTGGCTACCCCTAACCCGGTCAACAGCTCTGCACCCCCCACAGCAACTTGCCCAAGCCTCCCCCATTCCTCCTTAAACTCAAATCCTGATGTTCTGAAAGAGTTGCAAAATCTGGAACGTCTTTTCTCAAATATCCGCCGCAATTGTTGCAACCCCTATTACTAGCCTGTTCAACCTCTCTTTCGTATCGTCTGAGATCCGCAAAGATTGGAAAGCTGCCGCGGTCATCCCCCTCTTCAAAGGGGGAGACACTCTAGACCCAAACTGCTACAGACCTATATCTATCCTACCCTGCCTTTCTAAGGTCTTCGAAAGCCAAGTTAACAAACAGATTACCGACCATTTTGAATCCTACCGTACCTTCTCCGCTATGCAATCTGGTTTCAGAGCTGGTCATGGGTGCACCTCAGCCACGCTCAAGGTCCTAAACGATATCATAATCGGCATCAACAAAAGACAATACCGTGCAGCCGTATTCATCGACCTGGCCAAGGCTTTCGACTCTGTCAATCACCGCATTCTTATCGGCAGACTCAACAGACTTGGTTTCTCAAATGAATTCTTCGCCTGGTTCACCAACTACTTCTCAGATAGAGTTTAGTGTGTCAAATCGGAGGGCCTTTTGTCCGGACCTCTGGCAGTCTCTAAGGAGGTGCCACAGGGTTCAATTCTCGGGGCCGACTCTTTTCTCTGTATACATCAATGATGTCGCTCTTGCGGCTGGTGATTCTCTGATCTACCTCTATGCAGACAACACCATTCTGTATACTTCTGGCCCTTCTTTGCACACTGTGTTAAGTAACCTCCAGACGAGCTTCAATGCCATATAACTCTCCTTCCGTGGCCTCCAACTGCTCTTAAATGCAAGGAAAACTAAATGCATGCTCTTCAACCGATCGCTGCTCGCACCTGCCCGCCCGCCTAGCATCACTACTCTGGACTTTTCTGACTTAGAATATGTGGACAACTACAAATACCTAGGTGTCTGGTTAGAATGTAAACTCTCCTTCCAGACTCCTATTAAGCATCTCCAATACAAAATTAAGTCTAGAATCGGCTTCCTATTTTGCAACACAGCCTTCTTCACTCATGCTGCCAAACATAGTCCGTTTTACGAGGGTATCCTGCTGATCCTTGACTTCGGCGATGTCATTTACAAAATAGCTTCCAACACTCTACTCAGCAAATTGGATGCTGTCTATCACAGTGCCATTCGTTTCGTCACCAAAGCCCCATATTCTACCCACCACTGCGACCTGTATGCTCTCGTTGGCTGGCCCTCGCTTCATATTCGTTGCCAAACCCACTGGCCCCTGGTCATCTATAAGTCCTTGCTAGGTAAAGCCCCGCCTTATCTCAGCTCGCTGGTCACTATAGCAGCACCCACCCGTAGCACTCGCTCCAGCAGGTATATTTTGGTTTATTCCATGTGTAACTCTGTGTTGTTGTTTTGTGTCACACTGCTTTGCATAATCTTGGCCAGGTCGCAGTTGTAAATGAGAACTTGTTCTCAACTGGCCTACCTGGTTAAATAAAGGTGAAATAATATATATATATATATATATATATATATATATTTTTTTATACTGTATGTGTGAATGTTTTATGTCTGTCCTACATGTAGTGTCGGTAAATGGAATATTCCTAAACTGCATATATCATAAATTGCTATTGCAAATAGAAGAATTATGTTCAATAACTGACATTTTCAGATATTATTTTGACAAACACTTTGGTGCTTCCAATTCATTCTCTATTGTCATAGATTTGGTGGGCACTGTGATCTTTGTGATATGACTTTCTTTAAGCACGTACTGATGAAACTGTCACTTAATATTTTTTTCTTAAAGTTTACAAACTCTCTACATTTGTTCACTCTGTGATAGGGTTGGATCCTATATGCTACTTTTATTATTGTCCTGTAAATGGTTCAGTGCCTATAATTTAGGCTGTGTGTAGAGGAAATTACCTCTACAACTAGATTATAGTGATAAGGAAAACAGCATACAAATTTGGCCTGTGTATTCATTTGCCTATAACTAACCAGAATTCCATTATGTCAGTGGACATACTGAAACTTGTTTGAAGTCACTAGGTCACATGACCAAGGAGCTATTGAAATTTTACATTTTGAAAAATGTATGTAAAATCATGTGAGATGAAAATGGACAAACTAAAGGGTGTGCAATATATAAGGGTAGTCAGTGGACATTCTGAACCTTGTTTGAGTCAAGTAGGTCACATAACCAATGAGCTATTGAAATTCAAATGTAAAAAAAAGTTTGTACTTTGTTTACGCTCCCTAACTAATTCAATGCTGCTCACATTTCCACATGTTTATTAGCTTTGGAAAGCGAATTAATGTCCAAATCGTGAAAATAAGACCTGTGGGAGTCTGTGGCTCAAGTGGTTTGAAAGCTATTAAGGTTTGAAGGCGCGAATATCCGACTTGGAACTGTCTTTACCTCGGTTGCCAGCTGTTGATATTAACTTTACTTAGCTGGAAACAACAATTCTAGTCCTACTCTGTAACAGCTAACTCTATTTGACTAAAAAGAGAAGACATTTTACAATCTGAATTATTAGTAAATCTCTAATAATTTTGTAAATATTGTGAAACGTATTATTTTTTTTAGTCATACTAACCCTGTTCATAACAGCCCATTGGTAGCTGAGCTACCTGCTTAGCTATATCCTATAGCTGCATGTTGGGATGAGACTTCTTAACTATAGTGAATGTCTGTATTGTTCCAATACACCTCATACTCCCCTACTCTGAATCCCTGTGTATGCAAAACTATGTATATCTCTTCTCCCATCCAGGTGATCATGGCAGAAATAGAGGAGGACAATGCTGACCGCTTGCCTGTTGAGGAGGAAGATGAGGAGTTGGAGAGGGATGAAGAGGAGGGAGAATTTGACTGGGTGGTGGATGAGGCGGATGAACTCGATGAGGCTGAGGATGTAGTTGTTCTGGACACAGAAGCAGAGCCCTTTGAGTTGGACCAGCCAGCTGAGCGCAGTGGTCACATAGCAGCGGTGGATGGACACTACATGTATGTTTGGGGAGGATATAAGGTAAGCAAGTATGACAGGCATTCTGAAGAGACTTTTGTTAATATGATCGTGTATCTAAATCATTTAATTTGATACCATTTGCCACAGTCCACTTTGCCAGAGATAACACGGCCGAACTCCAGCCAACATATTTACAGATTATTTAATTCCATTGACTTCCCTTTTGTTTGTCTTGTCATTTAGAATTCACAGACCACTGGCTTCTTTGACTTATACTTGCCAAGGAATGAAATCTGGATCTACAACATGGAGACAGAACGATGGTAATAATGATTTTAAACATCCTTTGGTTAGTGTCTAGCGTGTCTCAAATTATATGGCTCCCTATATAGTGCCCTACTTTTGATCAGAGCCCTTATATCTACCGTCTGTATTTGCAGGAAGAAGCAGATGACTGTGGGTAACCTGCATACCTCCATGTCTGGCAGCTGTGGAGTGTGTGTGGATGGTGTCCTCTATCTGTTTGGAGGCCACCATGCCAGGGGAAACACTGACCGGGTGAGAATATACCGTGTGTCTGCATGTGCGTGGACTCTGTTATGTCTTGTAGAATCTTGGCACCTAAGCCTGTGTCCAGTCCCTCCCTTTCCAGAAACGCTGTTTACAAAAATATTTGATGTGCTGCACGCTAAGAACTATGTTTTTGAGAATTTTTCGGTTAAAATCCCCACTCTCACTTTAAGCATCGGATGTTAATTCACCACGGCAGGATTTATTTATTTATCCTCATCTCACCTCAGAAGCCTGTTTTCCAACAAACCATTTAAATGTTAATGTCTGTTACGAAACTTATGACGTTCTACCTTTTTTTTGATTTCATACCATTGCAACGTTGTCCCTATTCTGCTCCGTGGCCTTCAGGTCTTCCGGCTCCCTCTCCAAACACCGGCCCTCTGCTGGGAGGAGATGAGGGATCTCAAGGGCCTGGCCCCGTCCAGCAAGGACAAACTAGGCTGCTGGGTCCACAAGAACAGGTGAGGTGGCCCATTGGCAGGCACTGAGTTAGATTATAGGTCCAGGTCTTAGTTGCGCCATTACATATTGCCTCTAAAGAAAGAGAGGTGTTTATTTTGATTAATGTTTCTCAATGAACTGCTCTGTGTGTCTGTTGACAGACTGGTATTCTTCGGGGGCTACGGCTATATGGCACAAGGAGCTCACCGAGGGACATTTGAATACGATGAAACTTCATTCATGGTATGGCCAGTTAATTCCACTACTCTGCAGCTGCTTTTTAATGGCAGTATGAAGACAATGGTCTGTTTAGTCTATTAGTCTGCAGCAAAGGGAGTCATCAATAAGGGTAAGTCCTTGGTCGTGTTCATTAGGCACCAAACGGAAGAAAATGGACTGAAACAGGGAGGGACAACATGTTCTTGTCCAATAAGAATTGCCAATTTTTGTGTTCTGTAGAAAAATGTTTTCTGTTGCATGGCCTAATGAACACGACCCCTTTACTGTGTGTTGTAACAGGGAGATAATCCGGGGCGGGGCTGGAACAACCACATTCACATCTTAGACCTGGAGACGTCCACTTGGAGCCAGCCAGTCACCAAGGTAACGGCATTCCCATAAATCTGGTCACGTCACGACTTTGTGTTGGAAGCCATTTTGTACAGCTGTCTCAGTGGTAGCCCCATTCTCACCTCTCCTTTCCCTCCCTCTCTCCTGGTGAAAGGGCAACGCCCCTTCTCCCCGGGCAGCGCATGCCTGCGCCAAGGTGGGCAACCGAGGCTACGTGTTTGGGGGGCGTTACAAGGTAAGTAGGAATGTTCTTTGAAAATGGAGCTTACTCAAGTTCCTGAGTTTACGGTCATGCTGTCTAATGTAAAACAATATCACTGGCCTGTAGACAGAGATATAGGGCTTCACGATTTTAATTTATATGATTTACATATTGTTATGCCTTATTACATCATAGATTATAAAGGATTTTGTATTCTAAGTGTTTGATGCTCTTTACTCTTTCGCAACAGGATTACCGCCTGAACGACATGTACTACATCGACATGGACTCCTGGGAGTGGCATGAGATGTACGCTATGCTAATTTATCCAAAATGTCTTCATGCATGTTATAGTGTTATACACATCCATTTTATTTATTTTTTATGGGAGGATGTTGTGCTCTTACCCTTGGATGTCCCTGTGTGATCAACATGATGGTGCTAACAATAACTCTTAACCCTCTCCCGGTCCCATCTCCCCTCCACCTCTCCCGGTCCCATCTCCCCTCCACCTCTCCCGGTCCCAACTCCCCTCCACCTCTCCCGGTCCCATCTCCCCTCCACCTCTCCCGGTCCCATCTCCCCACGCTCCCCTCCACCTCTCCCGGTCTCATCTCCCCTCCACCTCTCCTTGGCCTTCTGCAGGAGTGTTCCTCAGCAGGGTCCTGTGGGACGCTCATGGCACTCCTTAACCCCTGTGTCGCCTGACCACATATTCCTGTTCGGAGGCTTCACAACTTCCCGAGAGACGCTCAGTGAGTGAAGAATATTTCATTTTTCTTAAGAGTCCATGGCTCGATGGCTAATTCCTCTATCTATTTGTCATGTATACAGGTGATGCTTGGCTGTACTGTGTCAGCAAGAACGAGTGGCAGCAGTTCAAGCACAATCACACAGAGAGCCCCAGGTAATATCTCCATAGAGATAAAACAATTAATCTTCATGACAATATCACCAAATAAGGTGTTAGGAAAATAAGCTGCTTGTCTCACTGTGTACATTGTTTGTGTTATGAGTCAATGGTGATTTTTCTCTGATTTTTTGTGTGTGTGTGTCAGGCTCTGGCACACGGCCTGTTCTGGTCCTGGCGGGGAGGTGTTTGTGTTCGGTGGCTGTGCCAACAACCTGCTGTCCCATCAGCGAGCGGTGAGTACAGTTAGAACACACCACTCAGTCATTAACTACTAGATCTTTCTTGGTGTCACTTGAAATTAGAACAACAAACAGATTGATAACCAGTTTTACTAACAAGTATAGCTTGAATGCATGGATATGTTCTTCGATTGCCTTTTCAACAGGCTCACAGCAAAGAGTTGCTGGTCTTCACAGTTCAACCCAAGTCACTTGTCCGGTGAGTAGAAACAGAACCCAGACACTGGCCCATACACCGAAATACTGTTTTTCTTGCATGCCATAATGAACACAACCCAAAGTCCAGGTCCCTGTTTCAGTTTTCTTCTGCCTAATGAACACATCAACTTGGATACAGTACATTTTGTGGTCAACCTAAAACGTGCCTTCCCATGCGAAGTGGTAAGTTAAATATTGCCTGATTTGTTCCAGGTTCTGTATGGAAGCAGTGCTGCAGCACAGAGAGTTACTGTCTGGGTCCTGGGACTGCCTGCCTAAACATCTGCTACACACTCTCAGACAGAGGATGGGAGGCATCAACGTCCTGGGCTCATAAGAGCCATATACCACCACGTTCTTTGGGGTGGTAGGGTTGAGTGTGTTTCAGATGGTTGACTGCCATGGCCTTGCTGCTAGCTGAACGAAGAGGACAGTTCACCTGATCTTGTCACCAAGTGTCATGAGGAGTGGGTCGGGAAAAACAAAGTAAATGAATGTAAATCATTTAGAGAAATAGGGGCTTTTGTAGGGACTAGTGTTGGCAAATCCCTTAGGCCAGTCAATCAGCAAACATGGCAATGTTTTTATCCTAATTCTGAGTGCTTACTTTTATGATGTGTGTATATATTGTATTGTATTGCATAATAATGTCTGTGGATTTGTTGTGCCTGTGTTTTAAAAAATGTATATTTTTTTAAGTAAAAGTACCATGTATTCAATTCTGCTGGAGAGGTGGCATACCTTAGACCATGTTAGTCAGAAGAGTCTTGTGTAGCATAGTGTCTGTTTTAATCAGGTAATACCAGTTATACTGACAGTGGAGCCACATTGCACTGAATTTCATTATCAAAAAGTTACTTGTTTGGTATTATTCTTGTCTGATCTGCACAGCTTTCCCTTGACATTTTTATTATAAAATAGATTGTAAAAAAAAATTCAAATATTTAATTTTGAATCAAGAAAATAAACCAGACAAATATGCCAAATCCGATTCTGATCTTTTACATACACACGTTATCTTGAATGATCAATGTAAAAATCTGTGAAACAACTGAGGGAAATTAAGGCTTTTTCTGTCATCCATATATTCATTTGCATATTATCGGTCATTTGAAGGCATCAATTAAGTCGGCATAGTCCTATTAAGGGATGGGTTGACTCATTCTCTAGTTTTCCTTTGTATCGTGATACTGTCCAGATGGGAAGAAATCCCATGTCCAATTCATTCTATAGAGCCATTTATTATTTGGCTGCCAGCAGATTAGGTGCTGATACTTTAACATTGCCTTGGATGTTTCTAGATAAATCCATATCCTGAAACGAGCCATAAAAGGATGTGAAAACCAGAGCTTGCTTTTCACACTTATGGATGGTTAGTGTTTTGTGTTAAGTGACTAAGCAGTCATTCATCTGGCCAAGGTGCTTGCTTAAATATTCCAGACTGCCATAATAAGACGGAGGCAAATTTGTATAATTTACTATATATATATATATATATATATATATATATATATACTGAACAAAAATATAAACGCAACATGTAACGTGTTGGTCCCATGTTTTATAAACTGAAATAAAATAGCCCAGAAATTGTCCATTTACACGAAGATTATCTCAATTTTGTCCACAAATTTGTTTACATCCCTGTTAGTGAGCATTTCTCCTTTGCCAAGATAATCTATCCAGTTGACAGGTGTGCATTTCAAGAAGCTGATTAAACAGCATGATCATTACACAGGTGCACCTTGTGCTGGGGACAAAAGGCCACTAAAATGGGCAGTTTTGTCACACAATGCCACAGATATCTTTTGTTTTGAGGGAGCGTGCAGCAATGTCCACCAGAGCTGTTGCCAGAGAATTAAATGTTTATTTTTATACCGTAAGCCACCTCCAACATTGTTTTAGAGAATTTGGCAGTACGTCCAACCGGCCTCACAACCGCAGACCAAGTGTAACCACGCCAGCCCAGAACCTCCACATCTGGCTTCTTCACCTGCGGGAACGTCAGAGACCAGCCACCTGGACAGCTGATGAAACCGAGGAGTATTTCTGTCTGTAATAAAGCCCTTATGTGGGGAAAAACGTTTTCTGATTGGCCGGGCCTGGCTCTCTAGTGGGTGGGCCTATGTCCTCCCAGGTCCACCCATGGCTGCGCCCCTGCCCAGTCGTGATATCCATAGATTAGGGCCTCATTTATTTCAGTTGACTGATTTCCTTATATGAACTGTAACTCAGTAAAATAGTAAAAAAAAAAAGAAGCAAGTTGCAGTTATATTTTTGTTCTGCATAGATAGCCATCCAGCCAGCCACTGTAACGCCCCAATCACACCGATAGTGTCATTGCATTTTGGTACACCAGAAGTACATTAATTTCCAATGGAACGCTGCGTGTGCCTTGCACTGTTGCGTTACAGAGGCCTAATCGGTACGTTCTGTGTGGTCCATACGTTGGAGTTATCGAACATATGCGTAGACGGGTTGACAGAGATGGTAGCAGAAGGTTCATGTTGAACTTTTGTTGCACACATATCCATATTATGCTGCGTACCATTTTTTTTTTAGCAACGCCGGTGTGATCGAGGCGTAACCATTGCGCTATTGCAACGAGCCAAAAGTATTGTTTTCATGCACCTTTCGTCAATCATCCACCTTTCATGTCAGAGAGTTGAGGGTGAGCGGTGGCTGGTTACCAAGGCGACGGCCCCGCTAACATGGCTAGCTAGAGCAGCAAGGCCTTTTCTCCTCCAGCCTTTCAATCTTGGAGGAGCTAGCTAGACCAGCCAACTAGCAATCTTGCCACAACACGGCTGTTCCATGAAATTATCGCAATGTGTTATTTAAATATAGGACTAGCATGGATAATCTACTTCTGTGCAGTGAACACTTTGAAGAATGGATAGTACGTTGGTCGCTTGCTTGCCTGTACTACATTACTAGCTAGCGTTAGCTAACCTTACATTGGCTAGGGCATATCATGGCATGTCAAATTCAGTTCCAGGCAACTTTTCATATTCTCATAGCTATTCTTAGACAGCTAACGTTGTGTTTTTCGTGGTTATTACAAGAGTAACGTTCGCCACATGTCTGAACTCTGTTTTGTTATGCAGATTACAAGATCATCAACAAAATTGGAGAAGGGACATTTTCTGAAGTGGTGAAGGCTCAAAACCTGAAAGATGGGAAATATTATGCGTGTAAAACGATGAAGCAGTCACTCAGCAGGTAACTAACTATCGGGTGTGAGGTGCTCTACGTCCTCTGTGTGTGTGGACCCTTGCATTGAAACCTGAGCTAGCAGCATGACACCCCGACCGAACCGACCGGGAGTCACTGTCAACATACCCTGACTGTGACCTGGTGAGGTTGAGTTCGGAGAGGGACAATGTTTCTTTTGAGATTTTTTTCTAAGCCTGTACATTAACGTTTAACCTATATAGCTACTCTAACTCTCAATTTTGTGAATCGTCTTTGAAATGAAGTCATGACATGTGATACATGTTCTCTACAATATAAAGAAAGTTAATTTAACATGTGTTGGGTGGTTATCAGTCTGTTACAGAGTTAATAACAGGTTTCGCTACATGTTTTTGTTTGTTTGTTGCTCAGCCTGGAACAGGCCAACAACCTGCGAGAAGTCCAGGCCATGAAAAGACTCAACCCTCACCCCAACATCATTCAGCTGCATGAATTGATATTGTGAGTACAATGTTTGTCCCTGTCTTTTTAATTGTTGGTGTGAAGCCTCAACTGAATAATAACATGATCATTTTGTCTGATTCATTCAATGTGTTACAGTGACAAAGAGTCCGGGACTCTGTCCTTGGTATGTGAGCTGATGGAGATGAACATCTATGAGTTCATACGAGGTCAGACACCCAGTGAAACTGCTACTGTGAATGACATAAAACGTCTACCACAACTGTGACTACAGCACATCAAATACTATTCCCCATTCAGTTATCTTGTGCATTGCTAACTTGTCTCACTTGCAGGGAGGCAGCAACCTTTGCCAGAAAGTAAAATCAAACACTACATGTACCAACTTTGCAAGTCACTCGATCACATGCACAGGTAAGAATGAGAATATGGATGGGATCTTGTCCGTGTATAAATACATTTCCTACAGACCTTTCACTGGCTCAGGGGGTTAAGGGTAGGTTTTTTTCCTTCCCCTAAAACTAAACAGTTGCACTGTGTTGTTATCTTGATACAGCAACGGGATCTTTCACCGGGACGTTAAGCCAGAGAACATTCTAATCAAAGTAAGTAAAATATATATATTTTTAATGATGATGCTGAAAACCTTGCCTGCTGATTGGGAAATCAGAACGGTTACTGTTACATTGTTTACCATATGTTGTCCATGACTCGGGTTGGTTGCTTCCGTAGCACGACGTGCTCAAACTTGGAGACTTTGGCTCGTGCAGGAGTTTTCACTCCAAGCCACCCCACACAGAGTACATCTCCACCCGCTGGTACAGAGCCCCAGAGTGCCTCCTCACAGACGGCTATTACTCACACAAGATGGACATGTGGAGTGTAGGATGTGTTTTCTACGAGATCATCAGGTACCTTTCATCTATCATCAAATTAGATACAGAACTGCTTAAGTCCATTCTAGTAGGAGACTTTGGTTATAGCCTGTGGCCGAAGCCACAGACATTTGTGAACATCCACTGTCGTGTAAATAGCCTTGACGACATCACAGACGATCATGTTTGTGTATTTCAGTCTCAGCCCTCTGTTTCCGGGAACCAATGAGTTGGATCAGGTGAACAAGATCCATGATGTTTTGGGTACACCTGACAGCAGTCTCCTTCAAAATTTCCCTCAGTACGTTTGTTAGATACGCTTATCATGTAATGAAGACCAATGACTTGCAGTATGTTGAGTGGAAACCATTGTCCTCGGTGACAGTGTGGTATATTTCTTTTTTGTTAGGTCTAGGGCGATGCGTTTTGACTTCCCTCTGCGGAAAGGCAGTGGAATATCTCAGCTCCTCCCAAACTGTTCAGCACCCAGTCTGTCGTTGCTCTACCAGATGCTGACCTACGACCCAGAGGAGCGCATTGGCGCAAGAGCGGCGCTACAGCACATCTTTTTTAGAGAGCTACGGTAAGCACACACACTGTAGTACAAATACATAGGCATACTGCGCTTTATCATTGTAGTATGTGAAGTGTGAGAGATAAACTATTTAATTTAATTCATATGGTAAATGCTATCTTTCTTCCTCCTGTCCTTGTGCGTCCTTGTCTCAGGCTGGCGGAGAGGAGAGCTGATAGTCTGCGAAGGGCCATTGTGACTGTAGAGGGAGGAGAGGGTCCCAACTCTGTGGATCACCTGCGGCGCATGGCCAGACATGGCAGGAGGCAGGTAAGAGACAGACACATCTCCTGAAAAGGTTGACCCTACATCACATTTTATGAGTAATCAACCACATTACAAAGGGTAGGATAAAATGTCTTCATATGCTACTTACTGGGAAAATGTCAAAATATTCCATAATTTGGATGTACTTTGCCCTACTATGATGGGGCTGGTTTCTTATGATGGCATAATATTCTTCTGTTTTGCAGCACAACATAAAGCATGTTGCCGAGCCTCTGATCAGACGCAACGCCCCACAGGTGGAATTACCAAAGCTCAATGTGGTAGTGCCTGCACCCCAGATGACCTACCCTGTTAGCACAGTGCCAGTTTTCACCATCCCTCACCGTGGTTCCCTCCCAGCCATCACATCAAAAAAGTGCCACTCGCGGTTGGCTAAGGTAAACACACTGTATTACGGTGTACATTTTAGGACATCCCTATGGGAAAGGGGGATACGTAGTCAGTTGTACAACTGAATGCCTTCAACTGAAATGTGTCTTTTGCGTTTAACCCAACCCCTCTGAATCAGAGAGGTGCGGGGGCTGCCTTAATCGACATCCACGTCTTCAGTGCCAGGGAACAGTGGGTTAACTGTCTTCCTCAGGGGCTGAACGACCGATTTTTACCTTGTCAGCTCGGGGATTCGATCCAGCAACCTTTCGGTAACTGGCCCCAACGCTTTAACCACTAGTATGGCTACTCCCTTTGACAAAATGTCCTGTACCGACATTACTTTATTATTGCACATCATAAAGAACATCTGAGGCTGTATGTGTCAAGAATCTCAGAGTAGGACTGCTGGTCTAGGATCAGACCCCTCCCCGTCCATGTAATCTTATTCATTATGATGTAACAAGCAACACACATCCTAGATCAGCATTCCTACTCCGAGACCCTTGATATACAGTCTCAGGACTCAATAGAATAGCGTCCATATTTCTGTTAAGCCCGTTTTGTCTCCTCTTTTCCCCAACAGCCAAGGGATGAATCCCACTGCTCTGCTTTCAAGACCTACTACATGCCTCCTCTGGATAGGAAACCTGGTGGCTACTGAGAGCCCCAATTCTTAACAACTGTTGCTGTTCAACAGACCTGTTGTACCTGCTGTACATACTCGGATCTGCTTTGTTTGAATTGGTTAGACATTGTTTGAACAAAGCTACTTAGCTACTTCAAAGCCTGCTGCTTTCTGGTGAGCAATGCTAACATGGTGTTGGACAAAGGAATGTCCCATAGCAATAATTACCAGGGTTTAATAATAATTACCAAGTCATCATTCCGGCAGATGAAATACAACATGATCCCCAAAGTATATTTGACTCTGTCATCAGTGTTAGGCGAATGAGAAGATGCCTATTGGCCATTTCCTAACTAGGTGTCATGTTATTAACGGTTGTTGATAAATCTGCTCAAAAGTGAGCTAATGACTACTCACATGCAACGCAGAACTTCAAGGACGAGCTCTGATATTCAAAACATTAGGAACACCTGCTCTTTCCATGAGACTGACCAGGAGAATCCAGGTGAAAGCTATGATCCCTTATTGATGTCACTTGTTAAATCCACTTCAATCAGTGTAGATGAAGGGGAGGAGACAGGTTAAATAATTATTTTCAAGCTTTGAGACATAGATTGTGTTTGTGTGCCATTCAGTGGGTAAAGGGGCAAAACAAAAGATTTGTGCCTTTGAACGGGATATGGTAGTAGGTGCCAGGCGCACTAGTTTGAGTGTGTCAAGAACTGCAACGATGCTGGGTTTTTCCACGCTCAACAGTTTCCCGTGTGTATCAAGAATGGTCCACCACCCAAAGGACATCCATCCAACTTGACACAACTGTGGGAAGCATTAAAGTCAACATGGGACAGCATCTTTGCGAAACACTTTCAAACAACTTGTAGAGTCCATTCAATGAGAAATATGAGGCTGTTCTGAGGGAAAAAGCGGGAGGTGCAACTCTATGTTCCTAATGTTTTGTACATTAAAGATCAGGTGTTAGTTCCTTGGTAAGTTCATTGATTCAGTACATTGTATCCCAGTGCTAGATAAAATCTGATTTTGGGAAATTCTATTTTTTTGCTCACAGAGCATATCATCTTTATGATACAATCAAAATTGTAATTTCCTAGACCACCTGTGACTTCCAAAGCAATAGTCAAGTGCATGACGATTACAAAAGTAACCAACTCCATAAACTCTGTGTTTTAGTATCGCCCCTGGGCCTGGAGGGCCGCAGGCTCGTCATGTTTTTGATTTAACCAACCCGGAAGACCTGGTGGGTTGAATATAGGCAATCACTAAACTGATCAATTACCTCAGTTGATCAGGTGTGGTGCCTAGTTGGAACAAAATCCGTCAGGTTGCAGCAGGAACAGGATTGCCTACCCCTGTACTACTGCATTGCCATATAAGTATAGCATGTATAAACTGTATTGAGAAAAAGCAACATATTTTGTAATTTACATTTTGTGAATGTTTTGCTTTTGCCTTTTGTTCTATGACATATTACATAAGATTTTCCAATACTGTGACAGACTGTTTAAGTCATTTGAGACAGAGGTATTATTGTACATACGTAATGAAAGGCATATACAGTGTACGTCCATACTTATCCCAGCACGTGTTGTATGGGAACAAGCAAAGTGAAAGTGTGTTTCATGATGTGTATCTTATCTTTACAACCCAAAGTGTAAAAACATTTCACCAAGCACTTATAAAAATCAATCTGCACAATAAAATGGACAAACAAAATCAGTAACAATACAAGTGGAATAGAATATATACCTTTTTAATGAAGAATAAAAGTGTCAAATGTTAACCACAATCAAAAAATATATTCACTTCACCATTCGTTCCATCTGTGGTTTGTGTGGAGTCACTTAACTCCTTAAATAGGCGTTACACGGAACAAGGTCCTACTGTGGGTCTTTTGGGACACAAAAGCGTTGCTGATGGTAAGCAAAATATATATTTTCTTTATCTTAGTCTATAAGACTTCCTGAGCTTCATAATATTTGCAAAGTTGACAGCTGCTTTGTCTGACTTCGGCACATTGTGATTATTTTAAGCTTTTATTTCGAGCATTTAATACATTCATCTCGTATATCAAAATACATCTGGATGAATTTTGTACAAGAGAAAAAGAAAACAAACCTGCATACAATATTTTAATATAATTAATGTATATTTTTCTGCATTAGAAATATAACCATTTCCTTAAACAATTAGAACTTACACTACAGTAATAATTAGCTTTTGCCCCGATCACTCACTGGATTCCAATAATATGATAGAGCAGATTCTAATCTGAAATAATTAAAATAAATGCTTAAATGAAAACCCCACACAAAAACAATATTTTGGAATTTGTTTCATTAGTCCATTGTTGATAGTCCGAAAATGTTTTGCATGTCAGCAATCAAATACAGTACCAGTCAAAAGTTTGGACTCACCTACTCATTCCAGGGTTTTTATTTATTTTTACTATTTCCTACATTGTAGAATAATAGTGAAGACATCAAAACTATGAAATAACACATATGGAATCATGTAGTAACCAAAAAAGTGTTAAAACAAATCAAAATATATTTGCGATTCTTCAAAGTAGCCACCATTTGCCTTTGACAGCTTTGCACAATCTTGGCATTCTCTCAACCAGCTTCATGAGGTGGAATGCATTTCAATTAACAGGTGTGCCTTGTTAAAAATGTCTTTCCTTAATGCATTTGAGCCAAACAGTTGTGTTGTGACAAGGTAGGGGTGGTATACAGAAGATAGCCCTATTTGGGAAAATACCAAGTCTATATTATGGCATGAACAGCTCATATAAGCAAAGATAAACAACATTCCATCATTACTTTAAGACATGGTCAGTCAATACGGAAAATTTCAAGAACTGAACATTTCAAGTGCAGTCGCAAAAACAATAAAGCGCTGTGATGAAACTGGTTCTCATGAGGACCGCCACAGGAATGGAAGACCCAGAGTTACCTTTGCTGCAGAGGATAGATACATTACAGTTACCAGTTTTACTGTACCAGCCAAATAAATGCTTCACAGAGTTCAAGTAACAGACATCAACATTAGGGAAAGGGGGATACGTAGTCAGTTGTACAACTGAATGCCTAAAACTGAAATGTGTCTTCCACATTTAACCCAACCCCTCTGAATCAGAGAGATGCGGGGGGCTGCCTTAATCGACATCCACGTCTTCGGCTCCCGGGGAACAGTGGGTTAACTGCCTTCCTCAGGGGCAGAACGACAGATTAAATTTTTTGGTCTACCATCTGCCAAACTGATTTTTTTACCTTGTCAGCTTGGGGATTCGGTTACTGGCCCAACGCTCTAACCACTAGGCTACCTGCACCCCCTTATTACGTGAATCAGGCTTTTATGGTCAAATTGCTGCAAAGAAACCACAACTAAAGTACACCAATAAGAAACATGAGCAATGGACATTAGACCAGTAGAAATGTGTCTTTTGGTCTGATAAGTCCAAATTGAAGATTTGGTTCCAACCGCCTTCCTTGTCTTTGTGAGACGCAGAGTAGGTGAACGGATTTTCTCTGAATGTGTGGTTCCCACCGTGAAGCATGGAGGAGGTGGTGTGATGGTGTGGAGGTGCTTTGCGGGTGACAAGGATTTATTTAGAATTCAAGGCACACTTAACCAGCATGGCTACCACAGGATTCTGCAGCGATATGCCATCCCATCTGGTTTGCGCTTAGTGGGACTATCATTTGTTTTTCAACAGAACAATGACCCATCACACCTTCAGGCTGTGTAAGGGCTATTCGACCAATAAGGAAAGTGATGGAGTGCTGCATCAGATGACCTGGCCTCCACAATAACCCGACCTTAAACCAACTGAGATGGTTTGGGATGAGTTGGACCGCAGAGTGAAGGAAAAGCAGCCAACAAGCGCTCAGTAAGTGGGAACTCCTTCAAGACTGTTGGAAAAGCATTCCCGGTGAAGCTGGTTGAGAGAATGCCAAGCGTGTGCAAAGCTGTCATCAAGGCAAATGGTGGCTACTTTGAAGAATATAAAATATATTTTGATTTGTTTAACACTTTTTTAGTTACTATATGATTCCATATATGTTAATTGTTTTGATGTCTTCTATTATTCTACAATGAAGAAAATAGTAAAAATAAAGAAAAACCCTTGAATGAGTAGGTGTGTCTAAACTTTTGACTAATACTGTAACTCAAAAGTACAGAAATACAGCCGGTATATTGAATTTCAAAAGTTACACATCTTGAAAACTTGATTGCTGACATGCAAAACATTGGGACTATATCAACAATGGACTAATGAAAAAAATACCAAAATATAGTTTTTGTGTAGTGTTCCTTTACTAGATTTAAAAGGTTTTTAATCATTTCTCCTCCTAACAGCTGTCAGAGCTATTGAACACCCAAAATGTAAAGCCATTTTCCTCCTATACTGAACAAAAAACACACAACATGCAACAATTTAAGGATTTTACTGAGTCACAGTTCATAGAAGGAAATCAGTCAATTTAAATACATTCATTAGGACCTAAACTATGGATTTCACATGACTGGATAGGGGCACAGCCACGAGCGGGCCTGGGAGGGCATAGGCCCACCCACTTGGGAGCCAGGACCAGCCAATCAGAATAGGTTTTTCCCCACAAAAGGAATTTATTACAGACAGAAATACTTCAGAGAACGCCCCACCCTTCCTCAGACGATCCCACAGGTGAAGACCACTTGTGTTACTATGTTAACCCTAAGTGTTGTCCCCTACAGTGTGTTTACTATGTTAACCCTAAGTGTTCTGTTGTGGCCCTCCTGTAGATGTGGACAGCAGAGGAGACAGTGGGTGAAGGAGGGAGTGAAGCGCCATGGAGTGGGAAAATGGGTCAGAGTAAATTGCTCTTTCCCCTTCTTGGGCCGAACCGCCGGTCAACATCAAGGATAGGTGGAGAACCATGAAGAAGCTAAAGAGGGTCAGAGGGCATCAAATGGAAGGACACTGGCTAAAACAGCGAGGGACTATTGTTGTGGAAATATTGAATAAGTATATTTCATACCAGCCATTTTTTTATTGCAATGTTTGATTCTGGGGTAGTTTCTTCATTGTGGCTACCCCAGTTAGTAACAGATGTCCAGATTTTCTGCATCAACCCACTTTCTTGTGGTTTTGCCATTGTCTTAGTTGGTGTACTAGTGCTAGGTGATTTTACAATTTCTTCATGGTTTGTCGCTGTCAAGGCCATTCTACCGTTCTTCATCTGTCCTGGTTTCCACTGTCTGTTAGGAAGACCATGTGAGGGCAGAGAAGTCGATGGTAAGAAAGTCTCTTTCCCATTCTCCTGACGTTGTTTCTCCGTCCCCTTGGACAGCGCCTCCGTCAGGGGAATCTGCCAGAGTAGGTCATCAGGAACAACAGGCATGTTACTCCTCCCTGGACTCTCTGGATATTCAGGAGAGAGTGTCTGTTGGAAGTTGCTCCTGGATCCCTCTCCTTTGGCTTCTTCCTGGCTCCTGCCTGGCGCGTTGACCTCCTCTGCTCCCGTTCCCTCCGGACACCCGCCTGGTGTATCAGCATCCTCTGCGTCCTCATGGCTCTATGGTCGCTCACCGATCCCCTCTGATACAGTGGTTTAGATGGTACCACGTAGTGCTTCCTTCCACCTGGACGACTGTTGGTGTTGCTAGGACCAATTCATATGGACCCTCTCGCCTTGGCTCGTTCCACTTCCTCCGGAACACTCAGATGTAGTCCTGGTCCCCTGGGATCACCGGACGTGGAACCTCTGGTCCTGGTTCAGGTTTTGTCCTTCTTTCCGTGAGGTCACGTGGTCCGTGACCTACGGTTGTGAGGCCGGTTGGATGTACTGCCAAATTCTCTAAAACAACGTTGGAGGCAGCTTATAGTAGAGAAATGAACATTACATTCTCTGGCAACAGCTCTGGTGGATATTTCTGCAGTCAGCATGACAATCGCACGCTCCCTCAAAACTTGAGACATCAGTGGCATTGTGTTGTGTGACAAAACTGCACATTTTAAAGTGGCCTTTTATTGTCCCCTGCACATGATCATTACACAGGTGCACCATGATGTTTAATCAGCTTCTTGATATGCCACACCTGTCAGATGGATGGATTATCTTGGTAAAGGAGAAATGCTTACTAACAGGGATATAAACTAATTTGCGCACAAAATCTGAGAGAAATAAGCTTTTTGTGCATATGGAACATTTCTATGATCTTTTATTTCAGCTCATTAAAAATGGGACCAACATGTTGCGTTACTCACCAGACATGTCAACCATTGAACATGTTTGGGATGCTCTGGATCGACAGCGTGTTCCAGTTCCCGCCAATATCCAGCAACTTCGCACAGCCAATGAGTGACAACATTCCACAGGCCACAATCAACAGCCTGATCAACTCTGTGTGAAGGAGATGTGTCGCTGCATGAGGCAAATGGTGGTCACACCAGATACCGACTGGTTTTCTGATACACGACCCTACTTTTTGTTTGTTGGTATCTGACCAACAGATGCATATCTTTATTCCCAGTCATGTAAAATCCATAGATTAGGGCCTTATGAATTTATTTCAATTTACTTGTATGAACTGTAACACAATAAAACCGTTAATTGTTTCATGTTGTGTTTATATTTTGTTTAGTATTGACCTAGCTACACATGATCACAGGTTTCGGTGTGCCTTGTCTTCCGTTCAGAAGGCACTCTCAGTCATCGTAGGTTTTTGCAGTCACTGTAACAACATCTGTGCAAAGTTCTCAATGGGGAGATTCTATAAAAAAAATACTTGTAAAGAATTTAGTTAGAGGCAAATCCTTGGATGCTAAAGGGTTAGTTCAGTCAAATATATAAAAAAACTTGTGCATGCAGCCTATGAGCCAGGAGTGACTGACACTGCCTTCTCAACGGAAGACAAGGCACACCGAAACCTGTGATCGTGTGTAGCTAGGTCAAGAAAATAGTTGGGACTTTAGCAACTTTAATACCCTTTGACAGTGCACATCTTCAAAATCATAAAGGCTTAACGACTTGATTTTCATGTGCAATCTTTAGACTATGGTTGGTGAGCACTATGGAACGCCATTGTTTTACTGTAGCGGCTGGTGGCAGTCACTCCTGGCCCATGGACCACTTGCATAGGAATTATGAAAGTTGGGTGAACTCTCATTTTAAAACACAAGCATAATTTGATTGGTTTGCATCTAACTAAGCCAAGCTCAAAGTCCAGAAAACAGTCTAGTGTGATGTGAGAGTGAAAAGAAACAAATAATTTAAAACATTTAAAATTCCAGAAAATACATTAGAATCACTGTCCAAAATGTCTCCACACCCTTTCCATATTTGAATACTTCTACCATCTAGGCCATGTGAATGATAACCAAAAAATAAAAAAGAGAACATAAACATAAAAGGAAAAAACTTGCAATGCATGTGTGGGGTGAAGAGCAGCACCAGGCTCTGGTGTAATGCAGGTTTGTTAGCAGCAGAAATTGAGTTGGCTATATTATCGTTCCACTGGGAGAGACGGCTTGCTTTTGGGATGACAAACCCTGGAAAGGAAAACAAGGAGATTTGGCATTGGGAAAAGTTCTCAAAGCAAATGAATCACCCCCCATCTTCCTTCTCCCACATTCGAATGGCTTTTGCACAGCAGTTAGTGAGTGCATGATGCAGTGAATGTAATGCATTAACGTAGAAAGCTGAAAGAGTGTGTGTAGTGGGTGAGCATGCAGAGGTCTTGCTTGGTTATGCTGCGGTGCATTGTGGGATGGTAGAGTCAATATGGGTGTTTCGAGCCGATGCACAACAAACGCACTCGGTTGGGATCAATGTCTTCTTTCCACCGATAAGGAGGGCTGCCTAAGTGCACTTACTTATCCACCAGGTGACTTGATAGTACATAACATACAAGCGTCTAACCATTATTCATATTTTGAAAATGTATGGGCTTTGCATGGGGTGGCAGATGAACACAAAACACACCCATACATACAGACAGTTTGAGATGTGACATACTGCATGTGCAGGAGATCAACACAATGCTGTCCAAAATGTCCACAATTATACTAAAGTTTTCTAAATAGATCCTTGCAGTGCCCAAACTGACCACAAAGAGAAATGCATGGGTATTGTGCAGAACTTAAATTCTATTCAAAAAGAACTTACCACTTTTCCAGGCCTCGCCCATGTCCAAATAAATCCCTCCTGACAAGCTGTCACTATACAGTCCTCAAGAAATATTAAGACAGTCAGTCTCTCATGTGCTATCTTTTTACAGATGAGAGGCTCTAGTAGGGGTAGGTCTTCCATGTGGGGACAGAGCAGTGTCCCCAGAGTCTTTGCAGGGTCTGTTCTGGATTTGGTGAACATGTTGAGCTTGTCACTGCTCTTGCTGCTAATGTGACCCATGCTGTGGTTCCGTTTGTGTTCCGTCTCCAGGTGCTGCTCTTTGCGATCGTGAAGGGAGAGCGTGGCAAACTTGCTGACACCTGAGGCGATGGCACTGCTCCTGTTGTTGGCAGTCATCGATGGCGAGTGCGGTAAGCTGTTGGAGCGTGGCAGGGGAGAGGAGAGGGAGTTGGCGCTGCTGTCGTTCGTGCTAGGATTATTACTCACATTGTTCACTATGCCACCAGCGACTCCGCCTCCCGCCGGGGGGCTGGTAGTGTTCATCACATTGGTGTGCGTTCTTGTCCGGGAAAGCGGGAGGTGGGGGAAAAGGATATCCTCTGTGAGATCCCACAGGCACAGCTGTGTGTCCTGGCCCACTGAGCCAAACCTGTACGTGGTGTGTCCTGTCCGACTGTCCGTGGAGTTGCGCTTGGAGAGCCGGGACTGCGTACTGTTGGCCCGGTCGCGACCAAAGTGGATTTGGTCCTGGAAGTCCTCTTCGCTGCCGCTGAACTCCATAGGGTCCGCATCCTCCACGCTGGTTGTGTAGTGGTCAAACGCCACCACGCTGACCCACGACTTGTGTCCGTGACCGCGCGCGATAACCCGGCAGTCCACAAATGACCACACGGTCACCAGATCATCCTCGCCCCCTGCGACAATGTACTTTCCGTCCGGACTCCAGCACACGCACAGCAGACCCCCAAAGTAGCTTTTCATGGTCCCGTGCAGCTCCACCGCGTCAAAGTTGAAGACCCGAAGGAAGCCGTCCTGGCTGACGCACGCCAGGAACTTCCCGTCGGGTGAAAAGGCAAACTCGTTGAGCGCTCCCTCGCCCACCGTCCATTTGAGCAAAGGGTTGCGCGTGGACTTGCTCTTACACGTGTTCACAGAGTAGTTCTTGCCCTGTTTGAGCAACTGGTAGTGAGGCGCCGCGGTGCCACACGTGTTTTCTACGTTGTACAAGTACATGTTTCCACTGGAATGAGCGACTAGGAACAACCTCTCCAAGCCGGGCACCCATTTTACACAAGTCACTCTGGATTTGTCTATTAGTCTCTGGGGAAAGCGTTTTGGGAGAGAAAGGGAGGAGGGAGAGAAGGAACAAATGTTCAAATCCAAATGTAAGCAACAATGGCTTTCACTGTGTTGTCAAAAAAAAGTCTAACAAAACTCCATTTCAATCTCTACCCCAATCTATGGTGGTTTTAGTCAATCACAGCTTTATGTGGCTTTACATTCTTTTGAGACTTTCCTGTCAACTTACTTCCTCATTGAAGAGCTTGCTGGTCTCCTTCTTGATGGGGTCGATGAGCTGCACTTGGCCTGCCGAGAAGCCCACCAGCAGGGAGACGCTGTCTGCCGTGGCCGTCAGGTGGTTGAAGTCATGACAGGTGGGCTGTGTTCCCTTGTATATCCTCTTGTCGATAGGCTTGCTCAAGTCAGCCGCCTGAAAGAGAAGCGTACAATGACAAAAAGAACACACACAAAAACTGCGTGATAAGATTAGGGCAGTAACCTTTTCAGTGTTGCATGTTTTCGGCTCTTGATCAAATCGCAGATCAAAGCATCAAGGGTGGCATGCAAAAGCAACGAAGCCAACTTGAGTAGAGTGCTCATGATGACACAGAATTCTTTGAACATGACAGCAAACACGAAAGGCCTTTTGAAGTGGTAACTAGGTCTATGACACGGCCTTTGAAGTCAATAGTTTAATTGCATTACAGTACAATCAATTGTAATAATCAGAGGACATCAAAAAGACACCCTTAAAAATATCTTCCTGAAATAAAGGCCTTACATGACAATGTAGTGTCTCAGGGGGCTTGATGCTGTGTTTTATGAACAATAGTGACATAAAGAATCAGACCAGGGCATGCAACTCTAGCCTCTTGGGTTTGTGCTTTATTCAAAATGCCTCAGGGGCACAACAGTCACACTGGTGAATGGTTGGAAAGTTTTCTTGTGTCTCCAGACAGCTCAGCTGTTTTTGCACAGGCTATTCCAACCATAGGCCCATATAGTATATCCCAGCTAGGAAATGTCAGAAAGGTACACACTTTAGTATTTTAAAATGTATTTTTATTTTATTTAACTAGGCAAGTCAGTTAAGAACACATTCTTATTAACAATGAGGGCCTACCAAAAGGCAAACGGCCTCCTGCGGGGAGGACATAGGACAAAACAGACATCACGACAAGAGAGACAACACAACACTACATAAAGAGAGACCTATGACAACAACATAGCAAGGCAGCAACACATGACAACACAGCATGGTAGCAACACAACATGGCAGCAGCACAAAACATGGTACAAACATTATTGGGCACAGACAACAGCACAAAGGGCAAGAATGTAGAGACAACAATACATCACGCAAAGCAGCCACAAGTGTCAGTAAGAGTGTCCTTGATGGAGTCTTTGATTGAAGCGATTCAGATAAAACTGTCCAGTTTGAGTGTTTGTTGCAGCTTGTTCCAGTCGCTAGCTGCAGCGAACTGAAAATAGGAGGGACCCTGGGATGTGTGTGCTTTGGGGACCTTTAACAGAATGTGACTAGCTGAACGGGTGTTGTATGTGGAGGATGAGGGCTGCAGTAGATATCTCAAATAGGGGGGAGTGAGGCCTAAGAGGGTTTTATAAATAAGCATCAACCAGTGGGTCTTGCGACGGGAATACAGAGATGACCAGTTTACAGAGGAGTATGGAGTGCAGTGGTGTGTCCTATAAGGAGCATTGGTGGCAAATCTGATGGCCGAATGGTAAAGAACATCTAGCCACTCGAGAGCACCCTTACCTGCCAATCTATAAATTACGTCTCCGTAATCTAGCATGGGTAGGATGGCCATCTGAATCAGGGTTAGTTTGGCAGCTGGGATGAAAGAGGAGCGATTACAATAGAGGAAACCAAGTCTACATGCAACCTTAGCCTGTAGCTTTGATATGTGCTGAGAGAAGGACAGTGTACCGTCTAGCCATGCTCCCAAGTACTTGTATGAGGTGACTACCTCAAGCTCTAAACCCTCAGAGGTAGTAACCACACCGGTGGGGAGAGGGGCATTCTTCTTACCAAACCACATGACCTTTGTTTTGGAGGTGTTCAGAACAAGGTTAAGGGTAGAGAAAGCTTGTTGGACACTAAGAAAGCTTTGTTGTAGAGCATTTAACACACAATCCTGGAAGGGGCCAGCTGAGTATAAGACTGTATCATCTGCACATAAATGGATGAGAGCTTCATACTGCCTGAGCTATGTTGTTGATGTAAATTGAGAAGAGCGTGGGGCCTAGGACCGAGCCTTGGGGTACTCCCTTGGCAGATGTTCTGACTTTATACACTGCACTCTTTGAGAGAGGTAGTTAGCAAACCAGGCCAAAGACCCCTCAGAGACACTAACACTCCTTAGCCGGCCCACACGAATGCAATGGTCTACCATATCAAAGTCAATAAAAATAGCAGCACAACATTGCTTAGAATCAAAGGCAATGATGACATCATTAAGGGACCTTTAAGGTTGCGGTGACACAATCCATAACCTGTGCGGAAACCAGACTGCATACCAGAGAGAATACTATAGACATCAAGAAAGTCAGTCGATTATTGACAAGTTTTGATAAACAGGGCAAAATAGAATTTATGCACCTGTATAGACCTTATAGTCCTGTTTACACACTTGGACGAAATGAGAAACTACAGATTTGGTCTACTATCTGCCACACTGAGGAAAATAGGATCAAGCACCTGTAGCCCTGCATTATCAACTTGTCATGTCCACAAGTTCACCGCGACTCACTCACTAAGATGCCCCTCTGTCTGACTGAACACCAGGAAGCACTTCCTACATCACCACACCAATGGAAGTTAATGCAAAAATCATCCAATGGAAATCCTGTATGCAGATTTAGATGGAGGTCATATAACATCTTCATAGTATGTGAATTTGCAAGTTATTGTGCAAATTAATTCACAACACCTTGTTCTTGACTAGGCTACATTTCCTAGGTCACATCACAGGGCATCCGTGCACTGTAAGTCATTACCCAAGTGGAAGTACAAGTAGAGGTCACACTTGTGATTTCACGAGCATGCATTCACTGCCAATATTGGGATTCTAGTCAAAAGTCCACCATGTCCATGGTGCGTTGATAGGTGTTACAGCCTAACTGTGACTGTCAGATTAGAGTTAGCCAGTCTGCTAGCAGGCTCGCCGTGCATACCACAACACTTTTGGACGAGGTGGACTGTGCAGTCAGAACAGACTGGTGGTACATTAGGACACAGTGCTGTGCATTAGTCATAACCCATGCAAAGTGGACAACACTGACCTGTGGTCATCAATTAAGGCACATCAATTCTAAGCAAGTTGTTATAATAATGTTTAGCTACCTTTCTAACGCCTTTGTAGATGTAGAAGTACAGCTCCCGGCCCACATTAAAACAGATCCTGTCGCCGTTACCAGACTGGTCATTGACGTTGACGAAGGAGACTTTGACGGGGTTCGAACCCTGGGAATTAAAAGGCACCCTGTTGGGGCGGCTGTATTCGGAGTGAGTGAGGAGTTTATAGACGCCTTCCCGTGTATTGAACTGAGTTTTCATTTCGTTCAACTCCTTCCCTCCTCCGTCCGCTGCCATCTTTAAACTGAACAATAACATTCACCCTTCCTCGGGCCCGGATCTACCGCACGGAGCATGCGCACCGCCGTTCATCGGTAACATGGAGTCCACTATTCAGGAGTAGAACACATGAAAACCATTTAAAAAAAAAAAAAATGTGTTTTTGTTGCAATTGAAGTTTTAATAACGGCAACTCACGTTCCTCTCCTTGGTAAACGAGGCATGAAGGTAAAATCCCCTGGGTGAAATGAGCCAATGAAAAGGAAGAAACGAGTCAATCAATTGACGGCAGTCAGCTGAGACGCTGACCAGACGCACCTGCCCCGGGCCGTGGTCAATCAGAGAACCATGGCGACAACGGCCCGGCCGCAGCAACACTCACTCCCAGGTATTTGGGCTGGATTGTCAGTGTGTACAGATGGCAGTGAGCAATGAAAACTTTAGGTTTTCATCCGAATAGACGTGCGTTTCTGCAGAAAAACCTTGTTTTTAAACGTGCGGAGTTTAATCAATATTTTTAAAACACGTGGGACTATCATCTTCACAGTAGGCCAATTGAGGTCACGTTATTAATTGTGATGACAGGGGGGGGGAGTACTCATTAGGCCTACTGATTGTTTACAATCAGGGTTTATTTTACATATACATGGGTTTATTTTACTCGCAGGTTTTCCTGATGACAGTCTTGTTGAAAGTGGCCCCAGTAGTGTGGAGAAGCTTGCATTCAAATACATGGTGAGGAAATTCAAACATGCAGTTGTATGCACATTTTGTCTATTCTAGACAGTTAGTCAACGCCTGTCGCCTAAGGTAAACACTATTGTGCCACCACTTTGAAGTGAGTAATATGTAATAGCTCTTTTCTCTTCCCCTATTTTATTGTAGGAGCTGTGTAAAGTGGAGTCCAGTACTGATTCCGAGTCAGATGTCAGTCCAAGATGGTCTGATACCAGCACCATGGTAATGGTCTCATTGTATGTCCTTTTGACTGACAGTAAAATGTTATGGTAGGCATAGTCTACAATAATTATGAGCATGCATGCCATTAACTCTCAAACTCTACCCTTATGGAAAAACAGACTGCAGTCAGAGGGCAGTGTGACTGCAGTCTTTTTTTTGTATGGGTAGGCGGCATTCATCCACGAAATGACTTCAGCTACACTTCCTGTGTTACGCTGACACAGGTGTTCGGGGGCACGCTAGACAGGTGGTGGCCTCTTGTCTTCAGTAAACAAGCGCTATAACATGGAGATATGGCCGTATGGGAACACTAATCCTATCAATGTGTATCAATTTAACTTTCATATCTGCAAGAAAAAAGTTAAGTTCCTTATGCTTCCAAAAACTGTACCGCAATGACTCATGTTAATGTTCAGATTGAGCATTGGGCTCTTAACAAAACTCCCTTGTACAGAAGATGCCTTTGTAATGGAACGGAGTCATGGTCAAGGACTAGCATGCCCTCACCTTATTTTGCTTTTATAAAATTTTAAGTCACCAAACCACAATGTTATGCACTTTAACTAGTTTCTGCAATGTTATTCTGATCAGGGATGTGGAAGTAGTGCGCCAGAGAGCAGACAACCCAGTCAAAGGATGCTAACATGTTCACACAAGCCGCTGGGACGGTATTCGTGGCTTTCTTTGGTAAGTAACATTGCAAATCGCTTACATTCATACATTCCTTGGGGACATACTATACTTAACAGTATAAAATACCCATCTCGCTTCAGTCCTTGGACCCATATGACGGGAGCTCAGAAGATTCAGACGAGTCCATCGCTGGCCCCAGGCGACCGAGACAGGGGAGCTGCAGGTATTGGGGCAGGAGCCAAAGAAGGAACAATCACCCTCCCACTGTCATCCTCAAAGAAGTGATCAAAAGTGGTGGGCTAAGGGATGGCCCAACAGAGCCTCATCTCATTGATGTCCAGATGAGGTCAGCAAGTGACTCTGAGCTTTGGACATGCAGCCACCTGGAGACCATGTCATCCTGCAGCAAGGGGTGGGGCCCTGTGGCATCTGCAGACTCAGGAATGCTCACTACTAAATCCTCACCTTGCACACTGGTGTCTCCCACTTTTGTGGGGGCAGCAACCTCTGTCCAGATACCAGAGAGCACTTCAGAGAAATCTCCCGACAGTACTATCCCCCTCAGGGGTGTCTTCAAAAGGAAGCTAAGTCTTCCAGGAGCAGAGACAGTACACGATTGTGGCCACAGGAAGAGGCAGTGTGTCACCAAAACGGAGGCTGGGGATTCTCCTCCTGAGGTGAGTTGGGCCATGACCAGAAACAGCCCCCTAGCCTAGAGACACTTGCTTATACCTGCTTCTCTACACAGGTGGCTAGGAGTGGTTTCTGGACAGGGTCATGAAACTGGGGAAAACAGGGGTACTTTTGACCATGTTTTTCTGCAGAACAAGTTGACAATCTATTGGAAAACATTTGATGTTAAACTTGAATAGCCAGAACTTTATTAGGAGAATGTCACGTATGAATGTTATTTCTTTACTTAAATGCACCTTTTTTTTTTTGTAAAACACTAATTTGAAGAACATTCCTTATTTGTGGTGCTGTATATTTTGGGGCACTGAATAAATCATGCATTTGCTTTAGAACCGCTTTATTTAATACTAGTCTATCAAATTGACAATTTGTTTATGGGTCCTTAATTGTTACAAGGCATCTCTCCATATCCCAGACTGCTCCCCTCAATGTAAATTCATTGGGTGGATGGCAGACTACAAAGAATCATCTATAGATAAAGGCTTGAACAATTATCCTATTATGGAGAAAATTCCAACAAGGGGCTAGTGTGCATGTAATGCAGAACGATGAATCTAATCCCACAGTGGAAGTAAAACGCTAGGGTTTAACCCCTCATAACGGAGAAGATTGGGATGGATAAGCAGCAATTTAGTTACCTCACTTTGGTAATGCTGTGCTATTCTTAGTCAAATCATGGACCATAATAGTAAAAAACAAACTGTACCCAGTTTACTGTTAGCCATGTTAAATCATTGATACTTTATTTTCCATGTCATTAACGCCATCATAAAACATACAGAATCCTTCGTAAAAAATCATTCACCTCTTTCCAACTTCCCTTTCACAATCCAACTGACTACATTACTCAGACTTTCTTCCACTTACCAATGACTTAATGTTAAATTCTCCCACTAGTTACTTGACTGGACTACACTACGAATAAATGATTAATAGGAATGATGAATAAAACATTCCCGAGTCTACTCTGTGCAGAGCACTGCCACTCCACGCTCGTAGAAGTTGTGAGGGTCTTCCTTGGTGGCGATGTCAAAGTCCACAGTGAAGATGAGATCAGCTCTGGTGAAGTTCAGGTAGACGGGGAGAGTGACCTGTGGGAATGACGGATATACAAGCCAGTTGTCATTAACAGTACAATGACTAGGATTAGCTCCCAACATTCTATGAACCATCTATTGAAGGGAATTGAGGTCTGGTCTAGCATATGTGGAGAATGTATATGTAATCTAGCAATAACCTTGAGGGGGATATTGAATTCTAAAGAAAGCGTTGAGCTCAAGCTTCACATTTGTGCAGTCCCATGTACACGATATTCTGTGTGGCTCAGACATACCATGTGCTTCTTCTCGGCGCTCAACTGCTTCACCCAACGCAGCTGAGTCAGTGGCAACTCCGTGGAGATGTCGTTGGAGAGAGACAGCTTGTTGTTGCCGTGGGTGGCTCCCTGCAGCTTCAGACCTGTCGGGAAGGAAGAGGGGTTCGTAAAGGTCACTTAGGTTGATCGTGTATAATAGATTTTCCATTGAGAAAGTATTTGAAGAATCCAGGCCTAGACTTAATATGGGTCCTTGAGGATCACAACCAGACCATAACTATATTAAAAGTAGCTTTGGTGTTCTGCCGGTGTTGAGGTAATTCTTGCTTTCTGGTGAGAATACCCAATGCCCTGACTGGTACTGTATACTAATATTAGATGGTGAGCCGACCTTTGATGCCGAAGCTGCAGGCGTCGAGCGCGGCCCCCTGGGCGGTGGTGACGTTGACCTCCAGACACAGCTCCTCCAGGGACCAGCTGTTGGCCTGGGCCACGTACTGACGGGTGGCTGTGATGTAGGCCTCGGGGACAAACAGGCTGCCTAGGCACACATGGATGTTCTGGACAGGAAAAGACACTGATTCAGAGTTATGGGTAACACTACTGCTTAGAGTCCAATGTCAAGTTCCCGGGTCAATTATGGTATCAATTCATTGTAAATCACCCATTAATGGGATAGCTTCCAGAGTGGCTTCATTTTTAACTCTTAAAAAGTTACAACTTATTAATGGACATCTTTAAAGTAGTTTAATTCATTCAGACTTGAATGAATAAAATCCAATGGGATGTTAACATTAGCAATATGGCAAACTGGCTGTCTATGTTCATGGAATCATTTTAAGGTCTTCCTATCCCTTTGATATAGAGGTCAGATGAACAATCCCTTTTAATATAGAGGTCAGATGAAGGCACCTTGAGCTCCTTAGCGCCCCCGCTGGCGGCTCCCTGGGAGATGGCCTGCAGCTGTTTGACACGCTCGCTGAAGTCGGCCACCCACTGGATGACAGTCATGGAGGCGGGCACGGTGTAGCGACACCAGCTACGGGGCAGGATACCTGGAGAGACACACACCGTTAGCACTGGGAAGCCTTGTAGAGACTTCATGCCAAATCCAAACTCCAGTTGCATGAGTTTAACTTCTGACCCTTAAGTAAATCATCCATTGATGTCAATGGAAGACTTGTATGAAAACGAAAGTACCCACACATGGCCCAAATCTTAATTTAAGATCCATTGACTACTCCTGTAATCCTCACACATTGTCACTACGTAACCATATTAGATGTGATCGTGAAACTAAGATGATCTTGTGTCGAGAATGAGAGGAGAACCTTTGACGAGGTCGTTGATGAGGGTGCGCAGGTCGTTGGTCTGTTTCTTCTTGCCCTCGCACACCTGCACCACATCAGTCAGGTCCTGACGCACTTCCTGCAGCATGCGGGCGCCCATCTTTACCTCGCGCTCAAAGAAGCGGAACAGAGGATCCTGTGTGTGTGTGTTGGGAATTAAATATATAGAAGTTGATTAAACAAGATATTTTCAGCTCTCTTCTCCCTCCTCTCTCAGTAAAACTGTTTCTTCTATAGTCCTTGAAGACACCCACAGTGTTTGTGCATTGCATATCAGAAATCAGATCCATATGAGTTTCATTCACATGAAATCAGGTTTGCGATAGATTCATCACTTAATGCCTTTTTTCCCCTCCTTTATGTAAGAGGTGTGTGTAGGTTGGGAATAGAAGTGTTAAAAAAAGGCACCAGAACCTAGGCGTCACACTGACCAGATGAGACGTTGCCGGGACATTACCTTGATGTTCTCCACGGTGCGCTTCAGGTGGTTGACCACCTGCGGGATGAGCGTCAGCCAGTTGGTGGCGGTGGTGAGCAGCGTGCGCATCCAGGCGGGCTGGGCTTCAGCCGAGGTGGACGCCGTGCGCTCGCGCTTAGTCTCCTTCTCGTAGGCCAGATCATCCTCATCCTCCAGCATCTGCATTTTCAGCATCTTACCCATCATGTCAGTGCCTGAAGCGGCCCAGCAAGGGGAGGGGAGCAGGAGGAGGGGGGTGGAGGAGGAGGGGAGGAGTGAGGACACAAGCCCGGGGGAGGAGTGTGGGAAGAAGATAAACGGTGGACCAAGAACATAGCCTTGTGTTAATAAAGGGTTATTGCTGTTTCACAATCCAAAACAAGGGATTACAACATAAAGTCAGACCGACAGACAGTAAACATAAAAAAAACAAGTCTGACAAAAACAAAATCAATACTAACAAAATGGAAGGAGACCATGCAATATTTTTTAAAGGAGGACATATAGAAGTGAATACATTTTCTGGGGCTCTCTGAGAAATCAGTTGTAACCAAAGGGGAATGGATGGATGAAGGGGGATGAGTGAATGGATTGAGGGGTGGATGGAGGGATGGATGCATCAACAGCTGGGAGTTGGAACTGGAAGCCAAGCGAGACACGATAAATGTGAAATACAGCTGCTGGAGGGTGAGATCACCCCTCCGCTGGACAGAACACTCCCATTCGCATGGCTAAGGCGACCACACGGGGCCTTGGGTTTTAACACTGGAACTGATATGAGGAAAGGAATGAGGAGAGGAAAGGGGCCTACAACCAAGTTACTGGAAGCAGTGAGAGAATATGCTCTGGATCAATGGTAGTCATCAGGGAATACAATTAACACCTGCCAAATGCAGGTAGATCTAGGTGTTGGTGGCTAAGAACACCTAGTTACCTATTTTACTAGCCACGTTGTCAGGTAGGAGCACGTGCTGGTTGTGATTTAACACAGAAAAATGTTGCAGTAGCTGTTTTCTAAGTACGGCTGCCATTCTGTTTCATAGCTGCTAGTGGCACATAGAGCTGTGCGCTCTGAGTGAAGTGCTGATAAGATTCATTTTTGGAGGCGCTGGCATCAAAGTTGGTCTAATTTACTCAAGTCGACAAAGTGAGACTTTGTCCTCGTGTTTCTTGGCCATTTCAATTGTTTTGTTCACAAGCTTGGTTGTTTTTCAACGTTAGTTTGAGTCTGCTGCTTCAACTGATAGCTTAGAGACGCCCTAGTCAGATCCCAAATCTCTCACGCACACAGACACGACTCAAGTGGCCCTGTTGCCCCGTTAACATCCCGCTCTTAAAAAGGGACAGCTGAATATTTTGTTATTTTGGTTAAAAAAAATCAAAATCACAAAATGAATTAAATTGAGCAATATACCACATTACGTCTTACTAATACATTTTTTGTTTTAGAAACATGGTCATCGGTTTATTATAATTTTTTATGTCATTAAGGTGACAAAAACATTTGGGCTGGTAAAAAATAAGAGTGGCTGGTAGATCTACCTACCACCGTGGCTGGTGGACCAAAAAGTACATTTGATTAAACCAGGGCGGTAGTCATTCGTGTAGTTCAGGGGAAGGCAACCCTGTTCCTGGAGTGCCACTAGTACTGCAGGACTTTGCTCCAACTAGGATCCACACAATACCAATGGAGGCAATTGATCAGTGATTTCCTGAATTCAACACACCTGGTCTTCCAGGTCGGTTTAATCAAAGACCTGCGGCCCCTCCAGGACCAGGGTTGCCTATCCTTGCCCAAGTTAGAACATGCTCTACACCAATGGTAGTCATTTCTCTAGTTAAATGAGGCCTGTGGAAATAAGATGTGTTACAGATATGGAGAGAGGAGAAACCAAAGATGAGTGATGAGTTTCGGCAGTCTCCTCGCTGCAGAAAAAGGATCCCACAGACAAAACCGGACAAGTCGCTTGAGTGCAGCCAGGGCCAACCAGCTGCAGCCAATAGCATACCCTGAGTGGTGAG
This sequence comes from Brachymystax lenok tsinlingensis, assembly GCA_030435695.1. Classification (NCBI taxonomy): domain Eukaryota; kingdom Metazoa; phylum Chordata; class Actinopteri; order Salmoniformes; family Salmonidae; genus Brachymystax; species Brachymystax lenok. The sequence continues at coordinate 33,638,182 of CM059808.1, read as the reverse complement.
CAGGACCTTCTCAGCATTGCTAGGCAGGCCCAGCCAGGATGGGGTCTGGGTGTCTGGCAGCATCTCCACCCAGTGCATGAACTCCTCACGCCTGGAACCAAAGACAAAATAGAACAGTGTCACAGAGAGAGAATGGTAGAAAAATCACCTGAAATGTAAACATGCCTAGTCCAGTCATTCAGAATGCCTTTTCCCCCACAAAAGGGCTTTCTGACAGAAATACTTGTTGCGTTTACATTTTTGTAATAACACTAAAGTAAAACCCCCCAACCCCGGCCACTGACCGGATGCCATCGGGCATCTTGATGTCCTTGTGACCGTCCACCTTGAAGGCCAGCTTGAACTCTGAGTCGAAGCTGCCCGTGGTGAAGATGCGATCCAGGAAGGTGTTGAGCAACCGCTGGTCAAACTCGTTGTCGATGCGGCCGCCGTAGATGGACTGGGCCATCAGGGTCTTCAGGGCTGCCCAGGGAATCTTGTCTGGGGAGATGTTCTGACGGCCCTGGGGGTGTGGAGGAAGAGGAGAACGGAAGGTTACCACCCTGTTCTACTGTCACCACGCCCATCCAACTTAGAGACTAGTCACTTCTACTTTATTATTGAATGAACTTCAACAACTTCATTCCTAATTGCAGGAATGTAAATTATTATGTGTGCATTGCATATCAGAAGTCAGATCCGTATAAGAGTGTCATTCACATGAAATCAGGTTCGGGATAGATTCATCATCTAATGCAAGATATGTTCTGCATAGAGAAAGAACCCTACGTAAGAGACAACAGTGTGTGTGTGACTGACCTTAGCGGTGTCGTCCAGCCAGGTGTCCACGGTGTCACAGGCCGAGCGCAGGTCCGACTCTCCGAACTCGTACTTCTTGGACCAGCCCAGCGGGGCATAGCGCAGACGCTCCTGGATGACGGCGTGGAACCAGGCCAACAGGAAGTAGAGGCGGGCACGCTCGTTGGGTGCCTGCAGAGGATGACAGACAAGTAGAAGAGTTTGCCTCTTTAAAAACAATCTGCAGTTCAAACAATAAAGTGGCCACCCCACCACTGTTTTGGTAAATAGCTGAGGAATGGGGTTGGAGCTCCCAAATTCAGACAAAGCTATGCATGCAAGGATTGACCAGCCACAATATCAAAATGATAGTTCACAATTACATTGTTTACAAACAATGGAGTAAAACAAGCTTATCTTGGGTTCTAGATGGGGTAGGACACTTGAACTAAGCTCAATAGGCCTTAGTTATATTCTTAAAGAATCTATGGGTATAGAATATACATTTATAATTAATTTAAAAGTCCAAAAAAGATGGTCACAATTGCAGATTGACCCTTTAATAATCAAGGTAAAAAGAAATCATTCTTTCAAGTTTTTACGGAGGAAGAAGGTGTGTGTGAGATGAACAGAGGCAACAAGTGACAGGAGAGAAAAGGAGGAGCGAGAGAGACTCAGTATTCATATAGTTGTGTGGGTCACCTTGCACATGCGAGCCACAGGGATGCTGCTGAAGGTCCTCAGCATGTTGGCCTTGACACCAGGAGGAGGTTCAAACACAAAGATACGCCCAGCACGCAGCAGGTTCACCGGCACCTGAGAGGAACAGAGAAAACACATTCATAACCGTGCCACATGGTGGGACAAAGCTCCAGATAAACCAATCACAGTGATAAGTTACAATGTGGATATTTTTAAATATATATATATATATATATATTTTTATCAATAATTGAGAGAGCTTGAACTTTCTTCAAAAATGCCTTTCTGGCTCTTTCATTAAGTTTAATTTGATGTGTTCATGGTCCTCAATACTGAATGTAAAACACTGTCATACTCGCAATCTTCTTTATTTTTCTAAGGAACATGAATGTGGAATGTGACCTTGGGGTTGATCTCCATGGTGAGGAAGAGGCGGAAGCTGGCGTGGGGCTGCATGGAGTGGAGCTTCTTCTCCAGCTGCATCAGCCAACCAGGAGCCAGGTGCACGTTCTCCAGCATCACCCACCTGCCGGACTTGACAGCGGTGTTGATGTCGCGGTCGGCCTTGTTGAAGCCCTCAGCAGAACCTGAGGAGAGTGAGAAGGAGGAACCAGGTTTGGAACATGCCAGTAGATGCTTCATACTTACTCCCGGGCTGTTTCTAAACGGAACGGACTCAAACCCCCTGCTGTAGGCTACCTACCAATGGAGATGGAGGTGATGTGTTTGTTTTCCTCGGCTGCCAGGTCCCGGACCAGGCCGCTGGCGTCGTACCCGGGTACGGAGCACATCAGAACAGGGGTACTGGGTTTCACCTAGGCCGGTAGGAGAACAAGCAGTCGTTTCATGAGGAGATGAGCAATTGGAATAAGCAATGGTACACAGAACAGTGACCCTTTAAACATACTGTACAAATAACACACTATACCGGAGATGATTGTCGATTCAGGGATGTCCAGACTTCTGTACCATAGATATGAAATGACTACAATGGTACATTCTATTTCTATGCTCTGTTACCTCGCTCTCCACGATGTTGCCCAGGTCAAGGGGCTGCTCGATGATGGCCATGAAGGTGTCTCCCAGGACCTTAGATACAAAGATGTGGGCCATGGCCAGCATGCGGTCCGGACGGAAGGCTTGGATCAGGAGCAGCTGGTGCACTGCCTGACCGATGGAGGCTGTCGAGGATAGACAAAGTCACATTTTTGAGATTGACTACATTGCAGTCGGACTGCACAGAATCCCTGTAGCACTCTTTACCTCCATCACTGAACCACAAGCACTCAAACTACCCATTTTCTAGACATTCATTTTGTATTTTTATGCAAATTATATCAAGAGCATAATTGGGATCTCGACACTGCATAGCAGCCTCCTAAACTTCATGGGTTCGTTCCCATGCTTCCCCAAAGTAAATTAGAATTTAAATACTCACTTGACTGTTTCTCCTCTGTCCAGAGGTAGGGCACGGACAGCTCAGGGGAGTTGCTCTCAATCCACATGAAGAATTGCTGCAATGATATAAAAAAAAAAAAAGCCATGTCAACCTCAATGACAACTTCATTTTCCTTTCTTACTCTCTTTTCTTCTAAAAATAATTGTAATTGCTCTTCTGCTTAAGAAACGTGTTAGTAAAAGGCTTCATATTGCAAAAGTCATCTTCTTTCCCGTCCCTCCAAGTTGCTCACCTCATCAGCCTCCACCTTGGAGACCAGGTCCTTGAAGGCGGGGAGACGGCTGAGAATGATCATGGCCTCACACTGCTCCGTGGTCAGGCCCTTCACCTTGGGCACCGCTGTGCCCTTCAGCACCATCTCCGCACCACGCAGGAAGTGCTGGAACTCTGCGTCGTAGGACGGCTCGCTGAGGGCAACAGGAAATGGTTATCAATAAGATGCAGGGGCAACGTCACACTGTCCACACTAGTATACCACTTAGAATGCATCCTCAATACATTGCGGTAGTGTAGATATTGGAACCGAACCATGGACCTTATCCTTCACGTTATAACCAGGAATGTGCAGAAAGTTCAATACCTTGTCATGCCTTTCAGGTTGATCCTGGCTAAGAGCATGGCGAAGGTGATGTGATCCTGGTTACACATGCCTCTGGCCACTCTGTTGAACGCCCCCTGAAACGAGACAATGGGATTGTGATTTTGCACTAGAAAACCCATTGATTTGAGATCTTTGAAGAAAAACTCCCGTTCTAAATGTTCTCGAAGGTGTTCTAGATGTGAGGTTTTAGACATTGTAGATGTGCGGTTACCTGGAAGAGGTCCTTGGTAATGTGGGTGAGGCGCTGGGTGTGGTCGCTAACGCTCTTGAGGTTAGCGTTCTCGTACAGCACCGTGTGGTAGATATCCAGGAAGAAGTGCAGCGAGTACTGGTACAGGAAGTGCATCTGGAGACAGACAGGAAGTCATCAACACAGCAGGCTGGAATGGTTCGGTACAGTACTTTTTAGCTCAGTACCAGAAGGTTTTTAAGAGGGTCACCACCATAGAAACAGAACTAGAAGAGACTTGTATATCAGAAGTCAGATCCGTATAAGAGTTTCATTCACATGAACTCAGGTTCGGGATAGATTCATCATTTAATGCACACGGGAGAATCTTTCTAAGAGACAGCAGTGTGGGTACCTGGTTCAGGGCCTCCATGGTGAAGTAGATGGAGCTGCAGGCCGAAGAGAGGGACAGGTACTGCTGCGACACAGCCTCCACCTCAGCCATCACAATGTCAGTTTCCTCCACCTTCCTGGTCACCTCCGCCGCCTCCTTCTTCAGGTTCTCCAGGGTGGTGATGATGGTGTCGTCGTCCAGGATACGACCCTTGACCTCGTTCAGGGCCTGCAGCAGGGACTTCTCCAGTTGGCGCAGACGCACCTGGAACTCACCTGGTGGAGGGAGGGAGGGTTAATGCTTCCATATTTGAAGGATAAAATAGGACTAAGAGTAGAGAGTAGACACTTTTGTGTGCAGTACGAGCTTCATTCACACGAGGAATCTATCCAGAACCTGATTTCATCTAATGCAAGAGACTGTCGACACACAGAATAAGACTTGCGCAAGCGAGCGTCTTACCTTGCAGTTTGAGGAGGTCGGAGCGCTTCTCGTCCACGTCGGGCCTCTCGGCCTTCAGCACCTCGTTGAGACACTGGCTCTGCAGACTGCTGCGGGTCACTGTGAAGTTGACAAAGGTCACACGAGAACACAGGTCTGGAGGGAACTCCACTGTGGGGTCGCGTGTGGAGAGGAAGATGACGAAGGACGGCGACAAGTCAATGTCTTGGTCGCCGAGGGTAATGAGCACGCGTCCACCGGTCCTGCGCACCTCTCTGTTAAGCACCGGGTTCAGGATGGGGTCGTAGCTCTCTACGTCCTGGGGGAGACGTCGTTACATATTACCATTAGTTACATTAAAGCTAAATGGTTTCTCCAATTGAACAGAGCTTGGCTAGCCCAACAGTAATCTTGGAACCCAGAACCAAAATGTTGCATTCGCTAGCTAGCTACTGGACCTAACATTTACATTAAAGCTTATGTTAAATACAGTAACATTTATGTTACCAGTCTCAAGGGAGATTATATTTTACGGCAGCAGCAGAGGACTACCTCCCAATGTATTCAAATGAATAGCATGTGTTACATGCTATTGTAGAGGTACACATGGTCTGGAACATGCTGGATCGACCGAGAAGTCTGTTCTGACCTGCACAAGTAGAGGGTTTCCGAAACGCAGGGCGCTCTCCAGGTTCTTCCGGAAGGCGTCGTCCAGGAAGCTGGTCCTGGTGATCTTGCGGTCCTTGTACTCGTTCATGATGAACTCTGTAGCCTGGCCAGATGGGTCGATGATCAGCGGATACCTGGGAAAGGTTGCGTTTTTTTATTAGGATCTCATTTAGCCCAAAGAAATGGACAGCTTTAAAAACACAGGAGTCTTTAAAACAGGAGCCTTTAAAAAACAGTCTATCCATCACACTCTTGGATGCACCGTGGAACTAGGATAGGAATTCATTATACAAACATTTCCATGGTAAAGTTTGTATCTCCTGACAGGATCCGCAGTGAAGCGTTTAGCCTTTTTACAAACAGGTTTATGATAGTTCTATCATCCTCTACCACTCTGTTGGTCATTTAGGACACTTCAACTCCTAGATGTAGAAAAAAGGGGATGATGGATGATATGGTGATTCGGATACACACTCACCTGTTGAATCTCTTGAGCATGATGGCGTTCTCGGTGCAGAGGTCGTCCGCCGGGAGGGAGTTAGCCTGCCAGCGCAGCCTCTCGTCCGCATTGGACAGGTACTCAGTCCTGGCGATGTCCGTACGGAACTAGTGGGAGAGACAGATCTGCTTAGCCACACAAAACAGAGTCTAGAACATTACATAGAAAGAATACGGCCTTGAGTTACAGATGACTGCCAGAGTCAGCGTAAAAGTCTCGATTTCCAACTTGGGATGTCCATGTGACTCAAAACAGTTAGCAGTCTGAACTAAAGCCTAGGAAAAAGCCGTGGGAGCCAACACAATTCTCCACTTCTCCGGCAAGGTCGTTTATCATTAGGGCCAGTATTTTAAACCCTCATCCTGTGATTTCACCTGGAAAAACTCATGACTTCTCCCTACTCATGATGTCAACTAAAGCCTAGTGCTGAGAACTACCCCCGTTACATGAGCCACTGAACAACCCACCCCCCCGGTACCTGGATATTAGCCTGCTGCAGGTGACCTACACCCCCCCAGTACCTGGATGTTAGCCTGCTGCAGGTGGTGCGACCAGGTAGTGAAGAGGTTCTGCCTCATCTGCTGCTCGAAGTAGCCAGCGTAGGCGATGAAGGCTGCTGACAGCAGGCAGTCCCCGGCGATGGTAGCCATTTGGTTCTTGAACGTCTCGCTGGACTTCTCCCAGCGCTCGCTCTCGGCAGACAGGCTCTTGAGCAGGGCTGTGCTGCGGTTCACCTGCACTCACAGAAGACGGTCAAGGTCGGATTTAACAATGAGAACAATGATGGATTGGATTGATACAGCGCTTTTCCACCTAGTGGTTTTAAACTGAAGACTCACCCCATTGGGCTAAATTCTATTGTCAAGTCTAGGGCATTGACTTTTAGAATGTTCATAGTCGAGATGCAACGCCTTTTACTTTGAAAAAGCACGATTTGCTCTAAAACGCATTTCCTAAATCTCTTGCTAATTCCTAAGGTTATGGAGATGGTGAAATGGTTTCGTTTCTTGGGAATGGTTGTTTTATGGGTGGACGGACTTCCTTACCTTGGCCTCGACGGCGGCCAGATCTGCCTTAATGGCCTGGGCCTCAGAGATGAGCACGGCGTACTCCTCCTTGTAGCGGGCGATGCTGGACTCCAGGTCGTGGATCATCTGTTCCACCTCCTCCGCCTTGGACTTGTTGTCCATGGCATCGTCCTCCAGCTTCTGCAGCTCGTTCCTCAGCGGCTCTACGCGCTTCAACATGTCAGCATAGTTCAGCTAGAAGAGGGGGGAAGAGAAGGGGTCAATAATTGCAGGTTATAAGTAGTGCGCTGAGTTTTTACACATGGTAAGGAAGAAATTACTCCTGACACTCACTAGACATTAACGTGAATCTCAAATCTTTCCTCTCCAAATGCATCGAAAGATCGAAGATTCCTCCTCTATGAGACATTCTCCTCCAATGCGTTTTGAGAAGGAGACGAGGAGAGGATGCAAGGAATCGAGGAAAGACTTGAGTCACCCGTTCCCAGTATAAAGACCAGTGGGTGGTGGTTTCCTTACCTGAGCGATGGCCCATTTGACCATGGGGCCACAGGCCAGGGAGGCCCTGTTGACCATCTCGTAGTTGAAGTTGGGGTTGGACATGTAGTTTTTCTTCATCTTCTCACGGATTGACTCACTGCATTTACAATAGTGGTCACAGGGTTAGGACAGAGCAACAGGCAATTGTATAAAAAAAATGTCAAATTAATTAAATTGCAAGCAGGGTATTCAAAAATGATCACGATGAAATGATGTACGAAAGGGGTGGCGTGCAAAGAAGCAAAAAATAAAAAGGCTTTTTGGCTGTTACAGCTTTAAAAGGGAAATTTCACCAAAATATGACTGGGTTTGTTTTGATCATGTGTGAAACACTTCTAGCTCAGTGAGAAGTGTTTCACATATATTTGACCACAAAGGCAGCGGGTCTGGGATTCACACGCTGAACGATACACCAGATGACAACATCCTGTGTATTGATGGGGTGGATGAGATCTAACAAGGAAAGTAGTCCTGCTGTGTGGCATTCCACGAAGCCTCTGTTATCCCGATCACACTATACATCTGTGTGTTGATATGGTTGTCCTTGTTTGATAAGAGCCATTAAGAGGTCTTTTCAGCGATGCTCTTATTGGCCGATTCACTGAAAGACAGCTTGGTGTGGGGCGGTGCTTCCTGCTCTGGCCCCGTTGTCCGGAGTGGTGGTACACTTCGAGCAGACGAATACACAGGAAGTTGAAACTTCCCGATTCTACCGGTGAAATTAAAATGCACTTGTTGTAGCTTGTGCTGGGATTTTTTTAAATCGATAGATGACAAAACCTAATGTAGTTAACATAGTAATGACCGCGGCAGAGCTAGGGTGAAATTCCCCTTCAACTGGAAAATTGCATTCTATTTAGTATTCTGTGACTTATGAATCAATTTGAAATGTTTCATCTAAATGGATACAGATCGTAGTGACTGATTTCAGACTAACTGTATGGCTACCAACTACGGTCAAAAAACATATCTAGCCAACTGCTGGACATGCTAACTTGATTCGATGAGCATAAATCATGCCAAGATTGGTCTACTATCAATAAATCAGTACATTCTTCTTTTTATTCTGATTTCTCAAGACAACCAATTGGCAATTAACAATAATAGAGTAAATCACAACTGCGTGAGGAAGATTGAGATCAGAGTAATATAAAATGGATAAGCACAGTACCTCATGTCCTCTGAGACAAAGTTGACTATGTTGGTGATGAAATTGTCCCTGACAATAACTTGTCTGATCTTTTTCCAGTCATTAGTCTCCTCGCCCAGCAGTAAGCAGATAGACTCTAAGGCCAGCTTTACCGCGGGAGGGGGGTTGGTCATGGCACGCACTTCAACAAGATGGTGACGCTTAATAGAGCTGACGGCTGGGGAGGGATGGATGGGGGAGGGAAAAAGAGGGGGCCACTCTTTAGGAACCATGCAGGACAGAAGGGGTGGGAGGAGGGGGTTCGACAGCAGCAGGGTTGGAAGAGGGGGCAAAGGGACTGTGTATCGGGGCAGAGGTGTTTAGGCATTTGAACTCCATTGAAGTAAGAGGCCATTTTGGATCTCTTAAAACTTGCAAGCAGGAATGAGTCTTGCTCTAGATTTTAAAACTATATTTACCGCAGAAGAGCCAAAACATGTCAGCAGCTCAGACCAAACCGCTCTGTAATTGGTTCAATCAAATGTCAAATCACGCAACTCCCCTCTGCCATTGAACAATCACAGACACCCCTTCCCTCGGTCACGCAAACCCCACCGCCACAATCTTCCCCCTCCAACAAAACACTCATGGTCACCTGATCTCATCGGCAGAAAAGTTAACAATGGTGGGGATGAAGTTCTCCCTCATTATGATGGAGCGGATCTGCTTCCAGTCTGTGGTGCTCTCCCCCAGGAGCAGGCAGATGGACTCCAGGGCCAGCTTGACTGCCCCCGGCGGGTTGGCCATGGAACGCACCTCCACCAGATGCTGCTTCTTAATGGACTTAACAGCTAACCCCGGCCAGAGGGGGGCACAAGAGGACGGAGAGGAGAATCAACAGCAAAGAGGGAAAGCGAGAAGAAAAGCAGAGAAGTTAGAATAAGAAGAGAGATATCCATCTCGTACCGGGAGACCGCGGGAGAGAGGACAATAAAGAACCTAAGTTGAACTTGGAAAGAAACCTGTTCAAAAAGAGCAATGTTGTTTCTATAGGCTGGGCATCTCATACTGTAAACGTGTTGTTTCTATAGGCTGGGCATCTCATACTGTAAACGTGTTGTTTCTATAGGCTGGGCATCGCATACTGTAAATGTGTTGTTTCTATAGGCTGGGCATCTCATACTGTAAACGTGTTGTTTCTATAGGCTGGGCATCTCATACTGTAAACGTGTTGTTTCTATAGGCTGGGCATCTCATACTGTAAACGTGTTGTTTCTATAGGCTGGGCATCTCATACAGTAAACGTGTTGTTTCTATAGGCTGGGCATCTCATAATGTAAACTTGGGGATGTAATCGCTCAACAGCAGCAGCTCCCAAAACACCACTGCTTGTTAAATAGAGCAGTCTGCCTCTACGCTGATTTTGCAACAATGTCTAAAGCATCCATCAGAAGTGTAAGGCGATTAAATACAAAATAAAACAGATAGAAGGGAGACGTACCATTCTGGGCCTCAATAACAGCGGGCTCCACCTGATCCAGGTCTACCTTGACACTCAGCTGTTTGTCTTTGATCTTCTCCTGTTGCTTGTACACAGACTCCTGGATTTCCTGACTCATCACCTAGAAATCCCAATGGAAAACACACAGGTCTAATACAACCACCATCTACAGAGGTTAGTATACAGCAGAGATCTGAAAGTCCTGGCCCGGGAGCCACATCAGGACCTGATTTGCTTATTTCTTGGTCCAGCGGGACAATTTTCAGACCACTGGTATACAGTGAAGTAGTTCCTCTCTCACCTTCTTCTTCTCAGCCTCCTGCTGGTCTTTGACCATCTTCTTCAGCTTGTCGTTGGCATCCGCGTTCTTCACCTCCAGCTCCTGGCTCTTGATCCTCAGGTCGTGACGCAGCTCCTCCACCTATGGGTGAAGATGAAGATACATACTGTGGTATCAAACACCTGGAACGGACAATAAAAATCCACCAAACATAATCTTGAAACACTGAGCCAAATTGTGCGTCTGCAAGCTTGCTAGCTAGCTCTATCCACGTCTTAAGTTTATGTTTGTCAGGAAAGACCACTACGGAAGGAAGCGTCGTCACCTGGTCCACGGTCTCCTTGATTTTCCTCAGGCCCACGTTGAGATGCATCTGCTGCTCCTCCAGCTCGCTGCGCTTCTCGTTGAACAGGTCGGCGTAGTGGTTGATGAAGTCCAGGTAGTGGCGTGGGGTGATAGCCATGGTGCGCCCGCCACGCTTGGACAGTCGGCTGTTAGCCTGAGGAGGAAGAACACCATCGTAAGCTAACGTGAGTACCTTTTTACAGTCATATGATCGACAGATCTGGTTTAAAATGTTGTCCCAATCCCAAATCGGTCTCTAAGCCCACTTGTGGAGATCTGAGAGGAATTGACAGGTGTAATCAAGCCTCTAATAGGTTAGGTAGAAGTTTCACTATATTGCTTATACCAATCAAATCCTCTCAGATCTCCACAAGTGCATAGGCCCGGTATTTCTATTCTTTCAAATACTTTAAGCGTTTGATTGAGCCTGCCTGGAGTGCCAGATGGGCCGTGCTTTTGCACCTTTGGGACTATTCCATTGGTTCCATTGCACTAGACAAGCTCAGCTGAGGCATTTGAAAAAATCATAAAGAATACAATTTGAACCCAGGTTTTATTACCAAAGCTTGAGTCTTACCTGGTGCAGTGTCTGGTGGACAAACACGCAGCCGTTGACGATGGCCTCACGGTGAGATGGTGGCTGAGGCAGCTTGTCGTAAACCACCGGCATGTAGTCAGGCACCTTGTAGTTGGGTTTCTCCAGGTCCAGTTTTATGGTGAACTCTTTGCCCACTTGGTAGAGGGCCTCAGTTGACCAGTCTCCAAACCAATTCAACACACACCTGTGGAAGGGAAGAGAGAGAGAGTTATGAGAGGCCAACACAGATACTAAAGTGGAAGGCTACAATCATGGCAGATCTGAAGACGACTGGGGGATTGAGTGCAGTGCGTCTTGTCTATCCAAAAGGGTCCCAAAGAATCAATTAAACAACCTTTTTCCTAAGAGTTCAGAATCAGCCACTACTAGTGACCAGCGACTGGGTGCAAATGTGTTCAATGGAAATATTTGAGTGGGTTTAGAGTCAGCTACTAGGGTAAGACCAGCGTCACTGTACTGTAGGCAGGGCATAAAATTAACACCTGCCAAATGCGGTAGATTTAGGTATTGGCGGGTAAGTGTGTATTTCACCAGCCACGTAGGTGGGTGGTCAATTTGCAGGGCTCTACAGAGAGAGCATTACATTTGAAAATAAAAATGTTGTAAAAAAAAAGTGAAGTAGGAACACACGCTGGTTGTGATTTATAACAGGAAAATGTTGCAGTAGCTGTTTTTCTGCTGTTTCATAGCTGCGAATCGTACAAAGAAATACAAAATCTATATCCCACCTCGCGCGCCTGGCTGGGGAGCTTTGTGCTGATAAGATTCATTTTTGGAGGCACTGCACACAGGCATAAAAGTTGGTCTAATTTACTCGAAAGTCTAGAAAGTGATAACGAAGAGATGCGGGGTGTACTAGTCCGATTCAAAATCAGACACGTGACATGACTCGAGTGGCCCCGTTATCACGGTAACCTTCCGCCCTTAAAGTCGCAGCTGAACATTTTGTCTCATCTGATATTTTGGTTAATAAAAGACTCGGGTCACAAAAAAAATGTTACGAAATTGAGCAATAAAACATTTATTAGTAAGAAGTAATGTGATGTGTGTTAGAATCATTAAGCATGGTCATCTGTTTTTTGTGTGTTTGTTGAAGTAATTATGGAAAAACATTTCAGCTGGTAAAAAAAAATCTGAGTGGCTGGTAGATTTATTCCATCTATCATAAATTTTAGGCCTTGACTGCAGGTGTGGATATAGGAGGCCCCCACCTGTTGAAGAGGGCAGGGGAGGTGGCGGCGCGGTCCTTCAGGCCCTCAGATGAGGGGTTCATGGTGAAGACCACATGTAGGTTTCTGATGACCTGGCTGGTAAACCACTTGTAGAGCTCCTCGTGTGTGTCCAGCATCATGCCCTCCTTCTGGGCGCCCTCCTTACACTGGGTCATCAGGGCGGCGTACTCGTCACCCTCAAACAGACCTGGCACCTGGGCAGGGACACATGTTAGAGAATATATACACACACAAAAGTATGTGGAAATATTTGGCTATTTCAGCCACACCCGTTGCTGACTGGTGTATAATTTTTTTTTTAATCGAGCACACAGCCATGTAATCTCCATAGACAAACATTGTCAGTAGAATGGCCTTACTGAAGAGCTCAGTGACTTTCAACATGGCACCGTCATAGGATGCCACGTTTCCAACAAATCAATTCATCAAATTTCTATCCTGCTAGAGCTGGCCCCGGTCAGCTGTACGTGCTGTTATTGAAGTTGAAACGTCTACGAGCAACAACGGCTCGGCCTCGAAGTGGTAGGCCACACAAGCTCACAGAACGGGACCACCGAGTGCTGAAACACGCGTAAAAATAGTCTGTCCTCGGTTGTAACACTCACTACCGAGTTCCAAACTGCCTCTGGAAGCAACGTAGCACAACAACTGTTAGTCAGGGGATTAATGAAATGGGTTTCCATTTCAGCCGACGCTGGTGTAAAGCTCACCGCCATTAGACTCTGTTGTAGTGGAAACGCGTTCTCTGGCGTTCTCACGCTTCACCATCTGGCAGTCCAACGGACAAATCTGGGTTTGGTGGATGTCAGGAGAAAGCAACCTGCCCCAATTCATAGTGCCAACTGTAAAGTTTGGTGTTGGAGGAATAATGGTCTGGGGCTGTTTTTCATGGTTCGGGCTAGGCCCCTTAGTTCCAGTGAAGGAAAATCTACAGCTACAGCGTACAATGAAATTCTAGACGATTCTGTGCTTCCAACTTTTTGGAAGTTTGGGGAAGGACCTTTGCTGTTTCAGCATGACAATGCCCTCGTGCACAAAGCGAGGTCAATACAGAAACAGTTTGTCTAGATCGGTGTGGAAGAACTTGACTGGCCTGCACAGAGCCCTGACCTCAACCCCATGAAACACCTTTGGGATGAATTGGAACGCCGACTGAAAGCCAGAAGTTATCGCCCAAAATCAGTGCTCGACCTCACTAATGCTCGTGGCTGAATGGAAGCAAGTCCCTGCAGCAATGTTCCAACATCTAGTGTTAAGCCTTCCCAGAAGAGGAGAGGCTGTTATAACAGCAAAGGCGGGACCAACTCCATATTAATGCCCATGACTTTGGAATGAGATGTTCGACGAGCAGGTGTCCACATACCTTTGGTCAAGTATATAGGAACTTGAGGGTATGGTATTTCCTACCAACAAGTTTCTCAATAGCAGTATCTAGGTAGGGACCAATGGAAGAGGCGACAGGGGATATCTGTTTAAAGTGACTACCTTCTCCTTGTCCTTTCTTCTGCTCTGAGCTGACAAGATAGGTGAAAGCAATATGATCTTGACTTGGACTTCACCCCATCCTGTCTCTTCAATGTCAGTGCAGACAGAGGAACAGAGACGGTTCTACTTTTGAGTATTAAAGTGTAAGCTTGGGTTGGCGGTCTCTACCTCTCCGTTGGCCAGCAGGGTGTTCATGCGCTCCAGGAAGCCAGAGTCCAGGACGTTGGACTCGTCCATGATGAAGGCAATCTTCTCGTTCTTGCAGCCAGAGCGACGCAGCACCGTCCGCAGGTCCTCGTCAAAGTCGTCACCCGTGTACCTCCTGTGGACCTGGACATCACAAGGCAGTCAGCACCTCATTCAACCACTGAACTCATTAGAACCTACATATTGACTTACTCCAATTTACATCCGATGGATTCCACACAGACCTAACAAACACTTCTGAAACACTACTTTTCCCCACCCATAATATTTGTCGTAGTGTGTCGAGATGACGATTCAGATAGCTTTAAATGGTCATTCAAAAAGGAACAGAGTTACCGCTGGACTTTTCTTTACTAACCTTGATCTGATAGACACTCAGGCCGTTCATCCAGGCCACGAAGCGTGACAGGGTGGTCTTCCCTGCTCCACTGACTCCAATCAGGAGGAGATGACCCTGGGGTTGTCGGAAGATTCTGGAAAGGACACGAATTGGCCGTTTTTACAGTGTCAAGTAAGGAGTCATATCAAAAACCACAAGTTTATCCACGTGCAAAATTTCACAATGTGAAGCAGAGAAGTATTTTTTATTTACCGGTCGATTCGGAGGACATGGTCCAGAACCTCGTTGAAGAGCACCAGTGGCACGTCCAGCTCCTCCTCGTAGAAGACCCTCAGACGGGCCTTGACGTAGTCTCTCAGCTCCTCCTGTTCCACTGGGATGTAATCCTGAGGATGGGGACAGACAGCCATTAACACAGCAACTAAAAAAAAAACATCTTTAATTCAACATACACAAGCCATGATTGCCAATTTCTTGGCTCTACATTCACGGTGGTTATGTCTTTATGGTAGTTACTGCAACATAAGCCGATACACAGAATTAAACACAACCGTATTATATTCAGTCTCAAATCAAATCACATTTTATTGGTCACATGCAGGTGTTTAGCAGATGTTATTGCAGGTGTAGTGAAATGCTTGTTTCTAGCTCCAACCGTGCAGTAATATCTATATTTTTTATATTGCGTCTGTATAAACAGAACCGTTTTATATTGCTTCTATGGGCAAGAAGCTCACCTTAGAGAGCCAGTTGCTGTAGAGGATAGGCCTGTTGAGGGCCTTTTCACGGTCAATGTTGGGGAAGTGCTTGAGGGCTACCATGTCAATGTTTTCGTCTGTCCAGCGCCTCTCCTCATCCTCCACCAACCTGTGCATGGGAGAGAATAGTTTAACAGGTCAGTCAGGACGCCGACAACAACATCGATCTCTTTGCATCCAACTTTTAAATCGATCAGGTCACACAATCAAGAAAACTCAGGGCCTTGGTTATAGCCTGGAACAAGCACCTGGCGTTATTCCTGGCAAGGGAAAACTGCAAGCCATATTAATAATGCTAAACAATCTTTCCCCCAGATTCTACTAGGCTACTTTGGGGAAGGGGGGAGTCTGGCTACTTTCCTAAAGACTGAACACACACCTGTCCTGGAAGAGGCGCAGGGCCTCATGGGCCCAGATGCGGATGAGACCCTCCACAGGAAGTGTCTCCAGGGGCCGCAGGGCCTCGAAGATGCCCCTCACCCAGCGGGACATCTCACGGGGAGAGTAGATGTAGTGGGGCTGGGTGTCTTGGGTGAAGCGTTCCTGTAGTGGACAGAGGGACATGCTCCATGAGGACAAAAGGTCAGTTCCCTTACAGCACAGCCAATCTACCCTGAACCCAGATCCGTTTGTGACATTTTCTAACAACCATAGGTTTTGGCAAGATGGCATAAACTGATCTGGGACTAGGCTACATCCTATCCTACCATTGTGTTCAGCACTATAAAAATCAGACATTGAGAGTGATTCCTATAGTGGCTCTTATACAAGACATATTTGTGAGGACGTTGTACCATAGAAATGGCTGCTGCTACTACTACTGTAGACAAATGTAAATACTACATTAGATAATAATACTACTGTTGATAATACTAGTGCAGTAGATCAGCCTTTCTTAAAAAGTATGGGTCATGACCCAAAGTGGGTCGCAACATGTCAGAGTAAAAAAATATATATATATTTCTATAAAAAAAAAATTATGCAACTCAGCCAGGGTCCCAACTTACTGTTTAGAGTCAGAATAGTAGAATACACCATTTAAACATGTGGTTTTGCATCAGCAGTTTCTCTCATTTCATCAGTCACTGACAGTCTACTTTTTTTAGATGAGTATGTTAGTCTAGCCAGCCATCTAAACTAATTGTGGTCGAATACCGACCGGGCAACGCGCCCAGGGGCCCCGACCCCCAGGGGCCCTGACCCCCAGGGGCCCCCATTGATTTTGTTAGTCACTCAGATTTCAAAGTAACATGGCATAAGTCATGTCAAAATGTAATAACTCGAAATACTACTGTAAATGTGTAGGCTCTTACCTGAGACATGGTGTAGAACTCCACCATGGCGGCGGTGAGTGGCTCAGCGAAGGTACGCAGCGAGGGGATGAGACGCAGCATGGCCCGGTTGAAGGTGCCGTAGATCTGAGTTAGGGAGGCGGGGCCGGGGTAGTCCACATACACCACAGGCACGTGGCGCAGGAACCTAAAAAAAAATTATATTTTTCACACAACAGTTACTCTTCATTCAAAACCGACCACAGTGAGTCTAGTCCGGGGTCGTTTGGAGCATCGCTCCCATTAGGCACCAAACGGTAGAAAACTGACAAACGGGTAGGGGACTACTTTACCTATACGAAACTCTTTTTTCCGTTTCAAAGCGCTTTGCTACAGTTGGTCACATCGCTACCTCGCTGTGTACCATGTGAGTCGCAAATACTAAACAAGACCTAGGATAAAGCTACATGGTCTCAGAATGGACATAGGTCATGTTGACAGTGTACCTGTGGGTTAGGGGCTTCCTGCCGGGGTCGGTGGGGGGGTTACAGGCTCCCACAAACTGGATCCTCTCCAGCTTGACCCAGGTCTGGTCTGAGGTGCGGTAGAAGCCACCGTGCTCCACCATCTGCAGGGAGAAACACCAGAGGAGGGTGAGCTAATGCTCCTGCAGGAACTCAGCATAACATAGGCCTTAGTGCAGGGGTAAGAAACCCTGTTCCTGGCGTGCTGCAGGCAAAACACCTGACCAACAGATAATTGATCAGTTCACTGATTTCCTAAATTCAACACAGTTAAACAGTCGGTTAAATCAAAAACATGCCTGCGGCCCTCCAGGACCAGGGTTGCCTATCCTTGCCTCTGTGTTTAACTTCAGAACCCACCGGCCCATTCTCAAATGGCATCCTTCCTGGTCTCCTTTCCTTCAGTACCACTGATAGGTGGAAAGGCCATTAAGGAAGGAGTCTTGTTAAACCTATTGAAACACAGCCAGCACGCTGAGACCGCCTCACCTGTCTGAGGAAGGAGATGACCCTCTGGGTGCCATACTTGTCCATGTCAGGCAAGTTGATCTCATCACAGAAGAGCACCAGCCACTTGCCCAGCTGCACGGGGGCCAAGACCACACCGTTGGGCGTGCGACGGTACTCGCAGTAGTGGTCAAAGGTCTTCAGCAGCAGCTCCGGGGTGGTGGCGCTGGAGAAGTTCAGACCCACAACCTGGGAGCAGAGGTGAAAGGGTTAACTTAGGCAGGAAGACCTATTATTCATTTAAACGACTCATTGGCACACTTGAAGATTTAGCCTCTGGTCCAATGTCCACACTAGCATACTTATTGTGGTATTAGCAATGTATTGGGTATGCATTCCAAGCGGACGTTGGAAGCTGACCTTACTCCAGCTCTAGGGGTGTGCCCGGCTTTTGTTTCAATTCAACACAACAACAAAAACGTTTCTCAATATGCATACTACCATGCTCCACACTCATGCGCCGAGTGCATTCTCCGAGGACGTTCTTGAATGGAGAACGCATAAAACATGACATTTATTTTAATACATTTTGACGCGTTTGCCTCGTATTTCTGTGCATACTTTCAGTTGAAGCTTGCAACGATGCCTGCTTAAAGATACGTACAAACGGAGTACACATTTGATAACTGTACGCTGTTCCGCATACTTTGATTTGGACTCATACTCCGACCCTCCAGTGCTCCAATTTGAGTGCTCAGAGCACGGTAGTATGCATTTTGAGAAACACCCCATGACTCAGACCATGGTCAGTTTAGACTACAATTGACACCCACAGGTCTAGTGCCATCTAACCCCAGTAAACCGCGTTCCTGATGGGACCACACTTACCTCCATGTCAGGCAGAGCTCGGAGGGCGCTGAACAGGGTCATGGTTTTACCCGAGCCGGGCGGGCCGCAGAGGACCAGGGGCTTGTGCTCAGCCAGCCAGGTGTAGAGCAGGGCTTCGTGGCGCACCGTGTCCAGGGTGGGTACCACAACATCTGGGCTAGCCACCTTGTGGGTCTCCACTTCGATCTGGGGCACCTTGCCCTGCCACGACTGCCACTGGCCGGAGATGGTGACCTGACGGGAAGAAAAACAAGGTGGGTTGGAGTTTAATTCTAGGGACAAGAGCTTTTCCTAGTTAGCTCATATGGTCAGGAAAACCTCATGACTTGAGTTACGTTACCACAGTAAACTCCCGCCCTTAAAGGGGCAGGTGAAAATTTGTCTCATCTGTGATATTTTGGTTAAAAGACCAAAAAAATTATTAAACATATCACACTACTTCTTACTAGTAATACATATGTTTTAGAAACATTACAAAGCATGCTCATCCATGTGTTTTGTTGGTGTAATTTTAGCGTACATTTAAAAAAAAAAAAAAATGTTTGGTAAAAAAATCTGAGTGGTTGGTAGATTTTTTTAAATCTACCCGCCAGTGGTTGGTTAATTGAATAGTTACAGTTAATGTTACGTCCTGGCTTCAGTTCTACCACAGGATTAGAAAAAAAAAAAAAAAGGAAAAATAAAGTTTTGAATTTTAATGACAGTTAAATGGGTGATCCACTTTGTTATTCAGCTTGATGAACTGAGATTCAAGAGCACATCCATTCCTACCTCGTAGTCAATGATGGGCACGTTGGGCGCCGAGGGCAGGGGCACAGTGGTGATGCGGCGGATATATTCACCCAGCTCGCCACGTATCTTCAGCCGGCCGTCGCCTGAGAAGGACCACAGCACGGCGTAGATCAAGTACCTCTGTGGACCCACCAGGCAGAAATATGGTTAACATTTATAAAACCCATTAATAATTTTTTTCTATTATATTTTTTGTACAAAAATCAAGTTTACAATTAGTGCAGCATTGTTACAAACCAATGTAGTATTATTGTTTGGATTCTTGAAAAGCACTCAATAATAATGACGCTTAGTGTGACAGGAGAGGAGCTGCTTAGTGCAATGTACTCATCAGATCTTCATTCTCTGGGGTAAATCTCCAGTCTGACAGGAGTTTCAACTCAATCAATCCACCAAGTGAATTGAAAAAACATTTGCATTCCCCCCACCCAACTACTCAATTCTTAAACTGCAATTTCAATTAATCTCCTAAACTTAAATGAATTAAAATGGAATTGACACCAAGCCCTGGGGGACTCCATTTAGCCTCCCCACAAGCAGGAGGCGCTGTGGCATCGCTGACTGACCTGCATGTAGCGCTCCAGCTGGTCGTTGGGCATGGGGAAGTCGGAGTGGTTGTTGTTGTAGAGCGCCACGTTGCGGCAGGCCTGGTGTAGCATGGAGAACAGAGAACCCATACAACGCAGCCGCGTGAAATCCATGATGTGCTCCATCTTGGAGGCGTGCTCCAGGGTCTTGATCACCAGCCCAGTGGAGGTGAAGTAGGGCTGCAGGATGGCCGCTGTGTCCCTCTGGATCTGGAGGGGGCGAGAGAGAGGACAATGGGGGGTGTTACAAGGCTGTTAATGTAACGCGAGATGAGCAAGGGCTGTGTTCAGTAGGGAGAAAACATTTTCCAGAGTGAAACAAGTGTTTTGTTATGGTACACCCTACTGGACAGGACCCGGGTAGCTACAGTACCAACCTGCAGCATGGGGGAGGCGGTCTCCTCGCCCTCGTCCTCGGTGCCCTTGTGCATGCGGAAAGCCTCATCTTCGCCCTCGTCCAATGGGATGCTGCGCAGGCGCGCCAGGAAGTGGTTGAAGATCATGTCAGTGCTGAGCACGTCTTCGCTGAACCAGACCATGCCACAACGTGACACAGTGGCCAGGGTGGCATACTTCAGATCCTGGACCTCGAACATGATGCGCACCTAGAGACCACATTATGGAGTTATGAGAGTAATGCGGATGTCACAGGTCCAAATGTAAATAGTTTTAATGGTAGTCCCCTTTGGACCAATAAAAAGCTGGAGCACACACAGAGAAAATTGTTTAGTGTAGAGGTGCTGACTAACGGCAAATAACTAAGCTTCATAAATAAATAAGTCGTACACACTCTTTCAATATCTTCTTTGGACTAAAAGATAAATTACCAGTTTTATTCAATGGCGCAGTTTCACAGACCCAAATTAAGCCTCCACCTGGACTAAAACTGAATCAGTATGTGCAAGTGTGTTTCAAATGTTGACTTCATAGGGTGACCAATGGTATTACAGATGTAAAGCTCATGTCATGGTACTGGATGTTTTTCATTAAAAAGGATCTGGCTCGAGGGACACGACATACGTTTGGTGGCAGGCTGAGACGCTCTCCGTTGGGCAAGGTGAGCAACTTGTTGTCGTCCAGCACAGAGTTGAGATTCTCTACCCACTCGGGGTCCACGTCACCATCGAAGATGATCCATTGCCGTTTCTGCAACTCGCCTCTCACGTTGTCAATGATCCTGGGATGAAAAACCCCCAAAACAAAATCGATTAATTGACTGGATTTGTATATACAAAAAGAGAAAACCTTTTGAGTGTCATCAGCCTGACAATGACAAAAGACACCATGTGAGGATATGACAGAACTGAAGTGACTTGGTGCACAGAGAGAACAAGAGGGCTTAGTACGGAGCCCAGGGGGACATCATTCATGTCGCGAGACCATGTGGTGCTTTAATTTAGCACACTACATAGAATGGCTTGAACAACAATACATTACATTGAAGCCTGCTAACACTTACTTCCTGAGCACGTGCGTGAAGAGCCCATCGGTCCACTCACGGGTGTTGGGGTCCAGGGTTCCGTACAGGTGGTCCTTGCTGATGGCCTTCGGGTCGATGATGTGGGCCACCCCCTCCATCCCCTCCAGGCGCTCCAGGGCCTTGAGCAGCACCCTCCAGGCCATGGTCTTGCCACTGCCAGAGGGTCCCACCATCATCAGGCCGTGGTTGATCTGGGTGATCTGGTACAGTTGGAGCACCTGGAATGATACGATATGGTTCAACATTACAGACTTGACAATTAGCTGACATCTTGGAAGTGCAGACAAATCTGGTTTCAAATTCAGACGTTTTAAATCGATGTCGGCACCGAAGGTTCCAAGGGAATTACATTCAAGTGAGAGTTCAAAGAAGTAGCGATACTGTTATAGATGGAACACTTAAATTGTCATCAGGATAAATAAAGAGTTTGGCAAAACCAATCTACACTACCGGTCAAATGTTTTAGAACACCTACTCATTCAAGGGTTTTATTTTTAATATTTTCTACATTGTAGAATAATAGTGAAGACAACACTAAGAAATAACACATGGGGAATCCTGTAGTAACCAAAAAAAAAAAAGTGTTAAACAAATCAAAATATATTTTATATTTGAGATTCTTCAAAATAGCCACCCTTTGACTTAATGACAGCTTTGCACACCTTGAATGAGTAGGTGTATTTCTGGGTGAAACCATACAGAATGAATAAATGGAGACTACATGACGTACCTTCTCAACCCACATGCTGCCCACGTCGTCTCCATCTCCATAGGTGAGGAACATCTCAGCGCAGACCTTGCGGAGCTCTTCTCGCAGCGCCGTCATCTCGCCGCGCATGTACTGCACGCCGGGGAAGACGTCCGACAGCAGGCTGAACAGCAGGGGGATGTCCTCAGCCACCAGCTTGGGTACCATGGTCTCACACACACTCTGGATCAGGATCTGAATACAGGCAGAGGCACACAGAGGTTAGGTAACATCCCTTCTAGAGGTCCTATCCCTTCCACAGGGACAGATGTAAGGGGACTTATCTTCTAGATAACAGAAAAGCCATGCCGTACATGCAATATTGGCAGTCCTTTTAATCTTTATACTTTGGGTGGCACGGTCTCCTAACCCAGTGTAAAAAATATGGCTCATGGGATTAGTTTGTGGTCATACTACTGGAAGTGTATTGTGACTATAGGTTATGTACGTTTTTAAA
The DNA here is from genome assembly GCA_030435695.1 of Brachymystax lenok tsinlingensis. Taxonomy (NCBI): domain Eukaryota; kingdom Metazoa; phylum Chordata; class Actinopteri; order Salmoniformes; family Salmonidae; genus Brachymystax; species Brachymystax lenok. Next base: position 33,615,834 of record CM059808.1, on the reverse strand, counting down.
TGACAGATACTTCAGTTCCTTTACCTCCTGTTCGGGGAGGTTCTCTGCGATCTCGTTCTCGTCCACGTTCTCGCCGCGCTCACGCTTATCCTTCTTGATCCTCTGGATGCGCTCCCGCTTCACGTTGCCGGCGCTGACCAGCACGCTCTTGAGAGCTCGCAGGCCAAAGTCGTAGTGACTCTGGGAGGACAGCTGTTCGTCACACAGCCTGCAGGTGCACAGAGAGAGATTGAGTCAATGAGAAGGAACACAAAACCAATAGAGTGGAGCTTTCAGGGGTAGTAATGCTGGCATGCATGAACGATTTCCCATTATTTGATCTCGCAAATGTTGTTGGAAATATGCAGCAGAAACGATATTAACCCCCCCCCACCCGCCGAGCTTCAAGCCTTGGCCTGGTTGAGTACAGTACATACTTGAAGAAGGGCACGATCTTCTTGGCCAGGATCTCTGCGGTGCGGAAGCCCTGTGAGTAGAGCATGACCTGGGCGATAAGCTGGCGGTCGGGCTTAGTCATGGCCAAGGAGCGGAACAGCTTCTTCAGATTGTCGGGCAGGTTTGAGCGGCCGGCGTAGCCGGGGTTCATGGTGATGAAGATGGCCATGTCGGGGCTAACCTTCACCTGCTTGTTGAGCAGCTCGCAGGTGACGGGAGCGCCTGGAGAAGGGGGAAACGGTGACATTGTTTAACTCACATTCTTAAGTGCCACGCCATATGAAGACATGCTTGGTTTGAAATGAACGATGCAATATTGTCAGCAGTCATTCAACATTTGATGTTTTTTATAACAATACATTTTCATCGACTAAAAAGCACTTTCAAATGAAATTCTAAGAAGTCTGTGGAGATACGTACTTCGGTCTCGGTTGGGGTTGCTGTGCTCCCTCAGGGCCACCTGGATGAACTGGACCTGCTGTGAGACCGCCGACAGCATCCTCTCCTCCAGACGATTGAACTCGTCGAAGCAGCCCCAGGCGCCTACCTGGCACAAGCCCACGAAGATACGACCCATCGCCTGGAGACAACAGAGAAACAGATCTTCTTAAAAGAGGCTTCTCCGATTCCTAAAATAACATTACACCAAGATTAGCCTCTTAAAGTAAAGTATCAGTCAGTTTTAGCGTACCTGGAAGTCGAAGGTCTCGTCACAGTTGAAGACCAGGACGAAGCGTCCCAGCTGGTGACCCAGAGCCTTCACAGACTCGGTCTTTCCAGTTCCGGCGGGCCCTGGAAATAAAGAGCCAGAGGATATGCTATAAAATTGCAACTCAGTTATGCTTTCAGAATTTAAACCGTCTACTTTATTGGCTATGTAGAGTCTAGAGCAGGCCTGGGAATTCCAGTCCTCGGGGGCCTGATTGATGTCACACTTTTACCCCATCCCTAGCAAACACACCTGATTTAAACTAATTGCATTTTTAACTGAAGATCATGATTAGTTGATTATTGGAGTCAGGTGTGTTAGCTGGGGCAAAAGCGTGACACCAATCAGGCCCCCGAGGACTAGAGTTGCCCTGGCCTGGTCTAGAGAGTGGCATGCAGTTCTTGGAGCGTACCAAAGGGAGCTCCACCGAACCTGGCCTCCAGGGCCTGGGTCATGGTCAGGTAGCAGCGGTCGGTCAGGGGGGTCTGGACCAGCTTGTCCTGGACTCCTAGGTACTCAAAGCCATAGTTGAACTTGGCGTTGGCCATCTGGATGGACAGCTGCTGCAGCACGTCCGTCTGCTTGGGGTCAAAGTAGAAGCGCATCTGGCTGAGCCACTCGAACGACTTGGGGTTGTCAACCTTATTTTTGATCAGTTGCCTGGTCACGTCCCTCTGGTGGACCAGCTCAGTGATCTATAGGGAAGGAGCACAAACAGTTTACTTTTTCATCCGTTTGGATAGTGGGACTATACTTCTAAGTGCTTGGAATTGGACTGGACTGACAGAGAAAAGCTTGATGCCAAAGTCTGTGCATTTAACAATAATAGTCTTTGAAATCCTACTAGGAGAATGCTCTTCTAAAAAGCTACACCCATTCTTCCAAACCAACTTGTCCAGAATGTCTGCCGATGTGTCATCTTCCACTCACCAGATGTTCCAGCTTCCTCCTGCGGAGTGGAGGCTGCTCCATCAGCACGGTGTCGGCCAGCACGTTCAGGGTGGCCTCCACATTGGTCAGCACGATCGACATGGGCGACATGTCCCCACCACCTGAGATGGTGGTCAGAGCGGCATCCACTTTCTCAGACCAGTCGATCTGAGCCGACAGCACTACCAGCTGAGCCTGGGGTTAGTAGAGGAAGAGAGGGATGGTTTTCAACATGTTTAAGTGGTTCCAAGATCTTTGTGGGAGTTACTGGTCGGACTACAATTTTCATGGACATTCTTTGGGGGCTACTAGCCGAATAACTATCTGTTAACCACTTTGTGACAAGTATTTTTGTAAAAAGGGCTATGTAAATAAAATTTGACTGATTGATGTAGTGGGTCGTGGCCAATTTCTGTTGACTCAATTTCTGACTCAACATGATCATGGCTGACTTCTGGATGAACAATAGCCCACTGCGAAGTTCCATACCTGGTATCGGTCGATCCAATCGATGTATTTATCGAGTTCGATGGAGTTCCCCTTGTTGAACGCGCCCACCTCTGTGACCGATTCGGCCAGCAGCTTTGCCAGCGTGACCCGCATCTCCTTCTCCACCAGGGTCAGCCAGTCGTTGATCTTGGGGTGCTCTAGGAGGTCCACGGGGGTCTTGTAGAAGATCTCCTCGCCCTCACGGGATGAGATGCCCAGCACCACCGTGTTTTCCTCGTTCAGCAGGATGCTGGAGACGCCGGCGAACATCTTCTTGAAATGCTTCTGCAGCTTGGCCACGTTCTTGCTGTTTCCGATGATCTCCAGTAAGTCTTCATCACCAACGAAGTAGAACCTGGTAAACATAAATAAACATGTGTATCCTGAATGTGTTGACCATCAGTCACTTTACAGTGTGTCTAAAGGACTAAATTATCAGCAATTACTACATTTCTTCAATGGGGTCTAAATATTACAGCTAAAAAGATTAGCTTGCTAAGACTATCTATATACAATCAAATATCACATTTTATTTAAAAACAGTAAGAGTCAACAATACTTTATAGCTATAACATAGCTAACGTTAGCCAGCTAATGAGAAGCTGATGACTGCTGGATGCTTTCACGTTTAGTTTGTCTGGGTTTGTTGCTGTTAACTAGCACATGGACAAGCAGTACTGCAGTAGTCAGACATGACACAAATTACCAGCATAGGTGGATCCTTCATTTATTTTTGCACTACACAAAACGTTTATGAGAACAGTCAGCCCTCAAATGCTAGCTAACTCTGAAAAATCAGAAACAAGCTTGCTAGCTAACGTGAGGTAGCAGGGATTTTAGCTAGCTAGGGATTTTTAGCTAGCTATCAAACCTGTCTGGTGTGTTTGGTTAGCCTGCTAGCTAGTAGCCAGTGACATGGGAAGCAAGATTAGGAATTAAGCTAGCTAGCCTGTTATGCAGGCAACGACGCTAACCGTTTAGCTAGCTAGCAAGCTAAACATTTGGCTAGCTGGCGTCGGGAGTATAAGGTAACTTTAGTTACATCGAGTTGAGGGTGAATTTAATTATTTCTTCAACATCTTGATAGCTAGCAAGTTTATCTAGCTAGTTGTTGCCAAAGGACTTTGTAAAATGTTCTAGTTTTCTAGCTAGCAACATTAGCAAAGCTAGCTGCAGTCACATTGGCTAGCTAGCAACATGACAATTTCTCTATTCGAGGCAGTGGAAACGCAATTCGAGCTAGCCCAACCCAGGGTGGACTTTAAAGTGCGAAGCCTTAGAAACGGCCCTCTTTCTTCAGAATTCAAACAAAGAGGTATGCTACAACAGGACTTGCTCTTGGTTTGAGCCATTTCTATTGAGAAAAGACACTACACTTTAGACCGAATATAGGATTTCCCAGATTTCCCCAAAAACCGGATGTCCCGCCCCAGGAAACGAGAGACAAGCCTATGGCAGATGCCACTATTAAAGACATGGATAACGTCTTACCTGGGGAATGAGGACCTCTCCCTCTCCAGGTACTCTCCCAGGGCCTTCTGGATCTTTCCGAGCAGGTCGGCCAGCCTCTCCAAAGACCTCTGCACCCCCTGGATGTTCAGCACGTCCATCACCAGAGGAGACTTGGTCACCTTCTTCATCAGAGCCAGGAACTCTGTGCTGATGCTATATGGGAGAGAGAAAGAAAAGGTTGAGTAATGTTATCTTGGGGTGGCAGGTAGCCTGGCGGGTAGGAGGTTGGGCTGACAAGGTACAAATCTGTTGTTTGGCCCCAGAGCAAGGCTCAGTTGCCGATGATGCGGATGTCGATTAAAGCAGCACCGCCGCACCTCTCGGATTCAGAGGGGTTGGGTTAAATGCAGAAGACACATTTCAGTTCAACTGACTAGGTATCCCCCCTTCCCCAAAAAGCTTACCATAGCTTACCTCCTAACCATAGACAAGGTTCTTTGACCTGTTCCCAATCTTATATGACAAGGGGAACCTCATATTTCCTTGCTTCCTTCACAAAATGTATTGGAGGAGAAGATCAGAAGAGAAGAACTACAGATCTTACCTCGAGAACCTCTGGGTCTCCACAGGCAGCAGGTGTTTGATGTCAGCACTGCCAGTGAAGATGCCCTCCAGGTAGACCCAGCGACGCTGGACATCGATCCACACATCAAACAAGGCCATGATCCGGTTCAGCTTGTCCTCCCAGCTCATAGCATCTTCCTCAAACACCTGATGGCACAGAAGGAACCATTAATGCCCCGCGGAGACTAGGACCATACCATGTATACTGTGTGTTCTTATACTATCCTGCAAGAACCAGAGACTGAGTCAAGACAGGAACTCGAGATCCAGACCAGTCCAGACCCCTTGAGATCCAGGCCCAACATCTTAAGAAACCGGATCCCATCACAAGACCGCATTTATATGATGTAAAGAACACAAGATCAAGAGTACATCTCTGGCAAGAACCCATTTGAATTGAAACGTCCACTGACCTTGTAGTAAGGTGACAGCTTCATGGCCGACACGCTGTTTATGTGCTCCTTGACCTTGTTGAAGAGGTCGTCCCAGCCGCGGATCAGACGACACTTGTTCTGGTAGTTGATCAGGTCCAGCTCATAGGCGTTCCAGACCTCACGGATCTGTCGCGGACCAATGGAAAAATAATACATCATTATTGCCACTTACTGTCATAGACATGACTTGATCACCAATTGGTCAAAAGGTGCACTAATATTGCAGTCTCTATGGACATACTTGACTACCCAGATATTAAACCCTTTTTGTAATTGCGCTGCAAGGAACAATAAAGATTTGTTGAATGTTGTGGTTACCTGTTTGAGGAACTCCTCCAGGGCCATCTCTCCCTGGGCCACCAGCAGCACGTCTCTCACCACCATCTCGTTCTTCTGCAGGTCCACGTCCCAGATCTGACCCAGGGTCAGCTCCGACAGCACCCAGTTCACGTGCAGACGCTTCATCAGCTGCTTCCAGTGGCGGTCCTTCAGGGCCTCCGACTTCAGCTCGATCACCAGCATGTTGATCTGAGTGATGAGACAAAAGGATAGTTTAGTGTAAAGGAGAGGAAACTTGATTCGGGTATATTGTAGACGTGATCAGGATGTTATTCAACTTTAAACATGTACAAAGTCCTTGTCCAAGCTTTTCCCATACAAGAGGAATGTCAACCAGACACGGTTCAACCTTTTGTCTCAAGTAACTACTTTTCAATTGCAACACTGCAATGTCTAGTTTCGACTAGTACCGAGGGAGATACGGGGTCTTACCTTCATGTAACTCTTGAGAAGCCTCTGGACGTGCTCGTAGGACGCATACTGCCTCAGTCGAGCTGGGAAGTTCTTCAGCTCATTTAGCAGGCCATCTAAACTCTGACGCAGCTACAAAAAATACAGATACACATTAGACTAACAGACTTGGCCCAATGGATGGGTCCCAAAACAGACATGGTCAATGCACAATCCTAAACAGACATGGTCCAGTGTCCTTGAACACAAATTAATCTTACCTTGCGCGGTTGAACAGAGACCCAGGGCTGCTCCTTGGCCTGGTCGATCTGCTCCCACACCTTGGACAGCTCCGACCACACCCCCTTCAGGTCCTGCAGCTCCTCCAGAGCCACCTACAGCACATAGAAAGAGACCAAACTTTAGCACCACAGAGGAGCATCGGAGGACATCTTACTGGGAAGTGACATGTTTGTATCGACAGATATACCAAGACTCCAGGCACAACGAGGCAAGGAGACCAATGATGCCAAATGCCGAGTTGCTCTTGCACAGACTAATGAACAGTCCAAATGCAGTAGCAGCAGATACCATACAGTGCTGAAAAGTTGAACACATCTAATTTAAAAAGACAGAGGTATGATAATCATACCTGAACTCTCTCTTCGCTGCCGCTCAGCAGGCCAGTGTCGGTCAGCTCCAGGGCCTCTTTGGCACGGGAACACTTATCCCTGTCATCCTTCAGCCGGCCAAACTTGCCCTCGTAGATGGTGAGAGACTGGAGGGCCTCTTCTGGACGCAGGCCCCCCTATGGAACAACAGATCAACTTATACCCCCACCAAAATTCCACGTGCAAAACTCATACGAAAGATTTATGGAAAGATCAATCCACATCAATCTTTCAAACAAAAATGTATCTTAAATTATTCTCTTACAGCCACCGGTTTGGTCTTCTCCCAGTCGGCAAGGAGATCGATGGTGCGACCCTCCACGGCTTTGTCTTCCTGGACGATCTTCATCTGCAGGTTGGCCACCTGCTGCTGGATGGCCGTGTCCTTGCGCTTCATGATGTCGCTGAAGGCACCCCACTCGCCCTCGATGTTGTCGATGTACAGCCACGATGGCGGGAACTGGAAGCGCTGCTTCTCGAGAAGCCGCTGACCGTTGCGGAAAAGCTGTGAAGAAAGAAGTCAGGATTTAAAAATCCATCCATCTTTTCAAAATCAAATGTACTCATCACATACAGTTTAAAGCAGGGTAACAAGGGCAGTGAAATACTTATGTGCTAGCTCCATCAACAATGCAGTACATTAATCAATCATTTCAAGTAAAAAATGACAAGTATTATAAATAATAGAAGAGGGAGCATGCATAATAGTAATGAAGTGTATTTAAAAATAGAAAGTGGGTAGTGGAATCAATTGTACATAATAGAACAGCAGCGTTGACTGTGCGCCTGCTTGTTTCCGAGTTCTCACCCATGACAACAATTTGAGGTCACAGCTCGTGAGGATCCTATGAAAACGATTGACAGTACTTACATCCACGTTCTTCTCAAACTGCTTGATCTTGCGTTTGAGCGTCTGGACATAGGTGATGAAGGTCACAGCGTCAGAAGTGCTGGCGGTGTCCACGGAGTGCTGCTCCAGCTCTTGGCGGGACTGTGGTGGGACAGAGGAAGACCGGGGAGTTGAAATCAGAGAGACACCAATAGCCCGCTCCAATAGTCACACTAACATGCCACTTCGAATGAAGCAATGTATTGGGCATGCATTCTAAGTTTCATGCTAGTTATGACAATGGAACATATTGCCAGTGACTACAATAAAACCCATTTCTCTTGGCAGACAGGAGAGGGATTACCTTGGAGATCTGGGAGTGGAAGTCCTGCATGTTGTTGCCCAGCATCTGGCCGAACCTGCTGAGAACCTCTTTGTGCCAGGAGTCATACTTCAGGTTCACCTTGGACTGGACCTGGAGTTGAACAAAGTAGATAACCAATCTGCATCCCCACATTTCTAGGCATCAATACATCTCATGAGCGCACAACTGAACTGAAGAGGACAAGTTGCTCTACTCTACTGCTGAATCGTCAGTCTCTTTACCTTGCCATAGTCAATGACCACGGGCCCAAACTCCTTCTTGGTCTCGGCGTTGTCGAAGGTCCCCCTGGCTTTGCGGATCTGGACCAACAGGGCCTGCCACTTGGTCAGATCCTCCCCCAGCCGGTTGTAGATGTTCTCCGCCTGCATGTCCCACAGGCATTGGTACTGCAGCCACACCTACACAACAGAGACACATGGGTGAGTGACAGAACCATCTTGGGATGAATCTCAATCGTTACTTGCTTCCTTGTGTTCAAAAGACATTGGAGGACAAGGTACACAGGGAGGAACCAACGACACATAGAAAGACAATTGAGAAAGAGATCCAGCAATAATTTAAGGGTGTCTCAAATAGTTAGCTGGCTATATCTGGCACATATACAGAAAATGTTAATTAATGTGCATTGTTCTTGTCAAATCAATACGATTGAATGCGTACCTTGACATACTGCTCCACCTCGTTGACGTTGTCCTTGACCGAGTTGTAAGCCTCCTCCAGGGCAGCCGGGCCGTCTGGCATTCTGGTCAGGGCGTTCCTGTAGAACTTCTCCTCCTCAGACAGCTCATAGTGGACGCCCACCTAGTGGCCAGGACACCAATACATCAACTATAGCAACCTATACCAAAACATCCCATGTACTTGTACCCAGCATGCTAGAGAGGCTAGCTTGATGATATCACTGAATTCAATACTAACTTGCTAAAGAAGCTAGCTAGGTGATAGCAATGAATTGAACATATAAAAGTGCTCTGCATGGCCTCCAGACCTGGTATCTCTGGCTCTGGATCCTGGGCAGAGAGAGGATGACCATCTTCCAGGCAAACATCTCCTGGTAGAGCTTGTAGCGACAGTCTTCGATGGGCGGGTTCAGGTAGATCACTTGGTTGGTGATCCTCAACTCGTGCACAACGTTCTTTCACAAGTAAAAAAATAAAAGCATAATACGTTTCATAAAATTCAATTTGTGCCTTTTGGGAAGACATTTTATTAGTTATATTCTTATCAATCAATCCTCCTAGTGCAGTCTTGGACCCTTACCTTGATCTTGGGCTCCCCGCCAGGCTTGTGGCTGACTTGAGGGGCCTCTGTGTCCATGTCCACGTCAGCCTTGTCCTCCATCTGACCCCGGAGAACCTGGGTCCAGGCCCTGAGCCCAGCTTGCAGACGCACCCCGAGGATCCTTTCAATCTACACACAAGGAAAATAAAATGTGTAATGAATATTGATTCAATAAACCACCCAGAATAGGGACGAGCGGCAACAGAATAGGTGCTGGTATTTGTGGCCCCTACTGGTCATGTTCCAGGACAATTATCCGGCTCGAAGGACCATGAAAGAGTGCCAACTTGTAATTGGAGTACTCAGAGGGAGGTGCCATTTTAAATAGGAACAATTGACTCAGGAATGTGACCAGCAGGACACAGGGTAAGAGCCTCAAGACACAACAACACACAGCACAGAAAGTATACTGGAGAGTGTTGTAAGGGTTTTGTACAGACCTCAATGTCCAGCTTATTGACCCAGATGGGTAAGTTAGAGTAGGAGTGCAGGTTGAGGTCATCCACAGCTTTCTGCACGCGGTTGAGGATCTCTGTGAAGGTCTTGTGTTCGTACATGCAGGTCTCGAGAGAGCGCACCTCAAGGTCGATCTTCTCCTCGATGAGCAGGAGGTCGTCCACCTGGTAAACAAAGGTATCCAGACATGAATATCATACATTCAGGGCGGAATACCAACATACGATCTTCAAGTCCGGAATGCAAGTCTTGCATTGCTGTCAACTGCACGCTTAAAATAAAAATTGCCAGATGAGATCCAACCTTACGGTTCCACAAAACACTGACCTTCTCCTGGAAGTTGAAGACTGTCTCGGCCAGGCGCTGGACGTAGGGGTCCAGTTTGTAGGACTCCCAGACCAGGGCAATGCCCTCGGTGACCAGAGCCTGCACCTCCTTCTTGAGGCCGGCCACCAGCAGCGAGATGGAGATGCGCTCCTCCACCTTCTCGCAGGTGCGCTCGTACGTGCGCACGCTCTCGATCAGGGAGATGGCAAATGGATAGAGCTGGTTGGCCTGGTGTGCCTTGTTGACGATGGCAAGCGGCACACGGAAGCTCAGCCACTTGAGGTTGCGCACCTCCTTAGACAGCGTGATGATCTCGGGCAGGAAGTTGACCTTGAGCTTCAGCATGTTTCCTGTGCGACCGCGGGCCCGGCTGGTCTCAATGGTGAAGATGCGGCCCGACACGCCCAGGTTGCGCTGCTGCACCTTGCGCGCCCAATCGTCAAAGATCTCCTGGGTGTTGAGCTTGGCGCGGAAGCTGTCGCCATCCTGCTTCAACTTAAGGCCCTCCACGTGGTTCTCCCAGCCTTTGCCCAGCACGTCTTCCACACGCTTCATGTAGGCGGTCAGCTGCCGGTCGATCTGCTTGGCCCAGATGATGGAGCCCGACACAGGTGGCAGGTCACGCACGTGGCTCATCTTGCATGATTGGCTCTGTGGGTACTGCACCTTGAACTTGTCGTGCAGCGACTCAATGTCATCTTTGACGCGCTGGATGAGCTGAGTCTGGTACTCGCGGATGGCGCCGCGGATGTGGGGGCGCACGAACAGGGCGTTGAAACGTGAGAAGATGCGGAACATCTCGTTGGCATTCTTGGCCGTTCCCAGCTGGTCACGGAGGCGGGCGGTGATGCGGGTCTCCACACGGTCGATGCGCTCGTCGTAGCGCTTCATTGCTGCCTCCCAGGCCTCCATGCCCTCCTTGGACACATCCAGGCCGTCCACCTCCTTGACGTTCTCATAGGCCAGGTTCACCTCCTCAATAGCGTTGGCATCCGCAGCGTCGAACAGCACCTCCGCCACCTTCATCTCAGTGGGCTCCACTGCCTCGCCTGGGGCGTGCTGGGGCACCGCAGACACCTTGACAAGGCATAGAGAGAAAGAAAACCTTTTAGCAATGACATATGATATCACCACTTAGAAACCAGCAAGGGCAACTCTTGACCAGAACTGCAAGTCATTGTGGGGGAGGGCAATTTCGGAACTATAGAAAGCCTACTCCTGGACATAAAAGTATAACACCAACCCTCGGGGGCACTAGCCATCGACAAATCTCTGTCTTACCTGAGGCCTGAGTACACGAACGATGACGGCCCTCAGCTGCTCGTGCTGCCTGCGGAAGCGCCTCATGTGGTCGAGGCGGGCCTGGAGCTTGCGGTGCGCTGGGCTCAGGCGCCACACCATCTTCAGGTTTTCCTCCCTCTTCCTCTTCACGATGTCTCTCAGCAGGACCTGCAGCTTCTCGTATTCGTCCTCCCAGGTCTGGAACACCTCGAAGCACGCCACCATCACCTGCAATGGGATAGAAATGTATATAAAACGAAATGCTATGTTCAACTAAATGTTATTAAATAACGTCAATACAACAATATAGAAGAGTATAGCAATGTATAGATGGGTTAGCTGACAACGACACAAAAACCATGTGCACCCATCCATGGGGCGTAAGTCAGTGTGTTGTTGTGAATCTGGATGGCCAGATTGCTAGCAAGAACGACAAGAAACTGCCACGTGGGGAATGGTAAGTTGCTCATTTCAACTTGTTTAATCTTGTTATTGGTACCATGTCTTGTTTTGACTGATGTCATGTCAATGCTAATATGGCAAAACATTTGCTTGCTAGCTAGCCAACCAATAACTAACAATGTATTTGAGAGACAACAAGTGGTCATTGTGCAAATGTATTTATGTTTTCAATAAACAGAGACGAAATATAGCTTACATGTTGTCAACAATCAAAGCCAACTGTCTGTTTTACCCATAGTTGCACACGTCTCGGTTTTGCTGCCAAACAACCAACTCGTCTATGGAGTATTTGTAGCAGCTGCCACTGTAGACTCACCTTTTCAAACTCCTCATAGGCCACGTGCATGAGCTTCCTGGTGCCCAGCACTTTGAGAAGCTGGGAGCTGAGGTCCCGGGAGATGGCCTCCACCAGCCGCAGGGCCCGCTGGATGGGGTATTTGGTGTTACGGATCTTTCTCAAGTGGGTGAAGATGGCCACCAGCGCCTGGCGGATCTTATCCAGCTCGGTGGCTGACAGCAGGTCGTTCAGGGGGAAGTCCTTCATCAGGGGGTTGTAGTCGTTGACAGTCTCCACTGCCTGCTTCAGACCTGGGAAACAAATGGAGGGGGAAAAAAAAAACATTCAAGTCATTAAGTCTTATAAAATTGTCATGTTCTAAACATAGAATTAGGAATTAGAATACAATAGGATCTCCATGGTTCTAAAGTAGTGATGTCATTCATAAAGTGGAAAATGTATATTGACCAGAGGTTTGAGTGACATGTCCTCAAATAAATAAATGGAAAGGGTTCCTTGTAATATCCAGTTCATAAAAGAGGTATTGGCGCTTGTGCCATCAACTACAACTCACCGGTGTCAGTGTCAAAGCTGACGGTGGCGTGGAAGCGCTTGCCGTGCTTTAGGATGTCCAGAGTGAGCAGCACTTCGGGGCTCTCCCTCTTCTCCTGGATGCGGTTCAGGGCACGCTCCAGGTTCAGCCAGAAACTGATCTCCTGCAGGGCCGTCCCAGAGGCCGGGTCACGGTCCAGCTTGGTCACCTGACAGGAAGAGGAGAGTATTTAAAACAACCATTCAGACTAGCCGGAGAACACAAAAACCACAGTAAGAGATGCCAAATGCAACCAACAAGCCATGGTCATGTTCAAGCGTATAGAAATAGAGTGAAGCGGGTGAGGTACTAACTTATCGTGTTCAATATAAACACCATTTTTATTTTCCTTTGTAAAACATTTTGTTTGAGTATGGCCTGCTACTGAACACTACCTGGCACCCAATTTCTCAGACAAGTCATTGTTTCGACCCTCACCTTCTGGATTTCCCGGATCCAACGATTGACCCCCGACTGCAGCTGGTTGAGGAAGGTGGGGTCCTCCACCTTGTCGCCAAAGTCAGTGACCTTGGGCTTCTCACCGCGCTCGTAGCACGCCTTAGCGATGTTGAGGATGATGGGGTGGATGATAAGGCTGATCTCTGGGATCTCGATGTTCTGCTGCAGGTGTAGCAGGCCCATCTCCAGCTCTGCAATCTTCTTCTCCACAGAGGGAGCCATCTTGTCGCCATCCCTGGACCAGGACAAAATGGAGGCATTATTAACCCACTGGGTATAAACGAGATGCGCAAAATATGATAACAAAGAACAGTTTTACAAAACTATCATGATAGTCCACTTAGTTCCTGGTTTACCTGTCTGCCTTGCCAGACTCACGGATGTAGGACTTGAAGAAGGGAGCAACTGCATTGCTGATGAAAGAGTGCAGGGTCTCGTAGGGAGAATCCTCACTCAGAGTCAACACGCGCACCTGGGTCGATATGGGCTTGTCAGCGTCAATCACTCCAGTCCTCTTGATGAAAGCCAGACTGAAAAACAAAGTTGGAAAATGTCATAATCCACATATGAATAAAGTCTAGTTGATGTAGTCTTATGCAATGTTAGGAACTGTTTCACCACAGTTTGATACACAAAGGTAACACGTAGGGCAGGCCTATCTAACTGGGAAAATAATCCATCTAACTATCCCTAGGCCCGTCTTAAAATGGAAATCATATGCCATCACAATCTCAAAATGGATATAACTTGATGATCTTGCAGTCAAGGATGACTCAGGGCTATAAACAGACTCAGCGATATGACATTGCCACGAGCGGCAGGGTGAACCAAAGATATTGCAGACTGCAAGACAATGCACTCACAGAGCGCTTGCGCACGGGTACGCTTCAATCTCCTACAATATGATAGCTTTACAACAACTGGGGATTAGGTTCTCACTTCACACTGTTGTTGCGGAATTCTCCCTGATACTGCCATTTACTTCCTGTATCATAAAAGTTCTTGCCTGTTGGACTTGAGCCCATAGTGGATGTCAATGTTGATGTTGTAAGAGATGCACTCCTTCTCTTCCTCTCCTTCGTCTCCAACATCCTCTGAGGAGAGAAAAACAAGAATGCCAGTCAGTGAAACCACAGAAGCATAGAAAAGGGGTGTACGGATTCAACCTACATTACTTAAAGCACAATATTTAGCATCCAGAAGAGGAAAGCCCATTCTAAGATATTAAAATACAATTAGAAAATGATTCAAATGAAATAGCGGCATAATGTTTTAATTCTATATAAATACCTTAGCAACTAGCCTATTTCAGCCTACACTAGAGTTTGTTCTTGGTGCAGACTGACTGCCATTCAGAGGCCATGAAAACAAAAGGTAAGTGCTATAAAGTGTTGTGTTAGGGCCAAATGTTGGCAGGGCAACATTTGATACCGCCCCATCCAAACATTGAGGTGGGGTGGGGGTCAATTTATATTGCGCACGGAGGGGTCAATTGGTAGGAAGAAAGCAATATAAAAGTATAAAGGACACATTGGTTATACTAGAACTGTGATTTGGTGCAAAATGCATTTAAAATAAACAAAACCTCATTAAATAACTGTTCAAAACAGTGTTGGGCCTAGTTATGTTTATCTAATCAAGGCTGCAGAATGAAAAAAATTAAATCAAAAATGGTAGGACCATGTTTCTCTTGTCCATAAAAATATACACCGAGAACCACTATACCGGATTATATACACAGAGAACCACTACTTTGAAGAACCTCAAATATATTTTGATTTGTTTAACACTTTTTTTGGATACTACATTATTCCATGTGTTATTTCATAGTATTTTCATGTCTTGACTATTGTTCTAAAACTTTTGACTGTTAGTGTACACACACACACACACACACATGCAGCGGTCTAAGGCACTGCATCACAGTGCAAGAGGCATCGTCACTACAGCCCCTGGTTCGAATGCAGGCTGTATCACATCCGGCCGTGATTGGGAGTCCCATAGGGTGGCGCACAATGGGCCCAGCGTCGTCCGGGTTTAGCCGGGATAGGGCGTCATTGTAAATAAGAAATTGTTCTTAACTGACTTGCCGTGTTAAATAAAGGTTACACACACCAAAAAGTTATTTTGTTGGCATTTACACTTGTCCCCATTACCAGTAAAACATAATCAAAACCTATTTCTTTCACTTACTTGCTGTGCCGTTTCGTTGTTAATTTGTTCAGTCGTTTCATTCAGTGATGCAAATGCATACAAATAGTAGAATTATGCCATAATTGAATAGATCATGCTAAACGAGGTTGGAACGTTATATAAAAACACTTTCAAAGAGGTACTTTTATTTTGAAGGCAAACAGCAAATTCCACTGTTGTGCCTAATCCTTATTGTGGCTAGCTTCACAACACGGTCCAGACAAGCTACACTAGCGAGATGAAGCTAGATGGCTGCTTATAATGTTAGCTTTGGGCAACAGGGTTAAGTAGCTGGCTAGCTATTTATTTTCATGAACTGAGGTTAAATTTCAATAGGCGAAGAACAATACTAGGTAGGCTACCTAGCTAATACCCAGACAATTCCTTCGACCTCACGGCTTGGTTTTCGCTCTGACATGCACTGTCAACTGTGGGACCTTAGATAGATGTTTGGAGTCCACCTGTCGTAAATTCAGGCAATCAAGTTGTATAAACATCTCAAGGATGATCAATGGAAAAATTACACACCTGAGCTCAATTTCAAGTCTCATAGCAAAGGGCCTGAATACTTATGTAAATAATGTATTTGTTTTTTAAATTAGCATTTTTTTAAATTAAATATAAACTTTTCGCTTTGTCGTTATGGGGTGTGTAGATTGATGAAGAAAAACATTAATTTAATCCATTTTAGAATAAGAACAACAAAATTTTGAAAAAGCAAAGGGGTCTCTATACTTCATGCACTGCATGTATTCCTAGTCATTTGAAATCTGTAGATTGGGGCCTAATGAATTCATTTTAATGAACATATTTCCTTATGAGAACTGTAACTCAGTAAAGTCAAATTGTTGCATGCTGCGTTTATTTTGGTTCAGTGTAGTTTAACTAGTCAAAGTTACATTTAGCCTACTGCAACTTTTATTGATTGACAGTAGACCATAGTCCCAGTCGGTATTAGACAGAACGTCGCAGCCCCGCCCACCTGAGGGGGGAAAACAACCTGTGGTTATCTAGGTTACCCCATTGGCTCACAGCAAAAAAACTTGACCTTTTTCAAATGCCTTGCTGTCTGCTTGTTTTAGTTAACAAAACGACATTTAAGGAAAGTACAGCATTTGTAAAGATGACTTTTCAACATTGCCTTCTCCCGAGCTCACTACTTAGAAAAACATATGGAAAACCCTTTTCATGGCGGTGCTAGCAGCCACGTGAGTGAGTGATGGCTAGCTAAATGTTCTGGTAACTAGCTAAGACCAACAACACAAACGGACTATACAGCTACAATTAGCGAGTGGAATTACAAAACGGACTATACTAAACAAGTAAAGTCTTACATTTTGTTTTATTTAACTAGGCAAGTCAGTTAAGAACAAATGTATATTTACAATGACGGCCTACCCCGGACGACGCAGGGCCAAATTGTGCGCCGCCCTATGGGACTCCCAATCACGGCCGGTTGTGATACAGCCCTACCTGTGGTGAAATGTTTTCAACACACATAGCTACGTGAAGCCTACTTGGACACCGGCTCCCCACAGTTCCCTACTCTCCCACACCTGATCGCCTGAAGCCACAGCACAGGGTTATTCTCGCAGTGGGAGCACTGTGAACCGTAGGTAGATTTTCTTACCCGGTTACATGTACATTTAACACAGCAGCTTTTCAGCATGCTTTGTAATTTCTGTTTAACAAAACATTACAAAACAAAAATGTTGACAATTGGGGTCAATGGGAAAGAATGCTGCCCCCCAGTGTTCAAGGGGAATATATGGATTTATATGCGTGGATTATTTGACGTTGGCAATGAGGAATTTTCTTGTTTTGCATACACTTCGGTCAAGTAAAGCAGAAACGTATAAGGTTTGTTTAAACTTCCAATTTGATTAGTCCATCTTGCAATTGTTTGTTCCCCCTCTCATTATTACAATTTAATTATTTTTATTTAGGCTAGGCTATTTGCAAACAACTGAAATGGAACTCTGTTAGGTCAATAGATTAATTTGATGGTTGATCATGAAAGAGGAGGCTATGCCTAGGCCAACAACTCACATTCAAATCGAATGGCGATTAAGGAGAAATTAATATTTTAAAAACAATAACCTAGAAAACGAAGTTCATCCGACATTTGAGAGGGGAAAAAAAACATATCAGGCTCTGACATTTTGCGCTCTCTTTACATTTTAATTTTATTTAACCTTTATTTAACTAGGCATGTCACTGTTCTACACGGTTCTCTTGCTTTATGCTACTAGTCTACCACATACAGGTTGTGCTCTGCCAGACTACGGAGGTGCAGTCAAATATCGTTTATGACATGATGTTTTTCGCCATCGACGATAGATCGATGACGCATTCGTAAAATCGCCCCATCGACGATGGCTGTCAAACGTAGTCGATAAATGATGCAATCGTAAAAAAAAAAAATCGCCCAACCCTACTGAGCGCATGACAGTGCTTTCAGAGATGACTCAAATCTTTTGTGCTCCCCTCCCTGCAAGATGAGGTCACTCACTGCCGCTAGAGATAATCTGCATTGCAGCATTCATATAAAACGTGCACTTTCTGTCTGTGCATCCCAACCAAGCCTACAGAAAACAAAATCAACGTCCGTCACTCGAATGGAGACATTTCTACTCATCACTGTAGCCAGATAACTATATGATCAGCACAGATAACTGCCTAATTTCCTCAGTTAAGTGTGCCACGCCTAGATGATAAAAGGAATATGGACGTGCGTGTGTGTGACCGAAATGACATCTCTATTTGGCACAGTGGTCTAAGGACTAACTGCTAGGTAGACAGGCGCCTGAGCCATCTCTATTTGGCACGGTGGTCTAAGGACTAACTGCTGGGTAAACAGGCGCCTCAGCCATCTCTATTTGGCACGGTGGTCTAAGGACTAACTGCTGGGTAAACAGGCGCCTCAGCCATCTCTATTTGGCACGGTGGTCTAAGGACTAACTGCTAGGTAGACAGGCGCCTGAGCCATCTCTATTTGGCACGGTGGTCTAAGGACTAACTGCTGGGTAGACAGGCGCCTGAGCCATCTCTATTTGGCACGGTGGTCTAAGGACTAACTGCTGGGTAGACAGGCGCCTGATATTCACATGATCCTACGGCTGAGGGCAAAACTCGATAACAATGGAGCCGTTCATTGAACCGCAGCCACTGTAAACGTCATGTGCTTTTGGCAGTCAAGACTGCCTTTGTGTTTTCTATACGATTGTACCTCTTATGACACATTTTAATTAACTTAGCTACGTAAAACAGCCAGTAAATGTTTGGGTGAGAAGGAATCATCTGACGGATGCTGCAGCAACATGAACACATTTCATATTGACTGGCTGGCCAACGTTAAGATGTAGCCTAACGAAGGTGCGGGTCCAGTAGCTAGCAATTTCTTGAAAAACTAACGACCTAGCCAGTTAGTTAGTTAACTAGCTACCTTACTTGAAATCAGACTGACCTTTGAGAGTGCTTCTCTCAACCAGAATGGTGTGAATTTGGGGGTCCGAGAGAAACTTCCTCATCTGCTCTATGGAGCTCTTCTCTTCTAGGGCGGTTTCCAAGGAGGCCGGAGCGTCGCCGCCATCTTCCAGGAGCAGAGGGACGAGTTTACGGATATGTTTCTGCAGCACCGCGGCATCCGCGACCGTTTGTACGGCAGTAGACACCTCCATGGTGCCGGAGCTATCGTCGCCCCCGCCGCCGTCCGACATTTTCCCGAAATAACGACCAACAGTCGGTGGTAGACTCGACGGTGAACAAAGAGACGTCTGGTCAAACCACATCCACGGGTAACGTGTCAATGCTGCAGGACATTCGCTACCCTTCAGATGTATTCATGCAGTGCATGCTTGTATTTGTAGTACCAGAGGACGAACTTGACGCGTTAAGTCGATGGCAATGTCCCATAAGACTACTACGCTACCCACAATGCAATTCAGACTGGTCTCAACTTTTTGTCTGAAAGGGGGAAATGGGAGGTGGCTGATAAACTCATAGTTTTACTGCCCGAAAACTAATAGTAGCCCAAACTACAGTATCGCCTAGACTCTGTGGTATATTTGGAACAAGAAATACATTTCGCGATAATGCATATGTCTCCGTGATAAAACGATCTTTTATCAAATGCATGTTCAGAAAGAGCATTTACTAGCTAATTGTACCACGAGGGGGCGGTATTGCTATTAAAGAAAGTGTCTGGCACGGAAAACATTTAAATTAAACTCTTTTAGACAGGTTTATATTTAGCTAGGCACCTACTAAATCAAAGGTCCTTTCTCTTACCTTCTATTAATATATTTTGATGTGAATAAACTGAAATTCCTGTCGTTTTATGACATATTAGAAATGTAGTAGGGACCAGCTTGATATTATAGCCTATCACGGTCTGTCTGACAGCCCTATTGCGTTGGCACAAGGTCGTTGAGGATTAGGACAGTGCACTAACCATCCGCAGTGACGGTCAACGACGTGGAGAGCTGTGTGGATGGATTCTAAAGTCACATGACCGAAGTCAACGACTCAAACCTCCATGGACGGAAACAGAGGTGTGGGCTACTTTTGTCACACAGAGGGATCAGAGGCATTGAGGGAGCGAACGGAGTTTTCACAAGGACGGGGGGCTCCGACTCCTCGCCTAAACATGCCGAATAAAGGGAAAAAATATAAGGTGAGTAGGCTAGATGTAAAGATATTATTGAATAGAAAAACTGTCAGGATTCATAGGTGAAATAGCCTAATTAGTTATTGAATGAGTCTCTCTCTCTCTCTCTCTCATTCTCTCTCAATTCAATTAAATTCAAAGGGCTTTATTGGCATGGGAAATATATTTACATTGCCAAAGCAAGTGAAATATTTAACAAACAAAAGTTAAATAAACAATCCCAAATGAACAGTATGTTATGGCTATATACAGTGTTGTAACGATGTGCAAATAGTTAAAGTACAAAAGGGAAAATAAATACATGTAAATATGGGTTGTATTTACAATGGGTTGTTCTTCACTGGTTGCCAGTGGTGGAAAAAGTATCTAATAGTATTACTTGAGTAAAAGTAAAGATACCTTAATAGAAAATTACTCAAGTAAAAGTGAAAGTCACCCAGTGAAGTACTAATTGAGTAAAAGTGTGAAAGTATTTGGATCAGAGGCAGTAAGGGATGACCAGAGATGCTCTCTTGATAAGTGTGTGAATTGGACCATTTTCCTGTCCTGCAAAGCATTCTAAATGTAATGAGTACTTTTGGGTGTCAGGGAAAATGTATGGAGTAAAAAGTACATTATTTTCTTTATGAATGTAGTGAAGTAAAAGTAAAAGTTGTCAAAAATATAATTAGTAAAGTAAAGTACAGATACCCCCCAAAAATGACTTAAGTAGTACTTGAAAGTATTTTTACTTAAGTACTTTACACCACTGCTGGTTGCCCTTATCTTGTGGCAACATGTCACACATTTTGCTACTGTGATGGCACACTGTGGTATTTCACCCAATAGATGTGGGAGTTTATCAAAATTGGATTTGTTTTCAAATTCTTTGTGGGTCTGGAAATATGTGTCTCCAATATGGTCATATATTTGGCAGGAGTTTAGGAAGTGCATCTATCTATCTATCTATCTATCTATCTATCTATCTATCTATCTATCTATCTATCTATCTATCTATCTATCTATCTATCTATCTATCTATCTATCTATCTATCTATCTATCTATCTATCTATCTATCTATCTATCTATCTATCTATCTATCTATCTATCTATCTATCTATCTATCTATCTATCTATATGGGCCTACTGTCACTCACACAGTTTGTCTGTCTTGTGTAGGAATCTTCCAAGTCTGTGAAATCAAGCAAACCTGGATGCATAAATGGACATTCCAACTCTGACCATGAGGTAGGAAGCAGTCCAAGCTGTATTTTCTTAGTTTTGCCACCATACTTCAAAGCAATCTAAACAAGTTGGAAAGTACTGATGAACAATGATACTGATGAACCTTTTGATTTGAAAACAGATTTGGACCCATCTTTGTTTTGTTCTGTTCTGTTCTGTTCTGTTATATTCTATCCACACCCGTCAAGTACTTATCAAGCAAGGTGAAATTCAATTGACTTTTTCACTCCATGTGTGAAACAAACTGCATATATTCTTCTAAAATAGGCAGAGGAGGGTGTCTTCTCAGAAGCTGTACAAGTACTCAATGATCCAAGGAATATATTACTTTATCTGGGGTTAATTGGGGTTAGTGGAAAGAACAAACAGGTCTAATGAGAGATGTCATGAATCCTATTTCACCTTTTAGAGCCTTTCTAGCTTCAGACTTCTGGCTCTATAAATACACTGTCAAAGTGTTTCCAAAATGGTACCCTATTCCCTACCTAGTGCACAGGGGCATATAAGGCTCTGACCAAAACTAGTGCACTAAATAGGGAAAAGGTGCCATTTGGAAAAAGCCTCAGGGTTCCTCTGACTGGCATGCAGAGTTCCTAGAAAACCTACTAATCAATATTAGTGTTATGCATTGTAAGTGTTTTTTAATACACTGTCAGTTGATCGACTGTTAGATACTGACTAGAACTAGACAGTCACGCCTGGCTGTCTACAGTCTATCCGTATGGTCCTACAGTACGGTACTGTAGTATTTATTTAGACATAAAAAAAATATGTATATCTGCTGAAACAGCATGAGGAAGCAGAGCTTAAGTCCCTTTACCAAGAGGCGTTTGTGCTGTATAATTACCACACCAGTGTGAACATGAATACTGATTAGAAGAGAATCGTAGCAGCAAGCCTATTGACTGTTATTACTTTTTGTCTGTAGTCACAATGAAGTGATACGATATTGATAACACACAGTTGTCACTGTTACACAAATATTATTGTGCATCATATAGCATTTATTGCATAGTAATACACATTTTTATCTGGGGTGTGTTTGGTGGTTATCATTACCTGCAAAATACCCAGGATATTGCAGAGGGTGAGATGAGAACAACTCTGTCCACATTCAGAATTTACACTTCCAGACATAACTGTTGAACTTTGAGATAATCAATCAATCAACTTCAAGTTCATGTTTTTTGGATTATGATAAGGTAAGAAGCAGCACTAAGCCATTTGAGGTGTTTCTGAACTCTGACGAAGGCCTTGAGGCCGAAACGTAAGCGTAATAAAGAACGGTGATACTAGCAACAGCAGTGTGCGGGGTTTCTCATGTTATTCAATTGTTACCATGCACCTGCAACAAAATAGCTCAGATGTGCGAGTGCCTTTTGAATTCTTAACTTCTTAGGGATAAACGGCGCGCTAGCGGGCCGTTCCCGACACTACCGGGTGAAATGTAAAGCGCCAAATTCAAAATCCAAAAATTGAATTATTAAACATTCATCAATATGCAAGTGTTGCATAGTCATCAAAAGCTCTGATTCTTGGCAATATCACAGCGTTGTCAGATTTCAAAAAGGCTTCACGGCGAAAGCACAACATTTGATTGTTTGAGGATAGCACCTCTAATATTTATGCATTAGCATAAATTCATATCCAGCTCGGGTCACACAAAACCCATATAAGAGCTAAAATAAATCACTTACCTTTCGAATAACTTCTGCTGAGGGCATCCCAAGTGTCCAACGAAGACATCCAATGGTTCTTTTGTTAGAGAAAGTCATTTATTATATCCATAAATCTCAGTTTGGTTGGCGCGTTATGTTCAGAAAATCCACCTTCGAGTCGCCCATTGAACCGTGAAGAGAACGCGTTCAAATTAGACCTATCAACTTTGTCCAAACAAATCAAACATCAATTTTAATGTATCCTTAGGTATCCTTTTATGTATATTTACTATAATATTTCAACTGAAAGGAAAAAACCACAGAGCGCGCGAGACCGTGAACGCGCAAGTCATTCTATTGAGTTCCGGGGTCCACTTCTAAATTCTTCTTCTATTCGCTTCTAATTCAACCTAATGTCATGAAACCCTGTCTGAAGACTGTTGACATCCAGTGGAAGCCATAGGTACTGCAGTCTGAGTCTTAGATAACATTGAATCCCATAGGCAGACCGGAGAAAAAGGTAATCTAAAAAAGAAACTGCAATTCCAGATGGATTTCCCTCGGGTTTTCGCCTGCTATATCAGTTCTGTTATACTCACAGACATTATTTTAACTTCAGAGTGTTTCCTCTCCAATAGTACTTATGTGCATATCCTAGTTTCTGGGCCTGAGTGGCAGGTATTTTACTTTGGGAACGCCAGACTCTCCAAAACCGACACCTCGGCTGCCGCTCCCTAAATAGTTTTAAGCAGTGTCCGTCAAAAAACCCTGAAGAAACCCAACTAGTGTTAAATGTTGTTATATCTCTTCAGTCATGATGGCTGATGTGCTGTACTTCATGAGTATGTCCATCGCCACCCCACCAGGCTTACAAAAAGCTGCATTCAACATTCACCTAATCAAAGTTTCAATGGAGATTATTTGGAAACAAATGCTCTCATTTAACAAAGGAACAATATGAGGTAGGGTTTCCAGATTACCTTGACAATGTTAACGAGACAGACAGAAGACCGACAGACAGACAGACAGACAGACAGCATGAGGCCACTATCACTGCCTGTACAGCTCTATCAGTTATCTGTCTCTGTGGGACTCCATTACACACCCTGTGTCAACAGAGACAGTACACACACACACACTCACACACGTACACAAACAGCACCTCTGATCAGGTTCCCTCCCAGGGAAACATCTGATCTGATTTGGAAGAGGAACATGACCCTTAACCACAACTCTACATCATCACTGACTCCTCCCTGTGGAAACAATTTGGGTAATTGTGATCCCTGGCTTCCTTGGGCAGGAAACTGCTGGCCAGTAACGGGAACCCTCGCTTTGCGACTCTTGTTTCCACAGGGTTCCAATAAGAAGAGCGCGCAGCCGCCCACCACCCAGCTGCTGAGGGTGAAAGCTGGCTCAAACTCAGCAGTCAAGAGGGAGCGGAGGCTGAGTGCGTCTGTCGTCCCCATCAGCACCAATAGGAAGCTGCAGACGCTGTCTGCTATTAAAGGTACACTTGAGATGCACATATACAGTACACGTGACAGACTGGGGTGGTTCAAACTCAAGTCTCTGAGTTAACAAGACTGGGTTAGCCCACTGAGATAAAGCCTAGGTATTAGCTTAGGGAGCCAATGTAAGTATTCACTGGCTCTCACTTCCAATATGGCCTCAAAGAGGAAGTGCTCAAATCGTCGTAGGACAAGGAGTTAAAGTGACTACTCCTAAATATTCACTGTTCTCAGTTTATCATTGTACAGTTCAGTTTAATATGTCTCAAGGACTCACACATTCTGTGTTTACCGGTAATCACATGCATGACATTAGCGTAACACCGTTAGTTCTGACCTATTAGGATCAAGGGAGGTTATATTAACAATTCATACGCTCCTAGGATTCTCATAACCAGCTTTTTAACCTTCAGGACTTAGCGTGCTACATTATTTAGACCATAGCGGATGGCTGTTCATGTCTATCTCCAATGCTAATCATCTGCACTCAACTGTATCTCAAGTCTGATCTTGAAGAAACAGATAGTCCCTAGAGAGGGACTGCACATCATGTCTAGGGTAACAGTGATTCAGATGGAGTCTTGAGACAAAGATCGGCCATTAGTGGGATTGGTGCCACTATGGAATCGGTACAGTTAAGGAAAGAGTGTTGACCCTGGTTGCTTCTGTGGGTCGCTCTAGATGGGTCTGTTAGATGACTGAATGTAATGTAATCTTGAGCGGCTTCACTGTAGGTAGATTGTATGTTGTAATAATCCATTTTTTTTTTAAATAGTGCTGATCTAGGATCAGCTGTCCCCTTGTCTATATAATGTTATTCGTTGTGATCTAAATGGCAAAACTGATATTATCTCAGCACACATATGGGCCCTGGGCTCATATCCACAAAGTGTCTCAGAGTAGGAGTGCTGATCTAGGATCAGTTTAGCCTTTTAGATAAAAATGAATAGATCCGCAATCCTACTCTGAGATGCTTTCGGGTATACGGCCCTGTACTGCTTCTTGGAAATAATTAACCTGAGAAATAGAATCTACGCAAATCTAGATACAAATCCTTTATTTCCACTGTTTTGTTTCCCTTTATTGGTTTAAAATGTTAAATCATTTCTGTATAGATTGTTATGAGGGAATAGCTGTGTAATTTTCACACCATAGTAATATTCGAGGGACCAGAGTGACATGATGCAGCATTCGGCATGCTGCCCACCAACAGTGATTGAAAGCACTGACTGAGTGATAGCATTTTATACAGATACTTGGCAGTTGTTGTTTGGTCTTACCTGCGTGATGCACTCCATGAGATATAGGGGGTTGAGGTTTACACCTTTACATGAATCATTCATGACTCGTTTGTTTGCATTGAGCATTACAGACAAGATCTGTTGCTTTCAGAAAAGTATCCTACAGCGCACTCTGGTGCGAAAACGGGCAAAAAACGGGTTAAATCAACGTTGTTTCCACGTCATTTCAGACTAAAAAGTATGTGTGATGACGTTGAATGGTAAACTGATTGGATTTGCAACAAGTCGTCAACGTAAGGGAATTTAGTCGTTTTGTTTTTACATCTGAGCCCAGTGGGTCTCTTCTTACCCGCAGAAGAAAGAAATTGATTGATTGATTGAATGACTGATTGATTGACAACAAAGAACCGCAAACACAGGTATTACTTTTCTATAGAGGAATTATGTTGATCGTACACGATCAACCAGGCACGTTCAAAGCTTTAACCATGTTTAAACAGTGCTTGGTTCTGTGCCAATATCTATACAATAGCATACTACATAGAATGCAGTGTATTGGCATTGCATTCCAAGTTGTAGCCGATGCTAGTATGGATATCAGAGCACATGTTTTTTCCCCCCAGACCACGAACACAACCCTCCTTCCTACTGATCCAACATTACTAGCATATCTTACTACTTACAGAGAAGCAGTGTATTGGCCATGCATTCTACACTTAGACGCCAGTCTGGATATTGTTTTTCTCTACCAGACCACAAAGGCATCGGTGTTGTCCTTGGTTTGTTTTGCAGTAACCACTAAGCGAAGGTGGTAGCAACCGGAGCATGTTTGAGCAAGCCAAACCTTTAATGTCATCACACAAATCACACCTGACATGTTTAAGGACTGCACTGTGGGTGCACAATGTGTTGTTGACAGTCCACTATTCCCTGGCAAATAACTCATAATTTATATGTATGTTAATAGCTATCTGCTAACTAACTGCATCCGATAGGCGAGCAGGGAGCTGCTCTCAAAACATTAGAATACCTGCATACCTGCAAATGTAAAGATACAGTATGTCAGACTACAATGGTTTCTGTGTTCTTACTTGTTACAGTACATTCACCCACTTAGCAGGCACCAATAACCCCACTAAACGGATAGGCTGGATAGGCGTCATAAATCTCTAAATGTTATTCACCTGTGTGTCGGGCGACTTAGAAGTTATATACAAATTTGGAAGCTGCAATCGGGAGACTTGGATGAATGGTAAATGGATTTGGGCATTTGTGGTGGCAGAGTTAGTCAGGTGCCTATTTTTTAAAGGCTAGTCCTAAAATGAATCTTTAATGCTCCAGGCCTTTGGCGTGGGTTGGAATGTACTTACGCATTAGGAAAGACACCTTGAGAAATTAGGAACAAAATGGTATTCTGTTGGCCTATACCCTCTCATGAGTTTTCCTATTGTAGAGGCTTCTCTTATGGTGGTAGAATATCAGCCAATCAGGGCTGGGGTTAATTCCATTTTGATTTATTTTAATTAAATTCTCCTTAGTTACATTTCTGAAATGTCAGTTTACTTCCTGAATTGACTGAACAGCAATGGAATTGACCCCAACCCAGTTTCCAATGGAGCTCACACCCTGTACTGTGTTTCCTCTATTGCGGCAGGTAGGCTGCCCTCCTCTATTGCGGCGCAGGTAGGCTGCCCTCCTCTATTGCGGCGCAGGTAGGCTGCCCTCCTCTATTGCGGCAGGTAGGCTGCCCTCTATTGCGGCAGGTAGGTTGCCCTCCTCTATTGCGGCAGGTAGGTTGCCCTCCTCTATTGCGGCAGGTAGGCTGCCCTCCTCTATTGCGGCGCAGGTAGGTTGCCCTCCTCTATTGCGGCAGGTAGGTTGTCCTCCTCTATTGCGGCGCAGGTAGGCTGCCCTCCTCTATTGCGGCGCAGGTAGGCTTCCCTCTATTGCGGCAGGTAGGCTGCCCTCCTCTATTGCGGCGCAGGTAGGCTGCCCTCCTCTATTATGGCGCAGGTAGGTTGCCCTCCTCTATTGCGGCGCAGGTAGGCTGCCCTCCTCTATTGCGGCGCAGGTAGGCTGCCCTCTATTGCGGCAGGTAGGCTGCCCTCCTCTATTCTTGGCGCAGGTAGGCTGCCCTCCTCTATTGCGCGCAGGTAGGCTGCCCTCCTCTATTGGCGCAGGTAGGCTGCCCTCTATTGCGGCAGGTAGGCTGCCCTCCTCTATTCTTGGCGCAGGTAGGCTGCCCTCCTCTATTCTGCGGCAGGTAGGCTGCCCTCCTCTATTGTGGCGCAGGTAGGCTGCCCTCCTCTATTGCGGCAGGTAGGCTGCCCTCCTCTATTGCGGCAGGTAGGTTGCCCTCCTCTATTGCGGCAGGTAGGTTGCCCTCCTCTATTGCGGCAGGTAGGCTGCCCTCCTCTATTGCGCAGGTAGGCTGCCCTCCTCTATTGCGCGCAGGTAGGTTGCCCTCCTCTATTGCAGGCGCAGGTAGGTTGCCCTCCTCTATTGCGGCAGGTAGGTTGCCCTCCTCTATTGCGCGCAGGTAGGTTGCCCTCCTCTATTGCAGCGCAGGTAGGCTGCCCTCCTCTATTGCGCGCAGGTAGGCTGCCCTCCTCTATTGCGCGCAGGTAGGCTGCCCTCCTCTATTGGGCGCAGGTAGGCTGCCCTCCTCTATTGCGGCGCAGGTAGGCTGCCCTCCTCTATTGCGGCGCAGGTAGGCTGCCCTCCTCTATTGCGGTAGGTAGGCTGCCCTCTATTGCGGCAGGTAGGTTGCCCTCCTCTATTGCGGCAGGTAGGCTGCCCTCCTCTATTGCGGCAGGTAGGCTGCCCTCCTCTATTGCGGCGCAGGTAGGCTGCCCTCCTCTATTGCGGCGCAGGTAGGCTGCCCTCCTCTATTGCGGCAGGTAGGCTGCCCTCCTCTATTGCGGCAGGTAGGCTGCCCTCCTCTATTGCGGCAGGTAGGCTGCCCTTCTCTATTGCGGCAGGTAGGCTGCCCTCCTCTATTGCGGCACAGGTAGGCTGCCCTCCTCTATTGCGGCGCAGGTAGGCTGCCCTCCTCTATTGCGGCAGGTAGGTTGCCCTCCTCTATTGCGGCAGGTAGGTTGCCCTCCTCTATTACGGCAGGTAGGCTGCCCTCCTCTATTGCGGCGCAGGTAGGCTGCCCTCCTCTATTGCGGCGCAGGTAGGCTGCCCTCCTCTATTGCGGCAGGTAGGCTGCCCTCCTCTATTGCGGCAGGTAGGCTGCCCTCCTCTATTGCGGCAGGTAGGCTGCCCTCCTCTATTGCGGCAGGTAGGTTGCCCTCCTCTATTGCGGCAGGTAGGTTGCCCTCCTCTATTGCGGCAGGTAGGCTGCCCTCCTCTATTGCGGCGCAGGTAGGCTGCCCTCCTCTATTGCGGCGCAGGTAGGTTGCCCTCCTCTATTGCGGCGCAGGTAG
The DNA here is from genome assembly GCA_030435695.1 of Brachymystax lenok tsinlingensis. Lineage (NCBI taxonomy): Eukaryota > Metazoa > Chordata > Actinopteri > Salmoniformes > Salmonidae > Brachymystax > Brachymystax lenok. The sequence goes on along the minus strand of CM059808.1, from coordinate 33,587,084 downwards.
GTTGCCCTCCTCTATTGCGGCAGGTAGGTTGCCCTCCTCTATTGCGGCGCAGGTAGGTTGCCCTCCTCTATTGCGGCGCAGGTAGGCTGCCCTCCTCTATTGCGGCGCAGGTAGGCTGCCCTCCTCTATTATGGCGCAGGTAGGCTGCCCTCCTCTGTGCAGCGCAGGTAGGCTGCCCTCCTCTATTGGCGCAGGTAGGCTGCCCTCCTCTATTGCGGCGCAGGTAGGCTGCCCTCCTCTATTGCGCGCAGGTAGGCTGCCCTCCTCTATTGCGGCAGGTAGGCTGCCCTCCTCTATTATGCAGGTAGGTTGCCCTCCTCTATTGCGGCAGGTAGGCTGCCCTCCTCTATTGCGGCGCAGGTAGGCTGCCCTCCTCTATTGCGCGCAGGTAGGCTGCCCTCCTCTGTGCGGCAGGTAGGCTGCCCTCCTCTGTGCGTGCAGGTAGGCTGCCCTTCTCTGTGCGGCAGGTAGGCTGCCCTCCTCTATTACGGCAGGTAGGCTGCCCTCCTCTATTGGCGCAGGTAGGCTGCCCTCCTCTATTGCGGCGCAGGTAGGTTGCCCTCCTCTATTGCGGCGCAGGTAGGTTGCCCTCCTCTATTGCGGCAGGTAGGCTGCCCTCCTCTATTGCGGCAGGTAGGCTGCCCTCCTCTATTGCGGCAGGTAGGCTGCCCTCCTCTATTGCGGCAGGTAGGCTGCCCTCCTCTATTGCGGCGCAGGTAGGCTGCCCTCCTCATTGCGGCAGGTAGGCTGCCCTCCTCTATTGCGCAGGTAGGCTGCCCTCCTCTATTGCGCCGCAGGTAGGCTGCCCTCCTCTATTGTGGCGCAGGTAGGCTGCCCTCCTCTATTGCGGTAGGTAGGCTGCCCTCCTCTATTGCGGCAGGTAGGTTGCCCTCCTCTAGTGCGGCAGGTAGGTTGCCCTCCTCTATTGCGGCAGGTAGGCTGCCCTCCTCTCATTGGCGCAGGTAGGCTGCCCTCCTCTATTGCGCGCAGGTAGGCTGCCCTCCTCTATTGCGGCAGGTAGGCTGCCCTCCTCTATTGCGGCAGGTAGGCTGCCCTCCTCTATTGCGTCGCAGGTAGGCTGCCCTCCTCTATTGCGCCGCAGGTAGGCTGCCCTCCTCTATTGCGCCGCAGGTAGGCTGCCCTCCTCTATTGCGCCGCAGGTAGGCTGCCCTCCTCTATTGCGGTAGGTAGGCTGCCCTCTATTGCGGCAGGTAGGTTGCCCTCCTCTATTGCGGCAGGTAGGTTGCCCTCCTCTATTGCGGCAGGTAGGTTGCCCTCCTCTATTGCGGCAGGTAGGCTGCCCTCCTCTATTGCGGCGCAGGTAGGCTGCCCTCCTCTATTGCGGCGCAGGTAGGCTGCCCTCCTCTATTGCGGCAGGTAGGCTGCCCTCCTATTGCGGCAGGTAGGCTGCCCTCCTCTATTGCGGCAGGTAGGCTGCCCTCCTCTATTGCGGCAGGTAGGCTGCCCTCCTCTGTGGCGCAGGTAGGCTGCCCTCCTCTATTGCGGCAGGTAGGCTGCCCTCCTCTGTGCGGCAGGTAGGCTGCCCTCCTCTATTGCCACAGGTAGGCTGCCCTCCTCTATTTCCGCAGGTAGGCTGCCCTCCTCTATTGCGGCAGGTAGGCTGCCCTCCTCTATTGCGGCGCATGTAGGCTGCCCTCCTCTATTGCGGCGCAGGTAGGCTGCCCTCCTCTATTGCGGCAGGTAGGTTGCCCTCCTCTATTGCGGCAGGTAGGCTGCCCTCCTCTATGCGGCAGGTAGGCTGCCCTCCTCATTGTGGCGCAGGTAGGCTGCCCTCCTCTATTGCGGCAGGTAGGCTGCCCTCCTCTATTGCGGCAGGTAGGCTGCCCTCCTCTATTGCGGCAGGTAGGCTGCCCTCCTCTATTGCGGCAGGTAGGCTGCCCTCCTCTGTGGCGCAGGTAGGCTGCCCTCCTCTATTGCGGCAGGTAGGCTGCCCTCCTCTATTGCGGCAGGTAGGCTGCCCTCCTCTATTGCCGCAGGTAGGCTGCCCTCCTCTATTTCCGCAGGTAGGCTGCCCTCCTCTATTGCGGCAGGTAGGCTGCCCTCCTCTATTGCGGCGCATGTAGGCTGCCCTCCTCTATTGCGGCGCAGGTAGGCTGCCCTCCTCTATTGCGGCAGGTAGGCTGCCCTCCTCTATTGCTGCAGGTAGGCTGCCCTCCTCTATTGCCGCAGGTAGGCTGCCCTCCTCTATTGCCGCAGGTAGGCTGCCCTCCTCCTTTAATAACCTTAAGCCTGGCTCATAGAGTATAATTAGAAAGAAGTGCAGACCGTTAAGTTCTGTCTTCAGAGATCCATGTGATCCGCAATTATGGTAATTGTCGTTACTCAGCCCTATTCTTGCCATCTCAGCGCTACAATCTGTCGGTTTTGATTGACAGGTGTATTATTGCTTGGCCGCTCATGAAAGGTCAGCACTTTAACCTTTTTGGCAAGATAAAACACAGTCCAGAAAAACACATCGGACTGTCTTTTTCAGATCAGAAGCAAACAAGACAACACACTGAAAGCATAATGTGCAGGTTGAGGAGGAAAAGTGTTGATAGACTGAAACAAGGACATGATAGAGCCTAAAACAAGGACGTGATAGAGTCTGAAACAAGGACGTAATGGAGACTGAAACAAGGATGACACACAATACCCCATAATACCCCATAATGACAAGGTGAAAACATGTTTTTATTTTAAATGTATTGAAAATGAAATACAGAAATATCTCATTTACAAGCATTTCGCTACACTTGCATTAACATCTGCTAACCATGTGTATGTGACCAATAAAATTTGATCTGATATGATTTGAGACTGAAACAAGGATGTGATGGAGACTGAAACAAGGATGTGATGGAGACTGAAACAAGGACGTGATGGAGACTGAAACAAGGACGTGATGGAGACTGAAACAAGGACGTGATGGAGACTGAAACAAGGACGTGATGGAGACTGAAACAAGGACACGATGGAGACTGAAACAAGGACACGATGGAGACTGAAACAAGGACACGATGGAGACTGAAACAAGGACACGATGGAGACTGAAACAAGGACACAGAGAATGAAACAAGGACAACAACAATTTACTCTTGTCTATATTCAATGGTCAGTTGGCATTTAATGCCCTGCATGTGAGTTCTCTGCTGCCATCTCTGGGCTCAAAACTGAAGTTTACCCACTACTCTTTTCACTTGTGTTCAGAGGACAAGATTTTTTGTGCAGACTAAATATGGTTTTCTAAACCATATAACACACCTACAAATAGTTTCCATATTTCATAAGTTAATATTCACTGTCAAACTGTCCTGATGATAACACTTCTGACAGCAGAGCTACATAAAATTGTAAAAGACTCCAGCCACCCATGTCATATAGACTGTTATCTCTGCTACTGCATGGCAAGCAGTACCGATGCACCAAATCTGGAACCAACAGGACCCTGAACAGCTTCTTCCCCCAAGCGATAAGACTGCTAAATTGTCATGACTTCCGCCGAAGTCGGTGCCTCTCCTTGTTCGGGTGGTGTTCGGCGGTCAACGTCACCGGTCTTTTAGCCATCATCGATCCTCTTTTCATTTTCCATTTGTTTTGTCTGTGTTTCCACACCTGGTTTCAATTCCCTCATTACATGTGTTGTATTTAAACCCTCTGTTCCCCCCCATGTCTTTGTGTGGGATTGTTTATTGTTAGTGCTTGTGCTTTTTGTGAGTGGTTGCTTGACGGGTTATTTTGTACCCAATTTAGTGTCTCGTGTTATTTTATACCGGTTTTTGGTATTGTTATTAAACAACTACGATTGTCACCCAGTTTGCTCTCCTGCGCCTGAATTCGCTGTTTTTATTTAAAAAAATATCTCATTTACGTGTAGTAAGTATTCACAAGCACCTTTGGCAGAGATTTGTATTTTCATATTTATTATGGATCCCCATTAGCTGCTGCCAAAGCAGCAGCTACTCTTCCTGGGGTCCAACAAAATTAAGGCAGTTTATACGGTTTTAAAACATTACAATACATTCACAGATTTCACAACACACTGTGTGCCAACAGGCTCCTACTCCACCACTACCACATATCTACAGTACTAAATCCGCGTGCGTGTGCGTCTGTGCCAATGTTTATGTTGCTTCACAGTCCCCGCTGTTTCGTTTTTTAAAATCTGTTTTTTTAAATCTAATTTTACTGCTTGCGTCAGTTACCTGATGTGGAATAGAGTTCCATGTAGTCATGGCTCTATGTAGTACTGTGTGCCTCCCATAGTCTGTTCTGGACTTGGGGACTGAGAAGAGACCTCTTGTGGCATGTCTTGTGGGGTATGCATGGGTGTCCGAGCTGTGTGCCAGCATTTCGCTACACTCGCATTAGCATCTGCTAACCATGTGTTTGTGACAAATTAAATTTGATTTGATAGTTTAGACAGACAGCTCGGTGCATTCAACATGTCAATACCTCTCATAAATAAAAGTAGTGAGGAAGTCACTCTCCTCCACTTTCAGCCAGGAGAGATTGACATGCATATTATTAATATTAGCTCTTTGTGTACATCCAAGGGCCAGCTGTGCTGCCCTGTTCTGAGCCAATAAAAATTTTCCTAAGTCCTTTTTTGTGGCACCTGACCACACGACTGAACAGTAGTCAAGGTGCGACAAAACTAGGGCATGTAGAACCTGCCTTGTTGATAGTGCTGTTAAGAAGGCAGAGCATCGCTTTATTATAGACAGACTTCTCCCCATCTTAGCTACTACTGCATCAATATGTTTTGACCATGGCAGTTTACAAACTAGTGTTGCTCCAAGCAGTTTAGATATCTCAACTTTCTCAAATTCCACATGATTTATTACAAGATTTAGTTGAGGTTTAGGGTTTAGTGAGTGTTTTGTTCCAAATACAATGCTTTTAGTTTTAGAAATATTTAGGGCTAACTTATTCCTTTCCACCCACTCTGAAACTAACTACAGCTCTTTGTTGAGTGTTGCAGTCATTTCAGTCGCTGTAGTAGCTGACGTGTATAGTGTTGAGTCATTCGGATACATAGAAACTCTGGCTTTACTCAAAGTCAGTGGCATGTCTTTAGTATACATTTTAAAAAGCAAGGGGCCTAAACAGCTACCCTGGGGAATTCCTGATTCTACCTGGATTATATTTGATAGGCTTCCATTAAAGAACACCCTCTGTGTTCTGTTAGACAAGTAACTCTTTATCCACATTTGTCACGTATCCCTCCAGAACTGTCATTGCGCACACCTGGCTCCAATTCGCAATCAGTTGTGTTTGTATATATGTGCCCTTTGGTTCTCCATTGGGCTGTCGATTATTGTTCTATGTCCGTTGGTGCATGTGAGTACCTGTGCTGTGTGTTTTGGCTTTCGTGCCATGTTGGATTGCGTACATGATTCCGGGCCTCATCCTGTGTTTTGATCATTGTGCGCGTCTATATTTATTTCAAGTACTCCTTGCTCTTTTATTTTGTTTTGGGTTTCAACCCTGTGTTTGTGTATACGTGTTTGTTTCATTTCCGTCCCCGTGCGTTTACACGGCACGCTGTAATGTGTGCAAATAAAAACCCATATTACTCCTCATTATACACCATAGACCAGCAAATATTCTTTACATCATCAACATATGAATCACTACAAAACTTCTTGTATGACCTCTCATACACTATATTAGGCCCAGCCTCTGGAACTTTGGTTTTCCTAGATATGGCTATTATATTGTGATCACTACATCCTCTGGATTTGGATACTGCTTTAAAGCAAATATCTGCAGCGTCAGTAAAAAATGTGATCATTACATTTAATGATCACATTTAATTTAATTTAATTCCTTTGTAACTACCCTGGTAGGTTGACTGACAACCTGATCCAGGTTGCAGGCACTGGTTACAGTTTGAAGTTTTTTCCTGAGTGGGCAGCTTGATGATAGCCAGACATTATTTTAAATCACCCAGAAAATATATTATTCTGTTGATATCACATACATTATCAAGCATTTCACACATATTATCCAGATACTGACTGTTAGCACTTGGTGGTCTATAGCAGATTCCCACAAGAATGGGTTTTATGTGAGGCAGATGAACCTGTAGCCATATTACTTCAACAGTATTTAGCAACTCCAGTGTAGATTTGGCCTTGTGTTTTAGGTTATTGCCCTACTAAAAGGTGAATTTATTTTGTCTGGTGGAAAGCAGACTGAACCGGGTTTTCCTCTAGGATTATGCCTGTGCTTAGCTCCATTCCATTTCTTTTTTATCCTGAAAAACTCCCCAGTCCTTAACGATTACAAGCATACCCATAACATGATGCAGCCACCACCGTGATTGAAAATATGGAGAGTGGTACTCAGTGATGTGTTGTGTTGGATTTGCCCCAAACATAACGCTTTGCATTCAAGACAAAAAGTGAATTACTTTGCCACATTTTTTGTCAGTATTAATTTAGTGCCTTGTTGCAAACAGGATGCATGTTTTGGAATATTTGTATTATTTACAGGCTTCCTTCTTTTGACTCTGTCAATTAGGTTAATAATGTGGAGTAAATACAATGTTGTTGATCCATCCTCAGTTTTCTCCTATCACAGCCATTAAACTCTGCAACTGTTTTAAAGTCAGCATTGGCCTCAAGATGAAATCCCCAAGCACTTTCCTTCCTTTCCGGTAACTGAGTTAGGAAGGAAGCCTGTATCTTTGAAGTAACTGGGTGTATTGATACACCATCCAAAGTGTAATTAATAACTTCACCATGCTCAAACAGATATTCAATATCTGCTTGTTATATTTTCACACACCTACCAATAGGTGCCCTTCTTTGACAGGCATTGGAAAACATCCCTGGTCTTTGTGGTTGAATCTGTGTTTGAAATTCACTGCTCGACTGAGGGACTTTACAGATAATTGTATGTGTGGGGTACAGAGATGAGGTAGTCTTTCAAAAATCACACTTATTGGTGCTTACCTATGGAACAGAAAAGAGGAACTGCCCCTCCCTACCTTCAGGCTATGCTCAAACCCTACACCTCAACCCGAGCAGTCCGTTCTGACACCTCTGGTCTCATGGCCCTCCCACCCCTACAGGAAGGTGGCTCCTGCTCAGCCCAGTCATAAGCTCTTCTCTGTCCTGGCTCCCCAATGATGGAATCAGCTTCCCCCTGAAGCTAGGACAGCATAGTCCCTGCCCATCTTCTGAAACCCTACTTCTAACAGTATCTTAAAAGATCCTCTTCCTCACCTACTCCTGAACTTATTTAGGCTTGCCATAACAAAGGGATTGAATACTGACTCAATTTTAATTTATTTTATTTCACCTTAGGACAGTTGAGAACAAGTTCTAATTTACAACTGCGACCTGGCCAAGATAAAGCAAAGCAGTGCGACACAAACAACACAGAGTTACACATGGAATAAACAAAACGTACAATCAATAACACAATAGAAAAGTATATATGCAGTGTGTGCAAATGAAGTAAGATTAGGAAGGTAAGGCAATAAATAGGCCATAGTAGCAAAATAATTACAATTTAGCAATTAAACACTGGAGTCATAGATGTGCAGAAGATGAATGTGCAAGTAGAGATACTGAGGTGCAAAGGAGCAAAATAAATAACAATATGGGGATGAGATAGTTGGGTGGGCTATTTACAGGTGGGCTATGTACAGGTGCAATGATCTGTAAGCTGCTCTGACAGCTGGTGCTTAAAGTTAGTGAGGTTAGATATGAGTCTCCAGCTTCAGTGATCTTTGCAGTTCGTTCCAGTCATTGGCAGCAGAGAACTAGAATGAAAGGTGGCCAAAGGAGGAATTGGCTTTGGGGGTGACCAGTGAAATATACCTAAATATATTAGGCACTTGGAGTCATGTTCAGTAATGTCTGGAATAGAATACAGTGATTTTGTTGAGTTCCTATTCCTTAGAGAAGGCAGGGCCAAACTAAAATCCGCTCTGAACAATCACAGACCAATATTGTCCCTGCAAGTCCCGCCCCCTTCTCTCTGTTTACCAATCAACACCCGCTTTCCGAGCTGCCTGGCCACGTCACTATGTGGCCGGGTTCAGCCAACCGGCTTGCTCCTTCCCGCTGACGTCACTAACTAGACAGTTCCCTCCAGCAGCAGAGAGCTTCATTTTCTCATCTGCTTTTGTGCTAAAATGGAGGCTGGCCCCTTACCTTAAGTGGATTGCCTTCCTGGTCGAGTTTAGATGTTGACATGCAATAAAGCTGGAATCAAGATGGTTGTGGATGCACCTAATTCCAATGGGCCTTTCCAGCCGGTGGCTCTTATGCACTTCAGAGGTACGTAGGAACCATTGTTCATTTTTTGTCTGTTCTGTTCCCCTCCGATGGTTATTGGCTGATTTGTCACCAAGATGGGAAGATAAGCTTTAAGGGTCTTTGTTTCAGAAGGATTGACGTTTGGAAAAGGTTTTATTGTTTCCTTATAGGGGATCAGGGGCGGGTTTTCTTAGGGATTGCAGGCAGAGCTCCATGAAAAGATTGAGAAAAAGCTGGTTTTTCTACTCTCTCTGCCCATCCCCAGCACAGCCCAGTGAGGTCATAGCCTAGGGAAGGTTTTCATTATGTTTCTCTCTGTTTGTGTGTGTTCGACAGAGTGTGATTTGTATGTTTTTATATCTTTTGTACGAGTTTTAAGAGGTAGGACAAATCCATAAATGGGGTACAGCAGCCTCAGCCTGTGTTCGTTACCCCTGTTCAGCCTGGCCCATGGTTTGTCACACTCCAGTTAATCTGGGCACAAATTGGCCAGAGGTGTGTAGATCACTGCCTCCGCTGCAGCAGCCCCCTTTCTGTTCTGCTGCCTCCCCGCCCTTCTGTCTTCCTTCCTCTTCCCAACGGAGGTCGCCACCGCCAAAGAAGGGCAAACGCCTGGTATTTCCCTCCCCTGAAACAACAAACCTTTTGAGGCACAGTCGGTAGGCTAGTAGGCCGTCAGTAGGCTAGCAGTAGCCTAATAGGCTAGCGTCGGTAGCAGGCTAGCTGCTAGCGCATTTAGTCCGCTCTTGGCAAGCCAGCACACTGAGTCAATAGCACGCAGACATGGCCTTTTCTGGAAAGGTGGGTCTATGCCCCCCACTGTCCTGTGAAAGCCAATGGGGTTGGTGGTGTTGAATAACATCCATTATGCCGCGGGGAGGTATTGATTTGGTTGTGAGTTGGAGTCGACCAACGCCGCTACATTGAATGACATTCATTTGTTTTGAACAATCAAGTGGTCTCTCTCCCTCTTATCCCCTGTGTCCTTGTAAGACATCGGAGGCTCCATTTTGCTAATATAATAGAAAAAAAGGCAGTAGAAAGGCCTTAGGTTTTTTTTATTCAGAAAGCAAGATACAATGGAAATGTGGAGAATGCGATGGGTGCATTGTGTTTTGCTAATGAGGCATGCTTGACCTATTCAGAGCCCACGGATTTGCCAGTGACCTGTCAAAATAATACAAAAAGCAAATGTCACTGGTCCTCTGTGGCTCAGTTGGTAAAGCATGGCACTTGCAACGTCAGGGTCATGAGTTTGATTGGCCACCCATATGAGAAAATAATAAAACATTTATGCATGCATGGCTGTAAATTGCTTTGGACTAAAGTTTCTACTAAATGGCATATATTATAAACCGGGTAGTTTGAGTCCTGGATGCTGATTGGCTGAAAGCCGTTGAGGTGTGGTATATGGCCAATATACCATGGCTAAAGGCTGTTCTTATGCACAACGAGAAGTGACTGGATTCAGCCCTTAGCCCTGGTATATTGGCCATATACCACAAACCCCTGAGGTGCCTTACTGCTATTATAAACTGGTTACCAACGTAATTAGAACAGTAAAAATAAATGTTTTGTCATACCTGTGGTATACCACGGCTGTCAGCCAATCAGTATTCCAGAGTCGAACCACACAGTTTATAACAGACCTTATGTCACATTGGAGCTCCTTGCTAGACGCGTTTGAAAGGCTGTAATACCACTATCCTGAAATAAAGTTTGCCACAACTTAAAGTAGCCATACTGAAAACGATTGCGATTTTTGAGAACTATTATGTGATTATGACCTACGGAAATGTCACTCTTAACCCAATGTGACTCACATTACTACTGTTATTATAGTCACGTAAAGATGATCAAGGCTGCCTCCGTGACACTGTTGTGTCCTATAGTAATGGGTGGTCACATCCGGGATAATGTAGATGCTTTTATCTCTCTTGCACATCCCATCAGAGGTTATTTTAGGCACATGTACAGAAACTTTATCAGCAAGCGTTTTTGTAATTGGAGAAGTCTGCCCATGACATAGGCAAGGTAAGGGTGCACACAGGGCTAGTGATTCAACTGACAGTGGCACTGTTGGATTACTTTAGAATGCATTATTGATCCTTCATTCTGTCCTTGTTTCCTTGCGTTTAACACAGATTTATAAGTGATTGGGTGGCTGAAAGAAATGTCACTGCCATATTACTTTGCCCAATCCAAACAATGTGGATTTGTGAGGCCTTTCTGATATATTCGAACTGAGTCTTTGCCTAGTGTCAAATACCCACCAGCAGAAATGGAGTGGCGTTTGAATCTTTGCGTGTCAAAACAGACGTGTCAAATAACTTGTTGACCAACCAGGACCTGAATGACTGCACGTCACAATCATTTAACAAATTCATAAAAAAAATGTGGTTGTAGTTATTACACTCACTCATATTTCATATGTCTCAGTGATCCATACGCTATGATGCTGGTAAAGTTTTGTCTTGCGCACCTGCCGCTCAAGCGCAAACACTTCCCCAAGCTCTGGACAGTGCTGGTCATAAAAAAAGCTAGCTAGCTGATGGATGCGAACAATGTTGTTCCCTAAAAAGATGGCACAATGACAATCTGTTACAGTATCTATAGTTAGCAAGCTAACTGGCTAGGTATCGTCATTTAAAATACCCCTAATTCATAAGACGGTTCTTATTTGATTAACCTATGTGAAGCTAGCCACAATAGTAGAATTTGCAGTTTGCCTTCAAAATAAGTATCAATGAAAGTGATGCAATTTAATACTAATAGTGGAATAGATGGTGCTAAACGAGGTTGGAATGTTATATAACAACAAAATACAATAATTTGACATATCTGTTGAAATCCCACTGGATGTATTAGACCTTAGAATTGCATTGGGGGCATACTTATTTCACTGTACATCCTTCCCTATGGATTGTGGATCAGTGACATGGGGTATCAGTCGACTCAGGGACACCCAGAGAACATTAGCGTTGTAGCTCTTATTGCGGGACTCTGAAACCACTGTGAGTTGAGCCACATTTATTGTACCAGTCAACCTACTATATGTATTGAACACTATTCCAGAGGAAAAACAATACAAATAAGTCAGGCTGGGTTTCTGTATAGCACTTTGACATCTTCTGATGTAAAAAGGCCTTTATAAACCCATTTAATTGATAATGTATGTTTTGGAGCCTTTGGGGGGAAGAAAGCAATTGGGTACTGAGAAGTCCCATTTCATTGATCTCCAATCCTTAGGTAAGTCTGTACAGTGCAATATGAATGTCAATACGCACAATAGGCTGACTGGGGAGGTGATTTCCCACAGTCAAAGTCCCGTAATAAGAGCTACGACACTAATATGGGTGTCAGAGTAGACTGATACCCCATTTCATTGCTCCACATTCCAACAGTCCAACCTTGTTTAATATTATCTAGTCTAAATATGGCATGATTCCACCAATTGTAACCTTCTGCATCACTTTCTAAGAGTGTTTTATTTTGAAGGCGATTGTGCCTAATCCTTATTGTGGCTAGCTTCACAATACAACCCGGTCCGGTCAAGCCATACTAGCCAGATTAAGCTAGATGGCTGCTTATAACGCTAGTTTTGGGCAACAAGTTTAAGTAGCTGGCTAGCTAGTTATTTCAATAGAAGAACAAGTTGCTACTTAGCTAATACTTACTCACATGGATTCTTAAATCATTGCTAAGAATATTGAAAATGACTGCAGTTTCTACTGGTCTTTGTTTTCATGCTGGTTGTATTGGTGCTAGCTAGCTAGCAAGCTACCCCAGAAGTTGGTAATAACATCTGCATCAAAGTTATTTGCAAACATTTTTTATCCTTATCGTTTTTTATCCTTAATTTCAAATGCTCACACAGTCGAACAAATAATACCTTATTAGCAACACAGTATTTTCCAATCGTTTAGTTCTGAACAGAACCTTTTTTTTTTCATTCTGTTCCACTGTGCCGAACTGAACTAAAGTTCTGAACCTGTTCTTACTTTTAAAAAAGTACCAGTTTATATCATTCCTTAATTTTTAAACTTTACAATAACTCAACCATTAAATTACTTCACCAATCAGTGTTTTACATGTGTGACCCTCGAGATGTGACAAATTTTGCGGGTGGTGAAAGAGAGAGAGAGAGGGTGGAGGAGGTATCTCTTGAATCTTGTTATGACATGCATTATCTGAATTAGGCCCACATAATTGTGGCTAATTTTCCCCCAAACACCGGACACCCCCTAACTTTGGACACTCTCTAGCGGTTGGAGGATTAAATCACTTTGAGCTCAACATTTTAAATGGCTTGGAAAATAACAGTATGTTTTGCGACTGTTATATATACACATGCACACACACTTTGTGGGACATGCTGTGTATTGTCAAATTTGTCTTCGCGACAGACCACACATTTAATATCCTTAATTATTCATACGTTTAATACTGACATGAGTATCTACTTTCTCAACACAAGATTAGGTTGTAAAACAAATGAGACATTATTTGGTTACAACATTGAAGATGATGTTGAAGAACCATTTTTAAGAGTCTACAGGAGGGCGCACTGGGCTACGCAATGAAAAGTTGACAGGCAAGTCATTTCTTTTTTTTTCTGGAAGGCTAGCCAACTATCTAGTCAACACGTCGGATACGAGGCTGACATTTGTTTATTTTTTTGAACAAAATTAAACTGATATCTTGTAATTGAACAAAATAGTAAGGTGGCAAATAACTGGGGACCGTATGCCGTTAATACGGGACCTATTTTTGGGTTTTTTTTCCCCCCTAAAACGCTTATCAAAAAGCTGATAGCATGTTTGACATTTCAGTGGAAATACTCCTAATTGCTAACCCATTAGCTAACATTTTTACGACACCAATAATCACAAAACATTGATGGCTTGATCACAAGATAACACTGTTGAAGGTAATATTTCTTAAACTCTGTTGAATATGCCGATAATACGGGGTGCTTCACTACCTACGGAGGAGCGGCTTCTATGAAGGAACTTTTTTGTCTTTGAACTTCCGAGAGTTGGCTTAACGTTGGACCAGAGCTACCTAGCTAACAAGCTTGTGTGTGCAGAGTGGCACCAGAATTAAGAATTCTTAATTTTTTGTAGTTAATAAATCCAATGTAAAACGTGATATATATATATATATATAGTAAATCCATTCTTCTGTAATTAAAAATCTCTCCCTAATTTCTGAATCACACTAGTAACGTCAGTAGGGTATAACCCAGCGTTTCCCAAACACGGTGCACGTTTTGGTTTTTGCCCTAACACTACACAGCTGACTCAAATTATCAAAGCTTGTTGATTTATTTTAATCAGCTGTGAAGTGCTAGGGCAAAAACCAATCATTATTAAAGTGACCAGTGTTCAATGACTATGTACGTAGGATAGCAGTCTCTAAGGTGCTGGGTTGCATACCGGGTGGTAGCCGGCTAGTAACAGTGAAGTTCAGGGCAGGGTACTGGGCGGAAGCTGGCTAGTGGTGACTACAGTGTATTTGGAAAGTATTCAGACGCCTTGACATTTTCCACATTTTGTTACCTTACAGCCTTATTCTAAAATGGATTAAATAAAAAAAGAAAATGCTCATCAATCTACACACAATACCCCATAATGACAAAGGGAAAACAGTTAAGACATCTTTGCAAATTTATAATAAAAAAACAAACACCTTATTTACATAAGTATTCAGACCCTTTGCTATGAGCTCCGGTGCATTCTGTTTCCTTTGATCATCCTTGATGTTTCTACAACTTGATTGGAGTCCACCTGTGGTTAATTCAATTTATTAGACATGATTTGGAAAGGCACACACCTGTCTATATAAGGTCCCACAGTTGACAGTGCATGTCTGAGCAAAAAACAAGCCTCGAGGTCGACGGAATTGTCGGTAGAGCTCCGAGACAGGAACCACCAAGACTCTTCCTAGAGCTGGCTGTCCGGCCAAACTGAGCAATCGGGAGAAAGGCCTTGTTCAGGGCGGTGACCATTAACTCAATGGTCACTCTGGCAGAGATGGGAGAACCTTCCAGAAGGACAACCATCTCTGCAACACTCCACCAATCAGGCCTTTATGGTAGAGTGGCCAGATGGAAGCCACTAAAAGGCACAGGACAGCACGCTTGGAGTTTTCCAAAAGGCACCTAAAGGACTCTCAGACCATGAGAAACAAGATTCTCTGGTCTGATGAAACCAAGATTGAACTATTTCACCTGAATGCCAAGCATCATGTCTGGAGGAAACCTGGCACCATCCTGAAGGTGAAGCATGGTGGTGGCAGCATCATGCTGTGGGCCGTAGCTCGGGTGGCTGACGTCCTTGATAATCTTCTTGGTCTTCTTGTGACACCGGGTGCTGTAGATGACCTGGAGGGCAGGCAGTGTGCACCCAGGGATGCGTTGGGCTCTCGCACCACCCTCCAGAGAGCCCTGCAGTTGCAGACGGTGCAGTTGCTGTACCAGGCGGTGATCCAGCCAGACAGGATGCTCTCTGATGCATCTGTAGACGTTTTTGAGGGTCTTAGGGGCCAAGCTGAATTTCTTCAGCTTCCTGAGGTTGAAGAGGCGCAGTTGCGCCTTCACCACACTGTCTGTGTGGATGGAACATTTCAGGTTGTCAGGGATGTGCACGGCAGGGAACTTAACTTTTCACCCTCTCCGCTGCGGCCCCTTCTGCTGTTTCCTGAAGTCCACGGTCAGCTTCTTCGTTTTGAGGAAGAGGTTATTTTCCTGGCATCACTCCGCCAAGGCTCTCTTCTCCTCCCTGTAGGCTGTCTCTTCATTGTTGGTAATCAGGCCTAATCATTAGCCTACGTCAAGGCAGTTTACAGCCTATAGAAAATAATTGTGTACTCACTTGATAACAATACATTCCTCATTGCACTGTGTTGTTAAAAACGTAGGCCTGATCAATAGTGGAGCGTTGCATGCCCGAGGACCACTGAGCATAGCCTGGAGGAACAGACAGATATGCCATTTCATAATCTGTTTACTTTTTTTGTGCACTTTGACTGGTAAATATTTGGCCTATAGCCCTAATATTTCGCTTTTTACTTTGGCTACACACATCACTGGCCTCTCTTCCAGCTGTTCTCCCTCTCTTCCAGCTGTTCTCATGCGCAATAGGCTACGCAAGCCTCTCCGCTATAGGCCATTCTTCTTATTGTGAAATTCCAGGTAAAGTGACTATGCATAAATAATAAACAGTGAGTAGCTGCAGTGCTAGAACAAAGGGAGGAGGGGTGTCAATGTAAATAGTCCGGGTGGTCATTTGATTAATTGTTCAGCAGTCTTATGGCTTGGGGGTAGAAGCTGTTAAGGAGCCTTTTGGACCTAGACTTGGCGCTCCGGTACCGCTTGCCGTACGGTAGCAGAGCGAACAGTCTGACTTGGGTGACTAGACTCTTTGACACTGTTTTGGGCCTTGGTGATGGTTGCTGATAACGGGCCTCTGTACGCCTATGTAGATATTCCATAAAGAATCTGCCGTTTCCAGCTACAATAGTCATGTCTACACTGTAACAATGTCTACACTGTATTTCTGATCAATTTGATGTTATTTTAATGGGATAAAATGTGCTTTTCTTTCAAAAACAAGGACATTTCTAAGTGACCCCAAACTTTTGAACGGTAGTGTATGTCCTGGATGTCAGGAAGGTTGGCCCCAGTGATGTAGTGGGCCGTACGCACTTACGGTTAGATACCAAGCAGTTGCCATACCAGGCAGTGATGCAACCGGTCAGGATGCTCTCGATGGTGCAGCTGTAGAATTTTTGTTGTTGAGGATCTGGGGACCCATGCCAAATCTTTTCAGTCTCCTGGGGGTGTTGTCGTGCCATCTTCACAACTGTCTTGTCACTGACAATGAATACACCATGAAAGCACTGAATGGTCTTGTGTTACCACCTTATTAATAGGCAGTGTGCAGTAGGATGCGTTGATCAGTTGATTGACAGGTGTAGGGCTGTAGAGCAGTGGTTCCCAACCTTTTCCCAACCGTTCCCAGTCTTCTCAAGTACCCCCAGGGTCCTAGTACCCCTGGTTGGGAACCACTGCTGTAGAACAATACACTTTCCTTTGGTTTTGGATGCTCACCAACATGTTATAGTTATGTAGCCTATAGTTGATCATTATCGCCTAGTTATTGGCTTGGTGGCTGGCCCTCAACTCTGACACATCTATTTGTAGGTAGGTCTAGCTAACGTTAGCAAACTTGAGTGAAATAAATCTAAAATGACACTTGTTTACTTTGCTTACTACTAGCTACTTAAGTCGAATCCATCACTTCCATTGTTTGGCTGTGCCCATAGCAACGTATTAAGAAGATTTGGTGGATAGTATGTGTTAATTTGACAGCTCTCTGTGCCACAGCATGACAGCTCTCTGTGTCAACTGACATGGGGGGCCACCCCTAATACATTAAATAATGTGCTGTGGAATGTGCCCAATGTTGTGTATCTGACACCAGTGTTCGCATGTTTTACTGATGTTATCTCTAGGGCTGGGCCATATGGCCTAAATCAGATCTACATTAGATTTTTTTTCGTAACTGATGGGCAATTTGCGGTATCCCATTTATTTCTATATATTTTTTTTTTTTTAAAGGAAAAAATAAATACAATTAAGTTCTCTAAGCTTTGTTGTACAAGAGAAGGTCAAATACACTGCAAAGTCTGCAAAAATCTAATGAATTCAGGCCTTAGGAATAATTTCACAAGTTAAGCCTTCCACAACCCTAAGGCCTGCTAATTATGTCATTATTTTATCTAAGTAGTTTAACCTGCTTTCTTTGCAACAATTACTGATCGGTCTTTGAAAATGCTATTTTTGTTAAATTTACCAGAACCATGCATAATGCACATTCACTTCTTGTAGCAGGTATTATAGAAAATGAACACATCAACCATCTCTCAAGCACAAGCCCACGTGCTAGTGAATAGCCAGCTAATGTTTTATATTTCAAGTTTAGCCAACATGGATCTATTTTCTAGCTAACAAGGCAGAACAGTTGATTTGTTATGAACACACCCTTCTATCCATCTCCAGCTGTTTGAACAGCACGCTAGCCTGTCCACTTTAAGATGTTGAAATCAAGTGGACTACCTTATTTCTCAGAATGAGTTGCCAATTCCTTTTATATAATTGTGTTTTTATATTTACCAGATGAGACTGCTAGTATACGTCTTTGGCTAAAATGCTACTAGCGGTACGTGGTACCGAAATGCCACGTGAGACAACCTGCGCAAACATTTTCCATTATCAATGTTAATTGATACTCCTGTTTCAGTAGTGTCTGCTCTGTACGTAATTTTAAGAGTTGAGACAAAAAGGATATCTTTAGACAAGAACTTCTCTATTACAGTAAAATAATGTGTTTTGGTGTCCATATGACCGATTTTTTTTTAATTATTATTTTATTTTTTTCTTCTGTTGGACCAAACTTCAAATGCAAGTAGCGAGTTGAAACCTCTTGTCAGAGAGGAAGGAGTGAGCTCGTTGTTGTTGTGTGTGACAGGGGGAGGGGCTTGGCATGTGTTCGTGTAAATGGAGAGGTGCCCGCCGCATAGAAGGAGCGACGGAACCGTGACCAAAAACACATTAGAACAAACATACATAAAATTATTTAAAAAATACTTTGTTTTTTTGCGATACAGGCATTTGGAATATCGCTCACAAACATATACATTGTAATTAATCAAATTAATTTGATATCGCCCAGCCCTAGTTCTCTATCATGCTGACTGCCTGCCACCCTGCCATGGCAGATGAGGGATTAGTGATGGCATATGTGCTGATTTGCCTGCTGTCTTTGTTTACATTGGCAGTGTTGTTATTGGTGACTTTGGGACATGGTGCAGGCTGTGCAGCAAGAGTGTTTGTTCTGAGCGTTTTTTTTTTTTACCAAGGTGGAAACAAAGTTTTTAAAACTCTTTAATGTTACTTACAGGAAGCGATGCCTTTTCAGTTGTGTATTTGACCGACGCAAGCGACTGACTGACTACACATTTGTAGGCTCTTATATATTGGGCCCCCCAAATCTCCTTATTTTGTGGGAACAGGCGAAGATGGCTTTTTATCTGAGTAGGGGACATAACATTAAGTCCGGTCAAGCCTTGATTCGAACTAGAATTTTGAGCGTTTTTATCTTTGCATTTCAAATTCTATGAAGGACCTCCCCGGCTTTAAGACCACATGGGGTTATAGGGACGTTGTCTCAACTGAACAGGGTCAAACTGGAATGTGTACTTCTGTTGACAGTGTATTTTTTGGGGGTTGACTTTTTCTGTATATAGTTTGTTGCGTGCAGCGAGCACTGCATTAAATTGAAAATGTAAGTTTTCACATTTAAAACAAAAATCAATAAAACATTACTTTCTCTCTCCCTCAGACTGTGCTCCGGCGGAGCAGGAGAAGCTGTTTGTCCAGAAGCTGCGCCAGTGCTGCGTGCTCTTTGACTTCCTGTCGGACCCACTAAGTGACCTGAAATGGAAGGAGGTGAAGCGGGCGGCGCTGAGCGAGATGGTGGAGTACATCACGCACAACAGGAACGTCATCACAGAGCCCATCTACCCAGAGGTGGTGCACGTGGTGAGTGTCAGCAGACTGACCCCTAAGGCCAGCTCGGGCGGTGTGTCTTTGGCTGGGTAGGGCTGGTGCAATGATCATCTCTGCTACTGCCCAGAATGTGCTACTTTCTGACAGTCTGAGGTGTCCATCAGAATGTGCTACTATTGTGTCCCTACTGTTCAGAATTGAATACAAAGGGTAGAGTAGCACACGTTTCAATATTACCGAAAGTGCTACCATAATCTCTATTGGGGGTAGCACATTCAGAGTGGGTAGGACAAACAACCTTCTGACAATCTGACCTACTGTTCAGGATGTGCTACCCCCAATTATTGAAAGCAATGACAGAGAAAGAGCCGAAGCGAGAGGTTTTACTCCGCCCCTAAATCTGTCCATGAAAATACAAATGTAGGATTTTTTGTATGGAGGTCAATGAGTGTCGAATTTGGTAAACAAAAACATGTAATTGCTAAAATGATACATGAGGCTTATTTGATCAAATAGACAATTCATAACGGTTAGGTTGTTAGGAATGCAGTGATGTAAGTGGACGCACGTGGCATTTCCTCAACTTTGGAAAAATATGTACTGAATGTCGGACCTGTGCCTGAGGACCTATAATAGAGGACCTATAATGAATATAACCTGTTTTTAGCATGGGCATTTCCATTGAGGGCTTCCACCATTTTGAAGTAGTCAACTGGGTGGAGATTCCGATGAGTTGGGAGCAATCAGCCAATGAATAAAATAGCCTCAATGGCGCTGCCCGTTAAGTGTGGGCGGTATACCGGGGTTATTTAAAAAATACCTACGGTGTGAGTTAAGCCACTGCATATAAGTTAAGTGTAACTATAAGAATCTAACGTGTCAAATGATATCAAGCTCAGGGCTCCATGCATTTAGTTTTCTGACTTGCTAGCTTGATGCCAAGATCAAGCGTCGTGGTGACAGCAGAGACATTCAACCCCTCCTGGATTAATATCCCTGTTGCCTAAATTGTTTTGTGCATCAAAAAAATAAATACAATAAAGTATGTGTTTTTGATATAGCGCCCCTTGTGTGCATATTCGGTAGTACCGTATTACCCTGGTATGGAATTGCAATGTTAATTTACTTCCGGAAATGGAATTGACGGCTCACATACAAATAGGAAGTAGCTATGGATGTCAAAGCCATGAAAAATAATAATTTGAATATGGAGCGAGAAGCAATGCCCTGCATGCGTGCCACCCATTTTTAGTTAGCCCATCGTGGTTTTTAATGTGAAATGTCATTATGGCCCCGGCGTAAGGCTTTCATGGATAAGTGTAAATGCAGCAAGCCTTTTCATGTGTCAAAACCTTTCGTTCAGTCCTGATTGTTCAAAATATTCATATCATACTGCTCCGCCCCTGCTCCACCCCGCCTCTACTCTTCCTTGTCTGTCTGACATCACCCATGTCCAGTCTGAAATGTTTCTCTATAGATCTAAGCTTCCATATGTAGCTGGGCAGCTAATGAGTTATTATAATTTGACAGTGAATTAAAGACGTACCTCTTTTGAATTAATGGATCTTCAGATCCGGAGAACTTTTAATGTCTTCAAAAGGCGGTTCATTAGTCGAATTACATACAGACAAGATGACATATTAAAATGTAAAACACCTCTCTTTTCAAAGCTAAATCTGGGCTTTAACGTAGTGTACCTAGCCATCAGCCCAACAGAAATAGCAGTGTTCTATTCCTCAGGCCAACTGCACTGTCTCATGATCAGTCTTTACTGGCAGAAGCAGTTATAGCACCCCTCACGCAGAGTCAGTTGATGTTCGGAGACAAATGGTAACCCACTTGGGTCAAAGGAAAGAACGGTGGTAGACTTTGCCAAGTGGATACTAACTAGGGCCCTGTTTTGAATCCTTCAGACCCCCCCTCCCTCTTCCCTTCCTTGTTCCCTTGAGGTAAACACAGATCTGGAAGTGATTTAGATGGGATAACGTGCTCTCGTCTATCACTTTCACTAATTCAGATCTGTGATTTAGTTTAAGGGCTATTCAACTGGCTGTCCTCAGGCCAAATCCAGACCGTTTTTATTGATTTTGACTGGCCCTTTTGATCAATTGATCAACATAAAAAAAAATATCTCATCCAAACTCAAAGTTTCAGTGGCGAAATGACAAGCGCTATGGTGGTTGTCTATAATCTGGGTTTTAGCGGTTTCTAGCACCTATGTGGCATGTTTTCTTTATTTGAATTTGGCTCTATCGTTTGAATGGTTTAAGCTACGAAATATTTCCGAAAGCTACGACTCTAAGGAACACGTACGTGCCTTCTGTTTCCCCCTCTGACGCTCACAAGGACTTGTTGGAAGGGAGTGAGACAAACAATGCACAAAATGACTGAGGGAAATTAATTCAAAGCATACTTCCTTCAGACTGGAATTTGACGTATTTTTGATATTTATTGAGATGCTTAGTTTCAAAAAAATTAAATGACCTAATTTGTTTTTTTTAGGAAGCTTTTAATAGTTAAAATAACAATGGTTGCTTCTTTTCCTTTTCAATGATGATCTAATTGTTGGGTTGCGACCTCCTCCTTTCTAAATTACTTTAAGCAACGTTTAAGAAAAGTCCTTTTATTGGTGTGTGTGTGCGTTGCTTTTCTTTTTTTATACAGTTCTTCAGAATAATCACGTGGTATATATTTTTTTACATCTGGCCCCAGTAAGAATATAGTTGAATAGCCCTGGTTTAAGGTATGACGGAAAGGTCAAGTATGTATTCTAAACTATTCAAACATGCAAACATGGCCTATATCTTCTTGGCAATCCTGTTGCATTCAATGTCAAACAAAACAGCCACTGAAGCGATTTGATTCCATACTGGCCTTCATCACTGTGGTCTACTGACTCTGAATACACTCTTTGCCCCCAGTTCGCGGTAAACATGTTCCGAACGTTGCCTCCGTCGTCCAACCCCACAGGAGCAGAGTTCGACCCCGAGGAGGACGAGCCTACGCTTGAGGCTGCATGGCCACATCTCCAGGTACCTAGGGATATTTACTAACCCAAATCACATGGCCTGGGTCGTGTTAATTACGCACCAAAATGAAGAAAACAGACTTAAACCGGAAGGAACTACCTGGACTTTTACCCGGATCATTTCTTGTTTTCTGTAATAAAAAGTTTTCAGTTGTGTGTCCTAATGAACACACGACCCTGCTGTTTGAGTAAGAATGACGTGTTGCAGATCTTACATTCTGTCAAGTACAGTGCTGTACAATAAAAGTATCTAATCAGCATAAACGGCCATTGGACCTTCCTTACCTCTCGGCTTGGACAAAAAGAGCACGTCTGTTTTATTATGGATCATTATGATAGGATGTTATATACAGATATTACCCACCAAATTACTGTCGCTGTTATGTGATCTAATGAAACATATTTTAGATTTTTTTACCAAGCATTTTTGTAAGTAAGGGCACTCTTGCTATGCCTTCTGCCAATTATGCATTTTAAAAATGTTTTCTTTCCAGCTCGTCTACGAATTTTTCCTTCGGTTTTTAGAATCTCCTGACTTTCAACCGAACATAGCGAAGAAGTACATCGACCAGAAATTTGTGATGCAGGTAAGAGCTGAAAGAAACATGGATAACCCACACAAGCAGATGATACATTTTTAAATTGTCTGAATGGACAAGTAAAACTAAATCACTCAAATCACAATATCAAACCATTAGGCTACTCCGATCAGAATTGGATCTTCCGGATGCGATGCTCTGCTCACTGTCCTCCCAATCACTGCAGGGCGCATTGGACTATAATTAATTTAGACCTACATTGACCGGCACGAATGGCATTTTAATCATGCAGTCACGAGATGTGTTTTTGAGACGAAGCGAGCCTAGCTGTGTTTGCACATTTGTTGATAATAATTACTAGTGTGGGGGCCTCCCGAGTGGCACAGTGGTCTAAGGCACTGTATCGCAGTGCTTGAGGCGTCACTACAGACCCGAGTTCGATCCCAGGCTGTGTCACAATCGGCGGTGACCGGGAGTCCCATAGGGCGGTGCACAATTGGCCCGACATCGCCCGGATTAGGGGAGGGTTTGGCAGGGGGGCTTTACTTGGCTCATCACGCTCTAGTGACTCCATGTGGCGGGCCGGGCGCCTGCAGGCTGATTTCGGTCGTCTGTTGAACAGTGTTTCCTCCGACACATTGGTGCTTCCGGGTTATGCGGGCCGGTGTTAAGGAGCGCGGTTTGGCGGATCATGTTTCGGAGGACGCATGACTCGACCTTCGCCTCTCCCGAGCCTGTTGGTGAGTTGCAGCGAGGAGACAAGATGGTAATTGGATCACGAAAAAGGGGGGTAAAATACCAAAATAAAAAATATTCCCAGTTATAGCAATGAAAATCCCTGAAAAGTGATGGTGTGTGCAGCACCTGTGTGTGGACTGTAGCCAGAGGGGGGAGAGACATTTGCGCAGCAGGTAAAATAAAGATCTACAACAGACTTAACTACATGGCCAATTCAAAATATATTGTGTAGTTTAGCTAGTTAGCTATTAGCATCTATTCATGTCCTAAAATAACTTTCCACCGGCACTCCTGTAGAACCGCAAATGCCCGACACCATGTTGGCACGGGTGCTCGTGTGGAACCGCAAATGCTCAACACCCAGTTGGTACGGGGGCTCGCGTGGAACCACTACTCCAATTGTAAAACCTTCTCAAGCGCTCAAAATTGGCCAGGATTCGCCTCCTAACCAATACTGACCATGGCATTCTGACAAAGTTACTAATTGACAAGTAACTCATATGACCTATGCTGTCAAGTTTTCCACTGAATATTTTAACCTTTACAAATGGATAAACATCTTTGTTAGCTACCTCGTCCTCCTTAGCCATTCTGGGGGGTTGACAGACCACGTGTTTTATACAGTAGCCTACCAGTGCAATATTTAACTTTGGGGAGGGTTAAGTGCTTTGCTCAAGGGCACAACGGCAAGAGATACACTACATGGAATCAGAGACCAGCAGTCTTCCATTGTCAACACCAGTGATACTAATGAAGGATATTCTTTTTCAAATGTTTCCTTGCATCATACAACACAGTTTTCAGTTACATTTTTGGCACATGGTGTTACAAACCGTTATATTTACTAAAGAAATCTTACCTAAAAAAAGTTAATGTCAAGCACTTGAGGGATGTCTTTTATCCACAGCTTTTAGACCTGTTTGACAGTGAAGACCCACGGGAGAGGGACTTCCTCAAAACAACTCTCCACAGGATATATGGGAAGTTCCTGGGACTACGGGCCTACATTAGAAAACACATCAATAATATATTTTATAGGTGAGTTTTATCTTAGGCGCTTTTTTATGTCAGATATTTTAACACATCAAATCGATTGCTAAAGATTCAATGGTTTTTAGTTTCATATCACTACTAAGAAATTGATGTTTTTGTTGTGTAACTAAAATCTAATATCTCTGTGTTTGACAGGTTTATCTATGAGACTGAGCACCATAATGGAATAGCAGAATTACTGGAGATACTTGGAAGGTACACCTTAAGCTCTAACTCAGCGTGCAGTACAGTTATTTTGGACTTTTATCCAGTCTCATAATGTCTTCTGGACTGCAGATAGGGGTCTCTAACCATTGGTCTCATAATGTCTTCTGGACTGCAGATAGGGGTCTCTAACCATTGGTCTCATAATGTCTTCTGGACTGCAGATAGGGGTCTCTAACCATTGGTCTCATAATGTCTTCTGGACTGCAGATAGGGGTCTCTAACCATTGGTCTCATAATGTCTTCTGGACTGCAGATAGGGGTCTCTAACCATTGGTCTCATAATGTCTTCTGGACTGCAGATAGGGGTCTCTAACCATTGGTCTCATAATGTCTTCTGGACTGCAGATAGGGGTCTCTAACCATTGGTCTCATAATGTCTTCTGGACTGCAGATAGGGGTCTCTAACCATTGGTCTCATAATGTCTTCTGGACTGCAGATAGGGGTCTCTAACCATTGGTCTCATAATGTCTTCTGGACTGCCGATAGGGGTCTCTAACCATTGGTCTCATAATGTCTTCTGGACTGCCGATAGGGGTCTCTAACCATTGGTCTCATAATGTCTTCTGGACTGCCGATAGGGGTCTCTAACCATTGGTCTCATAATGTCTTCTGGACTGCCGATAGGGGTCTCTAACCATTGGTCTCATAATGTCTTCTGGACTGCCGATAGGGGTCTCTAACCATTGGTCTCATAATGTCTTCTGGACTGCCGATAGGGGTCTCTAACCATTGGTCTCATAATGTCTTCTGGACTGCAGATAGGGGTCTCTAACCATTGGTCTGCTACTATTTGTCCTTTTTTCTTTTTCATATTCAATACTATTTTGAGTTCACTTGTAACTATTTTGATTAGAATCATTATAATTGTAATTTGTTTATCTCTCTCACAGTATAATCAATGGGTTTGCCTTACCACTAAAAGAAGAGCACAAGATATTCCTGTTAAAGGTCCTGTTGCCTTTGCACAAAGTCAAATCACTTAGTGTCTACCATCCACAGGTAAGCCCTTGTGCTTGTTTAGGGCCTGGGTCGTGTTCATTGGGCACAAAATGGAAGAAAACAGACTGAAACAGGGAGGGACTTCCTTGTCCAATAAGGAACGTTAGTTTTCGTTTTCCGTTGAAAGATTTGATTTAATATTTTTTGAATCCCCATTATCTCACGCCAATGGCGACAGCTATTCTTACTGGGGTCCGACATAACGGAAAGAACATTACAAAATACTTGACAATTAACATGTAGTGTGTGTGGACATTTTAAAAGTTTTCCATTGTGTGACCCTAATGAACACGACATAGCTCTGATTGTTCTATCAGCCATGCTGCCCTGGGCTCTGTTCAAGAGAGTGACGTTACAGAACGTTCACATAGAAATACATTGTGTACAACAGACATGATTCTCTGTCGTCAATAATAGGGAGTTGTTTCAGCTCTTTAATACATTTCTATCTGCCACATTCTGAATGTTCTGCCCCTTTTGCCCTACTGAATGCACACTGGAAATGTATAGAAATCTATGGACATGACTGATTATAGGTGTACAGTCGTGGCCAAAAGTTTTGAATGACATATTAATTTCCATAAAGTTTGCATGCTACAGTGTCTTTAGATATTTTTGTCAGATGTTAATATGGAATACTGAAGTATAATTACAAGCATTTCATAAGTGTCAAAGGCTTTTATTGACAATTACTTGAAGTTGATGCAAAGAGTAAATATTTGCACTGTTGACCCTTCTTTTTCAAGACTTCTGCAATCCGCCCTGGCATGCTTTCAATTAACTTCTGGGCATCCTGACTGATGGCAGCCCATTCTTGCATAATCAATGCTTGGAGTTTGAGAGGATGCTTTACTGTTGGCATGACATAGGACTGATGGTAGCGCTCCCCTTGTCTTCTCCGCAAAAGCTTTTTTCCGGATGCCCCAAACAATCGGAAAGGGGATTCATCAGAGAAAATGACTTTACCCCAGTCCTCAGCAGTCCAATCCCTGTACTTTTTGCAGAATATCAGTCTGTCCCTGATGTTTTTCCTGGAGAGAAGTGGCTTCTTTGCTGCCCTTCTTGACACCAGGCCATCCTCCAAAGGTCTTCGCCTCACTGTGCGTGCATATGCACTCACACCTGCCTGCTGTCATTCCTGAGCAAGCTCTGTACTGGTGGTGCCACGATCCCGCAGCTGACTCAACTTTAGGCGACGGTCCTGGCGCTTGCTGGACTTTCTTGGGCACCCGGAAGCCTTCACAACAATTGAACCGCTTTCCTTGAAGTTCTTGACGAACCGGGGAGTGGCCTGGCTTCTACATGCTAGCTGGAATCAGATATCTGTGCCAGAGTTACTATGAAGACAAAGGTCCTTGTCAGCGGCCTCTCTCTTTCTGGGCCAGCCTCTTGCACGCTCTCTCTCTCTCTCTCGCTGTGTTTCTCTCTCTTGCTGTGTCTCTCGCTGTTTGCCGGCCTGTTTCACTATATATATATATATATATATCTATCTCTATACACATTGCTCTATGGACCATAGCATAATATCTACGTTACAGCTTGATCAACGGTGTTAGTGCTAGCCTAATGCAAAATGAGAACACCTCACAAAAAGTCATTGTTTTGTTACATTGCAGTTATACTGCTAGTATTAGAGTCCAAAGTATTACAATTACTGCAACTTCATGACTGCAATTATTTGTTAGTGACTATTGTCGTTGAGAATGTCAACACAGTTAGGCCAGCCAGCATCACCAGTAATTGTGTCCTATCGTTGTGAATGTCAACACCAGATTTTAGGATCAGCCAGTAATTGTGTCCCATTGTCTTTTTCTCCCCCCTAGCTGGCATACTGTGTGGTGCAGTTTCTAGAGAAGGACAGCACTCTCACTGAACCAGTAAGTTGTGAAATTTCCCAGTTAAGAAGTTTTAGGTTGTAGTTATTATAGGAATTCTAGGACTTTTCTCTTGATCATTTGTATTTCATATACCTTTGACTATTGGATGTTCGTATAGGCACTATAGTATTGCCAGCCTAATCTCGGGAGTTGATAGGCTTGAAGTCATAATCAGCGCTGTGCTTCAAGCATTACGAAGAGCTGCTGGCAAATGCAGGAAAGTGCTGTTTGAATGAATGCTTACGAGCCTGCTGCTGCCTACCACCGCTCAGTCAGACTGCTCTATCAAATATCAATCCATATACTATAATATAATAAACACACAGAAATACGAGCCATAGGTCATTAATATGGTCCAATCTGGAAACTATCATTTCGAAAACAAAATGTTTATTCTTTCAGTGAAATACGTAACCGTTCCGTATTTTATTGAATGGGTGGCATCCATAAGTCTAAATATTGCTGTTACATTGCACAACCTTCAATGTTATGTCATAATTATGTAGAAATCTGGCATATTAATTACTTTCTTTGTTAGGAAGAAATGGTCTTCACACTGTTCGCAACGAGCCAGGTGGACCAAACTGCTGCGTATACCCTGACTCTGCTTGCACAGAACGCAAGAGAAGTGACACAATTTCCCTAGTTAATATTGCCTGCTAACATGAATTTCTTTTAACTAAATATGCAGTTTTAAAAAAAATATATACTTGTGTATTGATTTTAAGGAAGGCATTGATGTTTATGTTTAGGTACACATTGGTGCAACGACAGTGCTTTTTTCGCGAATGCGCTTGTTAAATCATCACCCGTTTGGCGAAGTAGGCTGTGATTCGCTGATAAATTAACAGGCATCGCATTGATTATTTGCAACGCAGGACAAGCTAGATAACTACACATGGTTGTTGATATTACTAGTTTAACTAGTGATTATGTTAAGATAAGTTTAATGCTAGCTAGCAACTTACCTTGGCTCCTTGCTACACTTGCGTAACAGGTGGTCAGCCTGCCACGCAGTCTCCTCGTGGAGTGCTATATAATCGGTGTCAAAATATGCCGATTACTGATTTATGAAAACTTGAAATCGGCCCTATTTTTTTTTCATCGGTCGACCTCTAGTTCAAACACAGCAAGACAGTTGTGATGAGGGCACGACACAACACCTATTACCCCTCAGGAGACTCATTGGGCATTGGTTCCCAGATCCTCAAAAGGTTCTACAGCTGCACCATCGAGAGCATCCTGACTGGTTGCATCACCGCCTGGTATGGCAACTGCTCAGCGTCCGACCATAAGTCTCTATAGAGGGTAGTACGTACGGCCCAGCACACCACTGGGGCCAAGCTTCCCCACTTTATTTTTACTGCTGCTACTTGCTGTTTATCTAGACATAGGCAATTTACCCCTACCTACAGTACCAGTCAAAAGTTTGGACACAACTACTCATTCAAGGGTTTTTCTCTATTTTTACTATTTTCTACATTATAGAATAGTAGTGTAGACATTACAAATATGAAATAACACACATGGAATCATGTAGTAACCAAAAAAAAGTGTTAAACAAATCAAAATATATTCTATATTTGAGATTCTTCAAAGTAGCCACCCTTTGCCTTGATGACAGCTTTGCACACTTGGCATTTTCTTTACCAGATTCATGAGGTAGTCACCTGGAATGCATTCCAATTAACAGGTGTGCCTCGTTAAAAGAGAATTTGTGGAATTTCTTTCCTTCTTAATGCCTTTGAGCCAAACAGTTGTGTTGTGACAAGGTAGGGGTGGTATACAGAAGAGAGCGCTATTTGGTAAAATACCAAGTCTATATTATGGAAAGAAAGTCCACCATTACTTTAAGACATAAAGGTCAGTCAATCTGGAACATTTCAAGAACTTTGACATTTCTTCAACTGCAGTCGCAAAAACCATCAAGCGCTATGATGAAACTGGCTCTCGTGAGGACGGCCACAGGAAAGGAAGACCCAGAGTTACCTCTGCTGCACAGGATAATTTCATTAGAGTTACCAGCCTCAGAAATTGCAGCCCAAATAAATGCTTCAGGGTTCAAGTAACAGACACATCTCAACATCAACTGTTCATAGGAGACTGCATGAATCAGCCCTTCATGGTCAAATTTCTGAAAAGAAACCACTACTAAAGGACACCAATAAGAAGAGACTTGCTTGGGCCAAGAAACACCAACAATAGACATTAGACCGGTGGAAATATGTCCTTTGGTCTGATGAGTCCAAATTTGAGATTTTTGTTTCCAACCGCCGTGTCTCTGTGATGTCTGCATGTGTGGTTCCCACTATGAAGCATGGATGAGGTGGTGTGGGGGTGACACTCAGTGATTTTATTTACAATTCAAGGCACACTTAACCAGCATGGCTACTACAGCATTCTGCAGCGATACGCCATCCCACCTGGTTTGTGCTTAGTGGGACTATCATTTGTTTTTCAACAGGAAATGACCCAACACACCTCCAGGCTGTGTAAGGGCTATTTGACCAAGATATGGAGTGCTGCATCAGATGACCTGGCCCCCACTATCACCCGACCAACCTAATTGAGATGGTTTGGGTTGAGTTGGACTGCAGAGTGAAGGAAAAGCAGCCAACAAGTGCTCAGCATATGTGGGAACTCCTTCAAGACTGTTGGAAAAGCATTCCTCATGAAGCTGGTTGAGAGAATGCCAGGAGTGTGCAAAGCTGTCAAGGCAAAGTTTGGCTTCTTTGAAGAATCTAAAATATATTTTTATTTGTTTAACACTTGTTTTTTTTGGGTTACTATGTGATTCCATATGTGTGTTTTCATAGTTTGTCTTCACTATTATTTTACAATGTATGAAATAGTCAAATTAAAGAAAGACCCTGGAATGAGAAGGTGTCCAAACATATGACTGGTACTGTACATGTGCAAATTACCTAGACTAACCTGTACCCCTGTACATTGACTTGGCAACGATACCCCCTGTTATATAGCTTTTTTATTTAACTAGGCAAGTCAGTTGAGAACAAATTCATATTTACAATGACTGCCTACCCTGGCCAAACCCGGATGACGCTGGGCCAATTGTGCGCTGCCCTATGGGACTCCCAATCACGTCTGGATGTGATAGAGCCTGGATTCGACTAAGATGCGGTGCCTTAGACCGCTGCACCACTTGGGAGCTTTTGTTACTTAAAAAGAAAACATTTGTCTATTTAGTAAATATTTTCTTAACTGCGTTGTTGGTTAAGGGCTTGTAAGTAAGCAGTTCACGGTAAGGTCTACACTTGTTGTATTTGGGTCATGTGACAAATTGTGACAAACAAATGATTTGATTAACTTTTATGAACATGAATGTGTGTAAATGCTCTTTGCATGTTAATACATGTTAACATATACACTATTTATAAAAGGTTCCAGTTAAAGTAATGATTTTGCTTATTCATGAACGTTATTATAAGTGTTACTCCCTGATCTATTGGTCAATATTCACTCCACTCCTTGCTCAATGTGTCTCCAAGGTGGTCATGGCCCTTCTGAAATACTGGCCCAAGACTCACTCCCCCAAAGAGGTGATGTTCCTTAACGAGCTGGAGGAGATTCTAGACGTCATCGAGCCGTCCGAGTTCGTCAAGGTCATGGAGCCACTGTTCAGGCAGCTGGCCAAGTGTGTGTCCAGCCCACACTTCCAGGTGACTGACCCCATGCTATGGGAACCCTGTTATTGTTCACCTTTTGACTTTTAGTCATTACGGTCATGTGGGAAAGTGAATTTGAGTAGTGGAATGTTTCTAGTTGGTTCCTAGAACTAAGCAGTCCATTGAAACAAAACAAGATCCAGGATGTAATGACCGTACCGCCTGGTTCGACCCTGTAGTGGAAACCAACATGAGGGATTCTAGAGATATGTTGGAGCGGTTATTTCTAGGACCTTTTACCAATCAAGTGTGCTTCTCTATCCTGCCGTCACCATTTTGAGTGAGCTGTGCTCACCGATGACGCTGTATGCTTTGGGTCATTGTGCAGGTAGCGGAGAGGGCTCTGTACTACTGGAACAACGAGTACATCATGAGTCTGATCAGCGACAACGCAGCCAAGATCCTGCCCATCATGTTCCCGGCGCTCTACCGCAACTCCAAGACCCACTGGAACAAGTAAGTAGTCCCTCTTCCAAAAGGCTGTGTTCATTAGGCACCAAAACAAAGACCACAAACTAAGATATGGAGGGACTACCTGGTCCATTAAGACATATTTTTCATTTTCCGCTGTGTGACGTAATAAAAGTGACCCTGATCTGCCCTCATAGGCCACTCACTCCAATGTCTCAGAACATGTAGTGTTAGCAAGACCTGGGTTTAAATACTATTTGTTTTCTTTAAAAAGAAAAAAACGTTTTAGCAGCTCTTGATTGAGCTTGCCTGGCTTTCGTGAGCTTGCCTGGCGCAAAAATAACCAATGGAACAGTGGCTAAAGTGCCCAGCCATCTGGCACTCCAGGCAGGTTCAATCAAACAGATTACCAATAGAACTAATTTCATCCCAGGTCCCTTGGAGGCATATTTAATTTAGCTGAATTTCTGATTTGAAAGTTCAACACCTTACCAAACTGTTTCATGTGGAATGAGAGTTCTTTAACATTAATCTGCTCTGAAAGTGCTAGTGTTGACTACAGGGAGCTCAACAGTGGTTCAGACCTACTTTAGTCATTCACTGGAATCTAATTTTGGTTTGGGCTGGAGGACAGGGCTACCCTTTTAGACATGACGGCAGACTGACTCACTGCTGTCTCTGTCTGCGTCTGTCTCTGTGCAGGACCATCCATGGCCTCATCTACAATGCTCTCAAGCTCTTCATGGAGATGAACCAGAAGCTGTTTGATGACTGCACACAGCAGTTCAGAGCAGAGAAAAACAAGTATGTAATATCCTAATCCGAAATGAGAATATTGTATATCTTGACTACAGATTGTAGTTAAGACTAGAATATGATATACTAATGTGAATGATATCACATCTCAAATGTGGACCATATTCATTAAATATTCTCATTGAGATTAGCATGGATCAAATCTTGACTATATATTGTAATGGTAAATAGATTATGATGAAATATTTTCATCCTGATTGGCATATCTCAAGTTTAGACAGTATTGTAATGATTACTACATATGAAATATGTATATATTCAGATTAGCGTATCTGAAGGACTATACATTGTAGTGACTGTAGGGGGGGCTGAGGTTATGATTGTGTTTGTTTCCTCCTATAGAGAGAAGGCCAAGTCAAAAGACCGAGAAGAGGCCTGGATCAAGATTGAGAACCTTGCCAAATCCAACCCTCAGGTGAGTGAGGGACACACAGCAGTGTGTACGTGCGTGCCATCTAAAGAGCTGAAGTTGTTTCCTTTCTGTCTTCCCTCTGAGGACTGTTTGGTTTGCTGTGCAGAGCATGCCCAGTCTTCTATCAAACATTTCTGCATGCACTGCATTACCCTTTCCTGGTTAAGATCAGGAGGTTGATCAGGAGATTGGTTGGGCCCTGAATGAAATGCCAGTCGACTGAATGGTCTTCCTAAACTGCGTTCCCATTCTATTGCTTCATTTCTGGTCTCAGTGAATACAAACTAAGGTGAAAGTACCTACTGTGAACTGCATTCCCAATGTCTTGTTTTATTATAGGTAGTCTTCTAGGGTGGATGTTGAACAGTCCTAGTGTAAGGTAAAACGATCTACTGTGATATCTACTCTTAATGACCGTACTAACGAGCAGTTGAATTAGTCTGTCTGCACCGCATCATTTTTCTACTCTCACCAGATCACTAATGGAAGCCATGACTCCAGCATCCAATTTCTAAACCCTTCTGTTTATCTAACCTCTCTCTGATTCATTCTTCTTTGCATGCGACTTAAGTCTTTCTCCCATTCTTTTTGTGTGTTTGTTTCGTGTTACGTTAGTCTCTTATGCGTGTTGATTCCACTGGCCTCAACGGTCCAGTAGCAATGGAGTCTGATGGTCCATTAACCTATGAAGAAATTCACAGGTTAAAAAAGACTGTAACGGAAGAAGCCACACAGGTAACTGTCCGTTTTCGGTCTGTGCTGATCTAGGATCAGGTCCCCCCTGCACCTGTCATCTTAATCATTATGATCGACATGTTATGAATTTGAGCCCTGATCACTCTTTTCAAAATGGGTCCTGTATTGTGTCTCCTATAGAGGAGGGATGACTCATCAGACCATGGACTGGCCCTGTACTGTTTCTCCTATAGAGGAGGGATGACTCATCAGACCGTGGACTGGCCCTGTACTGTTTCTCCTATAGAGGAGGGATGACTCATCGGACCGTGGACTGGCCCTGTACTGTTTCTCCTATAGAGGAGGGATGACTCATCGGACCGTGGACTGGCCCTGTACTGTTTCTCCTATAGAGGAGGGATGACTCATCGGACCGTGGACTGGCCCTGTACTGTTTCTCCTATAGAGGAGGGATGACTCATCGGACCGTGGACTGGCCCTGTACTGTTTCTCCTATAGAGGAGGCATGACTCATCGGACCGTGGACTGGCCCTGTACTGTTTCTCCTATAGAGGAGGCATGACTCATCGGACCGTGGACTGGCCCTGTACTGTTTCTCCTATGGAGGAGGGATGACTCATCGGACCGTGGACTGGCCCTGTATTGTTTCTCCTATAGAGGAGGGATGACTCATCAGACCATGGACTGGCCCTGTATTGTTTCTCCTATAGAGGAGGGATGACTCATCAGACCATGGACTGGCCCTGTATTGTTTCTCCTATAGAGGAGGGATGACTCATCAGACCATGGACTGGCCCTGTATTGTTTCTCCTATAGAGGAGGGATGACTCATCAGACCATGGACTGGCCCTGTATTGTTTCTCCTATAGAGGAGGGATGACTCATCAGACCATGGACTGGCCCTGTATTGTTTCTCCTATAGAGGAGGGATGACTCATCAGACCATGGACTGAACACTGGAATCAACTACTTGTTATTGTCGGTTCTATCTCTCTTCTACTCTCACTTTTCTCTTATTTTTCTTTCCTTCCCTTCTGTCTGTTTAAATGTCATTAAGGGTAGTCCAAGTAGCTAATATTTCTCCAACTCTTTTCTCACCGTCCTGCTTGGTGCATGGCTGCCTTAGTTCATTAGCATGGTGAGCAGCTTTCTGTCAATTGGTGATTGTTTCTAAACATGAACTTGTGGTGTGAAAAAATGAGTGGTACTTGTGGCAAAAACGTAGTAGACCATACCCAGGAGAATACTGTCGTTACAAGCTAGGCATTTTTATTCCACTGGACCGAACTCTCTTTAACACTCCCCCTTCCCATGTTGCAGTTGCAAACGAGAGACCAGAGGAAAGACCGGCCTATGGTGCGGCGGAAGTCTGATCTCCCTCAGGACATCTACACCGCAAAAGCCTTGGAGACCCATCGCCGAGCCGACGTCATGATCACTACCCGCGATGGGCTCTAGGTCTGCCCCCCTCTAGTTTCCAGTCCCCTCTCTCTCTCCTCTAGTGTCCAGTCCCCTCTTCTCTCTTTCCTCTAGTGTCCCCTCATCTCTCCACATCCCACCCTCATCCACACAGCACATTCAGATTACTGGCCCAGTTTCCTCATCGTCGCCAGTACACAGCCCCCCCCCCGGATTTCTGCTTTCTCAGGTGTTTCTTTTTGGGAGGGGTGGGGCCGCAACTTTCTTTTTTAGTGTTACCGACAATTGTTTTTGCTTAATCGTGCATAAAACCGTATCGGCTCATCCCTCCAGGCTCTTACTGTACGACTGAAAATGGGGACGTTCCGTTCCACTAGCGACATGACAAGCTCCTATGTTCCTCCATTGAGTGCAGTTGGTAGAATACACAACAAACGTAGAGAGCAGAAACAGAATGGGGGAGGCGCCTCTTGTTTCCTCTGTCGTTTTCTGTCAAGGGGAAACAAAACTAAGAACAGCCATTGTTGGATGGTGGGGGAGGACTGTTGGATCGACTTTTCGGATGTTTTGTTTCTTCTCTAGTTTTAATTTTTTATTTTGTTTAATCCCAGGGACATTTGCCAGTGCCAAGACCGTTTGTGTTCTTTCTGTGTGAGAGAAACTAGGATGACTATCTAGGTAGACAGCCTTCATTTTTTTTGGAGCCTCCGATGATTCAATTATGCTTTTTTTTTTTTTTTATATAAGCAGAAGAGCAACAGGACTTTCTGTAGTGACTGATCCATCTGTTCTGATGAAGTCACTTTATGACTAGGATGGAGGGAGGACGGGAGGTTCTCTGTGGACACTGGACTCTTTACACTCTACACTTTGTGCCATGCACATTCTTTCATTGGATTTGTTTCCCTTCTGTTGAAGTCCTTTGGCAATATGTGAGCCAGATCACAGTGAAATATTGACAGTTCAAACAATGGTACTTATTTCATATGGAGATAGACATCGGGTGGTTGTTGGGCTCCACCCAGTTTGTCATATTCAAAAGCCCTTCTTAGACATGTCAGTCGGTCCTTAATTCATACATAATGTATGTCCCCAGTTCTTACTGCTATTGGGAAGCTTCGTTTAACTCTCAATGGCCAGCTAGGAAGTGTTTGGTTTGACACCGAGTTCATCAAGACACTTGTAGCCAGACACACTGTAATGCTACATTATGCAGAACATTCCAGAAATGTTCCAACTGAAATTACATTATGACACTTTACCTGGGGGTGTCAGTTTGAGGAAGGCGAGGTGCAGAATTACTCATCTCGATCACATAATAAGTTATTTTGGATGCAGGGTGATCTCGTAGCACTGTGATTCTGCACAGCCCGACTGTAATGAAGTCCATCTCAAACGTCCATCTCTCTTGTCCTCAGATGCAGGCTTTTCAGGAACCCTGGAACTGCTTGCTAATCAAGCATTGTCCTCCATTTGTCCCAGATCCCATGCCCTGTACCCTGAACCCCCCCAGCGTTCTCACGTTTCCCGGGTTGGTTTTTACCAGTGCCCTCCTACCCAGATGTGCTTTGCTGTGGAGCTGAAAGGACTGTTCCTTGTCTTGTGTGAAGTAATGAACAATGGGGATCAGAGAGCCGTTTATCAAATGGAGGAATATTACACGATGAGAACGGCAACACCGTTTGGATGACGAAACCATTTCATGTGACAGTTGAATGAGCATATGTAAATGAGCATAGAAAGAGGGGATTTCAAACCTGAATCCCTCTTTGGATGAAATCTGTAACAGTTAAGAATAAGTCTATTGAACTACCTAAAAAGCACTTCCTGAACTTGAAAGATGTGACATGTTTGTGTATCTTCAATGAAGCGCTCTTCAGTATCCCGTTGAGTCTATGTGTACAGTCTGTTCTGCTTTCTCAAGTTCAGGAAGCTGTCCATTCCTGGACTGGACAAGGAAAGGGCCCATAAGTAAGCATTTCAGTGTTAGTCCACACCTGTTGTTTACGAAGCATGTGACGAATACAATTTGATTTGATTGGGGCCCCATTGTAAATGTTAGTCTTTCTCTGGTACCATTGTTTGAACTTGCAAATCTAGCATGTGTATCCAATCTGTAATGTCTTTTCTGTTTCTAGTCCCTGGCAACTGGTAGCCTGGATGCTAGTTTTAGCATTGTAGCTGCCAATGGAAATGGTCAATGCTGAAAGACCAACATCCAGGCTTGGCTTGGTAACTGCATTATTAATACTTCAATGCAAAACGGTGTAAATTTAACTACCATGTTAAAAATGTATCTTTTTGTCCTGGACGAATGGCACTCGCCAAAACAATTTGACCCCCCCCAAAAGAAAATATCTTCACTTTTATAGAACAGTATCATTTGGAAAGATGTTTGATCAGTTTGCTTTTTGTGTTCAAACTGTCATGTTGTTTTTTTTTAAGACACAGATAAATTACTCGTATGGCAAGTTAGACGACAAATGTTTTGGATTGTTTTTCGAAATTCTTTGCTTGGCCTCTGCAGGTTTTTAGTTGGAACATGTACTTTCCAGAATATAATAACTTGACAAGTGTCCTTTTGTATGTGACCTGTGCTATGTGGCTTCATTTAATATTGTACATATGATTTACTTTGTTTTATGTAGTGTTATATCTAGATTAATTTTGTACAGAATAAAACATCAATAGCAATGACAAAGAAGTCAATGTGGCACATACCTTCTCTTTCCCCTGTAAATTTCTGCATTAATAGAAATCACACGTCTAATATTTTTCTGTTATAACTCTGTTTTGTTCCCTCTTCCAATGATCTGTGACCAGATTTCAGTCCATAGCCTTTGTGTGCTTTTATCACAATCTCAAGTGGTGTACATCTGTAATAGAATGAATAAAGAGAATATTTGAATTTTATATTTTCAACCATACATCAATTCTGGAGGCATTTTACTTCACGGAAGTGTCAAAACGCAGACAGTTATTATACGTTTTGACAGTTTAAAGTGCATATGATTGACCTGAGGGGAGATGGTTACGTTTAAAAGGGATTTCTTCCTCATCGCTTACTGTGTATACACCCCTTTTGGGTGGTGGACCATTCTTGACCCACACAGCCAGCAGTGTTGCCGTTCTTGATACAAACCGGTGCGCCTGGCACCTTCTAGCCTTTTAAATATTGCCCATTCACCCTCTGAATGGCACACATACACAATCCATGCCTCGATTTGTCTCCAGGCTTAATCCTTTAACCAGTGATGTCCCCTTCATCTACAGTGATTTTGAAGTGGATTTAACAACTGGCGTCGCGTTCACCTGGATTTACTTGGTCAGTCTGTCATGAAAAGGGCAGGTGTTCTAAATGTGTGTAAGTCAATGTACAGGTAACTGCCCAAATAAAGGAAATGCCAACATAGTGTCTTAATAGGGTGTTGGGCCACCACGCCAGAACAGTTTCAATGTTCCTTGGCATAGATTCTACAAGTGTCTGGAACTCTATTGGAGGGATGCAACACAATTCTTTCACGAGAAATTCCATATTTGGTGTTACGTTGGTGGTGGAAAACAGGTTTAGGTACCGCTCCTGAATCTCCCATAAGTGTTCAATTGGGTTGAGATCTGGTGACTGAGACACCCCTTTAAACCCCCTATGCTCCTTTAAGACCCCTCTCTTTAAGTCACAGATCTCTTTTAGCCAAAATAATCTGCAACTGGGCATTTGTATACATGACCCTAAGCGTGATGTTAATTGCTTAATTTAACTCCGGTATCACACCTGTGTGGAAGCACCTGCTTGTATTTGGAAAGTATTTTGACCCCTTGTATTCAGACCCCTTTTACCACATTGTTATGTTACAGCCTTATTTGAGAATGTATTAAATGAATCTACACACAATACCCTATAATGACAAAGCAAAAACGGGTTTTTAGAAATGTATGTATTAAAAAAAAAAAAAAACATTTAGGTAAGAATTCAGACTGTTTACTCAGTACTTTGTTGAAGCACCTTTTTTGTTTGGGGAGTTTCTCCCATTCTTCTCTGCAGATCCTCTCAAGCTCTATCAGGTTGGATGGGGAGCGTCGCTGCACAGCTATTTTCAGGTCTCTCCAAAGATGTTGGATCGGGTTCAAGTCCCTGCTCTGGCTGGGCCACTCAAGGACATTCAGAGACTTGTCCCGAAGCTACTCCTGTGTTGTCTTGTATGTGTGCTTAGGGTCGTTGTCCTATTGGAAGGTGAACCTTCACCCCAGTCTGAGGTCCTGAGCGCTCTGGAGCAGGTTTTCATCTAGGATCTCTCTTTGTACTTTGCTCTGTTCATCTTTCCCTCTATCCTGACTAGTCTCCCTGCCACTGAATAACATCCCCACAGCATGATGCTGCCACCACCATGCTTCACCTTAGGGATGGTGCCATGTTTCCTCCAATATTGGTTTAATCAGACCAGAGAATCTTGTATCTCATGGTCAGAGTCCTTTAGGTGCCTTTTGGCAAACTCCAAGCGGGCTGTCATATTCCTTTTACTGAGGAGTGGCAGCCCTCTGGCCACTTACCATAAATTCCTGGTTGGTGGAGTGCTGTAGAGATGGTTGTCCTTCTGGAAGGTTCTCCCATCTCCACAGAGGAACTCTGGAGGTTGGTCGCTCTGACAATCGGGTTCTTGGTCACCTAACTAAGGCCCTTCTTCCCTGATTGCGCAGTTTGGCCGGGCGGCCAGCTCTAGGAAGAGTCTTGGTGGTTCCAAACTTCTTCCATTTAAGAATGATGGAGGCCACTGTGTTCTTGGGGACCTTCAATGCTGCAGAAATGTTTTGGTACCCTTCCCCAGATCTGTGCCTCGACACAATCCGGTCTTAAAGCTCTACGGTCAATTCGTTCTACCTCATGGCTTGGTTTTTACTCTGACATGCACTGTCAACTGTGGGACCTTTTTAGATAGACAGGTGTGTGCCTTTCCAAATCATGTCCAATAAATTTGAATTTATCACAGGTGGACTCCAAGTTGTAGAAACATCTCAAGGATGATCAATGGAAACAGGATGCACCTGAGCTCAATTTCGAGTCTCATAGCAAAGGGTCTGAATACTTAAATAAGATATTTCTGTTTTAAAAAAAATTCTATAAACCTGCACCTCAATGTTAGTAAGATGTTCTTAATGTTCTATACACAGTGTATGTGCAATATACACTGCTAAAAAAAATAAAGGGAACACTTAAACAACACAATGTAACTCCAAGTCAATCACACTTCTGTGAAATCAAACTGTCCACTTAGGAAGCAACACTGATTGACAATAAATTTCACATGCTGTTGTGCAAATGGAATAGACAACAGGTGTAAATTATAGGCAATTAGCAAGACACCCCCCAATAAAGGAGTGGTTCTGCAGGTGGTGACCACAGACCACTTCTCAGTTCCTATGCTTCCTGGCTGATGTTTTGGTCACTTTTGAATGCTGGTGGTGCTTTCACTCTAGTGGTAGCATGAGACGGAGTCTACAACCCACACAAGTGGCTCAGGTAGTGCAGCTCATCCAGGATGGCACATCCAATGCGAGCTGTGGCAAGAAGGTTTGCTGTGTCTGTCAGCGTAGTGTCCAGAGCATGGAGGCGCTACCAGGAGACAGGCCAGTACATCAGGAGACGTGGAGGAGGCCGTAGGAGGGCAACAACCCAGCAGCAGGACCGCTACCTGCGCCTTTGTGCAAGGAGGAGCACTGCCAGAGCCCTGCAAAATGACCTCCAGCAGGCCACAAATGTGCATGTGTCTGCTCAAATGAGGGTGGAATGAGGGCCCGACGTCCACAGGTGGGGGTTGTGCTTACAGCCCAACACCGTGCAGGACGTTTAGCATTTGCCAGAGAACACCAAGATTGGCAAATTCGCCATTGGCGCCCTGTGCTCTTCACAGATGAAAGCAGGTTCACACTGAGCACATGTGACAGACGTGACGGAGTCTGGAGACGCCATGGAGAACGTTCTGCTGCCTGCAACATCCTCCAGCATGACCGGTTTGGTGGTGGGTCAGTCGTGGGGTGGCATTTCTTTGGGGGGCCGCACAGCCCTCCATGTGCTCGCCAGAGGTAGCCTGACTGCCATTAGGTACCGAGATGAGATCCTCAGACCCCTTGTGAGACCATATGCTGGTGCGGTTGGCCCTGGGTTCCTCCTAATGCAAGACAATGCTAGACGTCTTGTGGCTGGAGTGTGTCAGCAGTTCCTGCAAGAGGAAGGCATTGATGCTATGGACTGGCCCGCCCGTTCCCCAGACCTGAATCCAATTGAGCACATCTGGGACATCATGTCTCGCTCCATCCACCAACGCCACGTTGCACCACAGACTGTCCAGGAGTTGGCGGATGCTTTAGTCCAGGTCTGGGAGGAGATCGCTCAGGAGACCATCCGCCACCTCATCAGGAGCATGCCCAGGCGTTGTAGGGAGGTCATACAGGCACGTGGAGGCCACACACACTACTGAGCCTCATTTTTATTTTTTTTAAGGACATTACATCAAAGTTGGATCAGCCTGTAGTGTGGTTTCCACTTTAATTTTGAGTGTGACTCCAAATCCAGACCTCCGTGGGTTGATACATTTGATTTCCATTGATAATTTTTGTGTAATTTTGTTGTCAGCACATTCAACTATGTAAAGAAAAAAGTATTGAATAAGATTATTTCATTCATTCAGATCTAGGATTTGTTATTTTAGTGTTCCCTTTATTTTTTTGAGCAGTGTAGTATATATTATAACTTTTTTGCAGTGTGTGGACAGCACCTGTGACTGCCTTTATAGAACTGACCATGATTTTCTTAAATCAATCTAAAGATGTTTAGGTCAATTTGCATATAATGTCCGTAATACAAATGTAATGACTGGGTAGTCTCCTTTTCGAGCTGAGCTTGCTACTGAAATCGAGCTCTAACAACTCATTGTAGGTAGCATCAATGACCACAAGAGGGCCCTAAATAACCTCTTTGGGGTCTGACTGAATGAATTGTATTTTGCTTCAGGCATAAACTACGACGTAGTGTTTATGTACCTAGAGCAACCACCTGGGTCATTTCTACTTTACGGTGCCTTTTGGACCTTTTAACTTTTGTAAATCTATTCTATCAGAAAAAGGACGTTTTAACTTTCAGAAAAACATTGGTCAAGCTCAGCCACGTATTGTTTTTAGGTGCATTTTCCAACCTGTTAGGTGCATAATCCTAACAGGGTGGATATTTTGAGCCTAAATTGTCCATAGCTCTGTGAGCGAGCAAGATTGAGCTAGCATAATGGTGAACACGAACAGGATTTTAACATTTGGTAAAACATTTTATAATTTAGCCTAACAGAGTTGTAGTTTTACGAGTGGGACATATAAATTAACACCATGGAACATCGATCAAACTGAAATTCTGACACTTCCTGTGTCCTTGTAGGAAGAGGTTGTTTTCTTAAATGGAGAATTACAACAAACTAACAGGGTGGAAAGTAAAATCAGGGACACAAATCTTAAATAAAATAATAAATACAATAATTATGAAAAAAAAACAACAAAAAACCTTTGTTTACTGACTTTATATTCAAAGCCTTTTGGAATCCCCATTTTACACTAAATAAGAAGTTATTTCCTGGGGACAGAAAAGGCACCGCATTATAGCAATGACCCACCTAACTGCATGACCATGTAGTGGTTATGGACCCAAAGCCAACACCTAACTGCCAGATCAGAGTGAAAGGAAGGTTTATTTGTTAATATTTGGAAAAATATAAATATCAGTCATTTAAAGTACAAACTCCTCTACTAATGTACCCTGTCATCGTTATTCTATGCTCTACAAATTAGGAAATGGTGTTTTTTTAATTCATATAAAATGAGTAAAAATCTCTTCAGGGCCCCATGTCAGGAGGACTACATAACCCAAGCATTAGCATGTGGAAACGGTGCCAGGGGAAACAACCAAAGAATGGATTGATGTCATACCTTGTCCCTAGACTCCTTTCTGGGTAAGGAAACTGATGTGTCATTTAGAAATTTGGGCCAACTATCCCTTTAACACTTTTCTAAGTGTTATGTGAGAATCACAGCACCTACTTGGTCATACTGGAGCTCAGGTTTGTTAGGTAAAGTTGGTGTACTTTTTCCCCGTTTTTATTTAAATGTTATATTTATAACACAATTTATGACATGGTTTTGTAGCTATAGCTCCTATATCATGAAATCTTTTTTGCAGTATTTAATTTCTTGGACACAACATCCGATCACACCATACACCAACTAGTGTTTCACCGGCACAGGAAGATCCAAGCAGTCAGCAGGAAAAGCAGTTTCCTCTACGCCCACTTGCACTTTGCCACACCAGGCCAAATAGGATATTTCATAATTGCTCTGCATTTTCTGGATTGGATTTGACTGACAAACGTCAGTATTGACACCAGTCTGCATCCACATGCTTGATGGATTACATCCTTACTAAGGACTTAGAATGAGTGTATTTTTT
Source organism: Brachymystax lenok tsinlingensis (assembly GCA_030435695.1). Taxonomy (NCBI): domain Eukaryota; kingdom Metazoa; phylum Chordata; class Actinopteri; order Salmoniformes; family Salmonidae; genus Brachymystax; species Brachymystax lenok. The sequence goes on along the minus strand of CM059808.1, from coordinate 33,543,871 downwards.
TTAAACTGTAGGCTGAAGCTTATCTATTTTCTCAGTAGAGTATTAATTATTGCATATTTTTAAGGTCAAGTTTGAGAAATACAGTACCAGTCAAAAGTTTGAACACACCTACTATTTCAGGTGTGTCCACTATTAAATAACACATAGGGAATCATGTAGTAACCAAAAAAAGTGTTAAACAAATCTAAATATATAGCCACCCTTTGCATTGATGACGGCTTTGCACACTCTTGGCATTCTCTCAACCAGCTTCACCGGGAAGGAATTTCCACATATGCTGAGCACTTGTTGGCTACCTTTCCTTCACTCGGCAGTCCAAACCACTCCATCGCTCTCCTTCTTGGTCAAATAGCCCTTACACAGCCTGGAGGTGTGTTGGGTCATTGTCCTGTTGAAAAACAAATGATAGTTCTACTAAGCGCAAACCAGATGGGATGGCGTATCGCTGCAGAATGCTGTGGTAGCCATGCTGGTTAAGTGTGCCTTGAATTCTAAATATATCACAGACAGTGTCCCCAGCAAAGCACCCCCACACCTTCTTCTCTATGCTTCACGGTGGGAACCACACATGCGGAGATCATCCGTTCTGCAGGACAATAACCTAAAACACAAGGCCAAATCTACACTGGAGTTGCTTACCAAGAAGACAGTGAATGTCCCTGAGTAGCTGAGTTACAGTTTTGACTTAAATCTTCTTGATAATCTGTCAATACCTGAAAATTGTTGTCTAGCAATGACCAACAAACATTTTCACAGAGCTTGAAGAATATTTTAAAGAATAATGGGCTAATGTTGCACAGTCTAGGTGTGGAAAGCTCTCAGAAACTTACCCAGAAAGACTCACAGCTGTAATCGCCGCCAAAGGTATTTCTACAAAGTATTGACTCTGGTGTGAATACTTATGTAAATCAGATATTTCTGTATTTCATTTTCAGTACATTTGCAAACATTTCAAAAAATATGTGTTCACTTTGGCATTATGGGGTATTGTGTGTAGATGGCTGTAACACAACAAAATGTGGAATAAGTCAAGAGGTATGAAAGCTTTCTGAAGGCACGGTATGTAGTAGTGCTACTGCAGTTGTTGTAGGCTACAGTGCGTCTCTACACTTGATCATGGTTCTGGACGAGTCACTCCAGTGCCTTTAGGGTCAGCTATGGTGAACACGTAGAAAAACACCAACAGGGATAACTTGTTTCTACACTAATCTGTGACTTTTACTATCACCGGGTCAGGGCGCATTGAGACACGCACTCTACATAGAGCGGATCAGCACCACCGCTTCACTTCCCAGCTAAAAGTAACATAAGGAACACTCAACAAATAGCAAACAAACCAAGCATTTCATCTGTTAATATCCCAAAGCAGAGTATCCCTCATTGTCCAAATGTCATCATGTTAGGAGTAATGCCACCGGAAAATCCCCACTAGTCTAGTTTCTAATCTCGTATTTGACTGTAGTCTTTCCTAGATTTGCCAGAGTGAACACAGATTAGGATTAAATCACAGGAAATTGACCATATTTATGCGCTTTATAATTTATTTATTTTACATTCTGTTGTCCCAAAGTGAACCTTGGATTTACATTGGGCTATTGGGATTGAAAGGTTATATATTGTATATTGCAACATAAATTAGTTAACAAATAATGGTAAAATGCTATACAATTTCCTGGGGCATAATTGAGTACCCATAATAAACCACAAAATTATTTTTCAGAGGTGGTCATGGGTAATTATGGAATTGTCTACTCATCAGATTTTGAGACTTACCTGCAGCATTTAGAGAATGTTTTTAAGAAACTGTGGTACTATGACATGAAGTTGTAGCCCCAGAAGCCTTCTGCAAAGCGAAGAATGGAAAGGGTAAATTAAGTGTCAAATGGCTTGGTGACCTGCACATGGTAAATGTATGGCAAACAAGAATAGCATCTTCCCAGGACATGATATTCATTACCACTCCAGAATAATAATTTTGTGGTTCATTATGGGTCCTAATTTATGCCCCAGGATATTGAATAGCATTTTACCATCATTTGTGAACTAATTAATGTTTCAATATGCAACATACATTGTTACAATCCCGCTAGCCCAATGTAAATTAAAGGTTCACATTGGGACAGCAAAATTTGAAAAGTAAAAAAATGAATAAATTATAAAGCTCATAAATATGGTCCATTTCCTGTGATTTAATCCTAATCTGTGTTCACTCTGGCAAATCTTGGAAAGACTAGAGTCAAATACGAGATTAGAAGCTAGACTAGCGGGGATTTTCTGGTGGCATTACTCCTAACATGATGACATTTGGACAATGAGGGATACTCTGCTTTGGGATATTAACAGATGAAATGCTTGGTTTGTTTGCTATTTGTTGAGTGTTCCTTATGTTACTTTTAGCTGGGAAGTGAAGCGGTGGTGCTGATCCGCTCCATATAGAGAGTGCGTGTCTCAATGCGCCCTGACCCGGTGATAGTAAAAGTCACAGATTAGTGTAGAAACAAGTTATCCCTGTTGGTGTTTTTCTACGTGTTCACCATAGCTGACCCTAAAGGCACTGGAGTGACTCGTCCAGAACCATGATCAAGTGTAGAGACGCACTGTAGCCTACAACAACTGCAGTAGCACTACTACATACCGTGCCTTCAGAAAGTTCATACCTCTTGACTTATTCCACATTTTGTTGTGTTACAGCCATCTACACACAATACCCCATAATGACAAAGTGAACACATATTTTTTTTAAATGTTTGCGATTGTATTGAAAATGAAATACAGAAATATCTGATTGACGTAAGTATTCACACCCCTGAGTCAATACTTTGTAGAAGGACCTTTGGCAGCGATTACAGCTTTGAGTCTTTCTGGGTAAGTCTCTAAGAGCTTTCCACACCTGGATTATGCAACATTTGCCCATTTATTCTTTTCAAAACTCTTCAAAGTCTGTCAAATTGGTTGTTGATCATTGCTAGACAAACATTTTTAGTTCTTGCCATAGATTTTTCAAGTAGACTTAAGTCAAAACTGTAACTCGGCCACTCAGGAACATCAAATCAAATTGTATTTGTCACATGCGCCAAATACAACAGTGAAATGCTTACTTCCAAACCCTAACCAACAATGCAGTTTTAAAAAATGTAGAAAGTAAAAAAAAAAAAAAAAAAAAAAAAGAATTACGAATAAGAAATAAAAGTAACAAATAATTAAAGAGCAGCAGTAAAATAACAATAGCGAGGCTATATACAAGGGATACCGGTACAGAGTCAATGTGCGGGGGCATCGGTTAGTCGAGGTAATTGAGGTACTATGTACATGTAGGTAGAGTTATTAAAGTGACTATGCATAGATAATAACAGAGAGTAGCACTAGTGTAAGCAACTCCAGTGTAGATTTGGCCTTGTGTTTTATGTTATTGTCCTGCTGAAAGGTGAATTTATCTCCCAGTGTCTGGTGGAAAGCAGACTGAACCAGGTTTTCCTCTAGGATTTTGCCTTTGCTTAGCTCTATTTCGTTTCTTTTTTATCCTGAAAAACTACCCAGTCCTTAACGATTACAAGCATACCCATAACATGATGCAGCCACTACCATGCTTGAAAATATGGAGAGTGGTACTCAGTAATGTGTTGTATTGGATTTGCCCCTAACATAACACTTTGTATTCAGAACAGAAAGTTAATTGCTTTGCCACATGTTTTTTTTCAGTATTACTTTACTGCCTTGTTGCAAACAAGATGCGTGTTTTGGAATATTTTTATTCTGTACAGGCTTCCTTCTTTTTGCTCTGTCAATTAGGTTAGTATTCTGTAGTAACTACAATGTTGTTGATCCATCCTCAGTTTTCTCCTATCACAGCTATTACACTCTGTAACTGTTTTAAAGTCACCATTGGCCTTATGGTGAAATCCCTGAGCGGTTTCCTTCCTCCCCGGCAACTGAGTTAGTATCTTTGCAGTGACTGGGTGTATTGATACACCATCCAAAGTGTAATTAATAACTTCACCATGCTCCAAGGGATAGTCAATGTCTGCTTTTTTATATTTTTACCCATCTACCAATAGGTGCCCTTCTTTGCGAGGCATTGGAAAACCTCCCTGGTATTTGTGGTTGAATCTGTGTTTGAAATTCCTTGGTCGACTGAGGGACCTTACAAGTAATTGTACTGTATGTGTGGGGTATAGAGATGAGGTAGTCAATCCAAAATCATGTTAAACACTATTGCGCACAGAGGAGTGAGTCCATGCAACTTATGTGACTTGTTAAGCAAACTTTTACTCCTGAACTAATTTAGGCTTGCCATAAAAAAGGGGTTTGAATAATTCTTGACTCAAGACATTTCAGCTCTTATTTTTTTTATTATTTTGTAAAAATGTTGAAAAACAAAATGTTTCAATTTTAAATTCAGGCTGTAACACAACAAAATGTGGAAAGATCTAGCGGTGTGAATATTTTCTGAAGGCACTGTATATGATCCATACCAAGTGCTTGAGTTGCTCTTTGGAATTGCAAATACCCCTGAATTGCATCCATTATCAAGTAACTCAGCAAACCAAATTCTCTAGCTGTGTCACAACTTTAGCCAAAGTTGGTCCCTCTCATTGTTCGGGCGGCTTTCTAGCTACCGTCGATCTACTTTTCATTTTCTATGTGTTTGTCTTCATTATACACACCTGGTTTCCAATCACTTAATTATTTGTTCCTTATTTAAACCCTCTGTTTCCCTCATGGTTTTGTGCATGTATGTTAGATGTTCTTTTTATTGTGATCTTGGATTTTACTACCTATTTTGGTAGTTTTGTTATTTGAGTAAAGATTACGTGATTTACTCATCTCCGTTGTCCTGCGCCTGACTCTGCCTACCTGCTACACAGAGACTTCTGACAAGCTGACGTGAACGTCATGTTTCTAACATTCTCAGAATGTCTGTGGGATAACGTTTTGACATCTGAATGGGGAACCCAACCAGAAAGTCCTTAAGGCCTCTGTCCCAGTACCCTTGGACTGTACATCAAAAAAATGGATCACAGGAATCCTATTGAAGGTGCAGTTGTGGAGTGCACACAGTGTGCCCTTCTAGTACAGAGTGTGGTAGTCAGAAGGATTTAGAAGTGAGGGACAATGCCTTGCCTGTGCAGATGGAGCCAGTACCTGCCAATATGTGAAAGCTGAGAGCCTTCAGGATGTTGGTTGAGGAGTGTCGTCACTCTCTGGCTTGTAGTATCCTCTTGCAGGGTTCACAGGCGTTTGGGTGATCTTGGGTATAATCACATTCCAGGTGATTGCCAAAGGGCTGAGACTGGTGGAGACCCTGAAAAGCCTCTTTCAAACTCCAAGTTAAAGGCACAACAATGGGCTCCTCAACACTTAAGGCTGGTTTATATAGTCTACTGACCTCTGTTTTAAATTCGAATGGTCTACGGGCTGATTTAAGATTGTTTAAATTCGAATGGTCTACGGGCTGATTTAAGATTGTTTAAATTCAATGTTCTACAGACTGATTCATGATTGTTTAAATTCAATGTTCTACAGACTGATTCATGATTGTTTAAATTCAATGTTCTACAGACTGATTCATGATTGTTTAAATTCAATGTTCTACAGACTGATTCATGATTGTTTAAATTCAATGTTCTACAGACTGATTCATGATTGTTTAAATTCAATGTTCTACAGACTGATTCATGATTGTTTAAATTCAATGTTCTACAGACTGATTCATGATTGTTTAAATTGTAAATCAGTTTGTTTAAATTCCAACGGTACACAAACTTATTTACAATTTAAACAATCTTAAATTAGTGTGTAGACCATTAGAATTTGGTTTATTGGTGTTAAAAGAGAGCAGGTATGCTATTTGGACCGCCAGGGTGCTAATGTCATGCAGACTGTCATTTTGGTGTTTATACTTTTGGCAACCCTTATTTTACAGCTCGGTAATTACTACCTAATAACCAGGTAAATACCTAGTATCGAAAAGTAAACGCATGGTAACTATTCAGTCCCAAACTTAATTACTAGGAACCAAGCAAGTTAGTAAAATGTAATGAAATAGTATATTTTTGTCCCAAAGGTTAGTATTGAGGACCTTATAAGTACATACCTAGTCACAACATCTATGTGATATTTTATTTAGTTATTACCATGTACTTGCCACATAAATACACTAACCTTCAAAAGTTTGGTGTCACTTAGAAATGTCCTTGTTTTTTAAAGAAAAGCAAGTTTTTGTCCATTTAAAATAACACCAAATTGATCAGAAATACAGTGTAGACATTGTGAATGTTGTAAAGGACTATTGTAGCTGGAATCGGCTGATTTTTTTTTTTTATGGAATATCTATATAGGCGTACAGAGGCCCGTTATCAGCAACCATCACTCCTGTGTTCCAATGGCACGTTGTGTTAGCTAATCCAAGTTTATCATTTTAAAAGGCTAATTGATCATTAGAAAACCCTTTTGCAATTATGTTAGCACAGCTGAAAACTGTTAAAGAAGCAATAAAACTGCCCTTCTTTAGACTAGTTGAGTATCTGGAGCATCGGCATTTGTGGGTTCGATTACAGGCTGAAAATGTCTAGAAACAAAGTACTTTCTTCTGAAACTCGTCAGTCTGTTATTGTTCTGAGAAATGAAGGCTATTCCATGCAAGATATTGCCAAGAAACTGAAGATCTCATACAACGCTGTGTACTACTCCCTTCACAGAACAGAGCAAACTGTCTCTAACCAGAATAGAAAGAGGAGTGGGAGGCCCCGGGGCACAACTGAGCAAGAGGACAAGTACATTAGAGTGTCTAGTTTGAGAAACAGATCCCTCACAAGTCCTCAACTGGCAGCTTCATTAAATAGTACCCACAAAACACCAGTCTCAACACCAACAGTGAAGAGGCGATTCCGGGATGCTGGCCTTCTAGGCAGAGTTGTAAAGAAAAACTGGCCAATAAAAAGAAAAGATTAAGATGGGCAAAAGAACACAGACACTGGACAGAGGACTGTTTTATTGCTTCTTTAATCAGAACAACAGTTTTAAGCTGTGCTAACATAATTGCAAAAGGGTTTTCTAATGATCAATTAGCCTTTTAAAATGATAAACTTGGATTAGCTAACACAACGTGCCATTGGAACACAGGAGTGATGGTTGCTGATAATGTGCCTCTGTACACCTATGTAGATATTCCATAAAAAATCTGTCGTTTCCAGCTACAATAGTCAATTTCAACATTAACAATGTCTACACTGTATCAATTTGATGTTATTTTAAATGGACAACTATGTGCAAGGAAATGTCTAAGTAACCCCAAACTTTTGAACGGTAGTGTACCTTAAAGTCAATCATCCAGACGTTGGTATTCTCTCAAGATATTTCGGTGTATTTTGCCTTTAGTTCCCATGTTTGTATTGAAATAAAGGGGTGTCTGTCACCAGGTGGATAGAAACGTAGTTACTGGAGAAATACCACCACATTGGATGACTCCTTCAAATGAAGACAACAGCAAATCTGTCTATCATCGTTCCTTGTTGTTTCATGGGACCACTTTCACCCTTACAGGGTAGGTCAGAGGGCTGTAAAATGAAGTCATTGCTAATACCAGATACCTGCTGGTCAACTAATACTCTTTTTATTTTTTTACACTTTTACCCCTTTTTCGTGATATTAAAATTGGTAGTGACATCGCTGCAACTCCTGTACAGACTCAGGAGAGGCGAAGGTCAAGAGCCATGCATCCTCCGAAACATGACCCCGCCAAGCCGCACTGCTTTTTGACACACTGCTTGCTTAACCCAGAAGCCAGCTGCACCAATGTGTCAGAGGAAACACTGTCCAGCTGGCAACTGAACTCAGCGTGCATGCGCCCGGCCACCCCAAGGAGTCACTAGAGCGCAATGGGATAATGACATCCCAGCTGGCCAAACCCTCCCCTAACCCGGACGACGCTTGGCCAATTGTGCGCCACCTCATCGGTCTCCCGGTTGCGGCCGGCTGCAACACACCTGGGATTCGAACCCAGATCTGTAGTGACGCCTCTAGCACTGTGATGCAGTGCCTTAGACCGCTGCACCACTCAGGAGGCCCAACTAATACTCTTTATGATTTAGTTCTATTACTGTGTCGACATCAATAATACAACATCAAGTCATTTTCCTGTAGTTACTAGGTAGACTCTATGTATGTTGTAAAAGGGCTGACAACAACCACAGCTGATGTTGGATGACAGTAGAATGTTCATGATGTTGTTTGCGACAAGTGTCTACAGACTGTCAATACTGTATTTAAACATAACTTTATCTTAAAGGGCACATAAATGGGCTATTCAACACTTACAGTAATAGGCTTCCCAACACTTACCTGGCACAGTGGGCATAGTGGACTAATTGACACTTACCTGGCACAGTGGGAGTAAAGGACTATTTGACACTTACCTGGCACAGTGGGCCTTGTGGACTAATTGACACTTACCTGGCACAGTGGGCCTAGTGGACTAATTGACACCTACCTGGCACAGTGGGCCTAGTGGACTAATTGACAATTACCTGGCACAGTGGGCCTAGTGGACTACTTGAGAATTACATGGCACAGTAGGCCTAGTGGACTAATTGACAATTACCTGGCATGTCAGTGACCAGATCTCAACCCAAGTGAACACTTATGGGAGATTCTGGAGTGGTGCCTGAGACATCATTTTACACCGCCCCAAAACACCAAGTTATGGAATTTCTCATGCAAGAATGGTGTCGCATCCCTCCAATAGAGTTCCAGACAATTTTAAAATCATGCCAAGGCACATTGAAGCTGTTCTGGAGGCTCTTGGTGGCCCAACACCCTATTAAGACACTTTATGTTTGGGGTTTCCTTTGTTTTGGCAGTTACCTGTAGCCTCCATACTGTCCCCAGTCTTCCTGGTGCTGAGGCTGAAGTGGCCAGGAGAAAGGTTGCCTTGACCAGTTCCAGCTATACCGTGGACTATGTAGCTATGTGTTGGAAAACACACATTTTAAGTTGAGGCAAAAAAAAACATTGTGCTGTGCGAACTTATTTAGCATGTGTTGAGTATACATTACATCAAAGCTAGCCAAACTTTTATTACTCAGTTCTTACTTAGATGACAGATGTGATTTACCCATATAAAAATATTTGTATTATCGGTTTTAGTTTCTTGTTCTGTGGTGATACAAACAAGCCATCCACGTTCCTAGCAACGTCGCTGAATCTGAATGTGCCAGACGAACAAAAAGTTCCAGTTTCAAAAGGCATTATATTTCATTGTATTGTATAACACTTGGACTGACACTGGAGTTGTTCTAGCTCTCGTCATTCCCGGGGGGTGAGATTCCCATCAGCAGCCACTAATGAGACACTAGTTCGGATAGAAGTTTATAGAAGTGGGTGTCGTCCAGAGGGGCTATGTCAGAACTCTCCGAGCTCTCCATCAGGCCTAATGAGCCGTGTTTAGCTGTAAGTCTACTAGTATCTCCAGGCTACAGCTTGTCCCGCTTCAGCCTGTCCTTGTGTGCCCCACCTGAGCTGGTCGCCTGCCAAGAGAGACAGCCTGTGGGAGACAAACCTGTCATCCCTTTAGAACACAGGCCTTGGGTAACAAACATGGCCAGCTGCCATCCAGGCAGACAGACAGGCAGCCTGACAGGCATTTCCTCCTGTGATTATCTTAATGCAGTGATAGTGTTTATGATTTGAATTCATCCATTTTGTGTCAGGTTGGCTCCAGGCAAAGAACGATGTCTATTGTATTTTATGTGGATAGTGATATCTAAACGATCTTTACTTTGTTGTCCAGTCCACTCTTCTTCTTCCCTTATAATAACAGAGGACGGCGAATAATAACTTAACCTGGTTGGTTATATCTTGGTCCAAGTTGTCATCTGCAATGACCCTGTGGTTCAGTGTGGACAAAGTACTTAATGAACCCACAGTGCATCCCAGTGCACGTCTCTCGCTCTCTCTGAACACTATGGGATTTCCTGAGGCTTCCTCTGGACTGGGCTTCAGGCTATATGGGGTTCACCTCTGACCTATCAAACTCACTGCACCCGAACGCTCCTGGTTAGTTGACTTGACTGGATTTTCTGAATTAAATAAAGTGGATCTAACTTAATTGGAAAGCACTTCCAAAATGTTTCAGAACTAAGTGGCCCTGCAGAAAAATCCTGATTATCACGTCACCAATGTTCACATCTGCCAAATCCCACACACAAAAGAAGTTTGTGCATTTTAGAAAAACGAATTAGAAAAATTGTCAGGCTATTGGGTTTATCCTTCAAAGTTTGTCCATCACAATATTACACTTTCTATACATCACAGAAGACTGAAATATAATAAAACCGCTTGACATAGAAACACTGGATTTATTTGTATTTTTTATTAAAACATTCCACCCATGAGGCCACTAGGTAATTTGACTGCAGGAAAGGGCTCCCCCAGTTTTCTTGACGCCATTGCAAGTGGCTCCTTGATTTGTAGAATGTATACATAGTTGTAGGCATTTTAGCCACAACTACTGCAAATCCCCCCAAAAATCTCTGAATACACAACATCACAATATTTAGATTTGCAGTCTTATTAAGAATCTCTTAGGCAGATAGCCCAATAGTAAACCTATACCCTGTGTGTCACACAGGTAAAAGGTCAAGCGGTACATCATGACAATGACCTTCATTTCTGCAGCATCACATCACTACTTAGCAGACATCAGGTCTGAAAAATGACTGTCGGGACATTCATGGAACTGTGTTTGAATGTCCACTCAAATGAGAAAAAGTTTAGTCTACCAACATTTTCACTGACAAAAAACTTCTGTGTAATGTCATTTGTGTAATGTCATTTGTGTAATGTCGGCTAGTTGACGTACTTCCAATTACTTTTATATTGACATTGATTGCTTGGCAAAATTGGTCAACTAAATAGGTTTTGGAAATACTTAGAAGTCTCTGCCAAGGCAAACTAGTTGAAATAATAATCAAATGTCCTCATCTCTCATCCCCAGGCTTCAAATGTCCTCATCCCTCACCCCCAGGCTTCAAATGTCCTCATCCCTCACCCCCAGGCTTCAAATGTCCTCATCCCTCATCCCCAGGCTTCAAAATTCCCGGCGGCATCAGCCATGCCCCTTGTGTGGCCCTAAAAAAACTCCATGCCTTGCGGCCAAAGTTGCCGTTATGCCTTTAGGTTGAATATAATAACTATAATTCCCTTCTCCCGGTTGCCAATAGTCGTGCTCCGAAGCACCTCTCACACACATGGCTCTCTCAGATATCTCCATTCTTATTAGCCAATGCCTGTCACATGATTGGGTCCTTCTCACATGCATTGCAGCTCCGAAGTAGGCTACAAGTGAAGACAGACACATCGGGGACGCAAAGGAGCGTCTCCTTCTTATCAAATTCCGAGGCGCACATTGAAGATGTTAAAATAACTGTCCACGTTTACTTTTCCTCAGCCAATTAGAGGAGTAACAAACAGCAAAATCACTAGCCTATGTCAATCTCAGTAGAGGCTGGTGGGAGGAGCTATAGGAGGTAATGTAGTACATGGAATTTCCATGTGTTTGATGTGTTTGATACCGTTCCACATATTCCAATCCAGCCGTTACAATGAGCCCATCCTCCTATAGCTCCTCCCACTAGCCTTCTCTGGTCAATCTACTATCCCCCCATAGTACAACATTTTGCCTACCTATTCTATTGGTCAGCTTGTCATTCTGTGCCATAAAAAAATTCCAAACAGACTCTGGGACAGTTGTGGGACAATAGATCCCAAATTCATACAACCACTCTCCATTTAAAAAAATAAATATGTAAAAGAAATAAGGCTGACGCAAGTGGTTTCATGTGACAGAGATGAAAATATCCTTTTGGAATTTAGAAAAGAATAAGATCTAAAGATGCAACAACTAGCATGAGTTGCTAATATAACTAGGATTGTGTCCACGGCTGCTGGACAATGAAAGAAAGTTCATTTGAAAACCAATAGAAATATCCTACTGGTTTCAAGGGCATATGAGGAAGTGCTGAGAAAATAATTCCCTCAACATTCCTATGCTCTGAATTTGTCTAGGCTACTTTAAACAAGGTAAGACATGTCACTTAAAATGAAATAATAAGAAAATCCAGATTTTAAACCATTGCGTTTATGGTTAAATGCTTTCAAAATGTTGACTGCCTCTGCTCAGATTGCAGCCAACTGTCTTTCTGTCCTTTCCTAACGAATGAATAGTGATTCCAGTATGCCAACAGAATCAAGCTTTTAGATGTTAATACATTATCCTACATTATATTTGTCAATATATACAGTACCAGTCAAAAGTTTGGAATTTTTCTTTATTTTTACTATTTTCTACATTGTAGAATAATAGTGAAGACATCAAAACTATGAAATAACACATGGAATCATGTAGTACCCCAAAAAGTGTTAAACAAATCAAAATATATTTTATATTTGAGATTTTTCAAAGTAGCCACCCTTTGCCTTGATGACAACTTTGCACACTCTTGGCATTCTTGAATGAGTACTTTTGACTGGTTACATTTTCTGGGTCCTCCATCATGTCAGCATCGGTGTAGACATGAGAGGCTGTAGCCAATATGACAGGCTATCCCCTACACTCTGACATGTAGGCTAGTCTTGTATGTACATTTACATACACTTAGGGTTTTCTTAACAGAATAGCTTGTGTTTTTTGGTTTTCAAATCAATTTAATTGGCTATTTTGGTTAATGGCATTGGTGCCCTGGCAGATGGCCTTGGTGCCCTGGCAGATGGCCTTGATGCCCTGGCAGATGGCCTTGATGCCCTGGCAGATGGCCTTGATGCCCTGGCAGATGGCCTTGGTGCCCTGGCAGATGGCCTTGGTGCCCTGGCAGATGGCCTTGTTGCCCTAGCAGATGGCCCTGGTAGATTGGGCACCCCTAGAAGGCCAAATAGCCTTGCCCCTAAAATCACGAAGTTCCAGGCCTGCTCATCCCCTACCCCACCAACCCCCACTGACCACTGTCCCCATTTGATCTGAGCCCCAGAAAGGCTACCAAAAAGTACTTGTGGAAGCCTTCCCTCTTCCCCCCACTCCTCTTCTCTGAACCCTGTGGTCCATACGCGAAGCTATGCGCACCACCATGCATGAGTTCTGACCGTTTGGCCACACCTTCCCACCGGGGGTCAGCCAGTCGGTCCCAACGGGGGTCAGCTAAAAGTCACAGAGCCTCAGCTCACACTGGCTGTTGTTCAGCTGGTTCTGAGGAAAAGCCATCAATCAGCCAGCCATCCATTCAGACAGGGGAATCCCTCTCCTCCTCTCAGCCTGTGCAACCTCCAGTCCATGCAGCTCCAAGTGTTTGTCTGGTTGCTGGTGCTTGCCATGTGGACGGTGGTAGTGGTGATATTCTTGTGGAGACAGCACATTGAAGACTCAGAGTAAGGGCCTGTAGGGGGCGCTATTGCTCTACTGGAGAGAGAGTTAGAGAGAGACAGGGAGGGAGGGAGAGGGGAAGGGGGAGGAGGGGAGCGAGGAGTAGAGTGCAGTTGAGGTGAGCGACGGGAAGCAGGCTTAAGCCCAAGCACAGTAATCTAAGCAGCTGCCGCAGAACAAGTCCGTCACCAAAGCACGTCTTTCTGTCTGACTCTCTCTCCCTCCCTCTCTCTCTCTGTCACGGTCGCTCACGATGATTGGGGATTTTCAGTCTCCCCGTTTGACACAAGCAAGTTTTATTTCACCTGAAAATACATTTTATGATATGAGCAAAATGAACAGTAAGCTGTTTAGTTTGTTTTTTTGTTCTTTCTGTTTTCCATAGAAAGGAGGGTTTGTCTGATGCCTTGTTGTGTTGGAAAGACTTAACAATATTTGTCTGAACTCTTTTGTCTGATTGTTGTGTTTAAAATCCACCATGTAGCCAGTATCTTCTTGTTGTTTGTCCTGTAGGCATCAGTCACGCCACAAATTATACGAGGCTTACAGAGTTATCAGAGACTACGGAGTCCTACGGGGAACAAAATAAATGCTCAACATCAGTGTGTTCAAATACAGTTATAGCCATGTAATTAATAACAACTAACAAGCATCTTGATTTGTCAGAATAAGACAGACTTTTAAAAACAGAGAAACGACAGACCCACAAAGCTAAACACAACTTGGTTGAGACGGAAGGGAATCAGATTATGGGAACATTTGGCATCAAAAGGGAAGTCATCTGTACCATCATTATCAAAGTGCGTTCCAATTGTTGTTTCCAGAAAAAAAGGTTGTTTATTAATGCGTCACTCCCAATGACGCCAATGGGTCGTGGCTTAGCCTTGATGCTAATTCTCATTTCAAAACCACGTCACGGGAATAATGTTTTTTCCAACATTGAACTGAGTTCCCTGACAACTGTCACTGCAAGCAAGTGGCAACGCAGAATGTTCTAATTGAACAACTACGCACAAACCACACAGTGCCCAAGTATCTCCCAGATGGCATTTACCTAACAACTGAACATATTGGGACATTATCCCACTCTGAAATGAAAGGTTATACATGCACTTTATGGCAGAAGTATTGATTCAAAACGGGACAAACATTCATTCCAAATGATTACAGATATCAACTGATTTCCAGTATACTGTGCATTGTGTCCCTTTTTCCTCAACATACTTGCCAATGTCAATAAAAGCATTATCTGTATGGTTTCAATAAAGGTTTCGTTTTTAGTTCAAAATGAGCCATTGCCATTTTAGTTAACCAAAGCTAGTGTTTTAGGACATTACCTCAACGCTACACAAACATATTAGTCATTAAACAAAATGATTAGATACAGGAAACAAACCCTGTTTTAATATATACATTAGGCACATTCTAATCATTTGTAAACACAAAGCAAACAGTGGGGGCATCTTAATACTCCACGTCTCCTTTCCTACATCTGCACTGATGTGAAGTAACTTGACTGGGGTGAGAGCTAATTTCTGGTGAGATCCATTACCTTATTTTCTACGTTGTGTTCTCGGAGCCATGCAGATGAAGGAGACGAGACGAGGAGCAGACGAAGGAGAGGACACGAGGAGAGGAGACGAGGAGCAGATGAAGGAGAGGAGACGAGGAGGCCAGTTGATAGTATTGGAGATGCACCCAGTAAGTTGATCTGAACCATTTTCCACTACACTAGGTATAGGTACACATTTTGGGCCCTGGTGTACAGAAACTAATGCTTATAACGCCGTTTCACATTTAGATGGAGCTCACGAAGCGGCATCCACCACACGATGACCTCAAAGATTTGGTCGTTTTTTGATTGGTTGCCTTGGTAACATAAGTGTAGATGCCTCTCTGAGAGAGGAGAGAATGAATCAGATCTAGACTCAGACCAATCAGATCTTGACAGACCAATCAATCTAGACTCAGACCAATCAGATCTTGACTCAGACCAATCAGATCTTGACTCAGACCAATCAGATCATGACTCAGACCAATCAGATCTTGACTCAGACCAATCAGATCTTGACTCAGACCAATCAGATCTAGACTCAGACCAATCAAATTTAAAAGATAAGCAATGCTTAGTATATTATTAAGCACTACATAGACAATTATAGAGACTTTATTCACTCTCACCTTTACAAATGAGTTTACACCTATAGGCATTTGGCTACATATAAGGCATTACAACACTTTGCATCATAAGGTTGTATGCTGCCTGCTTGTAAAGCTTTATAGATGAGCAGATATTAGTGCATATGTGCATTATATTGTATTATGCATAACTCATAAGGCATTATAAATGTGCTTATTATGCATTATCAAGAGAGTATTCAAGGAAGTGTTACCAATGTATGCAGTATATAAAATTACATTAGTATAAAGTAACAACAGTTCTTTGTTTTACACAGATACTATTTGATTTTATTTATCCTTTATTTAACCAGACAAGTCAATTAAGAACACATTCTTACTTACAATGACGGCCGGGCAAGAGGCAAAAGGCCTCCTGTGGGGACGGGGGCTGGGTTAAAAAAACACAGAAAACGACAACAATGAAAGACAAAATGGACAACACAGACAGAAGACACTGGCAACAGCACAAATACAACAGCAAACAAACTGTGTGTGTGTGTGTGTGTGTGTGTGTGTGTGTAAAGTAAAACCTCATGCTTCCTTACATAAGGCAACGCAAACTAGTGACAACTAGAAACAACTACATGTCTCAACAATCTGTTAATCTATTTGTCCTTTGAACTCATCCATGGACACCAGGTCCTGGGGTTGTAGGTTGGCTTGGAGGCAATTCCAAGACCAGTGGGCTGAGTAATGAAAGAACCTTCTTCCACGCTCTGTTATAACGTTCGGGACTCTTCATTTAAAACAAGATGGAGATCTGAGCTTGTACAGTTTGTTATCATTCCCAGCTAGAAGACAGGATGACTAAAATGGCGTTAGAAGTAAGAACGTACCAGTGTTTGAGCCTGCGTGTTGCTAGTGATGTCCACAGCACTGTAGACACCACGATGGTGAGCTAGACGTCTCTGGCTGGTGACAAAAGGAAGGGCTGCATGATACACAGTCAAGAGCCTTCAGTGTAGAGCTTGAGGCTTGCGCGTAAATAGTACCACCATAGTCTAACACAGAGAGGAAAGTACAACGAATCAACTCCTTTCTGACGGCAAAGAAAAAACAAGCTTTGTGACGAGTAGAAGACATTTGACATTTTCTTGTTAACTTAGAAACCTGTTAACAAGACGCTGTATCTTATATAATCAGTGACATGTATTGAATAGTGAGTGACAAAGAAATCTGCATTATCTGAGTCTAAACTCAATAACCTTCTCAACACTGATAAGGGTGATATTACAAGTATAATTGTATTGATGTTTGGACGAAATAATTGGTAATCTGTTATAAAAACATTTGGTGGGTTCAGTTCTTGGTGAGGAGCTGGCAAGGAGAACCCATTCTGTTGTGATTCTCTGTCTAGGTCTTGTCGACTTATGAAAAAACAGTAACCAAGCAACAGGGGGAAAAAAACTTGTGCGGTGTCAGAAATAGCTGACAAATTAAGCAGTGTCAGACTATTCTGTTTGATTTCTATGTGATCTTCCAGGCTCACACTAATTGATATCATAATCTTGAAGAGGGACACGTTTTGTTCTAAAAGTGCACTTGTTCGTATGGAGAAAGGAGTCTGGGAGACCTGTATAACGTATCATTCAAAGGACACTTGCACAATGGGATTGGTTTTGGTGGAATTTTGGTTTTGCACAAACTCAAAATGAAAGCTCTTGTAGGGACAGAATGGTTTGATTACAGGATGTGAGCTTGTCTAGCCAGGGGTGTCTTGCGCTGTGAAAAAACAGGGTCACATTTGAAAAGAATGTGCATGAGTTTGAAGCTGTTGCAGAGACTGTTTAAGCCCAAAGAACTGGATAACCCATACATAAACAATGCATTATATTGTCCCTACAGGAGCTCAAACTCTGGTTGCCATGACCGAAGGCAGCAACCATAACCAATGCGACAAGAAAGTTATATCTTTGTTACAATATATTATTAATCATTCATAGAGAATGTATTCACAATATGACCTTCAGAAAAGTTATTTTCACAAAGGCCACCTCTTCTTAGGACATTCTGGTTTGATTACATGATATCTGGTGATTGAACCAGTGTTGTTTTTTTCTCTCAATGATACAAAGCAGAGAAAAGCAGATCATTTTTTAGGAAGTATGAAGACTGAAATGCTGTGGAACCACCCATGTTGGTCATAACTTTAACGACCGCTCAATTAAGTTCTAAATGCAACATAGTGTAACCACAGCAGCTTAAGTGTTGTTCAAGTGCGGTCAAAACGGCATATTCTATATGATGATTCCTCAAGGCAGGAGTAAATGCACTATTAGAAAAAAAGGGTTCCAAAAGGTTTCTTCGGATGTCCCCATAGGAGAACCCTTTTTGGTTACAGATAGAACCCTTTTTGGTTCCAGGTAGAACCCTTTTGGGTTCCATGTGGAATCCTCTCTGGAAAGGGTTTTGCATGGAACCCAAAAGGGTTCTACCTGGAACCAAAAGGGTTCTTCAAAGGGTTCTCCTATGGGGACAGCCAAATAACCCTTTTAGGTTCTAGATAGCACCTTTTTTTCTAAGTGTGGATACTTTTGAGTATTCCTTTTTACACAGAACGTTTGATCAGACAGAAGCTCTCCTCTCAGTGTTTTATCTGGGTGATCATCTGAATGACTTTTAATGAGAACACGGTCCTCAGAACAGTGAGCCTAATAGGGGTACTGAAGTCTTTGTGTAACAGTAAAAAAAAAAGACATTTTTTTTATTATTGTTACTTTGATTTGATATTTGAGATAATTGAACCTATAAGGCATGGGCTTTACTTTGATATTTGAGATTATTGAACACATAGACAATTGAACACAGATAATTCAACACTTAGGATGCGTTTACACAGGCAGCCCAATTCTGATCTTTTTTCCACTCACTGGTATTTTGACCAATCACATCATATCTTTTTTTTAGAGCTGATCTCATTGGTCAAAAGAACAATTAGTGGAAAGAAAGATCAAAATTGGGGTGCTTGTGTAGATGTACCCATAGATAATTGAAGACATCGGTAATTGAACACATAGGGCATGGGCTCTACTTTGATTTGATATTTGAGATAATTAAACACATTTGATCATCAGCTTCAGTGTAAATGTGTTCATATGACATGGGAGCAAACAGCATACTTTTAGAAGTTACATGTTGATATGCTCTCTCTGATATCAATGAATAGTTTCTGAGAGAGAGAGAGCATGAGCGAGAGAGAGTAAAGCACAGGAAATTGATATTCACTCTGATGCCAATAGTTTGGGTTTCTGACTGTGAAGTTTATAAAATATAAAAAACCAGCATGCACAGGTTACTGTACACTGAGTGTACAAAACATTATGAACACCTGCTCTTTCCATGACATAGACTGACAAGGTGAATACAGGTGAAAGCTATGATCCTTTTTAATGTCACTTGTTAAATCCATTTCAATCAGTGTAGACAAACGGGAGGAGACAGGTTAAAGAAGGATTTTGAAGCTTTGAGACAATTGAGACATGGCTTGTGTATGTGTACTATTCAGAGTGTGAATGGGAAAGACAACAGATTTAAGTGCCTTTGAACAGGGTATGGTGGTACGTGCCAGGCGAACCGGTTTGTGTCAAGAGACATGGCTTGTGTATGTGGCTGCTGGGTTTTTAACGCTCAACAGTTTCCCGTGTGTACCAAGAATGGTCCACCACCCAAAGGACAACCAACTTACTTGACAACTGTGGAATGCATTCGAGTCAACACCGGCCAGCATCCCTGTGGAACGCTTTCGACACCTTCTAGAGTCCATGCCCCGTCGAATTGAAGCTGTTCTGAGGGAAATACAACTCAATATTAGGAAGGTGTTCTTAATGTTTCCATCAAAGAAATGTGTGGTTTACCCAGTAACCGCGTTTTCCACAGTCTATTGCGCACAAGGAAGGAAGCCTGTTGCTAGAGGCTATAGGCTATCTACTCAGTAATTACCTTACCATAATTTTAAATGCGACTTTAGTTAACAAAAGTTATTCCATGCAGATCAAGCATGCTAAACGAATACCCTACACATCATCCTAAATTAATTCACCTTCAGCAATGAGCTAAATGTTTAAAATAGTTATTTTCCAGAGTATAGAATAAGACATTTTATTATAAAAGTATTTCCATAAAAAGTTAACCATATTTACAAAACAAAAATACAAGTAAAAAGATATTGCACACAATCATCATCTTCAGCATTAAAACATCAGTATCGGTTTTCTGGTGAGGTACCTTTTAAAAACCGAACTTCACAAAAATACTGGCAATAAATTGGTCATGGCAAACTCTACTTTACTCACACAAACATTCGCATAAAGAGAACAGTACAAATATGGGAACACAGAACTGGTATTGACAAATAAACCCTTGCAGGCGATCGTCTATAGACGTAATATGTTGAGATGTCCACGGTCAAAATAATAACTAGAACTAAAACAGGCTATTCTGCAACTATTGGGATAGGCCTACACATACATCACTAGTAAACAACACAAGTGAAAATGCTTGTGTGTGTCCCTGTGACACGTTATTGGAGCCGCAACTCTTGAAAAGTTGCAGTGTATGAAATGTGTAGAAGGTCTGTGAGACATAACTTATTTAATGGTGACGCCTAAAATTTTATAAAACTCTAGACATGAATAACGACATTTCTTGAATTTCCAACACTTTGTCTGTATTGATCAAGCCAGTCTCTCAGCTCAGAGATGCGGTATCCCTCTGGCCCTCTACCTCCTTGGTAGACAATCTTTCCGTCTTGAAGTATGTAAAGTCTATCGAAATATGCTCCATATGCGGCGTTGGACGAGTTATCCATGCTGTCTGCGACAACAAGGCACCCAGGGACCTCACGGTTCATTATTTGAGCGGCACTGAGTCTGTCCTCGAGACAGCGGTGTTTGGGAATTTGGTAGGGAGCGTCAGAGCTCATCCATCCGTCCGACGGGTGCGCTTCCTCTATGTACACAACGACAGAGTCTGAGATATCAGCGTATTGCTGCACAACACGCTGGAACGCCTTCAAGCGTGTCATGAACGGTGGTCAGGTGCAGCTGCCAAAGTTTAGGATGAGCGGTCTCTTGTCTTTGGCATAGTCAAGAATCCGGTTGCATCTCTGGTCGCGGAGCTGCACAACTTCAGTGTTGGGCGCTACATATCCAAGGTGCGCCGATTTTAAGAAGTCCAGTTTATGGCCATGCCAAACGGCTTTGATTGACTCCCAGCTGAACATTCGATTAGACTCGGAAATACATACTGGGGGGTCGACAATATTTCCTTCTTGTTCCTTCATTTTGGGGAAGACCCTCTTTCTTACGCAATGAAAATCGAGAAACCACAGCATTATCGCTGCCAAGAAGAAGCGAGGCAGTAAAATAAGACAGACAATTGCATTTTTCATAGCCTTGACTGTATTCATGCCGACTATTAATCGCAGACCAGCTAATATCTTTAGGCTGTAGCTTCTAAAACTTCAGTCAGACCGCGTTACTCTTGCGCTACGATCCTTTGCTGAAGTTGCACTCAACTTGTAACTTCCCTTTTTATAGCACAGGCAGTGGATTTGAATGAAAAACACCCCGCCTCCAAACCGTGGCCGACTCCTCACATGGCGGGGATTACCTTCTATTAATTTAGGCTACTGATGATAGGAGAGGCAGAGAGCGAGATGTGTGTGTGTGTGTGAGAGGAAGAAAACGAGATGACTGTGTGCGACAGAGATTTAATTTTGCCTCCTCCTCCTCATAAGTAGTCTATATGCCTGTCTGTCTCGACCAATACACCTAACCGGGTATGCACATGCAAGGATTGACCAAAACGTCATCTTTTTTCCCAAAACATCACAGGCCAATTTCTTCTGATACCCAGGTGTATGTTGCCTGGTGGAGCATTCAGCATTGCACAATATGAAACCACCACACGACTCTGGTGTTTGATTGTATTGCTTTTATTGAATCTGCTTATACATTTCATTATCAAGCATTGGATAAGATAGGGGTCAAATTCTCTAGCATACTTCATTCAAATAAACGGCACTTGATAATATTTACTCATACAGTTGAAGTCGGAAGTTTACATACACCTTAGCCAAATACATTTAAACGCAGTTTTATCACAATTCCTGAGATTTAATCATAGTAAAAATCCCCTGTCTCAGGTCATTTAGGATCACCACTTTATTTTAAGAATGTGAAATGTCAGAATAATAGAAGAGAGAATGATTTATTTCAGCTTTTATTTCTTTCATCACATTCCCTGTGAGTCAGAAGTTTACATCCACTCAATTAGTATTTCGTAGCATTGCATATAAATTGTATAACTTGGGTCAAACGTGTCGGGTAGCCTTCCACAAGCTCCCACAATTGTGGGTGAATTCTGGCCCATTCCTCCTGACAGAGCTCGGGTAACTGAGTCAGGTTTGTAGGCCTCCTTGCTCGCACATGATTTTTCAGTTCTGCCCACAAATTTTCTATAGGATTGAGGTCAGGGCTTTGTGATGGCTACTCCAATATCTTGACTTTGTTGTCCTTAAGCCATTTTACCACAGCTTTGGAAGTATGCTTGGGGTCATTGTCCATTTGGAAGACCCGTTTGCGACCAAGCTTTAACTTCCTGACTGATGTCTTGAGATGTTGCTTCAATATATCCACATAATTTTCCATGATGCCATCTATTTTGTGAAGTGCACCAGTCCCTCCTGCAGCAAAGCACCCCCACAACATGATGCTGCCACCCCCGTGCTTCACGGTTGGGATGGTGTTCTTTGGCTTGCAAGCCTCCCCCTTTTTCCTCCAAATATAACCATGGTCATTATGGCCAAACAGTTCTATTTTTGTTTCATCAGACCAAAAGACATTTCTCCGAAAAGTACGATCTTTGTTCCCATGTACAGTTGCAAACCGCAGTCTGGCTTTTTTATGGCGGTTTTGGAGCATTGGCTTCTTCCTTGCTGAGCGGCCTTTCAGGTTATGTTGATATAGGACTTGTTTTACTGTGGATATAGATACCGTTGTACCTGTTTCCTCCAGCATCTTCACAAGGTCCTTTGCTGTTGTTATGGGATTGATTTGCACTTTTCGCACCAAAGTACGTTCACCTCTAGGAGACAGAATGCGTCTCCTTCCTGAGCGGTATGATGGCTGCATGGTCCCATGGTGTTTATACTTGCGTACTATTGTTTGTACCGATGAACGTGGTACCTTCAGGCATTTGGAAATTGCTCCCAAGGATGAACCAGACTTGTGGAGGTCCACAATTTATTTTCTGAGGTATTGGATGATTTCTTTAGATTTTCCCATGATGTCAAGCAAAGAGACACTGAGTTTGAAGGTAGGCCTTGAAATACATCCACATGTACACCTCCAATTGACTCAAATGATTAATTAGCCTATCAGACGCTTCTAAAGCCATGACATAATTTTATGTAATTTTCCGAGCTGTTTAAATTGTGGGAATTGTGATGCAGTGAATTATAAGTGAAATAATCTGTCTGTAAACAATTGTTGGAAAAATTACTTGTGTCATGCACAAAGTAGTTGTCCTAACCAACTTGCAAAAACTACAGTTTGTTAACAAGAAATTTGTGGAGTGGTTGAAGAACAAGTTTTAATGACTCCAACCTACAGTGAGGGAAAAAAGTATTTGATCCCCTGCTGATTTTGTACGTTTGCCCACTGACAAAGAAATGATCAGTCTATAATTTTAATGGTAGGTTTATTTGAACAGTGAGAGACAGAATAACAACAAAAAAATCCAGAAAAACGCATGTGAAAAATGTTATGAATGGAATTACATTTTAATGAGGGAAATAACTATTTGACCCCCTCTCAACCCAACCAGAAAGATTTCTGGCTCCCAGGTGTCAATTATACAGGTAACGATCTGAGATTAGGAGCACACTCTTAAAGGGAGTGCTACTAATCTCAGATGGTTACCTGTATAAAAGACACCTGTCCACAGAAGCAATCAATCAATCAGATTCCAAACTCTCCACCATGGCCAAGACCAAAGAGCTCTCCAAGGATGTCAGGGACAAGATTGTAGACCTACACAAGGCTGGAATGGGCTACAAGACCATCGCCAAGCAGCTTGGTGAGGTGACAACAGTTGGCGCGATTATTCGCAAATGGAAGAAACACAAAAGAACTGTCAATCTACCTCGGCCTGGGGCTCCATGCAAGATCTCACCTCGTGGAGTTGCAATGATCATGAGAACAGTGAGGAATCAGCCCAGAACTGACAAGATCCTCCCGTGTAATGATCTCAAGGCAGCTGGGACCATAGTCACCAAGAAAACAATTGGTAACACACTACGCCTTGAAGGACTGAAATCCTGCAGAGCCCGCAAGGTCCCCCTGCTCAAGAAAGCACATATACATGCCCGTCTGAAGTTTGCCAATCTGAATGATTCAGAGGACATCTGGGTGAAAGTGTTGTGGTCAGATGAGACCAAAATGGAGCTCTTTGGCATCAACTCAACTCGCCGTGTTTGGAGGAGGAGGAATGCTGCTTATGACCCCAAGAACACCATCCCCACCGTCAAACATGGAGGTGGAAACATTATGCTTTGGGGGTGTTTTTCTATTAAGGGGACAGGACAACCCGCATCAGGGACGATGGACGGGCCATGTACCGTCAAATCTTGGGTGAGAACCTCCTTCCCTCAGCCAGGGCATTGAAAATGGGTCGTGGATGGGTATTCCAGCATGACAATGACCCAAAACACACGGCCAAGGCAACAAACTACAACTACAAGAAACGTCTGACCTCTGTGATTGCCAACAAGGGGTTTGCCACCAAGTACTAAGTCATGTTTTGCAGAGGGGTCAAATACTTATTTCCCTCATTAAAATGCATTTCCATTCATAACATTTTTTACGTGCGTTTTTCTGGATTTTTTTGTTGTTATTCTGTCTCTCACTGTTCAAATAAACCTATCATTAAAATTATAGGCTGATCATTTCTTTGTCAGTGGGCAAACGTACAAAATCAGCAGGGGATCAAATACTTTTGTAAATGTGTATGTAAACTTCCGACTTCAACTGTATATATTTTTTACATTGTTTGCAAACTGATATGTGACACATGTTAATGTCAACATAACATGCAAAACAGCCAAGCCCCCCAAAATATATATATTTTATTTACATTTCTTGCAAAAAAATGTGAGGCTCAAAATGACGGGTCGCCACTGGTTACAACATTCTTTCAATACAATGGATCTTGAATTTTCACGTATTAAAATAACACACAAATCCCTAAAAATTATGTAAACCTATAGGGCTAAGATTTGCAGGAAAGTGAAAGGCATTTATGCACTTTTAGCGCATATAGTTAGGATTCGAACCAATAAGGCCCCAAGTTGTCCTTTTTCCTTCAGTACATTGATCAAACTGTCAAACTTCAATTAATATATCTCATAACCCACTAGGCACACACTGGTTGAATCAATGTTGTTTCCACGTCATTTCAACAAAATTACCTTGAACCAATGTGGATAGACGTTGAATTGACGTCTGTGCCCAGTGGGAATGCCCAGGTGTCGGCAATCAGAAATTGTGTGTAGGCTATGTTTTTGAAGTAAACAAAAACGAATAAGAATCAAATGAAATTACACTTCTAATAATTTACATAATCGCATCATCTCCATCCCGTGGTAGACCTATCCAGTGGAGTAGGTTAGTACGTAACGGTGCGTCGATCCGCACACAGCAGGCTCTGTCTTTGATAGCAGTTATACAAACTGGGACTATATGTGTCACATGAAACTTAACTTCGTTCTTCTCTCAAGCTATTTGAACAGAAAATGGCCCTTTGTAGCATAATGTTGTTCTGATCTTTCAGAGTTCAATATCTGATCTATCTTATCTTGATCATTGGAAAGGAGCTACACAAAGTGTTAATGGACCATTTATCTTTTAGACATCTGTGACCTGTGCAATGATCATTATCATTCCATATCACATATTGATAAGGTATTGATAGTGTATTGATAACATATTGATAACTGCCCTTTGATGTCATCAGTTATTTTCAGCCTTCTCCCTTCGTTAACAACCACACGCTCTCTTGAGGGCAGCGAACCATTCAAGGAAAGGCTTTTAAAGGGTGTGGTGACTCTTCAACCCAAATCACATGACACTGGGAGTTTTGTGAGCATGTGACTCGTTGCCATGAACCCTTTTAACATTTATGGGAAATTGTCGCCTATCTTTGTGTCTTGTCTTGTTCAGTACTTTAAAGTAATGTTTTTTAAAATAATTTTTATTTCATTTAACCTTTATTTAACTAGGCAAGTCAGTTAAGAACAAATTCTTATTTACAAAGATGGCCTACCAAAAGGCAAAAGGCCTTCTGCAGGGACGGGAATTAAAAAAAAAAAAAAAAAAAAATATATAGGACAAAACACATGACAAGAGAGACAACACAACACTACATAAAGAGAGACCTAAGACAACAACATAGCATGGCAACAATACATGCCAACACAGCATGGTAGCAACACAACATGACAACAACATGGTAGCAACACAACATGGTAGCAGCGCAAAACATGGTGGCAACACAACATGGCAGCAGCACAACATGGTAGCAACACAACATGGCAGCAGCATGGAGCTTTTCTCATTTTTGTCCTCCAGTCAACAGTTATAAATTATGCTTCCTTCCCCCTCATTATCCAAGATGGGTTTTGATAGTTGGCCAACATCTAACTCAAATGACATATAACATGTTGCTCCACATTTGGCTGAATGCAGTGAAACAAAACAGAAATACAGTTCTCTGTATCTATGTTATTGACCTATTGCATGTATCTCTTTTCACCCAGGCTAAGCAGTTTACATTATCTCATGACCTCATCCTCTTGCAATGTGGAACAGCCACCTGGAAATGTATATCTACTGGGATAGCACCCCCACAGCCCCCATAAGCATCTGTTTTATTTTTGGGGTTGGGGTCCCCCCGGAGATCAAGCCCCCCAGATAGTTTATGAAAAAGTCCTAAGCCATCAAATAAATGTTTAGAACGACAGAAACTGAGCTTTAAAACAGCAACATTTTCTTTCAATCTCATGGCAAAATATGTAAAATAGCAGGATATTAGCTCAGAGATTCCTAAAAATCAGGACAATCCTTGTCCTGCAGGGAAACTTTATTTCTATAGTAGTAAAATACATGAAACATTTTTTTATTTTGTTGCATCAGTTGTACAAAGATTTGACATTTAGCCCTCTGGGTTTTCTATGGTGATTTAAGTCAGGGCGTGACTAGGTTTTTTTTTGTTCTAGTTGTTCTATTTCTTTGTTTGGTTTGTGTGTGGTTCCCAATTAGAGGCAGCTGATAGTCGTTACCTCTAATTGGGGATCATACTTAGTGTAGTCCTTTTCCCACCTGTGTTTTGTGGGTTATTTTTTTTTTTAAGTGTCGTTGTGCGCTACATGTGACGATCAGACTGCTTTATTGGTTTTGTATGTTCCACTGTAAATTAAAAGATGTGGAACTCTATGCACGCTGTGCCTTGGTCTGTTCATTATGATGATCGTGACAGAATAACCCACCACCAAAGGACCAGGCAGCGTGCCCAGGTGAAGGAGAGTTGGACCTGGGAAGATATTCTTGGGGGTTGCGAGACCCTTCCTTGGCGGTAGTCGCTGAGGAGAGAAGAGGGATAGCGACGACGCCTGGGTCCGTGACCACACGCAGCCCAGGGACAACCCCAAGATTTTTTTTGGGGGGGGCACATGGGGATGTCGGTCGAGCAGAGGAGAGAGCCTGAATGGAGGGATATAAAGGAGTTTAGGGAAGGATATCGAAGAGAGGTATTGGTGAGGAATGAGCTGCAGCGCAGGCACCTAGAGGAGCGTCTTCCCAGCCAGGTACGTCCACGCACCAGGCTTCCAGTGCGCCTTCCCAGCCAGGTGCGTCCTGTGCCAGCTCTCCGCACTCTCCCTGAAGAGCGTGTCATCAGTCCGGTGAAACCTGCGCCGGGTCCACGCACCAGGATTCCAGTGCGCCTTCCCAGCCAGGTACGTCCTGTGCCAGCTCTCCGCACTCGCCTTGAAGAGCGTGTCACCAGTCCGGTGCAACCTGCACCGGCTCCACGCAACAGGCCTACATTGCGCCTCCCCAGCCCGGTACGTCCTGTGCCAGCTCCCCGCACTCGCCTTGAAGAGCGTGTCACCAGTCCGGTGCAACCTGCACCGGCTCCACGCAACAGGCCTACATTGCACCTCCCCAGCCCGGTATGTCCAGTGCCAGCTCCCCGCACTCGCCCTGAAGTGCGTGTCATCAGTCCGGTGCAACCTGTGCTGGCTCCACGCACCAGGCTTCCAGTGCGCCTTCCCAGCCCGGGTACGTCCTGTGCCGGATCCCCGCACTCGCTCTGAAGAGCGTGTCACCAGGCCGGTGCAACCTGTGCCGGCTCCACGCACCAGGCCTCCAGTGCGCCTTCCCAGCCCGGTGCCAGGGTCAGAGGCCTCATCTGCGCCGGTGTCCAATCCGGGCAAGGCGTTCAGCTAGTCACCCACCCGAACCCTCCCCATCATGTTCAGGTTTTGCGGCCGGAGTCCGCACTTTTGGGGGGGGTACTGTCACGTCCTGGCCATAGATTAGCCCTCTGGGTTTCTATGGTGGTTTTGGTCAGAACGTGACTAGGGGGATTTTTGGTTCTAGTTTGTTTATTTCTATGTTTTGGTTTTGTGTGTGGTTCCCAATTGGAGGCAGCTGTTATTCGTTGCCTCTAATTGGGGACCATACTTAGGTTGTTCTTTTTCCCACCTGTGTTGTGGGTTATTGTTTAGTTAGTTCTGTTCAGTACTACATTGTTACGGTCTGTTAATGCTTTATTGTTTTGTTATGTTCCATTTCATTAAAATATGTGGAACGCTGCGCCTTGGTTAATTTCTCCTGACGATCGTGACACTATGTCTGGAAATGCCCTTGTCAGGAGCAAAGGATCCCAATTTCAAACTCTCCAAAAATGTGTATAAAATTCTAAAAACTGGAAATAATGGATATTAACTGAAAAATAATCTTATGTAGTTTCTTGCGGTATCCCTCTGTGATTTTAAAGAATATTTCACATTGGCATGAAGGATCGGGGGACAGAGGAGTGCATTATAGGGTTTTTTATTAAGCCCAAATTACGGCGTGACGTGTAAAGGCACGGAGATGAAGACCAAACAAACACGGAACAAAACACAGGGTAGAAACCCAAAACAACAGAGTGAGGAGTACCTCGAATAAACAACACACGCACAATGATTAACACACGTAAACCCGTAATCATCTGCACAATCCACAATTGCAAGGTAAAGCCAAAACACACAGCACAAGTACTCACACGCACCAACAGACATAGTAACAATAATCGACAAGACCATGGTGAACACAGGGCACATACATACAAATACAATCAATGGGAATAGGGGCCAGGTGTGCGTAATGAAAGTTCCGGAGGGATCCGTGACATTCCTTAAAGATGTGTCCGAAGATTTGTTCAACTCTTGTCAGATTTGTCTAAAATCCTAAATGAATCAGGAATGAGCAGGGTCAGCTGTACCATAAGGACCCCTTCTTCACGTCCTCATTACATGTAGTGCAACAGGACCACTCATGGTGGGTAAAGTTCTCCACTTCTGATAGATTTAAACAACCAATATTGGAATCACCATGGTCACAACCATCTATCTTCCTGATAGAATATGCATTTAGGTTCAAATATGTTACATTTAATTAGGTTAGAAACCAACTGAGGAGAAACTAAATTGTTACTGTGTATAGTACTTGGATGAAGAAGAAAATTAGATTTTTTGTCAACTCATTAACTCTGTCATATTATTTTCAAAAGCCAACTCCATTAGAGCGCTGAAGGATTTGATAGAACGTTTGTTGTTATTAGAGATTTCAAATTAATTATTTTCCATATTTTACAAATGTTTGTATTTACATCACATTTTTTATAAGAGGCAACAATATGTCTGTTTTGAGTATCTGTTGTCAACTCCGTCACTGATGGAGTCAATATTTTCCTTGTGTCAATATTCAGAAAAAATATATATTTTACTGTTCTGTAATACATGCTTAAACAATTAATTGAAGTATTTGCTGTGCTAGACTTAAGGGATAGTGTTTGCTTTATAAATGTTGTATTATGTTCTAAATCTATAAAAACATGCCAAAATGCTAACAATGTGGAGGCCCGCGAAACTATCAGACCATCATCTTTTCGTCAAAGAAATGTATGAATTCATCACTGCTGAAGTGAAAGCTATCCTCCCTTGGGGAATGCTGCTTTTAGTTAGCTTTGTGACAGTATGATTTCATGACTAGAAGCTCAAAAGACAAAAATGCAGAAATTGAAATTTGCTAATGTAAATGTTAGCAACAACTCTTTCTTTGCGGGATGCGTGGGATATGGTCACTTGTGTACCCAGGAGGAGAGGCCTCATTTAACACAGTCAATTCATCAGGCTTAAGCCATGTTTCAGTCAGGACAATCACATCAAGATTATGATCAGTGATTAGTTCATTGATTGTAACTGCCTTGGAAGTGAGGCATCTAACATTAAGTAGCCCTATTTTGAGATGTGAGATATCATAATCTCTTTCAATAATGACAGGAATGGAGGAGGTCTATAATCCAGTGAGATTGTTAAAGCGAATGTTTAGTTATGACCAACCTAGATCGAGGCACAGACACAGTCTCAATGGGGATAGCTGAGCTGACTACACTGACTGTGCTAGTGGCAGACTCCACTAAGCTGGCAGGGTGGCTAGCAGCCTGCTGCCTGGCCTGCACCCTATCTCATTGTGGAGCTAGAGGAGTTAGAGCCCTGTCTATGTTCATAGATAAGATGAGAGCACCCCTCCAGCTAGGATGGAGTCTGTCACTCTTCAGCAGGGCAGGCTTGGTCCTGTTTGTGGATGAGTCCCAGAAGAGGGCCAATTATCTACAAATTCTATCTTTTGGGAGGGGCAGGAAACATTTTTCAACCAGCGATTGAGTTGTGAGACACTACTGTAGAGCTCATCATTCCCGCTAACTGGGAGGTGTCCAGAGACATCTACTCGATGCCGACACAATTTACACGCTGAATGTTGTGCTTGGTGACCTCTGACTGTTTCATCCGAGCATCGTTGGTGCTGAAGTGGATAACAATATCCCTATACTCTCTACACTCGCCAGTTGAGCATTTCCTTCCAGAAGCCTTGAGAAAATTGTCCGGCTGCGGGGACTGTACAAGGAGATTAAACTACTATCTGCACTTACTGGTGGCACAGACGGTGTTTCATCCTTTCCTACACTTAAATTACCTTTGCTTATCGATTGCATCTGAAGCTGGGCTTGCAGCACGGCTATCCTCAGCATAAGGCAATAGTATTCCTGCATATTATGAGTACAGCGACTGCAATTAGATGGCATAGTGTTAATGTTACTACTTAGCTTAGGATATTGGAGGACCTGGGTTCATGTCCAGATAAATGTCCGGGGTGAAAAAGTTCAAGGAAAGAAGTTGAGCAAGGAAAAAAACTGTGTAAAATGAAGATTTTGATTAAACGGTTATTAAAAATGTAAAAGTAAAAACCGTAAAGTTGGCAGGTAGCCAAGTAGCAACAAAGTAGCAACAAACAGCACAGCAGCACAGAGACTATTTGCTTAGAATGATTTATAGCTACAGTGGCTTGTGAAAGTATTCACCCCCTTGGCATTTTTCCAATTTTGTTGCCTTACAACCTGGAATTAAAATAGATTTTTTGAGGGTTTGTATCATTTGATTTACACAACATGCCTACCACTTTGAAGATGCAAAATATTTTTTATTGTGAAACAAACAAGAAATAAGACAAAAAACAGACAACGTGAGTGTGCATAACTATTCACCCCCCCAAAGTCAATACATTGTAGATCCACCTTTTGCAGCAATTACAGCTGCAAGTCTCTTGGGGTATGTCTCTATAAGCTTGGCACATCTAGCCACTGGGATTGTTGCCCATTCTTCAAGGCAAAACTGCTTAAGCTCCTTCAAGTTGGATGGATTCCGCTGGTGTACAACAATCTTTAAGTCATACCACAGATTCTCAGTTGGATTAAGGTCTGGGACATTGAGGTCTGGGACATTCCAAGACATTTAAATGTTTCCCCTTAAACCACCCAAGTGTTGCTTTAGCAGTATACTTAGGGTCATTGTTCTGCTGGAAGGTGAACCTCCGTCCCAGTCTCAAATCTCTGGAAGACAAACAGGTTTCCCTCAAGAATTTCCCTGTATTTAGCGCCATCCATCATTCCTTCAATTCTGACTAGTTTCCCAGTCCCTGCCGATCATCTCGGGGTGATGAGAGGTGTTGGGTTTGCGCCAGAGATAACGTTTTCATTAATGGCCAAAAAGCTCAATTTTAGTCTCATCTGGCCAGAGTACCATCTTCTATATGTTTGGGGAGTCTTCCACATGCCCTTTGGCGAACACCAAACGTGTTTGCTTATTCTTTTCTTTAAGCAATGGCTTTTTTTCTGGCCAGTCTTCCATAAAGCCCAGCTCTGTGGAGTGCAAGGCTTAAAGTGGTCCTATGGACAGATCCTCCAATCTCCACTGTGGAGCTTTGCAGCTCCTTCAGGGTTATCTTTGGTCTCATTGTTGCCTCTCTGATTAATGCCCTCCTTGCCTGGTCCGTGAGTTTTGGTGGGCGACCCTCTCTTAGCAGGTTTGTTGCGGTGCCATATTCTTTCTATTTTTTTTATAATGGATTTAATAGTGCTAAATGGAATGTTCAAAGTTTCAGATATATTTTTTAGAAACCAACCCTGATCTGTACTTCTCCACAATTTTGTCCCTGACCTGTTTGGACAGCTCCTTGGTCTTCTTGGTACCACTTGCTTGGTGGTGTTGCAGACTCTGGGGCCTTTCAGAACAGGTGTATATATACTGAGATCATGTGACACTTAGATTGCACACAGGTGGACTTTATTTAACTAATTATGTGACTTCTGAAGGCAATTGGTTGCACCAGATCTCTATTTAGGGGCTTCACAGCAAATGGGGTGAATACATATGCACACACCACTTCAGTTTTTCATTTTGTCGATTTTTCTGAAACAAGTAATTTTTTTTTATTTCACTTCACCAATTTGGACTATTTTGTGTATGTCCATTACATTACTAAGGGGCCTGAACCATAAAAAACAGCCCCAGACCATTATTCCTCCTCCACTAAACTTTACAGTTGGCACTATGCATTGGTGCAGATAGCGTTCTCCTGGCATCCGCCAAACCCAGATTTGTTTGTCGGACTGCCAGATGGTAAAGCGTCATTCATCACTCCAGAGAACATGTTTCCACTGTTCCAGAGCCCAATGGCAGTGAGCTTTACACCACTCCAGCCGACGCTTGGCATTGCGATGGTGAGCTTAGGCTTGCGTGCGACTGCTCGGCCAAGGAAACCCATTTCATGAAGCTCCAGATGAACAGTTCTTGTGCTGACGTTGCTTCCGGAGGCAGTTTGGAACTCAGTAGTGAGTGTTGCAACCCAGGACAGACAATTTTTACTCGCTACGCGCTTCAGCACTCAGCGGCCCCTTTCTGTGAACTTGTGTGGCCTACCACTTTGCGGCTGAGCCGTTGTTGCTCCTAGACGTTTCTCCTTCACAATAACAGCACTGACAGTTGACTGACTTGTTGGAAAGGTGGCATCCTATGATGGTGCCATGTTGAAAGTCACTCAGCTCTTCAGTAAGGCCATTATACTGCCAATGTTTCTCTATGGAGATTGCATGGCTGTGTGCTTGATTTTATACACCTATCAGCAACGGGTGTGGCTCAAATAGCCGAATCTACTAATTTGAAAGGGTGTCAACATGCTTTTGTGTATGTAGTGTATGTTGGCCTGATAACTTCTGCTCATGAACAATGTTTGTGCTTCAACAGAGCCAGTCCCAGTTAATGGGACCTGTTGGCCATTGGCCCATGACACACTGATGGCCAGTTTGAGTCCCTGCTGAGATCACCAGATTCTCAGACTTTTTACACTGTATCTGCTCTCTGAATGCAGTAGGACGTCCTGGCCTTGCTTCGTACCGCAACGAGCCATTGTGGAAGCTTCTGTAACCTGGCCTCCTAGATCAATCAAACCTAAACTTTGGTTGATCAAGCGTTTAAAACACGTTTTTTTGTATCCAGGGTCTCACATTTTACGCCTGTAGAAGTGGGAGATTACGTGGTAGCTTACTCTCGCGTGACTGCACAGTCTAAAACGGACTACAATGGCAGCCCACCTGCGGAAAATGGGAGACCCTGGATAATAATGTGTTTTAAAAGCTTATTTGATAGCAAAAGACTTGTTTAACCCGACTAATCATGAATATTGTTCCTAGAGATACTGAATATGCCTCTGACTGGAAACTTAATTTTGCTGAAACAGAATAGTTTAGGATTTGGTTGATCAAGGACGGCAGGCTACGGAAGGTTCCGCAATTAGCCATCTGTCAACAATGGACGTAAAGTTTCAATATACTATTTCAATCTGTGGTTCTTGCTATCATTCTGAGGACATGAAACCAGTACTGAAGGACAGTCTGAGAGCAAGATCACACACCGGTACAGAAACAGTAAGAAAAGCAACACTGCAGTGTTCAGTTTCAAAGGGTTCATTTCTGCACTGATATATTTCCTATGGAGATGGATAGAGTTGCATCTATCTAGGTGACTATTGCTTATCATCTACCTAGCCGTTCCAGATTATTTGTAGTCGACCTACACCTAGTCGTTCTCTTACTATTATTTATCGGCATCTTTTTCAGAGATTGACTTGCAGTCTGTATGTGATTTGTGCCCCCATTCCTCAACAAATGCTTTCTAGGCCTGCAGGCAGTTACTGAATACAATTTTAACCAGCGGTCACTGTAAACAAAAGAGCATTATCTGACCTCGGACTTAACAGCTGTAAACCAGGCACGAAGACCCCTGCGGATACAAGTTGTAGTCCATGTGTCATAGATACTGTATTTGTCTCTGGGTTTCTTACTGTAACTCAATGTTTTTAAATGGCAAATAAAGTCACTAATCCTAACTGTATAGGGACAAAGCTGACGTTGGAGTCAATGTAGGTTAAACATGGTAAAAGTATTGTATGAATATTACTATATATAAAGTATTTTGTTTGACTAAAAACACTTTGCTGAATGGTTGCCACTTCTGGGAAATCCACACGTTGATTAAATGAATCCAAACTGCAGAAGTGATGTTCATCTTGGTGAAGATAAGAACACTGCTTTTTGATTCAGACCTCCGTTCCGAACAGTTTCTCTTATTGCTCAATGTCCTCTGTGCAGCTTGTTCGACAAGATGAATTTGAATGAGAGAATTGGGGCATCGTAACGCAATGTAGTTCTGTTTCAAAGATGTGAAATACAGCTTAAATTGTCTGGATGATGCAATAAATGACCCCGATGCCCCTGATCTGGTCAATAGAATGTATAAAAAGGCATTCATTAATCTTTGACTAGCAATGATAGCAACTTTCAAATTATTATCACTCTTTAAGGAAATGTCTCTGAAGTTTGACTTAATAAGCCAGACATGCATTGAAATTTCCTCTATTCCATATATCTGATTTAGCCTATTTCTAATTGACATGGACATTTCTTCTGTTACCAGACATTTCAATTATATTCCGATGCCATGGATAAAGGCCAGTGTTACAATTTATGTCGACATAAGATATCCTGAGCCGTGTCAAAGATGAGGTCAAGTCAGGGGGCAAACGACAACACTGTCTCTGTTGAATCGTCCTGCCTGGACTGGACCAGACTAGACCAGTACTAACTTAATGCAACAAGAGCTGTGCCCATTACACCGCCTTCTCTCTATGCAAGAAATTCTCACTGTTGCCTTGAGCATGTACCAAAATGCATCTGTTTTTGTGTTCCCTCTGTCGACATCAATAATGTCCCCTCAGTGTGCAAATTAGGATCTTGCCTGCAGATTGGATTTTTCCTTATTGTACCTTGTTTTAAGGGCAGCTCGGGGGGGTGATGTTCCCATTAGGTCCCTTGAGCGTTTCGGAACGACATTATCCCACTAGTGTTCTCTTGGGACCATCACGTTCCCTTGGCACTATCATGCAACGTCCTAAGGACTAGTAAAATGAATGTCCTAAATGGTCTTCAGTGACGTCCTGGGAACTTACAGGGAACTAGACAAAGGTCCCCATGAGAACGTTCCCTTGAGACCATCACGTGACATTCTTAGAACATTCTCAGAACGTCAGAGGGATAATAATCACGGCAAAACCCTTAAGGGACCTAATGGGAACATCGCCGACTGTCCTCAGGACGTCCCCTGTTTGCTGGGTTTCCACCACACAGGACTCCTCATTACCTCGCCGTCATAATGCCCTCCCTCCCCATCCTCCCCATACCTGCTTTGTGTATCACCTAAATCTTTCCCCACTTTCCCACAGAGGCTGAACAAAAGTGTATTGAAAGAAAAAAAAAAAAGCTTACCTCTTTTGCCATAGGAAGGTTTTTTTTTGTGTAGAAAAAAAGTTGGCTTCTAACCCAGTTACCTTCTATAAACTGTGCAGGATTCTTGGCAGCCTCACGTGGTTCATCTGAGGACAATGCCGAACTGGAAAAACAGCCAGTGCCTCCCGCATACTGAGACAGAAGAGATTCAGAAACCACAACTGACGGAATATCATAAGGAAAGTCACTATAACCATCAATGCTGGCTTCCTTTCCCCGTGTAGATTCATTCCCCTGATAACTCCCTCATACTGTATTAAATAAAAATGGTGTCTCTTCCCCTCTCTGAATCAAAGAGGAGCAGTGTTCCTCTTCAACTTGAATGAACTACCCAGTGGGCTCTGCGTAGCTCGGCAACCGGCAGCCAGTCAAGTCACTGAGGATTAACAAGTTATTTTAATCTTTCTCATCTAGTTAAATAAGACATTCTCATCTCATTGGTCGAAAGACGCAGGATGGTGTGCTGTTTCTTCTGTTTTACGGTTGAGCGTATCTCTTCTCTCATTATCTCCACAAACAGAAACATCAGAGATGTAACTCAACAGTTTTAATTGGCAACACGTTGTTTTAATGCTATTGTTCTGTAAGAAAATGTGACATTTCACTTAGCTTGGCACTACTCTACTAACAATTACAGACAGGTATATAAACTGTAATCAGCAATGTGGGTGGTACCAGTACAGTTCGTTGTTGAATAACTAGGACAAAAAAGGACTGATATATCTTACCAGGATATAACAGGGACGAGTTAACAATCTTTTCCCTCTTTAACTTTATGTTTTGCTCATTGTCCTAAAAGTATTCAAAATTGTTACCTGAATGCGTCTCATAAACCACAGTAGCAGTTGATGTCATGATGACATCCCAGACTATCTGAAGTTCCCATGTTTTTTGCGGGAACAAAATGTAAGAAAACAAAATGCCTGTGATGTGCCCGAATGTGGCCTGAAGGACACAACCACTGTACCTACAGTACAACTCGCAGAGGTACAGTCTTAGTGTATGTCCATTTGATTTAAGTTGTAAATGATATACCAGACTCAAAGTAGTCTTGGAGCATCAATGGACAGATTATCCCAGCATGGTTTTGTATGGTAGATATAAAATTAATGAATTAACTTTTTGTCATGCACATTTTATTTATGAGCAGTGTCCAGGACGCAGCAACTTCCCAAATCCAGCTACAATTATTTAATTGAGCTGCAGTCTGTTGTCTGAATAATTTACTAAATAGCGTTTTAGGTCAAGAGGATGCTTATAAAAACACGACCTACTCAAGGTGTTATGTCATTTTGGTGCAAAATAGAGTATCACTGTGCCATTAAATGAACTAGGTTATATTGTTTAAATTCAATAGGAGAATTTGATCAACCGAAAGGAAGTCTTCTGAAACCAAAGAAACCTCAAAATATGTCCTTTTTGTGATCTACTCAGGTAAGCCACGATACAAAATTAGAACCTCTCCAACAATAAGGAAGCTTTCAGCTCTGCACTCACTTGCCTAAGGTGACTGGCAGGCAACAATAGCTGACACAATACATCTCATTCAAGGTTGAAGAAAAGAGTGCCAGGCTTTATTGTAATCAGATTAGTAATAAATCACAAAGACAAACTACACTTCTAAAAATAGACGTTTGAGTAACTTAGCACAGATAAAGAAACACTGATCCATTTATTGGAAGTTTATATGGGTAAATCTGATGAATGATCAAATGGGAGAAAAAATACCTATTTTTTGCCCGAGTACATTGCAATGAGTCGTATCTTTACTCCAAGACATTATGTAAATCAATACAATCGTAGATTGCTTTCCGTCATTGAACAATCCTTGAAGGGGCAATCTATAGTTCAAACAATAATAAGGAGAAAAATGTAAGCGATTTCAAATTTATAGACAGAGCTATGGATGCAAGAACTGGCCATTCATGTTTTAACCATGTTATGAGTCTATAGAGTGTTGTTTGCAATTACAATATTTACGAACATTGGAAGAAAACAAGCTTATACAGTGATTTTCAGAAAGTATTCAGACCCCTTGACTTTTTACACATTTTGTTATGTTACAGCCTTATTTATTAAAAATTAAAATTAAAAGGAGTAATACCTTATTTACGTAAGTTTTCAGACCCTTTGCTATGAGACTCGAAATTGAGCTCAGGTGCATCCTGTTTCCATTGATTGTCCTTGAGATGTTTTGTATATCGCCGACAGGTTTAGCACTCATCACTGCATTCTCTACCAGAAAAGTTGGTTGGCCCTCTTTGATGTCTCAGTGGTTAATACATTGCTATGTCTTCATTTATAAAGCCCTTTTACAAAAAGTCCTTCTGTACTTAACATCTTTACTAAACTTTAGACATACCAGTTACCACACACACCTGTGTGTGTGTGTGTGTGTGTGTGTGTGTGTGCGTGCACAAGTAAAATATATATTTTTTGTCTCACACTACTTGTAGACTAGTTGAACGCCATGCCATCCTCCTCGCTTTCATGCTGGAAAAACAGTCTATGGCTCTGTCATACAGTACACGCTTTAAGTTTTTGGTGTAAAATGCTTGCTAGCCTAACTTCCTCACAAGGGCAACAATGAACCAGCTAAGCTAGCTAGCTTAGGCAATGTGAGCCTACATCTAGGCTACTTATTGAACTTCAGTCGTCTCAGGCCAGTGGCCCAATATATGGTTAGATCAGAATTGCTTTCGAACCAGGGTCTGTAGTGACGCCGCTAGCACTGAGATGCAGTGCCTTAGACTGCTGCGCCACTCGGAAGCCCCAGAGATACATGGGCTACACATACTGAGACAGAAGGGCACTGTTTTCTGTTTCTCAGATGATTTCTCTGGTGACATTCAGCCACTTGCAAAGATACATAAAAAATGTATTGGTCAAATATTTGGGGAAGCCTGGCTTCCCTTGGCATCCATGAATACATGCCACTGGGTGGTAGTCCTGATCACCGACGGCGATGAGACTGCCTAATGGGAGGAAGTCAGAGACCTGGCAGCAAGACTAAAGAGCTGATCGTAGACTACAGGAAACGGAGGGTTGAGCACGCCCCCATCCACATCGATGGGGCTGTAGTAGGGCAGGTCGAGAGCTGTAAGTTCCTTTGTGTCCACATCACTAAGGAATTATCATGGTCCACATACACCAACACAGTCATGAAGAGGGCACGACAACACCTCTTCCCCCTCAGGAGGCTGAAAAGAATGTCCCTCAGATCCTCAAAAAGTTCTACAGCTGCACCATTGAGCACATCTTGACTAGCTGCATCAGCGCTTGGTATGACAACTGCTTGGCATCCGACCGCAAGTCGCTACAGTGGGTAGTGTGTACAGCCTAGTACATCACTGGGGCCAAGCTCCCTGCCATCCAGGACATCTATACCAGGCGGTGTCAGAGGAAGGCCTTAAACATTGTCAAAGAGTCCAGCCACTCAAGTCATAGACTGCTCTCTCAGCTACTGCACAGCAAGCGGTACCGACGCACCAAGTCTGGAACCAACAGCTTCTGAACAGCTTCTACCTCCAAGCCATAAGACTGCTAAATAGTTAGTTAATTAACCTCTCAGGGATTGCTGGGGCACTAGCGGGCTGCTCCCGACACTACCAGGTGAAATGTAAGGCGCCAAATTCAAAATCCAAAAGTTGAATTATTAAACATCCACCAATATACAAGTGTTCCATACTCATCAAAAGCTCTGTTTCTTGGCAATATCACAGCGTTGTCAGATTTCAAAAAGGCTTTACGGCGAAAGCAGCACATTTGATTGTTTGAGGGTAGCACCTCACATATTTTTCCCATAGCCATGAATCGATTAGCCATCACGGCACACACATAACACATTTCACAGCGAAAACAAATCAATTACCTGTTGAAGAACTTCTGCTGAGGTCATCCTAAGTGTCCAACGAAGACAATCCATGGTTCTTTTGTTAGAAAAAGTAATGTATTTTATCCATAAATCTCCATTTGGTTCGCGAGTTATAATCAGAAACGACAGCTTCCACTCCTCCATTGAAACGTGACGCAAACTCATTCATCTTATACCTATAAACTTGTCCAAGAACAATCAAACATAGTTTTAAATGTATCCTTAGGAACACTTTTACGTATATTTACTATTATAAATCAACGGAATATAAACTGATCGATAAAAGACGATAAAAAAAGACACAGCGTGCCTTGTCGGGCGCGCGCACTGGGTACTGTTTACATAAAAAGGTCACTTCCTGGTTTGCTCTTCTTCTCTGGTCTAATTCATCCAAAATGAAATTTTACACTGTCTCGAGACTGTTGACATCTAAAGGAAGCGATGGGTACTGCATTCATATGCCCTTATATGGTCATTTTCATGAGGGGAGGGGTTCCAAATGAGCAATGTGTCAAAATCACTTTTTCCAGGACAGAAATTCCTCTGGGTTTCACCTGCTATATGCGTTCTGTTTTACTCACAGACAAATGGTTAACAGTTTTGGAAAATTCAGAGTGTTTCCTATCCAATGGTACCAAATATGTGCATATCCTATTTTCTGGGCCTGAATGGGAGGCATTTTACTTTGGGCACGCCAGGCTCTCCAAAACCGACCCCTCAGCTGCCACTCCCTAACAAGTTCAATAGTTAAGCAATAGCTACCCAGACTGCATTGACCCTTTTTACACTAACACTTTTGACTCATCACATACAGTGTTGTTAGTGTTTATTATCTATCCTGTTGCCTAGTTACTTTACCCCTACCTATATGTACATATCTACCTCAATTACTTCATACTCTTGCACATCGACTTGGTACTGCTACCCCGTGTATCTAGCCAAGTTGTCGTTACTCATTGTGTATTTTTTTCTTGTGTTATTATTTTTCTATTTGTCATTTTTATCTCTGCATTGTTGGGAAGGGCCCGTAAGTATCTTGACTGTTAGTCTACAGCTATTGCTTACGAAGCATGTGACAAATACACTTTTATTTGATTTTGATATGAATTTAATTTGAACTGGTATTTCCAACTTCACAACTGGTCAATTCCCACTTCCCACATGATTGCAAACGCAGCATCAGAGTGGAAACTTAAGAGGCCCAACATAACAATCCTGTCACAACAGTCAATGCCAGGAACATTGTGAATGCTGAACATTGTTAATGACATTTAATTTTCCCGCTGTACTGAAACTGAACCGTGATCCCAAAACCGCAATACATACCAAACCATGAGTTTGGTGAACCGTTACTCCCCAATCTGACCATTCAGAATCATAACAACACACGCTTTCGCAGGTGTGATGTTCGGATGTACCGATCCTGTGCAGGTGTTGTTACACATGGTCTGCCACTGCGAGGACGATCAGCTGTCCGTCCTGTCTCCCTGTAGTGCTGTTTTAGGCGTCTCACAGTACAGACATTGCAATTTATTGCTCTGGCCACATCTGCAGTCCTCATGCCTCCTTGCAGCATGCCTAAGGAATGTTCACGCAGATGAGCAGAGACCCTGGGCATCTTTCTTTTAGTGTTTTTCAGAGTCAGTAGAAAGGCCTCTTTAGTGTCCTAAGTTTTCATAACTGTGACCTTAATTGCCTACCGTTTGTAAGCTGTTAGTGTGTTAACGACCGTTCCACAGGTGCATGTTCATTAATTGTTTATGGTTCATTGAACAAGCATGGGAAACAGTGTTTAAACCCTTTACAATGAAGATCTGTGAAGTTATTTGGATTTTTACGAATTATCTTTGAAAGACAGGGTCCTGAAAAAGGGCTGAGTTTATAAACCCATACCTACTGTAAAATATGTTGGTGGATCTTTGATGTTATGTGGATATTTTGCTTCCACTGGTCCGGTAATGACAGACAACCCTGGCACTAGTGTTAAAAATACTCTTCACTATAGCCTTTATTCCGGCTCATCTGAAGATGTTGTAACCAACGTAACTATACTACTATAGCTACAGTTGAAGTCGGAAGTTTACATACACAGGTTAGAGTCATTAAAACTTATTTTTCAACCACTCCACAAATTTCTTGTTAACAAACTATAGTCGGTTAGGACATCTACTTTGTGCATGACACAAGTAATTTTTCCAACAATTGTTTACAGACTGATTATTTCACATATAATACACTGTAACACAATTCCAGTGGGTCAGAAGTTCCAGTGGGTCAGCTTGGAAAATTCCAGAAAATATTGTAATGGCTTTAGAAGCTTCTGATAGGATAATTGAAATCATTTGAGTTGGAGGTGTACCTGTGGATGAATTTCAAGGCCTACCTTCAAACTCTTGCTTGACATCATGGGAAAATCAAAAGACCTCAGAAAATAAATTGTAGACCTCCACAGGTCTGGTTCATCCTTGGGAGCAATTTCCAAACGCCTGAAGGTACCACGTTCATCTGTACAAACAATAGTGCGCAGGTATAAACACCATGGGACCACGCAGCCGTCATACCGCTCAGGAAGGAGACGCGTTCTGTCTCCTAGAGATGAACGTACTTTGGTGCGAAAAGTGCAAATCAATCCCAGAACAACAGCAAAGGACCTTGTGAAGATGCTGGAGGAAGCAGGTACAAGAAACAGGTACAAATGTATCTATATCCACAGTAAAACAAGTCCTATATGGACATAACCTGAAAGGCAGCTCAGCAAGGAAGAAGCCACTGCTCCAAAAACACCATTAAAAAAGCCAGACTACGGTTTGCAACTGCACATGGGGACAAAGATCGTACTTTCTGGTGAAATGTCCTCTGGTCTGATGAAACACAAATCTAACTGTTTGGCCATAATGACCATCGTTATGTTTGGAGGAAAAAGGGGGAGGCTTGCAAGCCGAAGAACACCATCCCAACCGCAAAGCACGGGGGTGGCAGCATCATGTTGTGGGGGTGCTTTGCTGCAGGAGGGACTGGTGCATTTCACAAAATAGACGGCATCATGAGAAGGGAAAATTATGTGGATATATTGAAGCAACGTCTCAAGACATCAGTCAGGAAGTTAAAGCTTGGTCACAAATGGGTCTTCCAAATGGACAATGACCCCAAGCATACTTCCAAATGTGTGGCAAAATGGCTTAAGGACAACAAAGTCAAGTTATTGGAGTGGCCATCACAAAGCCTTGACCTCAATCCAATAGAAAATTTGTGGGCAGAACTGAAAAATTGTGTGCTAGCAAGGAGGCCTACAAACCTGATTCAATCACACCAGGTCTGTCAGGAGGAATGGGCCAAAATTCACCCAACTTATTGAGGGAAGCTTGTGGAAGGCTACCCGAAACAAGTTAAACAATTTAAAGGCAATGCTACCAAATACTAATTGAGTGTATGTACACTTCTGACCCACTGGGAATGTGATGAAATGAAAATGAACATATCTTCCCTGCCCCTGTTTCGCTGCCGGCTCTCAATCCCTCCCCCTTTATGCAAGGAGTGAAGGGAGAGATGCATTCAGATCATTGGTGTAGGTAAAAAGAGACAGCGTCCAAGATGGCTGACCGTTGTTTTTGACTAAATCTAATTGTTTCACGTATGCCATTTCATGGCAGCTGCCATCTTGCTAGTTCCAGTTTTACTGGGACTAATCTGCCTGCGCTCTTGTACCAGAGCAGCATGAGCATGAGAGCGTGCAGGAAATAAAAGCTGAAATAAATCATTCTCTCTACTATTATTCTGACATTTCACATTCTTAAAAATAAAGTGGTGATCCTAACTGACCTAAGACAGGGCATTGAATGTCAGGAATTGTGAAAAACTAAGTTTATATGTATTTGGCTAAGGTGTATGTAAACTTCCGACTTCAACTGTATGTCTCAGGACAAATTTTAACCATAGACATAGCTAAGACATATTTTGGTTTTGGTAGCTGGCTATGCAAATTTATAGCTACTGTTTTGACCAGCTTTCTTCAATGCACATTTATTTAATGTACGTTGGATAAGATCATTGACAGCTAGTTAACAATCTGAAGGAACAGGTAGTTTATTTAGCCTGCAAACAGAGAATAAATTGTGGTCAGCACTGACCTGCTAAAGTAACCATAACAGCTAGAAGAGAAATGGGAAAGCTCTCACCTTCATATCCATTGCACAGCAATTAGTTGAATAATTGACCAGTTTCTCTGACAGTAGTCAGTTAACTAGCTAGGAGACTTTAGCAAGAGGAATCCTTATGTTCAACTATGTCTCAGTTTGCTAACAAAAATAGCAAAGAGGTTGTGAGAGAAACAAATAAGTGCAGATCAGCCTCTTTGCCTTTCATTGCGGCTCCTCAACTTCACCAACGTCTCTATTCATGTGTCCAAATGCCTTTAAGGGGAAATCTGGGATTCGAAAAAACAACAAAGCGGCCACCCTGGCACTTGTTTGGTAAGCAGCTGAGGGATGGGGCTGGAGAAATGGAACACATCTCAAATTCATGGACAGAGCTATGGATCCAAGGACTGACCATCCACAAGATCTCAATTACCATGTTTTGAAGCTATACAGTGTTTGTTTACAATATAATTGTTTACAAACAATCAAGTAAAACAAGCCTATATTTTGGGTTCTTCTGGGATTAGACAGTTGAACAAAGCTCATGACAAGGCATTTATCAATTACAATCTTCAAAAATCAATGGCTATATCATTAATTTTAACATTCAAACATTTTGTTACCAATCCCATGTTTTTCTAACATGTATTGCCATTGCAGTTTACTTAATATTTTATTTTTCAAGGAACACTTCTCACTTGAATGTCAAATGCAAAAAGGTGTTGTAGTTCACACACTGAGCACCTACAGCTTATTTATAAAACTCAGT
Source organism: Brachymystax lenok tsinlingensis (assembly GCA_030435695.1). NCBI lineage: Eukaryota > Metazoa > Chordata > Actinopteri > Salmoniformes > Salmonidae > Brachymystax > Brachymystax lenok. The sequence goes on along the minus strand of CM059808.1, from coordinate 33,498,995 downwards.
GCTTGCTTAGTTGACCATCTCTAACAAATAACTGGTTGTCATCATTTAATCAGCAACAGGAGGACTAATGAAGACGACACGGATGGTAGTTCACTATTCTCGTACACTTGCACTTGCAGCTGAGATTTGCTGGCTGGCTCTATCTTTGTTAGACATTGATTGAAGAGGCATGCTTCACTTGTATGTGATCAATGCAAAACACTGTGTAAACAGTTCTCAGTTGGTTGAAGAACTGATACAGCACGGAGAACTGATACAGTACGCTGCAAGTGATAGAAGCTAAATCTTGTTCGACTTCACATGAGTAGCTCATAGGCCATTTACAGGTGTATTGATTTATCAACATTTAACACCTGTTTTCATCTGGTAGCACAAGTACAGCCAAATTATTTTTCTCGCCCTCCTGGTTTTGACCCTTGCCTGCCTGTCTGACCACTCTGCCTGACCTGAGTCTGCCTGCCGTCCGGTACCCTTGCCCCACTACTCTGGATTACCGACCTCTGCCTGACCTGAGCCTGCCTGCCGCCCGGTACCCTTGCCCCACTGCTCTGGTCGTCTGTCGTTTGCCTGGCCCTGTTGCTGTAACTAACATTGTTACTTCAACACAGTCTGCGTTTGGGTCTTACCTGAAACGTGATAGTACGAACTGGCCATGACTGACCCAGCAGATTTGGACCAGCACTGCAATGCCATCTCCTCCCAAGGAGCCCTCATTGGTAGACACGAAGAGTTGCTTTGCGGTCTGATAAAAGGGGTCCAGGATGTGGCCAAACGTCACAACCTACAGTGGTTGCTCCACTAAATGTTTTGCGATTATGCTGCGGGATTTTGAAGTAATTTGTGGTTTAGTACGGTACCCTGCATCCCCACTTCATTGCTCCAGACCAGCGCAAAGGGGAGTTAGAGCACTGATTATGCTTTTGGGTCCTACTGTGTCTCTGACAATGAATGGGCAACATAAACCTAAATAGAAACTGATAATTGTGCACGACTTCAGTATTACTTACTAAAACTGTTGTTACACTAGGGTTTTTATTATTTCATTTTGTTAGGATTATTTTGGTCTTAGTACTGTAGTACTGTAGGCCACTCCCTACTGGTCACATTGTACAGCGCCTAAGTGGCGCAACGGTCTAAGACACTGCAGAGCTGTGTTGCTACAGATGCTGGTTCAATACCTGTGCCGCCTTCGAGTGGAAGACCCATGAGATGATTGTATGTTTTTGGTTTCTCTCCCTCTAAAAACAGAAATAAATAACAAACTGGCTTTATTTACAAATTAGTAACAATGTCTCACCCCATGTTCAAGAATGTCCTTTTCCTTGCTCATTTTACATTATTTGAAAACAAAATAATTTCTAAAATCTTGTTATTTTTTAAACAAAATTCTTCTTATTATTACTAATTTAGAATGATATAAAAGCCTGTTGGATGTTCTCACAGATATATTATTAACCCTGTTATTAGCAGGACAATATATATTGGTCATATTGTTCATGGCTCCCGAGTGGCGCACAATGGGATTGCCTTGCAGTTCTCCAGCTGTATCCACTGAAAGCCAACGAGGTTCAAGGCACAGGGGGCACAGGATGGCAGAGGGCACGGGATGGGCCGCAGAGCCGCACACAGAAGACCGACCTAGCCCATGGGGAAGGGAGGGGGGAGGGGGCTGGACCCCCGCCACACTGGCAACACTTTAAGGGGCATTGCACTAATAATGGCGCTGACTAGAGAAACGTTCCCTCGTTTTCTGTTCTTAGTGCCAGTCTGCAAGTAAGTTCAAACTAAAACAATGTAACCAATAATGGCATCTTTATGCTTTCGTTAATAATGCCAAAATGCCAATGTTTATTTAGTTATGGATCCATAACGAATTACTATGGGAATAAATATCACTGAATTACAGAAATATCCTCCAATCCTCTATACGTAATTATTGTCGGAGAGTCACGTCATATTTTTTTATATACTGTAGGCCTACCGTAGGCGACATGAGTCTCACTAGTGTTGAGTAATGTACTGTTAAAAGTGGTGTAGGTCTTATTTATTTAAAGAGCATATTGAAGTTAGAAGCAATTGGATTTGAAGCAATAGCCTACAGCTATTTTAGCATAGCTTTGCGCTGCTCTGAGACAAGCATGGGGAATGGTCTTGATAAATCCATGAGATTTTTATTTTCACTGAATCTCAGTTTGGGTAGTGGTTAGGCTAGAATTAAACATTTAAGGTGTAGGAATGTAATGCTCTTAGTGTAACCTTTATTTAACTAGGCAAGTCAGTTAAGAACAAATTCTTATTTAAAAGGACAGCCTCCTCCCTCCTCATCGGGGAATTAGTCCCAGGTCTCTCGCGTGTCCACATGACACAGGAATTCTTTAGCTAAATAGCTCAGTACTGTATTCTCAACCGTCACGTTGTACAGCACCATATTTTCCGTTCCATCCTAACGGAAACCCATACGGTTTTTAGTTTTTCCTTGGAATAGAAACACCATCATATTAATCAAATTAATTAAGCAAGTACCAGTCAAAAGTTTGGACACACCTACTCATTCCAAGGTTTTTCTTTATTTTCACTATTTTCTACATTGCAGAATAAGAGTGAAGACATCCCAACTATGAAATAACATACATGGAATCAGTTAAGAACAAATTCTTATTTACAAGAACAGCCTACTCTTTTCTCCTCATCAGGGAATTGAACCCCGGTCTCCCGCATGCCTGCATTCTCTAGTACAGCCACTATTGAAGGCTATCAAATGCTTCTCAAAGATGTCCAGGAGAGAGGCTGCCCGGGAAGTTACTCCAGCTTCGGCAGGACTCCCTCAGTGTGGCGGACTATGCAGTGTATTTCCGCACACTAGCAGCGGAGGGTGCCTGGAACCCGGAAGCGCTCTTCGACACATTCCTGCACGGATTATCGGAGGAAGTAAAGGACGAGCTTGCAGCCCGGGAACTACTGACAGATCTCGACTCACTCATCGCTTTAACCATCCGGATCGATGGTCTGCTACGGGAACGTAAGGGGGAGAACAGGCCTGATTGCGGTTGCAATCGCTCACTCAAAGGTCCCACCTTGCATCTGATGAACTCCAGACGACCCCGGTGTCTTCATCCCTGAGAGGATCCGAGCTTACCCGAGTTCCTCCAAGAGCCTCTGAAAACAGCCGATTTGCCTCTTCCCGAGCCAATGCAGCTCGGCAGGGTTAGGCTGTCTCCAGTCGCGTATGCAGACTTAACACCCAGAGTTGTCTGTATTGCGGTACAGCCGGTCATTATGTGGCTACCTGTCCCTTCAAGAGACTTAGCTCATTGGTAGGAATGAGTACTCAGGTGGGTCTTAAGGATCATTTTGCTTCTCCCCCTACTTGCCCCCCTCTCCATGCCACCCTGCTGTGGGTCGACCAGTTCAAGTCTCTCCAGACTCGGGGCAGATATGAGTCTTATGGACGTAACCCTGGCGTCTGAGCTGGGCATCCCCACTCAACCCCTCTCCATTCTCATGGATGTTAGAGCACTGGACGGGCGATCTATAGGACGGGTCACCCACCATACCACCCCCATCAACCTACGATTGTTGGGGAACCACAGTGAGATGATCCAATTTCTTGCTAATTGAGTCTCTGCAGATTCCTGTGGTATTGGGATTCTCTTGGTTCCAACATCACAATCCCTCGATTGACTGGTCTACTGGTGCCATCATGGGCTGGAGCCTGTCCTGCCACTCTCATTGCCTGAAATCAGCTCTGCCTGCCCTGGGACGTCTTCCTGGGGGCTTGGAAATTGCCCTGAACCTCACCGTCATTCCCGCGGGAGTACCAAGACCTCCGGGAGGGGTTCAGTAAGGTCCGGGCCACTTCGCTTCCGCAACACCGACTGGTACCCAAGGATGTTAAGCCGGATGCGCTGGCACGCTGCTATAGCCACGCAGCTACACCCCCGTAAGACGAGACCTTCCCCCCCGCGCTCCAAAATCATTAGCCCCTCTGCTGTTTGTCCTCTGTTGCCCCGCACCCTCTGTATACTTCCTACTTTTCATGTGTCTAGATTTAAATCCATGTCTCACAGCCCTTTGTCTCCTGTGGCTGTTGATATTATCTCTGGCTGTTGATTTTAACACAGTGGCTATTGATTTTAACACTGGGTGTTGATATTAACGCTGTGGCTGTTGATTTTAAAACTTTGGCTGAAAATGTGCCTTGCCAATCAGTTCATATTGGCCAATCAATATGTACCTGTTTTCTTCTATTTCCTTTATGTACAGGTCATTATGTTGGGTTTAATCAGCCAACTAATCAGTTGTCCTCATAAGGTCATGGAGGACAGTGTTAATTGGATAAGTTGTGACCTTAGTGGGGGAGGCTAAACATGTTACGGCGGTGACCCGGATAATAAGGTGAAATACTACTTGGATTTGCAGGTCATTCAAGTCAGTACATGTTGTGATTCAGGAAAAGGCTATACGAGTTTGACACAAATTACCAATGGTGTGTATACGCACAAAATAAACCAATTGATGGGTTCAGATGTAGTTGACTAATCCAGTATGTGTTATTATAGGCCTAATCTGGTGGCAGGTAGCCTAGCGGTTTAGAGAAGGTTTGCTGGTTTGAATCCCAGAGTTGACTAGGTGAAAAATCTGTCAATGTCCCCTTGAGCAAGGCAGTAAACCCTAATTACTCCTAAAATGTAAATGTAAATTACATATTTAAATTGACATACTGTATATTTTAACATATCATGGCATCATAACTACATTGAGAAATATCTACAGCAAATACAAATGTCTTGTTTCCTGTAAACTTCCAGGGATTGGCTTTACTCCCGTGTCAAATTCTTTCAAAGTGTTTTGCAATAATTACATGTGACATCAGGACAAGCTGAAAGGTTTAAGAGGCTGTGGTTTGATACATTACCTTTGGCAAATACCACAAATAATTACACTGTAAGTGTTGGCATTTGTTTTATGCTCATTTTAAATTAGCCTACAGCACTTTATAACATAAACATCTAATTATAGGATTTGATATCCTCCATTCAAACTGGCTTTATTTAAGGCATTGCAATAATTTACTAAGAATTTTTCTTCTCTAAAAAAGTCTGTCACAAATTTCTCCTCAAGATTCAGAAATTCCCTGTACGGGGTAATATAAAGTCAAATCAAATGCGTAGCATGAAAGGATTACACATATATCTCTTTTCTATCATTGATAGTTCCTATTCATGTCAGTTTCTGCGTTGTGCCATGTGCGAAGACCCCCCATGCATTACAACTGAGCTCAGTGGGCCTGTGCTGCTCTTGTTTCAAAGGAATAAAGTGCATTGCCAGCTCCAATCGTTTGCACTGAGTTACCTTTCATCTGCTGGATATTAATATAAGAAATATGAGGTTCCTGCAGCTTCCACATCAATCAGAGGAGTGTAGGCCCCACAGGGGAGTGCCAGACCCTTGGTTCAGGTCTGGTTGGTCTCCAGACAGAGAGAGGGAGAGGACATCATGTGCTGTGTGTTGTGAGGCTAACTGGGGGCGGGCTTTTTTATTTAATGTATTTAATCTTTATTTATCTAGACAAGTCAATTAAGAACACATTCTTATTCACAATTACGGCCTACCAAGAAGCAAAAGGCCTCCTGCGGGGATGGGGGCTGGGTTGTCTGTGCCATCAGGCCAGGTCGTCTATGCTCCAGTGACCCCGCCTTCACCAGTGGCCAGGTGGCAAGTAAAAGGCAAGAGGGGACAGAGTGAATAAGATAAATGCGGTTAAAGAGCATGTACAGTAAGCTTAAAGGGGAATGGAAATACTTTAGGAAGTAAATCTAAAAAGATTTAGCATGGGTCCTCAGATCCCCAAAATGTTCTACAGCTGCAACTTTGAGAGCATCCTGACTGGTTGTATCACTACCTGGTAAGGCAATTGCTCGGCCTCCGACCGCAAGGCACTACAGAGGGTAGTGCGTCGTACGGCCCAGTACATCACTGGGGCTAAGCTGCCTGCCATCCAGGACCTCTACAGGAAGGCCCTAAAAATTGTCAAAGACCCCAGCCACCCCAGTCATAGACTGTTCTCTCTACTACCGTATGGCAAGTGGCACCGGAGTGCCAAGTCTAGGACAAAAAAGGTTTCTCAACAGTTTTTAGCCCCAAGCCATAAGACTCCTGAACAGGTAATCAATTGGCTACCCGGACTATTTGCATGGCCAGAGATTACCCATGATGTTGCCCAATGATTTAAGTCAATATGTCATGCATTTGTCAAAGTATGATATACACTACGTGCACAAGAACACCTACTCATTCCATGACATAGACTGACCAGCTGAATCCAGGTAAAATCGTCACTAGTTAAATCCACTTCAATCGGTGTAGATAAAAGCGAGGAGACAGGTTAAAGAAGGATTGTTAAGCCTTGAGACAATTGAGACATTGATTGTGCATATGTGCCATTCAGAGGCAAACCCAATATTAGGAAGGTGTTTGGTATACTCAGTGTTAATATACAGTATTTATTTTATTACTATTTTCTACATTGTAGAATAATAGTGAAGACCTTAAAACTATGAAATAACACATATGGAATATTGTAGTAACCAAAAAAGTGTAAACAAAATCAAAATGTATTTTAGATTCTTCAGAGTAGAAACCCTAAACCTCAATGACAGCTTTGCATACTCTTAGCATTCTCTCAACCAGCTTCACCTGGAATGCTTTTCCAACAGTCTTAACAAGTTCCCACATATGCTGAGCACCTTTATTTAACTAGGCGAGTCAGTTAAGAACAAATTCTTATTTTCAATTACAGCCTAGGAACAGTGGGTTAACTGCCTTGTTCAGGGGCAGAATGACAGATTTTTACCTTGTCAGCTCGGGATTCGATCTTGCAACATTTCGGTTACAAGTCCAATGCTCTAACCACTAGGCTACCTCCTTCTTGGTCAACTAGCCCTTACAAAGCCTGGAGGTGTGTTGGGTCATTGTCCTGTTGAAAAAAAAATTATAGTCCCACTAAGTGCAAACCAGATGGGAAGGCGTATCACTGCAGAATGGTGTGGTAGCCATGCTGGTTAAGTGCACCTTGAATTCTAAATACATCACTGACAGTGTCACCAGCAAAGCACCCCCACACCATCACACCTCCTCCTTCATGCTTCACGGTGGGAAGGACACATGCGGATATCATCCGTTCACCTACTCTGTGTCTCACAAAGACACGGCGGTTGGAAACAAAAATCTCAAATTTGGAGTCATCAGACCAAAGGACAGCTTTCCACCGGTCTCAAATCAAATCAAATTTTATTTGTCACATACACATGGTTAGCAGATGTTAATGCAAGTGTAGCGAAATGCTTGTGCTTCTAGGTCCGACCATGCAGTAGTATCTAGCAAGTAATCTAACAATTTCACAACAACTACCTTATACACACAAGTGTAAAGGAATGAGTAAGAGTATGTACATATAAATATATGGATGAGCAATATGCAGTGGATGGTATAGAGTACAGTATATACATATGAGATGAGTAATGGTTGTAGGATATGTAAACATTATATAGAGTGGCATTGTTTAAAGTGGCTAGTGATACCTTTATTACATCACTTTTTTTATTATTAAAGTGGCTAGAGATTTGAGTCATTATGTTGGCATAATGGTTCAACAGTCTGATGGCCTTGAGATAGAAGCTGTTTTTCAGTCTCTAGGTCCCAGTTTTGATACACCTGTACTGACCTCGCCTTCTGGATGATAGCGGGGTGAACAGGCAGTGGCTCGGGTGGTTGTTGTCCTTGATGATTTTTGGCCTTTCTGTGACATCGGGTGGTGCAGGTGTCCTGAAGGGCAGGTAGTTTACCCCCGGTTATGCGTTGTGCGGACCTTACTACCCTCTGGAGAGCCTTACGGTTGTGGGCGGAGCAGTTGCCGTACCAGGCGGTGATACAGCCCAACAGGATGCTCTCGATTGTGCATCTGTAAAATGAGTGAAAAAAAAGAGTGTTTTTGGTGACAAGCCTAATTTCTTCAGCCTCCTGAGGTTAAAGAGGCGCTGTTTGCGCCTTCTTCACCATGCTGTCTGTGTGGGTGGACCATTTTAGTTTGTCCGAGATGTGTACGCCGAGGAACTTTAAACTTTCCACCTTCTCCACTACTGTCCCGTCGATGTGGATAGGGGAGTGCTCTCTCTGCTGTTTCCTGAAGTCCACAATCATCTCCTTTGTTTTGTTGATGTTGAGTGAGAGGTTATTTTCCTGACACCACACTCGGAGGGCCCTCACCTCCTCCCTGTAGGCCGTCTCGTTGTTCTTGGTAATCAAGCCTACCACTGTAGTGTCGTCTGCAAACTTGATGATTGAGTTGGAGGCGTGCTTGGCCACGGAGTCATGGGTGAACAGGGAGTAAAGGAGAGGGCTGAGGACGCACCCTTGTGGGGCCCAAGTGTTGAGGATCAGCGGGGTGGAGATGTTGTTTCCTACCCTCACCACCTGGGGACAACCCGTCAGGAAATCCAGGACCCAGTTGCACAGGGTTGGATCGAGACCTAGGGTCTCGAGCTTAAAGACGAGTTTGAAGGGTACTATGGTGTTAAATACTGAGATGTAGTCTATGAACAGCATTCTTACATAGGTATTCCTCTTGTCCAGATGGGTTAGGGCAGTGTGCAGTGTGATTGCGATTGCGTCGTCTGTGGACCTATTTGGACAGTAAGCAAATTGGAGTGGGTCTAGGGTGATATGATCCTTGACTAGTCTCTCAAAGCACTTCATGATGACGGAAGTGAATGCTACGGGGCGATAGTCATTTAGCTCAGTTACCTTAGCTTTCTTGGGAACAAGAACAATGGTGGCCCTCTTAAAGCATGTGGGAACAGCAGACTGGGATAAGGATTGACTGAATATGTCCGTAAACACACCAGCCAGCTGGTCTGCGCATGCTCTGACGACGCGGACAGGGATGTCATCTGGGCTGGCAGCCTTGCGAGGGTTAACACATTTAAATGTTTTACTCACGTTGGCTGCGGTGAAGGAGAGCCCGCAGGTTTTGGTAGTGGGCCGTGTCGGTGGGACTGTGTTGTCCTCAAAGCGAGCAAAGAAGTTGTTTCGTTTGTCTGGGAGCAAGACATCTTGGTCCGCAACGGGGCTGGTTTTCTTTTTGTAGTCCGTGATTGACTGTAGACCCTGCCACATACCTCTTGTGTCTGAGCCGTTGAATTGCGACTTTACTTTGTCTCTATACTGACGCTTAGCTTGTTTGATTGCCTTGAGGAGGGAATAGCTACACTGTTTATATTTAGTCATGTTTCTGGTCGCCTTACCCTGATTAAAAGCAGTGGTTCACGCATTCAGTTTTGCGCGAATGCTGCCATCAATCCACGGTTTCTGGTTGGGGAAGGTTTTAATAGTTGCTGTGGGTACAACATCACCGATGCACCTGCTAATAAACTCGCTCACCGAATCAGCATATACATCAATGTTGTTGTCAGATGCTATCCGGAATATATCCCAGTCCACGTGATCAAAGCAATCTTGAAGCGTGGAATCAGATTGGTCGGACCTGAGCACTGGTGTTTCCTGTTTTAGTTTCTGTCTATAGGCTGGGAGCAACAAAATGGAGTCGTGGTGATATTTGCCGAAAGGGGGGCGAGGGATGGCTTTGTATGCATTGCAGAAGTTAGAATAACAATGATCCAGGGTTTTGCCAGCCCGGGTTGCACATTCGATATGCTGATAAAATTTAGGGAGCCTTGTTTTCAGATTAGCCTTGTTAAAATCCCCAGCTACAATAAATGCAGCCTCAGGATTTGTGGTTTCCAGTTTACATGGAGTCCAATGAAGTTCTTTCAGGTCTGTCGATGAGTCAGCTTGGGGGATATGCGCGACTGTGATTATAATCGAAGAAAATTCTCTTGGTAGATAATGCGGTCGGCATTTGATTGTAAGGAATTCTAAGTCAGGTGAACAAAAGGACTTGAGTTCCTGTATGATCACACCGTGTCTCGTAATCATAAGGCATACACCCCGCCCTTCTTCTTACCAGATAGATGTTTGTTTCTGTCTGTGCGATGCTTGGAGAAACCAGGTGGCTGTACCGACTCAGATAACGTATCCCGAGTGAACCATGTTTCCGTGAAACAAAGAATGTTGCAATCTCTGATGTCTCTCTGGAAGGCAACCCTTGCTCGGATTTCTTCTACCTTGTTGTCAAGAGACTGGACATTGGCAAGTAGTATACTCGGGAGCGGTACGCGATGTGCCCGTATACGGAGCCTGACCAGAAGACCTCCCGTCTCCCCCTTCTCCTGAGGCGGCGTTGTTTTGGGTCGCCGGCTGGGATCCGGTCTATTGTACTGGTTGGTGGACCAAACAGAAGATCCGCTTCTGGAAAGTCGTATTCCTGGTCGTAATGTTGGGAAGTTGACGTTTCTCTTATATCCAATAGTTCCTCTCGGCTGTATGTAATAAAACTTAAGATTTCCTGGGGTAACAATGTAAGAAATAATACATCAAAAAACTAAACACTGCATAGCTTCCTATGAACGTGAAGCGAGGCGGCCATCTCTGTCGGGGCCGGAACTTGTACAAGCAATGTCCATTGCTTGTGTTTCTTGGGCCAAGCAAGTCTCTTCATCTTATTAGTGTCCTTTAGTAGTGGTTTCTTTGCAGCAATTTGACCATGAAGGCCTGATTCACCCATGAAGGCCTGATCAGTTGATGTTGAGATATGTCTGTTACTTGAACTCTGTGAAGCATTTATTTGGTCTGTAATCTGAGGAGCAGTTAATTCTAATGAATTTATTCTCTGCAGCAGAAGTAACTCTGGGTCTTCCTTTCCTGTGGTGGTCCTCATGAGAGCCAGTTTCGTCATAGCGCTTGATGTTTTTTGCGACTGCACTTGAAGAAACTTTCAAAGTTCTTGAAATGTTCTGTATTGACTGACCTTCATGTCTTCAAGTAATGATGGACTGTCGTTGCTCTTTGCTTATTTGAGCTGTTCTTGCCATAATATGGACTTGGTCTTTTAACAAATAGGGCTATCTTCTGTATACCACCCCTACTTTGTCACAACACAACTGATTGGCTCAAACGCATTAAGAAGTAAAGAAATTCCACAAATTAACTTTTAACAAGGCCCACCTGTTAATTGAAAAACATTCCAGGTGACTACCTCATTAAGCTGGTTAAGAAAATGACAAGAGTGTGCAAAGCTTGCTAATTTGAAGAATCTCAAATATGAAATATATATTTGTTTAACACTTTTTTGCTTACTGTATGAATCCGTATGTGTTAATTCATTGTTTTGGTGTCCACTATTATTCTACAATGTAGAAAATAGTAAAAATAAAGAAAAACTCTTGAATGAGTAGGTGTGTCCAAACTTTCTGAAGTTAACATACACCTTAGCCAAATACATTTAAACTAAGTTTTTCACAATTCCTGACATTCAATCCTAGTAACAATTCCCTGTGTTAGGTCAGTTAAGATCACCACTTTATTGTAAGAACGTGAAATGCCATAATAATAGTAGAGATAATTATTTATTTCAGCTTTTATTTCTTTCATCACATTCCCAGTGGGTCAGAAGTTTACATACACTCAATTAGTATTTTGTAGCATTGGCTTTAAATTGTTGAACTTGGGTCAAACGTTTCAGGGAGCCTTCCACAAGCTTCCCACAATAAGCTGGGTGAATTTTGGCCCATTCCTCCTAACAGAGCTGGTGTAACCGAGTCAGGTTTGTAGTTCTCTCTGCTCGCACACACCTTTTCAGTTCTGCCCACACATTATCTATAGGATTGAGGTCAGGTGTTTGTGTTGGCCACTCCAATAGCTTGACTTTGTTGTTCTTAAGCCATTTTGCCACAACTTTGGAAGTATGCATTGTCCATTTGGAAGACCCATTTGTGACCAAGCTTTAGCTTCCTGACTAATGTCTTGAGATGTTGCTTCAATATATCCACTTAATTTTCCTGCCTCCTGATGCTATCTATTTTGTGAAGTGCACCAGTCCCTCCTGCAGCAAAGCACCCCCACAACATGATGCTGCCACCCGCATGCTTCACGGTTGGGATTGTGTTTTTCGGCTTGCAAGCCTCCCCCTTTTTCCTCCAAACATAACGATGGTCATTATGGCCAAACAGTTCTATTTTTGTTTCATCAGACCAGAGGACATTTCTCCATAAAGTACGATCTTTGTCCCCATGTGCAGTTTCAAACCGTAGTCTGGCTTTTTTTATGGCGGTTTTAGAGCAGTGGCTTCTTCCTTGCTGAGCGGACTTTAGGTTGTGTCAAAATAGGACTCGTTTTACTGTGGATATAGATACTTTTGTACCTGTTTCTTCCAGCATCTTCACAAGGTCCTTTGCTGTTGTTCTGGGATTGATTTGCACGTTTCGCACCAAAGTATGTTGATCTCTATGTAGTATACTCATACCTGAGTGGTATGACGGCTGCGTGGCTCCATGCAGTTTATACGTGCGTACTATTGTTTGTATAGATGAACGTGGTACCTTCAGGCATTTGGAAATTGCTCCCAAGAAGGAACAGCCTTGTTTTAAAATATATTAAATTGTTTTTTCCCCTCATCAATCTACACACAATACCCCACAATGACAAAGCAAAAACATATTCTTTTGAAATTGTAGCTAATTTATTAAAATGTTTTTTTTTTTTTAATATCACATTTACCTAAGTATTTGACTATTCAAGTGATTACAGACTTGAGTCTTGGGTATGACGCTTCAAGCTTGGCACACTTGTATTTGGGGTGTTTCTCCCATTCTTCTCTGCAGATCCTCTCAGGCTCTGTCATGTTGAATGGGGAGCACAGCTGCATATCTGTTTTCAGGTGTCTCCAGAGATGTTCGATCGGGTTCAAGTCCGGGCTCTGGCTGGGCCACTCAAGGACATTCAGAGACTTGTCCCGAAGCTACTCCTGCGTTGTCTTGGCTGTGTGTTTAGGGTCATTGTCCTGATGGAAGATGAACCTACGCCGTCTGAGGTCCTGAGTGCTCTGTAGCAGGTTTTCATCAAGGATCTCTCTGTACTTTTTGCCGTTCATCTTTGCCTCGATCCTGACTAGTCTCCCAATCCCTGCCACTGAAAAACATTTCACAGCCTGATGCTGCCACCACCATGCTTCAGTGTAGGTATGGTGCCAGGTTTCCTCCAGATGTGATGCTTGGCATTCAGGCCAAAGAGTTCAATCTTGGTTTCAGAGAGAATATTGTTTCTCATGGTCTGACAGTCTTTAGGTGACATTGGGAAACTCCAAGTCGGATGTCATGTGCCTTTTACTGAGGAGTGGCTCCATCTGGTCACTCTACCATAATGGCCTGATTGGCCTCATCTCACCAGTGGAGCTCTAGAGCTCTGTCAGAGTGACCATCGGGTTCGTGGTAACCTCCCTGACCCAGGCCCTTCTCCCCTGATTGCTCAGTTTGGCCGGGCGGCCAGGTCTAGGAGGAGTCTGGGTGGTTCCCAACTTCTTCCATTTAAGAACGATGGAATCCAATGTGTTCTTGGGGACCTTCAATGCTGCAGAAATGTTTTGGTACACTTTCCCAGATCTGTGCCTTGACACAATCCTGTCTCTGAGCTCTACAGATAATTCCTTCGACCTCATGGCTTGGTAATTGCTCTGACATGCACTGTCAACAGTGGGAGCTTACATAGACAGTGTGTGCCTTTCCAAATCATGTCCAATCAATTGAATTTACCACAGGTGGACTCCAAACAAGTTGTTGAAACATCTCAAGGATGATCAATGAAAATAGGATACACCTGAGCTCAATGTTGAGTCTCTGAATACTTATGTAAATAATGTATTTCTGTTTTTTATTATTAATACACTTGTAAACATTTCTAAAAACCTGTTTTTGCTTTGTCATTATGGGGAATTGTGTGTAGATTGATGAGGATATTTTTCTACTTAACCAATTTTAGAATAAGGCTGTAACGTAACACAATGTAGAAAAAGTCAAGGGGTCTGAATACTTTCCAAATGCATTTTATACATGACAATTTTATAAATTGTATAATTACGTGATATGATAGCATTTTGCAAACCCTCTACCCCTGTTGCCCCAAGATGAATGGTTTTGACCACTAAGCATTTCTTCACTACACGCTTCACTGCTTTGATTGGTGTAATGTTAGCTAGAAACCACAAGTGTCTATCCAGATAATGAAAAGGCTCCCGGGAAAGAAAATTCAAGGAACTTGTAATGTCATGTCATCAGCGGCGTGCATGATCATGAGCAAAGTCATTGTAGCCTATCATTTCACTTCCCCTGTGAGAACTATGAACAAGGCTGGCTTACCACAGATGGAAGCCAGTTTCCATCTGTGGTAAAGCTTTCCCTAAATCAATGCTTATGACAAATCCAGCTCCAGAACCAGCCATAGAGCCAGTTGGCTAATATTTTGAATAAGAGCTCTCCACACCTGGATGGTGCAACATTTGCCCGTTATTATTTTCAAAATTCTTCAAGCTCTGTCAAATTGGTTGTTGATCATTGCTTGGCAACCGTTTTCAGGTCTTGACATAGATTTTCAAGCAGATGTAAGTCAAAACTGTAATTCGGCGGCTCAGGAACATTCACTGTCTTCTTGGTAAGCAACTCTAGTGTAGATTCGGCCTTGCGTTTCAGGTTATTGCCCTTGTGAAAGGTGAATTCATCTCCCAATGTCTAGTGGAAAGCAGACTGAACCAGGTTTTCCTCTAGGATTTTGTCTGTGCTTTGCTCCATTCCATTTATTTTTTATCATGAAAAAAAAAAAACAGTCCTTAGTGATTGCAAGCATACCCATAACATGATGCAGCCACCACTATGCTTGAAAATATGGAGAGTGGTACTCAGCAATGTGTTGTGTTGGATTTGCCCCAAACACAATGCTTTGTATTCAAGACTAAAAGTGAATTGCTTTGACACATTTTTTGCAGTATTATTTTAATGCCTTATTGCAAACAAGATGCATGTTTTGGAAATGTTTTATTCTGTACAGGCTTCCTTCTTTTCACTCTGTCAATTAGGTTAGTAATGTGGAGTAACAACAATGTTGTTCCATCCCCAGTTTCCTCCTATCACAGCCATTACGTTTGTAAATATTTTAAAGTCACCATTGGCCTCATGGTGAAATCCCTGAGTGGTTTCCTTCCTCTCCGGCAACTGAGTTACGAAGGAAGCCTGTATCTTTGTAGTGACTGGGTGTATTGATACACCATCCAAAGTGTAATTAATAACTTCACCATTTTCAAAGGGATATTCAATGTCTGCTTTTTTAAATTTTTACCCATCTAGCAATAGGTGCCATTCTTTGCGAGGCATTGGAAAACCTTCCTGGTCTTTGGGGTTGAGTCTGTGCTTGAAATTCACTGCTCAACTGAGGGACCTTACAGATAATTGTATGTGTGGGGTAAAGTGATGAGGTAGTCATTCAAAAACCATGTTAAACACTATTATTACACACACAGTGAGTCCATGCAACATATTATATGACTTGTTAAGCAAATGTTTACTCCTGAACTTTTGTTTTTTAATTAATTTGTGAAACATTTGAAAAACATAATTCCACTTTGGCATTATGGGGTATTGTGCATAGGCCGGTGACCCAAAAAATGTAATCAATTTTAAATTCAGGCTGTAACAAAACAAAATGTGGAAAAAGTCAAGGGTTGTGAATACTTTCTGAAGGCACATACCAGAGTCAAAAGATTCAAAACTTTGATTTCCAGTCAATGAATCATCCTAACATTTTGAAATGGTTGTATATGTTTGTCTCGTGTGGTTTCCTGTCCTCTCATGTTTTCCAGGAAAGCGGGGTGAATTTAAGATGAAAGCAATTTAAATTTACGATAATGTTACAAGTTTTGTCACAAAGGCCTGCAGGTCCAATGAAACGCTTTCAATAGTGGGCGGGTATCTATCCTTCTTTCAAGTTTTCTAAGGGCTAGACTTCTGCTAGAAAGAGTATGAACACCTGCCATCCATCAAATCATTTTATTAACTAGTTGACTAAATCAGTTACACAGTAGTCTGCCGTTGGAAATACCTGGTGTTATAAGGGATGGCGGTTGCTGCAGTATATTTTGATGTAGGATCTTAATTTGATCACCCCGTTGCAGGAGAACTTTGATTTTCATTGCAGGAAATCCTATCAAATCAAATTATATTGGTCACATACAAATATTTAGCAGATGCTGTTGCGGGTGTAGCGAAATGCTTGTAAATGCCAAACTTATAGTGTATTTGAGTGTTAAAAAGGCTTCTGAAGTTTGGATTTCCACTTGAAAAAAAATGTCCCTTGTGAAAAAGGAATTACCCCTACAGAAATGTACATTAATTATACTACACATAATGATTAATATTTCCTGTTGCTGCGGGATTATTTTCTTAATGTAGAAAACTGGCTCAAATTAATATCCCACATCTGTATACTTAAGAAGATACTGCTGCTTATAGTTGAAACCTTTTGATGTAGGCAGATGGAAAGAGAGAGAGAGAGTAAATGCCTGCAGCCTTGCTATTTTGGGATTTCATGTAGCCTACATTCTTGGACAAAAAACATCTGGATCTCAATCAGATTGTTCCTCAAAGGTTTCTCCGAAAAGACTATAGGCAGTGATGAAGGACTAAAAACATCCGCTGAATTACTGTTCTATCCCTCGGCAGGCTTAGCCTCATCATTATTATACACTGCCTTTGGAAAATATTCAGACCTCTTTGACTTTTTCCACATTTTGTTACGTTACAGCTTTATTCTACAATTGATTAATAAATTGTTTTCATCAATCTACACACAATACCCCACAATGACAAAGGAAAAACAGATTTTTATAAATGTTAGCTTATTTATATGAAAAAAATAAGAAATATCACATTTACATAAGTATTCAGAACCTTTACTCAGTACTTTGTTGAAGCATCTTCGGCAGCAATTACGGCATTGAGTTTTCTATGACGCTATAAGCTTTGCACACCTGTATTTGGGGAGTATCTCCCATTCTTCTCTGCATATCCTCTCAAGCTCTGTCAGGTAGGATAGGGAGCGTTGTTGCACAGCTATTTTCAGGTCTCTCCAGAGATGTTCCAAGTCTGGGCTGTGGCTGGGCCACTTAAGGACATTCAGAGACTTGTCCCGAAGCCACTCCTGTCTTGTCTTGGCTGTGTGCTTAGCGTCATTTTCCTGTTGGAAGGTGAACCTTCGCCCCAGTCTGAGGTCCTGAGCGCCCTGGAGCAGGTTTTCATCAAGGATCTCTCTGTACTTTGCTCCGTTCATCTTTCCCTTGATCCTGACTAGTCTCCCAGTCCCCGCCGCTGAAAAACACCCCCACAGCATGATGCAGCCCCCACCATAATTCACTGTAGGGATTGTGCCAGGTTTCCTCCAGACGGGACACTTGGCATTCAGGCCAAAGAGTTCAATCTTGGTTTCATCAGACCAGAGAATCTTGTTTCTCATGGTCTGAGTCCTTTAGGTGCCTTTTGGCAAGCTCCAAGTGGGCTGTCATGTGCCTTTTACTGAGGAGTGGCTTCCGTCTGCCAACTCTACCATAAAGGCCTGATTGGTGGAGTGCTGCAGAGATGGTTGTCCTTCTGGAAGATTCTCCCATCTCAACAGAGGAGTTCTAGAGCTTCTCCC
This sequence comes from Brachymystax lenok tsinlingensis, assembly GCA_030435695.1. Lineage (NCBI taxonomy): Eukaryota > Metazoa > Chordata > Actinopteri > Salmoniformes > Salmonidae > Brachymystax > Brachymystax lenok. Next base: position 33,481,367 of record CM059808.1, on the reverse strand, counting down.
CAGATTGCTCAGATTCATCTCTAAGACGGGTCTTGGTGGTTCCAAACTTCTTCCATTTAAGAATGATGGAGGCCACTGTGTTCTTTGGTACCCTTCCCTAGATCTGTGCCTCGACACAATTGTCCAGGTGGAGTCCAATGAAGTTGTAGAAACATCTCGAGAATCATCAGTGGAAACAGCATGCACCTCAGCTCATTTCGAGTCTCATAGCAAAGGGTCTGAATACTTATGTGAAATGCTTATCATTATTATATAGACACTTAAGCTTATCATTATTATATATAGACACTAAAGCTTATCATTATTATATATAGACACTAAAGATTATCATTATTAAATATCGACCACTGAAGCTTATCATTATTATATACAGTATAGACACTAAAGCTTATCATTATTATATATAGACACTAAAGCTTATCATTATTATATATAGACACTAAAGCTTATCATTATTAAATATCGACAACTGAAGCTTATCATTATTATATACAGTATAGACACTAAAGCTTATCATTATTATATATAGACAATAAAGCTTATCATTATTATATATAGACACTAAAGCTTATCATTATTATATATAGACACTAAAGCTTATCATTATTATATATAGACACTAAAGCTTATCATTATTAAATATCGACAACTGAAGCTTATCATTATTATATACAGTATAGACACTAAAGCTTATCATTATTATATATAGACACTAAATCTTATCATTATTAAATATCGACCACTGAAGCTTATCATTCTTATATATAGACCCTGAAGCTTATCATTATTAAATATACACCCTAAAGCTTATAAATTAACCAAATTAACCAGGGCACCCGACTTCTAGAATACACATTTTGTCATGAGGCTACAATAAAATCTTTTAAAAGTTTTAAAGCAAATTTCCTGCAATTCTACACTTTTTGCCATGGGTTAGAGAGAAACGTGCTGTTTTAAAAGCTCATCTCATGCTATTGAGGCTGAAAGAAAGGCCATGAAGATCATGAAGGACTTCAGCCACCCAAGCCATGGCCTGTTCACCCCATTACCATCTAGAAGGAGGGGACAGTACAGTTGCATCAAAGCTGGGACCAGGAGACTGATAAACAGCTTCTATCTCTAGGCCATCAGACTGGTAAACAGTCACTACTAGCCGGCTGCTGCCCAGGACTCTGCCCTGAACCTTAGTCACTGTTACCGGGGGCTACCTCGGTCCTCTACCCTGCACCTTAGAGACTGCTTTGCCCAATGTACATCAGTGGAGGCTCCTCCAAGGAGGAAGCGGAGGACCATCCTCCTCAGTTAATTTGATAAAAATACTAATAGTGAAACTGCACTGAATATGTTCACGTGGCAACAAATAGTTGATTAAAACACACTGTTTTGCAATGAAGGTCTACAGTAGCTCATCCTACAGGGCTCCCGAGTGGCACAGTGGTCTAAGGCACTGCATCTCAGTGCGTTAATACAGTCCCTGGTTTGAATCCAGGGTGTATCACATCTGGCCGGGATTGGGAGTCCCATAGGGCAGCGCACAATTGGCCCAGCATCGTCCGGGTTTGGCCAGGGTAGGCCTTCATCGTAAATAAGATTTTTTTTCTTAACTGACTTGCCTAGTTAAATAAAGGTAAAATAAAATAAATTAAAAGTAGCCTCAACAGCCCTCTCTGGGGTAGAAACATTTTCCATCCTCCTCTGAGTACATTGACTTCAATCCAAGACCTAGGAGGCTTGTGTTTCTCACCCCCTTACACAGTAATTATGACAACTTCTGGAGGACATCCTCCAACCTATCAGAGATCTTGCAATATGAACTGACATGTTGTCCACCCAATCAAAGGATCAGAGAATTAATCTATTACTTAAAGCATAATCTACAGCTAGCTAGCACTGCAGTGCATGAAATGTTGTGAGTAGTTGACTCAAAGCGCGAGAAAGACGATAGTTGAACAGTTTTTAACAAATTAATTTCTTAAAAAATTAAGGAGAAGCGAGAGAGAGAGCTAGCTACATATCGTTGTATTTTCACTTATCTAACGAATGCAGCTTGCTAGTTTAGACTACTCAAACACCCAGCTCAAACAGAGAGGTATTTTATGTCAGCTAGCTGGCTATGGCTATCCAACACTGGAACTCTTCCAAGTGCTACAACCAACTGGGAAAATGTTAGTATCATGTAGTAGCCTAAACGTATCGATGTTACATTGAGCTGGGTGAATGGAATATGAATGACAGGTATCCAATAAGCTATAATATAAATAAAGCTCATAAATTAAAAATGGTCCTCGCTCACCTTAAATGGCACCGACCGCCACTGATGTACATAGAGTCATTGATCACCGGTCACTTTAATAATGTTTACTTTATATGCATATACTGTATTCTAGTTATGGCTCATCCTATATAACTACTGCTGTACACACCTTTTCTATTCATATGCTGTCCATTGTATATTTATATTCCAGACTCTGACATTGCTTGTTCTGATATTTCTTAATTTCATTATTTTTACTGTTTGGATTATGTGCATATTGTTTTGTATTGAAAGGTATTACTACACTGTTGGAGCTAGAAACACAAGCATTTCCCTGCACCTGCGATAACATCTGCAAACCTGTGTAGCGACCAACAAACTTTGATTTGATTTTGATTTGACCTCCAGGGAGACCACAACGTAAAAATAACTTGTAAAAACACTATTATCTAATAATTGCATAGTAATTACACTTTTGTTTCTTTTGAGATTTATTGACACAAGCATCACGATGTCCCATTTGTTACCATGTATTTACCAATTGTGTTAAATTAATTATTTGTCCATTGGATTTATATGTGTTGATAATGACTGTACTTTGTATACCATGACAAAACTCTGCGTGTTGTTGTTTATTTTTCAGGTGCGCACAGTTGCCGAGGGAATTAAGCCCCTTTAATTGACCATGTCATCTGGCCACTTTTCATTAGGCGGTCAATGACAGGGCAACATAATCCACTGTTTATGCAATTAAAGAGAGAGAGAGACAGAGAGACAGAGACAGAGACAGAGAGAGAGAGAGAGAGAGAGAGAGAGAGAGAGAATAACCTTCCTCCTTAGCATCATGCCCATTCACAGCATGTCAGCAATCTAGCATCCGTGCCATGATGCCAGTGAGACAGCACAGTGACAGGCTAGATGGACTCGACCAGCCCAAGCTCAAATGTGGAATTTGGAATGCAGACCAAGTAGCAGAAGAGACCCGAGTGGAAGCAGAACTCAGCAGAGCTTTACCTGATGTTTTATTCCTCGGTTCAAATGAGGACATGATTACGTAGCAGCGTCCTGGTGATTAACAGCAGTGGTGTTTTCTTTAGAAGCTGACATAACACAGTAAATCATTTTAAAATTAAATCCATGTAGTTAATACGTTAATAGGTTTCATTTTTTGGCTTGAGTTCAATTTCATTAAGTTTATCACATTTCATGCTTCATGGCAGTACTTTCATGAATATTACGGAGTGAGAACAATGTTAGGTAACACGGTACTTAAAAGCCAATGGGGGAAACGCTTTATTGTTTGTTTATTATTACACCCCAGCCGGAACACTCCATTCTGCCACCTCTGGCCTCTTGGCATTCCCATCAATGTGAGGGGCTGACACACACTCACCCCGGTCATGTCTCCTCTCCATCCTGGCACCTCAGTGGTGTAACGAACTCCCACCCTCACCGCCAAAACAGTCGCTGCCGCTATCTGAAAACCTACCTCTTCAGTCAACACTTTGGCTCCTACTAACACGTTCAAATTCTATTTGCTTTTACTATCAATAGCATTAAGACTACTGGTACATATCTTGGTGAACATATTTTTTTTTTATCAGTGAGTAACAGAGAAAAAAGGTGACAGAGCCCATTCCCCTGTTTCACGTGGTTGTCCATATTTGTAAGTGGACGTGGGTCTTGAAATCTATTCATTGTCCTATTCCTTCTTTTCGTGTAATGCAAACTGCTAGCGCAGTCTCAGGGATGGTTGTACTGCTTATTGAAGGTCATACAAAGTGTGTTGCAAAACACACTGCTGCAAAAACAAATGGGGTGGCATGCCCATTCAAGAACATAAAAGAGATCTCTGCGACAAAGCAGTATTGAGTGCCTCGGAGGAGACAGGACAGCTGACAGGGATGTGATCCACCATGGGCATTATTTTGGCATGTAAATGGTTGTGGTAAGAAATCCCAAATTGGTGGAGACTCAATGCATTGAATGCAAATCAAAGGTTTCAGTTGCTCCCACTTTAACATAGTTGTTGTTTCTGTGTCACCTTTAATTAGCTACACATGGAACCTGTAGGCTATAGGCAATAAGGGAAAATAATAAGGGAATATAATTGCTGTTTAGGGCGTCAGATAGCCTAGTGGTTATAGCGTTGGCCAGTAACCGAAAGGTTGTTAGATTGAATCCCCGAGCTGACAAGGTAAAAATGTGTCATTCTGCCCCTGAACAAGGTAATTAACCCACTGTTCCTAGGCTGTCATTGTAAATAAGAATTTGTTCTTAACTGACTTGCCTGGTAAAATAAAAATGTCCAAGAGGTTTAGGCTGGGATTCAATCCATGGTGTGTTATAGAGCAATGCACTAGACAGCTGACAATGCAGCTATTGGCAGAGATCCCATTCACAGCAAACGCTGCAGATGTCAACTCTACTGGAAATTACCTTAAAACGTCAAGCGCTCTACAATGTGTCTCGGATTGAATCCCGGCCTTAGACTCTTTCTAGGAATCTACCATTACATTGGCAGTGGAATGCTTACTGAGTCTTGGAACAGTTCATAACATCTGGCTTTCATTTAAGCAACGATTCTAACACGTGTCTCATTCTTAAAGCCAAAGACATACAGTAGATATAAACTATCAGTTATAATATCAATTTAGAAGCTGTTTCAATGACTAATATAAGTTGGAAAATCTGAGGATCTGCCAGAAGTAGATACAGTAAGTGAGTACGGTAGGCTATGTTCTTGTGGCATCTATTTCTGTTATCCACTCTGGTTCAAGTTGTTTACAAGCAGTGATGGTTAATCGTCGATTTCCAGTAAAGAGTAGCGACCGATCACAATATCCTTTACTGGAATTAATGTACCATGTGACCCACTTGAAATTTAAACTAGAATGTCTCACTTGAAATATAAACTAGAATGACTCACTTGAAATGTAAACTAGAATGACTCACTTGAAATTTAAACTAGAATGACTCACTTGAAATATAAACTAGAATGACTCACTTGAAATATAAACTAGAATGACTCACTTGAAATATAAACTAGAATGACTCACTTGAAATATAAACTAGAATGACTCACTTGAAATTTAAACTAGAATGACTCACTTGAAATATAAACTAGAATGACTCACTTGAAATTTAAACTAGAATGACTCACTTGAAATTTAAACTAGAATGACTCACTTGAAATATAAACTAGAATGACTCACTTGAAATTTAAACTAGAATGACTCACTTGAAATATAAACTAGAATGACTCACTTGAAATTTAAACTAGAATGACTCACTTGAAATATAAACTAGAATGACTCACTTGAAATATAAACTAGAATGACTCACTTGAAATTTAAACTAGAATGACTCACTTGAAATATAAACTAGAATGACTCACTTGAAATTTAAACTAGAATGACTCACTTGAAATTTAAACTAGAATGACTCACTTGAAATATAAACTAGAATGACTCACTTGAAATTTAAACTAGAATGACTCACTTGAAATATAAACTAGAATGACTCACTTGAAATTTAAACTAGAATGACTCACTTGAAATATAAACTAGAATGACTCACTTGAAATCTAGTTGAAAATGGGAGCTGCAACAAAAAAAGAAACCAGTCTTACAGGTGTGTAGTACATATCACCATGCACAAAGTAGTCTTTCAGGGATGAATATATCAAAATGGAGAAGACAAAAAATCCTAGAGCATAGATGATTAATGGAGCATGAACACAATGCTCAGTGATATCCGTTGTGCTATCACGAGGACACGGTCCCTTATATGTAACGTACACGTTGCAAACGTCCAATTACTCGCCACAATGACTCTTTAGTCCGGGCATTGGTCTCCGCGGCTGTGCTTTGTGCTGTAGTCACTGCAGGAGCCTGGGCCACAGTGACTGGGCCCTTTCTTCGGGATGGGAAACCGACATCTGCTTCCAATCCTCACTTGTAATGCCTGTCAAGTGTCACCGCCACCACCAGTGTGCTTCTCGTAACAGTTTACATTACATTGCACAGCTATTGGGTTACTTTGAAACAGATCTGGATTATGTCTTCCCCACTGCGAGTGAAAACCCAGAAGGCACAGGTTGGAGTCTGGGTGTGATATTCTGGTTATGCAGAGCAGCTCGCTGGTAAGGTGTTCTGACTGAAATATGGATTTATGATTTGTAATATTTGTTGAAAAGTACATACCATTCCATGTTCAAGGTCAAAGGGAGGTAAATGTTCTTGCACTTAAATCTAATTTAGAATTTTATGTAGAAGGTAGAGAGGAAGCTGGGTCAAAACAACACGAGAAAAGCATGGCAAGCCGTTGGAAGTTGGAACCATGGTTTCATTACAAGGAGTTCCAAAACATCACTAAGACAGCAGTACAAAGAGTTCCAAAACATCACTAAGACAGCAGTACAAAGAGTTCCAAAACATCACTAAGACAGCAGTACAAAGAGTTCCAAAACATCACTAAGACAGCAGTACAGGGAGTTCCAAAACATAACAAAGACAGCAGTACAAAGAGTTCCAAAACATAACAAAGACAGCAGTACAAAGAGTTCCAAAACATCACTAAGACAGCAGTACAGGGATTTCCAAAACATCACTAAGACAGCAGTACAGGGAGTTCCAAAACAACACTAAGACAGCAGTACAGGGAGTTCCAAAACATCACTAAGACGGGAGTTCCAAAACATCACAAAGACAGCAACACAGGGAGTTCCAAAAAATCACTAAGACAGCAGTACAAAGAGTTCCAAAACATCACTAAGACAGCAGTACAGGGAGTTCCAAAACATCACTAATACAGCAGTACAGGGAGTTCCAAAACATCACTAAGACAGCAGTACAGGGAGTTCCAAAACATCACTAAGACAAAAGTACAGGGAGTTCCAAAACATAACAAAGACAGCAGTACAAAGAGTTCAAACACATCACAAAGACAGCAATACAAAGAGTTCCAAAACATCACTAAGACAGCAGTACAGGGAGTTCCAAAACATCACTAAGACAGCAGTATATGGAGTTCCAAAACATCACTAAGACAGCAGTACAGGGAGTTCCAAAACATCACTAAGATGGAGGTACAGGGAGTTCCAAAACATCACTAAGACGGGAGTTCCAAAACATCACAAAGACAGCAACACAGGGAGTTCCAAAAAATCACTAAGACAGCAGTACAAAGAGTTCCAAAACATCACTAAGACAGCAGTACAGGGAGTTCCAAAACATCACTAAGATGGAGGTACAGGGAGTTCCAAAACATCACTAAGACAGCAACACAGGGAGTTCCAAAAAATCACTAAGACAGCAGTACAAAGAGTTCCAAAACATCACTAAGACAGCAGTACAGGGAGTTCCAAAAACATCACTAAGACAGCAGTACAGGGAGTTCCAAAACATCACAAAGACAGCAATACAAAGAGTTCCAAAACATCACTAAGACAGCAGTACAGGGAGTTCCAGAACATTACTAAGACAGCAGTACAGGGAGTTCCAAAACATCACTAGGACAGCAGTACAGGGAGTTCCAAAACATCACTAAGACAGCAGTACAGGGAGTTCCAAAACATCACTAAGACAGCAGTACAGGTAGTTCCAAAACATCACTAAGACAGCATTACAGGGAGTTCCAAAACATCACTAAGACAGCAACACAGGGAGTTCCAAAACATCACTAAGACAGCATTACAGGGAGTTCCAAAACATCACTAAGACAGCATTACAGGGAGTTCCAAAACATCACTAATACAGCAGTACAGGGAGTTCCAAAACATCACTAATACAGCAGTACAGGGTGTTCCAAAACATCACAAAGACAGCAGTACAGGGAGTTCCAAAACATCACTAAGACAGCAGTATATGGAGTTCCAAAACATCACTAAGACAGCAGTACAGGGAGTTCCAAAACATCACTAAGATGGAGGTACAGGGAGTTCCAAAACATCACTAAGACGGGAGTTCCAAAACATCACAAAGACAGCAACACAGGGAGTTCCAAAAAATCACTAAGACAGCAGTACAAAGAGTTCCAAAACATCACTAAGACAGCAGTACAGGGAGTTCCAAAACATCACTAAGATGGAGGTACAGGGAGTTCCAAAACATCACTAAGACAGCAACACAGGGAGTTCCAAAAAATCACTAAGACAGCAGTACAAAGAGTTCCAAAACATCACTAAGACAGCAGTACAGGGAGTTCCAAAACATCACTAAGACAGCAACACAGGGAGTTCCAAAAAATCACTAAGACAGCAGTACAAAGAGTTCCAAAACATCACTAAGACAGCAGTACAGGGAGTTCCAAAAACATCACTAAGACAGCAGTACAGGGAGTTCCAAAACATCACTAGGACAGCAGTACAGGGAGTTCCAAAACATCACTAAGACAGCAGTACAGGGAGTTCCAAAACATCACTAAGACAGCAGTACAGGTAGTTCCAAAACATCACTAAGACAGCATTACAGGGAGTTCCAAAACATCACTAAGACAGCAACACAGGGAGTTCCAAAACATCACTAATACAGCATTACAGGGAGTTCCAAAACATCACTAAGACAGCATTACAGGGAGTTCCAAAACATCACTAATACAGCAGTACAGGGAGTTCCAAAACATCACTAATACAGCAGTACAGGGTGTTCCAAAACATCACAAAGACAGCAGTACAGGGAGTTCCAAAACATCACTAAGACAGCAGTATATGGAGTTCCAAAACATCACTAAGACAGCAGTAGAGGGAGTTCCAAAACATCACTAAGATGGAGGTACAGGGAGTTCCAAAACATCACTAAGACGGGAGTTCCAAAACATCACAAAGACAGCAACACAGGGAGTTCCAAAAAATCACTAAGACAGCAGTACAAAGAGTTCCAAAACATCACTAAGACAGCAGTACAGGGAGTTCCAAAACATCACTAAGATGGAGGTACAGGGAGTTCCAAAACATCACTAAGACAGCAACACAGGAGTTCCAAAAATCACTAAGACAGCAGTACAAAGAGTTCCAAAACATCACTAAGACAGCAGTACAGGGAGTTCCAAAAACATCACTAAGACAGCAGTACAGGGAGTTCCAAAACATCACAAAGACAGCAATACAAAGAGTTCCAAAACATCACTAAGACAGCAGTACAGGGAGTTCCAGAACATTACTAAGACAGCAGTACAGGGAGTTCCAAAACATCACTAGGACAGCAGTACAGGGAATTCCAAAACATCACTAAGACAGCAGTACAGGGAGTTCCAAAACATCACTAAGACAGCAGTACAGGTAGTTCCAAAACATCACTAAGACAGCATTACAGGGAGTTCCAGAACATCACTAAGACAGCAACACAGGGAGTTCCAAAACATCACTAAGACAGCAGTACAGGGAGTTCCAAAACATCACTAAGACAGCATTACAGGGAGTTCCAAAACATCACTAATACAGCAGTACAGGGACTTCCAAAACATCACTAATACAGCAGTACAGGGTGTTCCAAAACATCACAAAGACAGCAGTACAGGGAGTTCCAAAACATCACTAATACAGCAGTACAGGGTGTTCCAAAACATCACAAAGACAGCAGTACAGGGAGTTCCAAAACATCACTAAGACAGCAGTACAGGGAGTTCCAGAACATTACTAAGACAGCAGTACAGGGAGTTCCAAAACATCACTAGGACAGCAGTACAGGGAGTTCCAAAACATCACTAAGACAGCAGAACAGGGAGTTCCAAAACATCACTAAGACAGCAGTACAGGTAGATCCAAAACATCACTAAGACAGCATTACAGGGAGTTCCAAAACATCACTAAGACAGCAACACAGGGAGTTCCAAAACATCACAAAGACAGCAGTACAGGGAGTTCCAAAACATCACTAAGACAGCATTACAGGGAGTTCCAAAACATCACTAATACAGCAGTACAGGGAGTTCCAAAACATCACTAAGACAAAAGTACAGGGAGTTCCAAAACATAACAAAGACAGCAGTACAAAGAGTTCAAAAACATCACAAAGACAGCAATACAAAGAGTTCCAAAACATCACAAAGACAGCAGTACAGGGAGTTCCAAAACATCACTAAGACAGCAGTATATGGAGTTCCAAAACATCACTAAGACAGCAGTACAGGGAGTTCCAAAACATCACTAAGATGGAGGTACAGGGAGTTCCAAAACATCACTAAGACGGGAGTTCCAAAACATCACAAAGACAGCAGTACAGGGAGTTCCAAAACATCACTAAGACAGCAGTATATGGAGTTCCAAAACATCACTAAGACAGCAGTACAGGGAGTTCCAAAACATCACTAAGATGGAGGTACAGGGAGTTCCAAAACATCACTAAGACGGGAGTTCCAAAACATCACAAAGACAGCAACACAGGGAGTTCCAAAACATCACTAAGACAGCATTACAGGGAGTTCCAAAACATCACTAAGACAGCATTACAGGGAGTTCCAAAACATCACTAATACAGCAGTACAGGGAGTTCCAAAACATCACTAATACAGCAGTACAGGGTGTTCCAAAACATCACAAAGACAGCAGTACAGGGAGTTCCAAAACATCACTAAGACAGCAGTACAGGGAGTTCCAGAACATTACTAAGACAGCAGTACAGGGAGTTCCAAAACATCACTAGGACAGCAGTACAGGGAGTTCCAAAACATCACTAAGACAGCATTACAGGGAGTTCCAAAACATCACTAAGACAAAAGTACAGGGAGTTCCAAAACATAACAAAGACAGCAGTACAAAGAGTTCCAAAACATCACAAAGACAGCAGTACAGGGAGTTCCAAAACATCACTAAGACAGCAGTATATGGAGTTCCAAAACATCACTAAGACAGCAGTACAGGGATTTCCAAAACATCACTAAGATGGAGGTACAGGGAGTTCCAAAACATCACTAAGACGGGAGTTCCAAAACATCACAAAGACAGCAACACAGGGAGTTCCAAAAAATCACTAAGACAGCAGTACAAAGAGTTCCAAAACATCACTAAGACAGCAGTACAGGGAGTTCCAAAACATCACTAAGATGGAGGTACAGGGAGTTCCAAAACATCACTAAGACAGCAACACAGGGAGTTCCAAAAAATCACTAAGACAGCAGTACAAAGAGTTCCAAAACATCACTAAGACAGCAGTACAGGGTGTTCCAAAACATCACAAAGACAGCAGTACAGGGAGTTCCAAAACATCACTAAGACAGCAGTACAGGGAGTTCCAGAACATTACTAAGACAGCAGTACAGGGAGTTCCAAAACATCACTAGGACAGCAGTACAGGGAGTTCCAAAACATCACTAAGACAGCAGTACAGGGAGTTCCAAAACATCACTAAGACAGCAGTACAGGTAGATCCAAAACATCACTAAGACAGCATTACAGGGAGTTCCAAAACATCACTAAGACAGCAACATAGGGAGTTCCAAAACATCACAAAGACAGCAGTACAGGGAGTTCCAAAACATCACTAAGACAGCATTACAGGGAGTTCCAAAACATCACTAAGACAAAAGTACAGGGAGTTCCAAAACATAACAAAGACAGCAGTACAAAGAGTTCAAAAACATCACAAAGACAGCAATACAAAGAGTTCCAAAACATCACAAAGACAGCAGTACAGGGAGTTCCAAAACATCACTAAGACAGCAGTATATGGAGTTCCAAAACATCACTAAGACAGCAGTACAGGGAGTTCCAAAACATCACTAAGATGGAGGTACAGGGAGTTCCAAAACATCACTAAGACGGGAGTTCCAAAACATCACAAAGACAGCAACACAGGGAGTTCCAAAACATCACTAAGACAGCATTACAGGGAGTTCCAAAACATCACTAAGACAGCATTACAGGGAGTTCCAAAACATCACTAATACAGCAGTACAGGGAGTTCCAAAACATCACTAATACAGCAGTACAGGGTGTTCCAAAACATCACAAAGACAGCAGTACAGGGAGTTCCAAAACATCACTAAGACAGCAGTACAGGAGTTCCAGAACATTACTAAGACAGCAGTACAGGGAGTTCCAAAACATCACTAGGACAGCAGTACAGGGAGTTCCAAAACATCACTAAGACAGCATTACAGGGAGTTCCAAAACATCACTAAGACAAAAGTACAGGAGTTCCAAAACATAACAAAGACAGCAGTACAAAGAGTTCCAAAACATCACAAAGACAGCAGTACAGGGAGTTCCAAAACATCACTAAGACAGCAGTATATGGAGTTCCAAAACATCACTAAGACAGCAGTACAGGGAGTTCCAAAACATCACTAAGATGGAGGTACAGGGAGTTCCAAAACATCACTAAGACGGAGTTCCAAAACATCACAAAGACAGCAACACAGGAGTTCCAAAAATCACTAAGACAGCAGTACAAAGAGTTCCAAAACATCACTAAGACAGCAGTACAGGGAGTTCCAAAACATCACTAAGATGGAGGTACAGGGAGTTCCAAAACATCACTAAGACAGCAACACAGGGAGTTCCAAAAAATCACTAAGACAGCAGTACAAAGAGTTCCAAAACATCACTAAGACAGCAGTACAGGGAGTTCCAAAAACATCACTAAGACAGCAGTACAGGGAGTTCCAAAACATCACAAAGACAGCAATACAAAGAGTTCCAAAACATCACTAAGACAGCAGTACAGGGAGTTCCAGAACATTACTAAGACAGCAGTACAGGGAGTTCCAAAACATCACTAGGACAGCAGTACAGGGAGTTCCAAAACATCACTAAGACAGCAGTACAGGTAGTTCCAAAACATCACTAAGACAGCATTACAGGGAGTTCCAAAACATCACTAAGACAGCAGTACAGGGAGTTCCAAAACATCACAAAGACAGAAGTACAGGGAGTTCCAAAACATCCCTAAGACAGGTGACATATAGATTGTGCAAACAACTGAATTGCTTCACACTTAGAGCAAAATATACCAGTGGCTGTAGATACCCTGTTAGTAAGTGTCAGAAAGCATTTATCGCTTGCTGTGTGGGTGGAAAACTCTGATTTCAGGTAACGTGTTATCAGGCACAAAATAATATTAGCACCCACAGTCTGTTAAATCACCACAGATAATAAGATCCCCCAGGGGTGTGTTTTTATCCTGCTCATGATGATGCTTGTCAATGATAGTAGGAGTCATTCTTCAAAAAGTTGAATCATGAGATTTGTAGATGATCCCACTTTAGTTAGTGTCTTACCTGGCTGTGAGTAAATAACTATAGTTTAAAATGAAAGAGATTGTAATTTAGCATATATTTAGGAACAGAAATTGAGCACAAATTAAATTGTAATGCAAACACCGAGGCACTGCATATAAAATTCAGAGAGATAAGATGTGGAAATAACGCGATTGGTCCAAGAATACCTACAGACTAGCAAGAGACATGTATCCTCTGGCAAATCCCCAAATGGACTTCCCCTCCAGGAAAAACCCACTGCGAATGTCCTGCTCTTCCAACTGATGAGTAGGAAACGGAGTGCCCCATATCTCATCATCCCTGTGTTACATCAGGGCACGATCTGCTCATCTCAGGCACATCCGCTGTGTGTATAGCAGTTGAGTGCCAAAAGCGAGGGACGAAGCGAATGCCAAAAGCGAGGGACGGACTGTAAAATCTGTCTCAAATGTTCCAATCCATGTGCTTATTCGGGTTCCAAGCCAGGAGATTAATGTAATTCTCTGGCACAACAGGATTTCTATCAGTCCCAAAGGAGTCAGTGAGGTTAAGATCCGATAAGTAGTAGTGTTTAAATCCATGCCGCTGGGCCTGTCGGGGTGAGCGGCGGGACACTGGACTCCGCTCACATCGTTAGGAAAATTACTATAGCGGAAACCAAAGGACACTTTAGCCAGGAGAGAGACAGGGCGGTTACAACACTCCTTGTCAGCCCAGTTAACACTGGGAATGGGCCGCTCAGTCTGTTTAGGTCACCAGGCCAACAGAGGTAACCAGGGTAAAAGCCTTGTAAGTGCTGTGGTTGACCTTTGACCTATAGGGGAGGTTATGCATTAGAGCGGGATGTTCTTGTACTGGATAAATTAATCACTATGATAAAAGCCTTCTGATCGCGTAATATCGACCAAAATACAATATTACTATAAATGAGTGTTAATGTTAAAACAATATAAATCATTACTAGAGAATTTATCAAATGTTTTATTGCAACTACAAGGAATTTATATTCTACGTCATGTGTAACGTATACGCTGGGAGTCGGAAAGCAAGTGCAGGCGGTGAGTTTAATAATAATCTGAAAACATCCAACAATATAACAAACACGAGTAGCGTACAGACATGAAAAACATAAACAATATTGACTGGGGAAAGAACCTAAGGGAGTGCCAGATACAGGGGAAGGTAATCAGGAAGGTGAGGGAGGCGCAGGTACGCGTAGGTACGCGTAACGATGGTGGCAGGTGTGCGTAATGATGAGACAACTGGCGACGTTGAGTGCCAGAGAGGGTTGAGCGGGAGTAGACGTGACAGTACCCCCTCCCTGACGCACAGCTTCAGCCGCCGGACGACGCCGACCAGAGGGACGGTCCCGAGGACCAGGAGCGGGCCAAGTCGCTTCTTCTGAGGCGTGGGAACCTGTACAGCCGGCCGAGGCATGGGAACCTGACGAGCCGGCCGAGGCATGGGAACCTGACGAGCCGGCCGAGGCATGGGAACCTGACAAGCCGGCTTAGGCATGGGAACCTGACAAGCCGGCTTAGGCATGGGAACCTGACTAGCCGGCCGAGACATGGGAACCTGTTGAGCCAGCTGAGGCATCCCCAGTTGCTTCGGTAGCGGCACTTGGACCCGACGTCACCAGTAAAAAATAATTATAATCCCTGTTGCTTCCCCTTGGTGAGGCGTTATTCTGTAACGTGTATGCTGGGAGTCAGGAAGTACAGGGAGGGCACATGTAATAATAAACAGAACATAGTACAAAGCAAGAAACAGGAAAAGCATATAGACATGAAACAGAGTCAATAACGCCTGAACCTAAGGGAGTGCCAGATATAGGGGAAGGTAACCAGGAAGGTGATGGAGTCCAGGTGAGTGTCATGAGGCGCAGGTGCGTGTAACAATGGTGGCAGGTGTGCATAATGATGAGACATCTGGTGACGTCGAGCCCGAAGAGCGGAAGTGGGAGTAAACAGGACATTGTGCTATTGTGCAGAGTTTCTCTTAACCTGTATCCTGTATCCTGTTATAAAGCACTATAGGGGATGTTTCAGGGAGATACATTTAATTTAAATAACTATAATCAGTGCTTCAATTGGGCTGGTTTTCTCCAGGTGCTAACCGCCACCTCCAATTTTGTACTACTTGAGTATGTTTGGGCACTTGTACTGTATAGTCAACTGTAATTTTTCTACATGATGTTAAAGGGAATATTGCCCATTTTCTTTAGAAAATAAATGAGTATGAAATATTTTGTACTTTCTGTCTACTTTGCAATTCATTTCTGATAACTTTTTGGAAGAACCTTTCTCTATACTCTCCTATTATCTCTCATGTGGGTGTGATGATTGTTTACTGTGTGGAGATTTAACTCAGATGAACCCCCGGCAGGAACACTTGGCTCTGGGGAGGCGTGGGCAGGAGGTTGCTTTCTAATTTGAGCGAATGTCTCCTCAGTATCCTCGCTGTTGTTCTGATGACTTATTTTGCATTGAAGCGGTGCAGTTATATAACGGAATTGCTAAAGATGTAGTGCCCGAGCTTGGCCTTGTTACTCACGACTCTTTAGTCTCTAATCATTAGGATTTCTATTAGGTTTTTCATCATGCGGATGGAGTCTTCTCATTGGGGAATAGCCTTTTGTTCTTTCTCATCTTATATCCAATGACTAGCCTACATCTTTGAATGAGAAGGATTTTATCTGCAAAGGATAGTATCTGAAGAATAGTATCTGGGCTGGTGAAAGTCAAGTTTGTTTTCCTGGCTGGAGCAAAGACCTTACTCCTGGATTTCTAATGCTAGATGATTCTATGAATCTTATGGAACACAGCTTAATAGTAATCCATTACTGAGAATCCAAACATAATATACAGTCACGTAGCAGACTATGGAATCAAAAACACCTTTGATCGTCAAATGAATTTACATGTTCCAGGAATTTGACCTGTGAAATGGTGCTGACACCAAAAGACAAAACATATACAGACAGAATAGAGGAATTCAAAGTGAAGGGTCACAAAGAACACAGTGTGTCTGTGATGACCTCATAGCAGTGCACTCAGGTAGGTCAAACGGTCACCTGTGATACAAGTCAGTATTCCATGTTGTGAAATGACCAGGAAACCGGCTATTAGGGGCAACAGTGAGAGCTGTTACCTTCAAGTAGCCTTTGGTTTTACCTTGGCATTGTGGATGGGGATGGTGGAAGGATGTACGGTAAGCATCTGCCTCTGGTTCTAAAAAGCCAAAGGTTCAATGTTCAAATCCAGCGATATAAATTATTTTTTGTTTTAAGCCTATCCCAAACCTTAACCCTTACCTTAACCATTCAGAGGTTATGCCTAAACTTAACCTTGGAACGATACAGAGAAGTAACCAAAATGTAATTCTGATGTGAGACTGTGAGAGCTTGTTGGTACACTATTCTAGACCTCAAGCCAAAGTCATGAGGATTTGGCCAATTTTCAAGTGATACATTTCAGCCAGGCTACAGCTTTACAGCAATTTCCTAAAAGTGCTCTTGAAGTCATCCTTTGAACTGAGATGAACTTAGTGTAACAGGCACCACGCTTCACTGCTCTGCTTCAGTCCTCTCATGTGGGAAATTATGCATCATGATCCTAGCAAGAGAAAAAAGATGAGTGAGTGATTGCCACTGTCATATTTCTTTTTCGCAACCACCATGGATTAGTGTGTTGTTATTCTTGGCAAGCGCTGACCCCTTGACTCACAAAGCCCTAATATCTTGGATTAAAGTTGGCTTCAATCATTTGTTGCCAGAGGGCATTTCCTGTGCCTGAACTCCCTTTTCAAATTTGTCCTTTTAATTATCATGTGCCCTCATGATGTTTTTGTTGGCTTCGCCCCATGCTTCATCCTTACAAACAGCTGTGCACAAGTAGTTTCTGTTTCGCTCCTAGCCCTAGTAATACACCCATGAGAAAAAAGGAGGCCTTGAGATTTCGATCCAACCAGCTGTGTAATTTTTTTGGGGGTTAAAACTTCTATTTTAATGCTTTTATTGACGGGAATATACATTTAATTAAGAAGAGGACAGATAAGAGGATACAGTTTATAAAAATGTGGTGGGACCGGGATTCGATTTGAGTCCATCCCACGCAATCCCGGAACTGCATACGAGCTGAGGGTGGCGACCTGCTCGACCAACCTCCGCCACAGCTGTTTAAGTTTTGAATTGTTCTTTTATTTTGTTGAGTTATATAATACCTGTACTGGCTAATACATTCCTCCATAAAGATTTGTAAAAAGGAAAAGAAAGGGGGCATGTTTCAACAGATATCTCTCCTACATGGGACCACACATTAAGGACGGTAAGCAACTGTGAGAACATGTCAAATAGACAAAGATGCATTCTTTTACTCCCCCTTAGGCATGTTCATTATTAGTAGTACTGTGATTGCACAATACAGTAGAAGACCAAGCAGTATTGGTTAAGAATTGCAAAATTGGGTTGAAAATTAACATTTTCTAGACGTCACTGTGACAGTAGTATGGCACTGTAACACAATGCAACATTGTCGTATCAATGTTGATAATGTAGTTCCATCATAATTTCTTAGATAGTTACGTTTTGGACATTTAGACAGGGTCATGATTAAATCTGTCTAAATTCTAAAGTTGTGGTATTGTTGAATATTGGTTATGACTGACTGATAACCACCAGTAATGTTAATAAGCCGTATCATTTTAAGTGTTGCTACCTTAGCGCATTAGCAAACAGTGCTAACATTGGCGTGAGTTGCAGTTACAGGTGGTGGTTGAACAATGCATGATGATGACGTATGATGGAAAGACGGAGACCAAACAAATGGATATAAATAGTGCTATTGTAACTATGGGATGTCCTGCAGTTAAGGAATGAACATAAATTAATTTGACACTATCAAGCATTGCCTTAGGCACTTTAGTGTAGAATAATAAAATGCAATCACTATTTACTGCCCCCAGTGGCTTGATAGGTTCACTACATCCCAGTCAGATCCACTGGCAAGGATGACACTCCAGGGCAACTTGACCTGGTTGCAAGCCTCATGTTGTAATAATTTTTGTAATAGTTCACCTAGATACACATTCTGATGGTCAGGATTCGGTGTTTCCATTGTGTGGTTACACTAAAATAATGGTAAATTCATGAAGTTATGTAATAAAGAATGTTCGGCATTGATCCTGGTCGAGGTTGTTATTTAGTCAGGGTCAGTAAATGTCTGTTATTTAGTCAGGGTCAGTAAAAGTCTGTTTTTTAGTCAGGGTCAGTAAATGGCTGTTGTTTAGTCAGGATCAGTAAATGTCTGTTATTTAGTCAGGATCAGTAAATGGCTGTTATTTAGTCAGGATCAGTAAATGGCTGTTATTTAGTCAGGGTCAGTAAATGGCCGTTATTTAGTCAGGGTCAGTAAATGGCCGTTATTTAGTCAGGGTCAGTAAATGGCCGTTATTTAGTCAGGGTCAGTAAATGGCTGTTATTTAGTCAGGGTCAGTAAATGGCTGTTATTTAGTCAGGGTCAGTAAATGGCTGTTATTTAGTCAGGGTCAGTAAATGGCTGTTATTTAGTCAGGGTCAGTAAATGGCCACAATTTTGTCAGGGTCAGTAAATGGCTGTTGTTTAGTTAGGATTAGTAAAAGGCTGTTATTTAGTCAGGATCAGTAAATGTCTGTTATTTAGTCAGGGTCAGTAAATGGCTGTTATTTAGTCAGGATCAGTAAATGGCTGTTATTTAGTCAGGATCAGTAAATGGCTGTTATTTAGTCAGGGTCAGTAAATGGCCGTTATTTAGTCAGGGTCAATAAATGGCTGTTATTTAGTCAGGGTCAGTAAATGGCTGTTATTTAGTCAGGGTCAGTAAATGGCTGTTATTTAGTCAGGGTCAGTAAATGGCTGTTATTTAGTCAGGGTCAGTAAATGGCTGTTATTTAGTCAGGATCAGTAAATGGCTGTTGTTTAGTCAGGATCAGTAAATGGCTGTTGTTTAGTCAGGATCAGTAAATGGCTGTTGTTTAGTCAGGATCAGTAAATGGCTGTTGTTTAGTCAGGGTCAGTAAATGGCTGTTATTTAGTCAGGGTCAGTAAATGGCTGTTATTTAGTCAGGGTCAGTAAATGGCCGCAATTTAGTCAGGGTCAGTAAATGGCTGTTGTTTATTCAGGATCAGTAAATGTCTGTTGTTTATTCAGGATCAGTAAATGGCTGTTATTTAGTCAGGGTCAGTAAATGGCTGTTATTTAGTCAGGGTCAGTAAATGGCTGTTATTTAGTCAGGATCAGTAAATGGTCGCAATTTAGTCAGGGTCAGTAAATGGCTGTTATTTAGTCAGGGTCAGTAAATGGCTGTTATTTAGTCAGGATCAGTAAATGGCTGTTGTTTAGTCAGGATCAGTAAATGGCTGTTGTTAAGTCAGGATCAGTAAATGGCTGTTGTTTAGTCAGGATCAGTAAATGGCTGTTGTTTAGTCAGGATCAGTAAATGGCTGTTATTTAGTCAGGGTCAGTAAATGGCTGTTATTTAGTCAGGGTCAGTAAATGGCTGTTATTTGGTCAGGGTCAGTAAATGGCTGTTATTTAGTCAGGGTCAGTAAATGGCTGTTATTTAGTCAGGATCAGTAAATGGCTGTTATTTAGTCAGGATCAGTAAATGGCTGTTATTTAGTCAGGGTCAGTAAATGGCTGTTATTTAGTCAGGGTCAGTAAATGGCTGTTATTTAGTCAGGGTCAGTAAATTGCCGCAATTTAGTCAGGGTCAGTAAATGGCTGTTGTTTATTCAGGATCAGTAAATGCCTGTTGTTTATTCAGGGTCAGTAAATGGCTGTTGTTTATTCAGGATCAGTAAATGCCTGTTGTTTATTCAGGGTCAGTAAATGGCTGTTTTTTAGTCAGGATCAGTAAATGGCTGTTATTTAGTCAGGGTCAGTAAATGGCTGTTATTTAGTCAGGGTCAGTAAATTGCCGCAATTTAGTCAGGGTCAGTAAATGGCTGTTGTTTATTCAGGATCAGTAAATGCCTGTTGTTTATTCAGGATCAGTAAATGGCTGTTATTTAGTCAGGGTCAGTAAATGGCTGTTATTTAGTCAGGGTCAGTAAATGGCTGTTATTTTGTCAGGATCAGTAAATGGCCGCAATTTAGTCAGGGTCAGTAAATGGCTGTTATTTAGTCAGGGTCAGTAAATGGCTGTTATTTAGTTAGGGTCAGTAAATGGCTGTTATTTAGTTAGGATAGGTAAATGGCTGTTGTTTAGTCAGGATCAGTAAATGTCTGTTATTTAGTCAGGGTCAGTAAATGGCTGTTATTTAGTCAGGGTCAGTAAATGGCTGTTGTTTAGTTAGGATTAGTAAATGGCTGTTGTTTAGTCAGGATCAGTAAATGTCTGTTATTTAGTCAGGGTCAGTAAATGGCTGTTATTTAGTCAGGATAAGTAAATGGCTGTTATTTAGTCAGGATCAGTAAATGGCTGTTATTTAGTCAGGGTCAGTAAATGGCCGTTATTTAGTCAGGGTCAGTAAATGGCCGTTATTTAGTCAGGGTCAGTAAATGGCTGTTATTTAGTCAGGGTCAGTAAATGGCTGTTATTTAGTCAGGGTCAGTAAATGGCCGCAATTTTGTCAGGGTCAGTAAATGGCCGCAATTTTGTCAGGGTCAGTAAATGGCTGTTATTTAGTCGGGGTCAGTAAATGGCTGTTATTTAGTCAGGGTCAGTAAATGGCTGTTATTTAGTCAGGGTCAGTAAATGGCTGTTATTTAGTCAGGGTCAGTAAATGGCTGTTATTTAGTCAGGATCAGTAAATGGCTGTTATTTAGTCAGGGTCAGTAAATGGCCGCAATTTAGTCAGGGTCAGAAAATGGCTGTTGTTTAGTCAGGATCAGTAAATGGCTGTTGTTTAGTCAGGATCAGTAAATGGCTGTTATTTAGTCAGGATCAGTAAATTGCTGTTATTTAGTCAGGATCAGTAAATGGCTGTTATTTAGTCAGGGTCAGTAAATAGCTGTTATTTAGTCAGGGTCAGTAAATGGCCGCAATTTAGTCAGGGTCAAAAAATGGCCGTTATTTAGTTAGGATTAGTAAATGGCTGTTGTTTAGTCAGGATCAGTAAATGGCTGTTGTTTAGTCAGGATCAGTAAATGGCTGTTGTTTAGTCAAGATCAGTAAATGGCTGTTGTTTAGTCAGGATCAGTAAATGGCTGTTATTTAGTCAGGATCAGTAAATGGCTGTTATTTAGTCAGGGTCAGTAAATGGCTGTTATTTAGTCAGGGTCAGTAAATGGCTGTTATTTAGTCAGGGTCAGTAAATTGCCGCAATTTTGTCAGGGTCAGTAAATGGCTGTTGTTTAGTTAGGATTAGTAAAAGGCTGTTATTTAGTCAGGATCAGTAAATGTCTGTTATTTAGTCAGGGTCAGTAAATGGCTGTTATTTAGTCAGGATCAGTAAATGGCTGTTATTTAGTCAGGATCAGTAAATGGCTGTTATTTAGTCAGGGTCAGTAAATGGCCGTTATTTAGTCAGGGTCAATAAATGGCTGTTATTTAGTCAGGGTCAGTAAATGGCTGTTATTTAGTCAGGGTCAGTAAATGGCTGTTATTTAGTCAGGGTCAGTAAATGGCTGTTATTTAGTCAGGGTCAGTAAATGGCTGTTATTTAGTCAGGATCAGTAAATGGCTGTTGTTTAGTCAGGATCAGTAAATGGCTGTTGTTTAGTCAGGATCAGTAAATGGCTGTTGTTTAGTCAGGATCAGTAAATGGCTGTTGTTTAGTCAGGGTCAGTAAATGGCTGTTATTTAGTCAGGGTCAGTAAATGGCTGTTATTTAGTCAGGGTCAGTAAATGGCCGCAATTTAGTCAGGGTCAGTAAATGGCTGTTGTTTATTCAGGATCAGTAAATGTCTGTTGTTTATTCAGGATCAGTAAATGGCTGTTATTTAGTCAGGGTCAGTAAATGGCTGTTATTTAGTCAGGGTCAGTAAATGGCTGTTATTTAGTCAGGATCAGTAAATGGTCGCAATTTAGTCAGGGTCAGTAAATGGCTGTTATTTAGTCAGGGTCAGTAAATGGCTGTTATTTAGTCAGGATCAGTAAATGGCTGTTGTTTAGTCAGGATCAGTAAATGGCTGTTGTTAAGTCAGGATCAGTAAATGGCTGTTGTTTAGTCAGGATCAGTAAATGGCTGTTGTTTAGTCAGGATCAGTAAATGGCTGTTATTTAGTCAGGGTCAGTAAATGGCTGTTATTTAGTCAGGGTCAGTAAATGGCTGTTATTTGGTCAGGGTCAGTAAATGGCTGTTATTTAGTCAGGGTCAGTAAATGGCTGTTATTTAGTCAGGATCAGTAAATGGCTGTTATTTAGTCAGGATCAGTAAATGGCTGTTATTTAGTCAGGGTCAGTAAATGGCTGTTATTTAGTCAGGGTCAGTAAATGGCTGTTATTTAGTCAGGGTCAGTAAATTGCCGCAATTTAGTCAGGGTCAGTAAATGGCTGTTGTTTATTCAGGATCAGTAAATGCCTGTTGTTTATTCAGGGTCAGTAAATGGCTGTTGTTTATTCAGGATCAGTAAATGCCTGTTGTTTATTCAGGGTCAGTAAATGGCTGTTTTTTAGTCAGGATCAGTAAATGGCTGTTATTTAGTCAGGGTCAGTAAATGGCTGTTATTTAGTCAGGGTCAGTAAATTGCCGCAATTTAGTCAGGGTCAGTAAATGGCTGTTGTTTATTCAGGATCAGTAAATGCCTGTTGTTTATTCAGGATCAGTAAATGGCTGTTATTTAGTCAGGGTCAGTAAATGGCTGTTATTTAGTCAGGGTCAGTAAATGGCTGTTATTTTGTCAGGATCAGTAAATGGCCGCAATTTAGTCAGGGTCAGTAAATGGCTGTTATTTAGTCAGGGTCAGTAAATGGCTGTTATTTAGTTAGGGTCAGTAAATGGCTGTTATTTAGTTAGGATAGGTAAATGGCTGTTGTTTAGTCAGGATCAGTAAATGTCTGTTATTTAGTCAGGGTCAGTAAATGGCTGTTATTTAGTCAGGGTCAGTAAATGGCTGTTGTTTAGTTAGGATTAGTAAATGGCTGTTGTTTAGTCAGGATCAGTAAATGTCTGTTATTTAGTCAGGGTCAGTAAATGGCTGTTATTTAGTCAGGATAAGTAAATGGCTGTTATTTAGTCAGGATCAGTAAATGGCTGTTATTTAGTCAGGGTCAGTAAATGGCCGTTATTTAGTCAGGGTCAGTAAATGGCCGTTATTTAGTCAGGGTCAGTAAATGGCTGTTATTTAGTCAGGGTCAGTAAATGGCTGTTATTTAGTCAGGGTCAGTAAATGGCCGCAATTTTGTCAGGGTCAGTAAATGGCCGCAATTTTGTCAGGGTCAGTAAATGGCTGTTATTTAGTCGGGTCAGTAAATGGCTGTTATTTAGTCAGGGTCAGTAAATGGCTGTTATTTAGTCAGGGTCAGTAAATGGCTGTTATTTAGTCAGGGTCAGTAAATGGCTGTTATTTAGTCAGGATCAGTAAATGGCTGTTATTTAGTCAGGGTCAGTAAATGGCCGCAAATTTAGTCAGGGTCAGAAAATGGCTGTTGTTTAGTCAGGATCAGTAAATGGCTGTTGTTTAGTCAGGATCAGTAAATGGCTGTTATTTAGTCAGGATCAGTAAATTGCTGTTATTTAGTCAGGATCAGTAAATGGCTGTTATTTAGTCAGGGTCAGTAAATAGCTGTTATTTAGTCAGGGTCAGTAAATGGCCGCAATTTAGTCAGGGTCAAAAATGGCCGTTATTTAGTTAGGATTAGTAAATGGCTGTTGTTTAGTCAGGATCAGTAAATGGCTGTTGTTTAGTCAGGATCAGTAAATGGCTGTTGTTTAGTCAAGATCAGTAAATGGCTGTTGTTTAGTCAGGATCAGTAAATGGCTGTTATTTAGTCAGGATCAGTAAATGGCTGTTATTTAGTCAGGGTCAGTAAATGGCTGTTATTTAGTCAGGGTCAGTAAATGGCTGTTATTTAGTCAGGGTCAGTAAATTGCCGCAATTTAGTCAGGGTCAGTAAATGGCTGTTGTTTATTCAGGATCAGTAAATGCCTGTTGTTTATTCAGGATCAGTAAATGGCTGTTATTTAGTCAGGGTCAGTAAATGGCTGTTATTTAGTCAGGGTCAGTAAATGGCTGTTATTTAGTCAGGATCAGTAAATGGCCGCAATTTAGTCAGGGTCAGTAAATGGCTGTTATTTAGTCAGGGTCAGTAAATGGCTGTTATTTAGTTAGGGTCAGTAAATGGCTGTTATTTAGTTAGGATAGGTAAATGGCTGTTGTTTAGTCAGGATCAGTAAATGTCTGTTATTTAGTCAGGGTCAGTAAATGGCTGTTATTTAGTCAGGGTCAGTAAATGGCTGTTGTTTAGTTAGGATTAGTAAATGGCTGTTGTTTAGTCAGGATCAGTAAATGTCTGTTATTTAGTCAGGGTCAGTAAATGGCTGTTATTTAGTCAGGATCAGTAAATGGCTGTTATTTAGTCAGGATCAGTAAATGGCTGTTATTTAGTCAGGGTCAGTAAATAGCCGTTATTTAGTCAGGGTCAGTAAATGGCCGTTATTTAGTCAGGGTCAGTAAATGGCTGTTATTTAGTCAGGGTCAGTAAATGGCTGTTATTTAGTCAGGGTCAGTAAATGGCTGTTATTTAGTCAGGGTCAGTAAATGGCTGTTATTTAGTCAGGGTCAGTAAATGGCTGTTATTTAGTCAGGGTCAGTAAATGGCCGCAATTTTGTCAGGGTCAGTAAATGGCCGCAATTTTGTCAGGGTCAGTAAATGGCCGTTATTTAGTCAGGATTAGTAAATGGCTGTTATTTAGTCAGGGTCAGTAAATGGCTGTTATTTAGTCAGGATCAGTAAATGGCTGTTATTTAGTCAGGATCAGTAAATGGCTGTTATTTAGTCAGGATCAGTAAATGGCTGTTATTTAGTCAGGATCAGTAAATGGCTGTTATTTAGTCAGGGTCAGTAAATGGCTGTTATTTAGTCAGGATCAGTAAATGGCTGTTATTTAGTCAGGATCAGTAAATGGCTGTTATTTAGTCAGGGTCAGTAAATGGCTGTTATTTAGTCAGGGTCAGTAAATGTCTGTTATTTAGTCAGGATCAGTAAATGGCTGTTGTTTAGTCAGGATCAGTAAATGGCTGTTATTTAGTCAGGGTCAGTAAATGGCTGTTATTTAGTCAGGGTCAGTAAATGGCTGTTATTTAGTCAGGATCAGTAAATGGCTGTTGTTTAGTCAGGATCAGTAAATGGCTGTTATTTAGTCAGGGTCAGTAAATGGCTGTTATTTAGTCAGGGTCAGTAAATGGCTGTTATTTAGTCAGGGTCAGTAAATGGCTGTTATTTAGTCAGGATCAGTAAATGGCTGTTATTTAGTCAGGGTCAGTAAATGGCTGTTATTTAGTCAGGGTCAGTAAATGGCTGTTATTTAGTCAGGGTCAGTAAATGGCTGTTATTTAGTCAGGGTCAGTAAATGGCTGTTGTTTAGTCAGGATCAGTAAATGGCTGTTATTTAGTCAGGATCAGTAAATGGCTGTTATTTAGTCAGGGTCAGTAAATGGCTGTTATTTAGTCAGGGTCAGTAAATGGCTGTTATTTAGTCAGGATCAGTAAATGGCCGCAATTTAGTCAGGGTCAGTAAATGGCTGTTATTTAGTCAGGGTCAGTAAATGGCTGTTATTTAGTTAGGGTCAGTAAATGGCTGTTATTTAGTTAGGATAGGTAAATGGCTGTTGTTTAGTCAGGATCAGTAAATGTCTGTTATTTAGTCAGGGTCTGTAAATGGCTGTTATTTAGTCAGGGTCAGTAAATGGCCGCAATTTTGTCAGGGTCAGTAAATGGCCGCAATTTTGTCAGGGTCAGTAAATGGCTGTTATTTAGTCGGGGTCAGTAAATGGCTGTTATTTAGTCAGGCTGTAAATGGCTGTTATTTAGTCAGGGTCAGTAAATGGCTGTTATTTAGTCAGGGTCAGTAAATGGCTGTTATTTAGTCAGGATCAGTAAATGGCTGTTATTTAGTCAGGGTCAGTAAATGGCCGCAATTTAGTCAGGGTCAGAAAATGGCTGTTGTTTAGTCAGGATCAGTAAATGGCTGTTGTTTAGTCAGGATCAGTAAATGGCTGTTATTTAGTCAGGATCAGTAAATTGCTGTTATTTAGTCAGGATCAGTAAATGGCTGTTATTTAGTCAGGGTCAGTAAATAGCTGTTATTTAGTCAGGGTCAGTAAATGGCAATTTAGTCAGGGTCAAAAAATGGCCGTTATTTAGTTAGGATTAGTAAATGGCTGTTGTTTAGTCAGGATCAGTAAATGGCTGTTGTTTAGTCAGGATCAGTAAATGGCTGTTGTTTAGTCAAGATCAGTAAATGGCTGTTGTTTAGTCAGGATCAGTAAATGGCTGTTATTTAGTCAGGATCAGTAAATGGCTGTTATTTAGTCAGGGTCAGTAAATGGCTGTTATTTAGTCAGGGTCAGTAAATGGCTGTTATTTAGTCAGGGTCAGTAAATTGCCGCAATTTAGTCAGGGTCAGTAAATGGCTGTTGTTTATTCAGGATCAGTAAATGCCTGTTGTTTATTCAGGATCAGTAAATGGCTGTTATTTAGTCAGGGTCAGTAAATGGCTGTTATTTAGTCAGGGTCAGTAAATGGCTGTTATTTAGTCAGGATCAGTAAATGGCTGTTATTTAGTCAGGGTCAGTAAATGGCTGTTATTTAGTCAGGGTCAGTAAATGGCTGTTATTTAGTCAGGGTCAGTAAATGGCTGTTATTTAGTTAGGGTCAGTAAATGGCTGTTGTTTAGTCAGGATCAGTAAATGTCTGTTATTTAGTCAGGGTCAGTAAATGGCTGTTATTTAGTCAGGGTCAGTAAATGGCTGTTGTTTAGTTAGGATTAGTAAATGGCTGTTATTTAGTCAGGATCAGTAAATGGCTGTTATTTAGTCAGGGTCAGTAAATGGCTGTTATTTAGTCAGGGTCAGTAAATGGCTGTTATTTAGTCAGGGTCAGTAAATGGCTGTTATTTAGTCTAAATGGCTGTTATTTAGTCAGGATCAGTAAATGGCTGTTATTTAGTCAGGGTCAGTAAATGGCTGTTATTTAGTCAGGATCAGTAAATGGCTGTTATTTAGTCAGGGTCAGTAAATGGCTGTTATTTAGTCAGGGTCAGTAAATGGCTGTTATTTAGTCAGGGTCAGTAAATGGCTGTTATTTAGTCAGGATCAGTAAATGGCTGTTATTTAGTCAGGATCAGTAAATGGCTGTTATTTAGTCAGGGTCAGTAAATGGCTGTTATTTAGTCAGGGTCAGTAAATGGCTGTTATTTAGTCAGGGTCAGTAAATGGCTGTTATTTAGTCAGGGTCAGTAAATGGCTGTTATTTAGTCAGGGTCAGTAAATGGCTGTTGTTTAGTCAGGATCAGTAAATGGCTGTTGTTTAGTCAGGATCAGTAAATGGCTGTTATTTAGTCAGGGTCAGTAAATGGCTGTTATTTAGTCAGGGTCAGTAAATGGCTGTTATTTAGTCAGGATCAGTAAATGGCCGAATTTAGTCAGGGTCAGTAAATGGCTGTTATTTAGTCAGGGTCAGTAAATGGCTGTTATTTAGTCAGGGTCAGTAAATGGCTGTTATTTAGTTAGGATCAGGTAAATGGCTGTTGTTTAGTCAGGATCAGTAAATGGCTGTTATTTAGTCAGGGTCAGTAAATGGCTGTTATTTAGTCAGGGTCAGTAAATGGCTGTTATTTAGTCAGGGTCAGTAAATGGCTTAATTTAGTCAGGGTCAGTAAATGGCTGTTGTTTAGTCAGGATCAGTAAATGGCTGTTGTTTAGTCAGGATCAGTAAATGGCTGTTATTTAGTCAGGGTCAGTAAATGGCTGTTATTTAGTCAGGGTCAGTAAATGGCTGTTATTTAGTCAGGATCAGTAAATGGCTGTTATTTAGTCAGGGTCAGTAAATGGCTGTTATTTAGTCAGGGTCAGTAAATGGCTGTTATTTAGTCAGGTCAGTAAATGGCTGTTATTTAGTCAGGATCAGTAAATGGCTGTTATTTAGTCAGGGTCAGTAAATGGCTGTTATTTAGTCAGGATCAGTAAATGGCTGTTATTTAGTCAGGGTCAGTAAATGGCTGTTATTTAGTCAGGGTCAGTAAATGGCTGTTATTTAGTCAGGGTCAGTAAATGGCTGTTATTTAGTCAGGATCAGTAAATGGCTGTTATTTAGTCATCAGTAAATGGCTGTTATTTAGTCAGGGTCAGTAAATGGCTGTTATTTAGTCAGGATCAGTAAATGGCTGTTATTTAGTCAGGATCAGTAAATGGCTGTTATTTAGTCAGGGTCAGTAAATGGCTGTTATTTAGTCAGGGTCAGTAAATGGCTGTTATTTAGTCAGGATCAGTAAATGGCTGTTATTTAGTCAGGGTCAGTAAATGGCTGTTATTTAGTCAGGATCAGTAAATGGCTGTTATTTAGTCAGGGTCAGTAAATGGCTGTTATTTAGTCAGGATCAAATGGCTGTTGTTTAGTCAGGGTCAGTAAATGGCTGTTATTTAGTCAGGGTCAGTAAATGGCTGTTATTTAGTCAGGGTCAGTAAATGGCTGTTATTTAGTCAGGATCAGTAAATGGCTGTTATTTAGTCAGGGTCAGTAAATGGCTGTTATTTAGTCAGGGTCAGTAAATGGCTGTTATTTAGTCAGGGTCAGTAAATGGCTGTTATTTAGTCAGGGTCAGTAAATGGCTGTTATTTAGTCAGGGTCAGTAAATGGCTGTTATTTAGTCAGGGTCAGTAAATGGCTGTTAATTTAGTCAGGGTCAGTAAATGGCCGATAGTCAGTAAATGGCTGTTATTTAGTCAGGGTCAGTAAATGGCTGTTATTTAGTCAGGGTCAGTAAATGGCTGTTATTTAGTCAGGATCAGTAAATGGCTGTTATTTAGTCAGGATCAGTAAATGGCTGTTATTTAGTCAGGGTCAGTAAATGGCTGTTAATTTAGTCAGGGTCAGTAAATGGCTGTTATTTAGTCAGGATCAGTAAATGGCTGTTATTTAGTCAGTATCAGTAAATGGCTGTTATTTAGTCAGGGTCAGTAAATGGCTGTTATTTAGTCAGGGTCAGTAAATGGCTGTTATTTAGTCAGGGTCAGTAAATGGCTGTTATTTAGTCAGGATCAGTAAATGGCTGTTGTTTAGTCAGGATCAGTAAATGGCTGTTATTTAGTCAGGGTCAGTAAATGGCTGTTATTCAGTCAGGGTCAGTAAATGGCTGTTATTTAGTCAGGGTCAGTAAATGGCTGTTATTTAGTCAGGATCAGTAAATGGCTGTTGTTTAGTCAGGATCAGTAAATGTCTGTTATTTAGTCAGGGTCAGTAAATGGCTGTTATTTAGTCAGGGTCAGTAAATGGCTGTTATTTAGTCAGGGTCAGTAAATGGCTGTTATTTAGTCAGGGTCAGTAAATGGCTGTTATTTAGTCAGGGTCAGTAAATGGCTGTTATTTAGTCAGGATCAGTAAATGGCTGTTATTTAGTCAGGATCAGTAAATGGCTGTTATTTAGTCAGGGTCAGTAAATGGCTGTTATTTAGTCAGGGTCAGTAAATGGCTGTTATTTAGTCAGGGTCAGTAAATGGCTGTTATTTAGTCAGGGTCAGTAAATGGCTGTTGTTTAGTCAGGATCTGTAAATGTCTGTTGTTTAGTCAGGATCAGTAAATGGCTGTTATTTAGTCAGGGTCAGTAAATGGCTGTTATTTAGTCAGGGTCAGTAAATGGCTGTTATTTAGTCAGGGTCAGTAAATGGCTGTTATTTAGTCAGGGTCAGTAAATGGCTGTTATTTAGTTAGGATAGGTAAATGGCTGTTGTTTAGTCAGGATCAGTAAATGGCTGTTATTTAGTCAGGGTCAGTAAATGGCTGTTATTTAGTCAGGGTCAGTAAATGGCTGTTATTTAGTCAGGGTCAGTAAATGGCTGTTATTTAGTCATTTAGTCAGGATCAGTAAATGGCTGTTGTTTAGTTCAGGATCAGTAAATGGCTGTTATTTAGTCAGGATCAGTAAATGGCTGTTATTTAGTCAGGGTCAGTAAATGGCTGTTATTTAGTCAGGGTCAGTAAATGGCTGTTATTTAGTCAGGGTCAGTAAATGGCTGTTATTTAGTCAGGGTCAGTAAATGGCTGTTATTTAGTCAGTCAGTAAATGGCTGTTATTTAGTCAGGGTCAGTAAATGGCTGTTATTTAGTCAGGATCAGTAAATGGCTGTTATTTAGTCAGGGTCAGTAAATGGCTGTTATTTAGTCAGGGTCAGTAAATGGCTGTTATTTAGTCAGGGTCAGTAAATGGCTGTTATTTAGTCAGGGTCAGTAAATGGCTGTTATTTAGTCAGGTCAGTAAATGGCTGTTGTTTAGTCAGGATCAGTAAATGGCTGTTATTTAGTCAGGATCAGTAAATGGCTGTTATTTAGTCAGGGTCAGTAAATGGCTGTTATTTAGTCAGGATCAGTAAATGGCTGTTATTTAGTCAGGATCAGTAAATGGCTGTTATTTAGTCAGGGTCAGTAAATGGCCGTTATTTAGTCAGGGTCAGTAAATGGCTGTTATTTAGTCAGGGTCAGTAAATGGCTGTTATTTAGTCAGGGTCAGTAAATGGCTGTTATTTAGTCAGGGTCAGTAAATGGCTGTTATTTAGTCAGGGTCAGTAAATGGCTGTTATTTAGTCAGGGTCAGTAAATGGCTGTTATTTAGTCAGGGTCAGTAAATGGCCGCAATTTAGTCAGGGTCAGTAAATGGCCGCAATTGTGTCAGGGTCAGTAAATGGCCGCAATTTTGTCAGGGTCAGTAAATGGCCGTTATTTAGTCAGGATTAGTAAATGGCTGTTATTTAGTCATGGTCAGTAAATGGCTGTTATTTAGTCAGGATCAGTAAATGGCTGTTATTTAGTCAGGATCAGTAAATGGCTGTTATTTAGTCAGGGTCAGTAAATGGCTGTTATTTAGTCAGGGTCAGTAAATGGCTGTTATTTAGTCAGGGTCAGTAAATGGCTGTTATTTAGTCAGGATCAGTAAATGGCTGTTATTTAGTCAGGGTCAGTAAATGGCCGCAATTTAGTCAGGGTCAGAAAATGGCTGTTGTTTAGTCAGGATCAGTAAATGGCTGTTGTTTAGTCAGGATCAGTAAATGGCTGTTATTTAGTCAGGATCAGTAAATGGCTGTTATTTAGTCAGGGTCAGTAAATGGCCGCAATTTAGTCAGGGTCAGAAAATGGCTGTTGTTTAGTCAGGATCAGTAAATGGCTTTTGTTTAGTCAGGATCAGTAAATGGCTGTTATTTAGTCAGGATCAGTAAATGGCTGTTGTTTAGTCAGGATCAGTAAATGGCTGTTATTTAGTCAGGGTCAGTAAATGGCTGTTATTTAGTCAGGGTCAGTAAATGGCTGTTATTTAGTCAGTATCAGTAAATGGCCGCAATTTAGTCAGGGTCAGTAAATGGCTGTTGTTTAGTCAGGATCAGTAAATGGCTGTTATTTAGTCAGGATCAGTAAATTGCTGTTATTTAGTCAGGATCAGTAAATGGCTGTTATTTAGTCAGGGTCAGTAAATAGCTGTTATTTAGTCAGGGTCAGTAAATGGCCGCAATTTAGTCAGGGTCAGAAAATGGCTGTTATTTAGTTAGGATTAGTAAATGGCTGTTGTTTAGTCAGGATCAGTAAATGGCTGTTGTTTAGTCAGGATCAGTAAATGGCTGTTGTTTAGTCAGGATCAGTAAATGGCTGTTGTTTAGTCAGGATCAGTAAATGGCTGTTATTTAGTCAGGGTCAGCAAATGGCTGTTATTTAGTCAGGGTCAGTAAATGGCTGTTATTTGGTCAGGGTCAGTAAATGGCTGTTATTTAGTCAGGGTCAGTAAATGGCTGTTATTTAGTCAGGATAAGTAAATGTCTATTATTTAGTCAGGGTCAGTAAATGGCTGTTATTTAGTCAGGATCAGTAAATGGCTGTTATTTAGTCAGGGTCAGTAAATGGCCGTTATTTAGTCATTGTCAGTAAATGGCTGTTATTTAGTCAGGGTCAGTAAATGGCTGTTATTTGGTCAGGGTCAGTAAATGGCTGTTATTTAGTCAGGGTCAGTAAATGGCTGTTATTTAGTCAGGATCAGTAAATGGCTGTTATTTAGTCAGGATCAGTAAATGGCTGTTATTTAGTCAGGGTCAGTAAATGGCTGTTATTTAGTCAGGGTCAGTAAATGGCTGTTATTTAGTCAGGGTCAGTAAATGGCCGCAATTTAGTCAGGGTCAGAAAATGGCTGTTGTTTAGTCAGGATCAGTAAATGGCTGTTGTTTAGTCAGGATCAGTAAATGGCTGTTATTTAGTCAGGATCAGTAAATGGCTGTTATTTAGTCAGGGTCAGTAAATGGCCGCAATTTAGTCAGGGTCAGAAAATGGCTGTTGTTTAGTCAGGATCAGTAAATGGCTTTTGTTTAGTCAGGATCAGTAAATGGCTGTTATTTAGTCAGGATCAGTAAATGGCTGTTGTTTAGTCAGGATCAGTAAATGGCTGTTATTTAGTCAGGGTCAGTAAATGGCTGTTATTTAGTCAGGGTCAGTAAATGGCTGTTATTTAGTCAGTATCAGTAAATGGCCGCAATTTAGTCAGGGTCAGAAAATGGCTGTTGTTTAGTCAGGATCAGTAAATGGCTGTTATTTAGTCAGGATCAGTAAATTGCTGTTATTTAGTCAGGATCAGTAAATGGCTGTTATTTAGTCAGGGTCAGTAAATAGCTGTTATTTAGTCAGGGTCAGTAAATGGCCGCAATTTAGTCAGGGTCAGAAAATGGCTGTTATTTAGTTAGGATTAGTAAATGGCTGTTGTTTAGTCAGGATCAGTAAATGGCTGTTGTTTAGTCAGGATCAGTAAATGGCTGTTGTTTAGTCAGGATCAGTAAATGGCTGTTGTTTAGTCAGGATCAGTAAATGGCTGTTATTTAGTCAGGGTCAGCAAATGGCTGTTATTTAGTCAGGGTCAGTAAATGGCTGTTATTTGGTCAGGGTCAGTAAATGGCTGTTATTTAGTCAGGGTCAGTAAATGGCTGTTATTTAGTCAGGATAAGTAAATGTCTATTATTTAGTCAGGGTCAGTAAATGGCTGTTATTTAGTCAGGATCAGTAAATGGCTGTTATTTAGTCAGGGTCAGTAAATGGCCGTTATTTAGTCATTGTCAGTAAATGGCTGTTATTTAGTCAGGGTCAGTAAATGGCTGTTATTTGGTCAGGGTCAGTAAATGGCTGTTATTTAGTCAGGGTCAGTAAATGGCTGTTATTTAGTCAGGATCAGTAAATGGCTGTTATTTAGTCAGGATCAGTAAATGGCTGTTATTTAGTCAGGGTCAGTAAATGGCTGTTATTTAGTCAGGGTCAGTAAATGGCTGTTATTTAGTCAGGGTCAGTTAATTGCCGCAATTTAGTCAGGGTCAGTAAATGGCTGTTGTTTATTCAGGATCTGTAAATGTCTGTTGTTTATTCAGGATCAGTAAATGGCTGTTATTTAGTCAGGGTCAGTAAATGGCTGTTATTTAGTCAGGGTCAGTAAATGGCTGTTATTTAGTCAGGGTCAGTAAATGGCTGTTATTTAGTTAGGATAGGTAAATGGCTGTTGTTTAGTCAGGATCAGTAAATGTCTGTTATTTAGTCAGGGTCTGTAAATGGCTGTTATTTAGTCAGGGTCAGTAAATGGCTGTTATTTAGTCAGGGTCAGTAAATGGCCGCAATTTAGTCAGGGTCAGTAAATGGCTGTTGTTTAGTTAGGATTAGTAAATGGCTGTTGTTTAGTCAGGATCAGTAAATGTCTGTTATTTAGTCAGGGTCAGTAAATGGCTGTTATTTAGTCAGGATCAGTAAATGGCTGTTATTTAGTCAGGATCAGTAAATGGCTGTTATTTAGTCAGGGTCAGTAAATGGCCGTTATTTAGTCAGGGTCAGTAAATGGCCGTTATTTAGTCAGGGTCAGTAAATGGCTGTTATTTAGTCAGGGTCAGTAAATGTCTGTTATTTAGTCAGGGTCAGTAAATGGCTGTTATTTAGTCAGGGTCAGTAAATGGCTGTTATTTAGTCAGGGTCAGTAAATGGCCGCAATTTAGTCAGGGTCAGTAAATGGCCGCAATTGTGTCAGGGTCAGTAAATGGCCGCAATTTTGTCAGGGTCAGTAAATGGCCGTTATTTAGTCAGGATTAGTAAATGGCTGTTATTTAGTCAGGGTCAGTAAATGGCTGTTATTTAGTCAGGATCAGTAAATGGCTGTTATTTAGTCAGGATCAGTAAATGGCTGTTATTTAGTCAGGGTCAGTAAATGGCTGTTATTTAGTCAGGGTCAGTAAATGGCTGTTATTTAGTCAGGGTCAGTAAATGGCTGTTATTTAGTCAGGATCAGTAAATGGCTGTTATTTAGTCAGGGTCAGTAAATGGCCGCAATTTAGTCAGGGTCAGAAAATGGCTGTTGTTTAGTCAGGATCAGTAAATGGCTGTTGTTTAGTCAGGATCAGTAAATGGCTGTTATTTAGTCAGGATCAGTAAATGGCTGTTATTTAGTCAGGGTCAGTAAATGGCCGCAATTTAGTCAGGGTCAGAAAATGGCTGTTGTTTAGTCAGGATCAGTAAATGGCTTTTGTTTAGTCAGGATCAGTAAATGGCTGTTATTTAGTCAGGATCAGTAAATGGCTGTTGTTTAGTCAGGATCAGTAAATGGCTGTTATTTAGTCAGGGTCAGTAAATGGCTGTTATTTAGTCAGGGTCAGTAAATGGCTGTTATTTAGTCAGTATCAGTAAATGGCCGCAATTTAGTCAGGGTCAGAAAATGGCTGTTGTTTAGTC
Organism: Brachymystax lenok tsinlingensis; assembly: GCA_030435695.1. Taxonomy (NCBI): domain Eukaryota; kingdom Metazoa; phylum Chordata; class Actinopteri; order Salmoniformes; family Salmonidae; genus Brachymystax; species Brachymystax lenok. The sequence continues at coordinate 33,446,046 of CM059808.1, read as the reverse complement.
AGGATCAGTAAATGGCTGTTGTTTAGTCAGGATCAGTAAATGGCTGTTATTTAGTCAGGATCAGTAAATTGCTGTTATTTAGTCAGGATCAGTAAATGGCTGTTATTTAGTCAGGGTCAGTAAATAGCTGTTATTTAGTCAGGGTCAGTAAATGGCCGCAATTTAGTCAGGGTCAGAAAATGGCTGTTATTTAGTTAGGATTAGTAAATGGCTGTTGTTTAGTCAGGATCAGTAAATGGCTGTTGTTTAGTCAGGATCAGTAAATGGCTGTTGTTTAGTCAGGATCAGTAAATGGCTGTTGTTTAGTCAGGATCAGTAAATGGCTGTTATTTAGTCAGGGTCAGCAAATGGCTGTTATTTAGTCAGGGTCAGTAAATGGCTGTTATTTGGTCAGGGTCAGTAAATGGCTGTTATTTAGTCAGGGTCAGTAAATGGCTGTTATTTAGTCAGGATAAGTAAATGGCTGTTATTTAGTCAGGATCAGTAAATGGCTGTTATTTAGTCAGGGTCAGTAAATGTCTGTTATTTAGTCAGGGTCAGTAAATGGCTGTTATTTAGTCAGGGTCAGTAAATGGCCGCAATTTAGTCAGGGTCAGTAAATGGCCGCAATTTAGTCAGGGTCAGTAAATGTCTGTTGTTTATTCAGGATCAGTAAATGTCTGTTGTTTATTCAGGATCAGTAAATGGCTGTTATTTAGTCAGGGTCAGTAAATGGCTGTTATTTAGTCAGGGTCAGTAAATGGCTGTTATTTAGTCAGGATCAGTAAATGGCCGCAATTTAGTCAGGGTCAGTAAATGGCTGTTATTTAGTCAGGGTCAGTAAATGGCTGTTATTTAGTTAGGGTCAGTAAATGGCTGTTATTTAGTTAGGGTCAGTAAATGGCTGTTGTTTAGTCAGGATCAGTAAATGTCTGTTATTTAGTCAGGGTCAGTAAATGTCTGTTATTTAGTCAGGGTCAGTAAATGGCTGTTATTTAGTTAGGGTCAGTAAATGGCTGTTATTTAGTTAGGATAGGTAAATGGCTGTTATTTAGTCAGGATCAGTAAATGTCTGTTATTTAGTCAGGGTCAGTAAATGGCCGTTATTTAGTCATTGTCAGTAAATGGCTGTTATTTAGTCAGGGTCAGTAAATGGCTGTTATTTAGTCAGGGTCAGTAAATGGCCGTTATTTAGTCATTGTCAGTAAATGGCTGTTATTTAGTCAGGGTCAGTAAATGGCTGTTATTTAGTCAGGGTCAGTAAATGGCTGTTATTTAGTCAGGATCAGTAAATGGCTGTTATTTAGTCAGGGTCAGTAAATGGCTGTTATTTAGTCAGGGTCAGTAAATGGCTGTTATTTAGTCAGGCTCAGTAAATGGCCGTTATTTAGTCAGGGTCAGTAAATGGCTGTTATTTAGTCAATGTCAGTAAAGGGCTGTTATTTAGTCAGGATCAGTAAATGGCTGTTATTTAGTCAGGGTCAGTAAATGGCCGCAATTTAGTCAGGGTCAGTAAATGGCCGCAATTTAGTCAGGGTCAGTAAATGGCTGTTATTTAGTTAGGATTAGTAAATGGCTGTTGTTTAGTCAGGGTCAGTAAATGGCTGTTGTTTAGTCAGGGTCAGTAAATGGCTGTTGTTTAGTCAGGGTCAGTAAATGGCTGTTGTTTAGTCAGGGTCAGTAAATGGCTGTTGTTTAGTCAGGGTCAGTAAATGGCTGTTGTTTAGTCAGGTTCAGTAAATGGCTGTTTAGTCAGGATCAGTAAATGGCTGTTGTTTAGTCAGGGTCAGTAAATGTCTGTTATTTAGTCAGGGTCAGTAAATGGCTGTTATTTAGTCAGGATCAGTAAATGGCTGTTCTTTAGTCAGGGTCAGTAAATGGCTGTTATTTAGTCAGGGTCAGTAAATGGCCGCAATTTAGTCAGGGTCAGTAAATGGCCGCAATTTAGTCAGGGTCAGTAAATGGCTGTTGTTTATTCAGGATCAGTAAATGTCTGTTGTTTATTCAGGATCAGTAAATGGCTGTTATTTAGTCAGGGTCAGTAAATGGCTGTTATTTAGTCAGGGTCAGTAAATGGCTGTTATTTAGTCAGGATCAGTAAATGGCCGCAATTTAGTCAGGGTCAGTAAATGGCTGTTATTTAGTCAGGGTCAGTAAATGGCTGTTATTTAGTTAGGGTCAGTAAATGGCTGTTATTTAGTTAGGGTCAGTAAATGGCTGTTGTTTAGTCAGGATCAGTAAATGTCTGTTATTTAGTCAGGGTCAGTAAATGTCTGTTATTTAGTCAGGGTCAGTAAATGGCTGTTATTTAGTTAGGGTCAGTAAATGGCTGTTATTTAGTTAGGATAGGTAAATGGCTGTTGTTTAGTCAGGATCAGTAAATGGCTGTTATTTAGTCAGGGTCAGTAAATGGCCGTTATTTAGTCATTGTCAGTAAATGGCTGTTATTTAGTCAGGGTCAGTAAATGGCTGTTATTTAGTCAGGGTCAGTAAATGGCTGTTATTTAGTCAGGGTCAGTAAATGGCTGTTATTTAGTCAGGATCGGTAAATGGCTGTTATTTAGTCAGGGTCAGTAAATGGCTGTTATTTAGTCAGGGTCAGTAAATGGCTGTTATTTAGTCAGGGTCAGTAAATGGCCGTTATTTAGTCTGGGTCAGTAAATGGCTGTTATTTAGTCAATGTCAGTAAAGGGCTGTTATTTAGTCAGGATCAGTAAATGGCTGTTATTTAGTCAGGGTCAGTAAATGGCCGCAATTTAGTCAGGGTCAGTAAATGGCCGCAATTTAGTCAGGGTCAGTAAATGGCTGTTATTTAGTTAGGATTAGTAAATGGCTGTTGTTTAGTCAGGATTAGTAAATGGCAGTTATTTAGTCAGGGTCAGTAAATGGCTGTTATTTAGTCAGGGTCAGTAAATGGCTGTTGTTTAGTCAGGGTCAGTAAATGGCTGTTGTTTAGTCAGGGTCAGTAAATGGCTGTTATTTAGTAAATGGCTGTTGTTTAGTCAGGATCAGTAAATGGCTGTTGTTTAGTCAGGATCAGTAAATGGCTGTTATTTAGTCAGGGTCAGTAAATGGCTGTTATTTAGTCAGGGTCAGTAAATGGCTGTTATTTAGTCAGGGTCAGTAAATGGCTGTTATTTAGTCAGGGTCAGTAAATGGCTGTTATTTAGTCAGGGTCAGTAAATGGCTGTTGTTTAGTCAGGGTCAGTAAATGGCTGTTGTTTAGTCAGGGTCAGTAAATGGCTGTTATTTAGTCAGGGTCAGTAAATGGCTGTTTAGTCAGGATCAGTAAATGGCTGTTGTTTAGTCAGGGTCAGTAAATGGCTGTTGTTTAGTCAGGGTCAGTAAATGGCTGTTATTTAGTCAGGGTCAGTAAATGGCTGTTATTTAGTCAGGGTCAGTAAATGGCTGTTGTTTAGTCAGGGTCAGTAAATGGCTGTTGTTTAGTCAGGGTCAGTAAATTGCTGTTGTTTAGTCAGGGTCAGTAAATGGCTGTTGTTTAGTCAGGGTCAGTAAATGGCTGTTGTTTAGTCAGGGTCAGTAAATGGCTGTTGTTTAGTCAGGGTCAGTAAATGGCTGTTATTTAGTCAGGGTCAGTAAATGGCTGTTGTTTAGTCAGGATAAGTAAATGGCTGTTGTTTAGTCAGGATCAGTAAATGGCTGTTGTTTAGTCAGGATCAGTAAATGGCTGTTGTTTAGTCAGGGTCAGTAAATGGCTGTTATTTAGTCAGGGTCAGTAAATAGCTGTTATTTAGTCAGGGTCAGTAAATGGCTGCTATTTAGTCAGGGTCAGTAAATGGCTGCTATTTAGTCAGGGTCAGTAAATGGCTGGTATTTAGTCAGGGTCAGTAAATGGCTGGTATTTAGTCAGGGTCAGTAAATGGCTGTTATTTGGTAAGGATCTGTAAATGGCTGTTATTTAGTCAGGGTCAGTAAATGGCTGTTATTTAGTCAGGGTCAGTAAATGGCTGTTATTTAGTCAGGATCAGTAAATGGCCGCAATTTAGTTAGGATAGGTAAATGGCTGTTGTTTAGTCAGGATCAGTAAATGGCTGTTATTTAGTCAGGGTCAGTAAATGGCCGTTATTTAGTCATTGTCAGTAAATGGCTGTTATTTAGTCAGGGTCAGTAAATTGCTGTTATTTAGTCAGGGTCAGTAAATGGCTGTTATTTAGTCAGGGTCAGTAAATGGCTGTTATTTAGTCAGGGTCAGTAAATGGCCGTTATTTAGTCAGGGTCAGTAAATGGCTGTTATTTAGTCAATGTCAGTAAAGGGCTGTTATTTAGTCAGGATCAGTAAATGGCTGTTATTTAGTCAGGGTCAGTAAATGGCTGTTATTTAGTCAGGGTCAGTAAATGGCTGTTATTTAGTCAGGGTCAGTAAATGGCTGTTATTTAGTTAGGATTAGTAAATGGCTGTTGTTTAGTCAGGATTAGTAAATGGCATTTATTTAGTCAGGGTCAGTAAATGGCTGTTATTTAGTCAGTGTCAGTAAATGGCTGTTGTTTAGTCAGGGTCAGTAAATGGCTGTTGTTTAGTCAGGGTCAGTAAATGGCTGTTATTTAGTAAATGGCTGTTGTTTAGTCAGGATCAGTAAATGGCTGTTGTTTAGTCAGGATCAGTAAATGGCTGTTATTTAGTCAGGGTCAGTAAATGGCTGTTATTTAGTCAGGGTCAGTAAATGGCTGTTATTTAGTCAGGGTCAGTAAATGGCTGTTATTTAGTCAGGGTCAGTAAATGGCTGTTATTTAGTCAGGGTCAGTAAATGGCTGTTGTTTAGTCAGGATCAGTAAATGGCTGTTGTTTAGTCAGGGTCAGTAAATGGCTGTTGTTTAGTCAGGGTCAGTAAATGGCTGTTTAGTCAGGATCAGTAAATGGCTGTTGTTTAGTCAGGGTCAGTAAATGGCTGTTGTTTAGTCAGGGTCAGTAAATGGCTGTTATTTAGTCAGGGTCAGTAAATGGCTGTTATTTAGTCAGGATCAGTAAATGGCTGTTGTTTAGTCAGGGTCAGTAAATGGCTGTTGTTTAGTCAGGGTCAGTAAATGGCTGTTGTTTAGTCAGGGTCAGTAAATGGCTGTTGTTTAGTCAGGGTCAGTAAATGGCTGTTGTTTAGTCAGGGTCAGTAAATGGCTGTTATTTAGTCAGGGTCAGTAAATGGCTGTTATTTAGTCAGGGTCAGTAAATGGCTGTTGTTTAGTCAGGGTCAGTAAATGGCTGTTGTTTAGTCAGGATCAGTAAATGGCTGTTATTTAGTCAGGGTCAGTAAATGGCTGTTATTTAGTCAGGGTCAGTAAATGGCTGTTATTTAGTCAGGATCAGTAAATGGCTGTTATTTAGTCAGGGTCAGTAAATGGCTGTTATTTAGTCAGGGTCAGTAAATGGCTGTTATTTAGTCAGGGTCAGTAAATGGCTGTTATTTAGTCAGGGTCAGTAAATGGCTGTTATTTAGTCAGGATCAGTAAATGGCTGTTATTTAGTCAGGGTCAGTAAATGGCTGTTATTTAGTCAGGGTCAGTAAATGGCTGTTATTTAGTTAGGGTCAGTAAATGGCTGTTATTTAGTTAGGATAGGTAAATGGCTGTTGTTTAGTCAGGATCAGTAAATGGCTGTTATTTAGTCAGGGTCAGTAAATGGCCGTTATTTAGTCATTGTCAGTAAATGGCTGTTATTTAGTCAGGGTCAGTAAATGGCTGTTATTTAGTCAGGGTCAGTAAATGGCTGTTATTTAGTCAGGGTCAGTAAATGGCTGTTATTTAGTCAGGGTCAGTAAATGGCTGTTATTTAGTCAGGGTCAGTAAATGGCTGTTATTTAGTCAATGTCAGTAAAGGGCTGTTATTTAGTAAATGGCTGTTGTTTAGTCAGGATCAGTAAATGGCTGTTATTTAGTCAGGGTCAGTAAATGGCTGTAATTTAGTCAGGGTCAGTAAATGGCCGCAATTTAGTCAGGGTCAGTAAATGGCTGTTATTTAGTCAGGGTCAGTAAATGGCTGTTATTTAGTCAGGGTCAGTAAATGGCTGTTATTTAGTCAGGGTCAGTAAATGGCTGTTGTTTAGTCAGGATCAGTAAATTGCTGTTGTTTAGTCAGGATCAGTAAATGGCTGTTGTTTAGTCAGGATCAGTAAATGGCTGTTATTTAGTCAGGATCAGTAAATGGCTGTTATTTAGTCAGGATCAGTAAATGGCTGTTATTTAGTCAGGGTCAGTAAATGACTGTTATTTAGTCAGGATCTGTAAATGGCTGTTGTTTAGTCAGGGTAAGTAAATGGCTGTTGTTTAGTCAGGGTCAGTAAATTGCTGTTGTTTAGTCAGGATCAGTAAATGGCTGTTGTTTAGTCAGGATCTGTAAATGGCTGTTGTTTAGTCAGGATCTGTAAATGGCTGTTGTTTAGTCAGGAGCAGTAAATGGCTGTTGTTTAGTCAGGATCAGTAAATGGCTGTTGTTTAGTCAGGGTCAGTAAATGGCTGTTGTTTTGTCAGGGTCAGTAAATGGCTGTTGTTTAGTCAGGGTCAGTAAATGGCTGTTGTTTAGTAAATGGCTGTTGTTTAGTCAGGATCAGTAAATGGCTGTTGTTTAGTCAGGGTCAGTAAATGGCCGCAATTTAGTCAGGGTCAGTAAATGGCCGCAATTTAGTCAGGGTCAGTAAATGGCTGTTATTTAGTTAGGATTAGTAAATGGCTGTTGTTTAGTCAGGATTAGTAAATGGCAGTTATTTAGTCAGTAAATGGCTGTTATTTAGTCAGGGTCAGTAAATGGCTGTTGTTTAGTCAGGGTCAGTAAATGGCTGTTGTTTAGTCAGGGTCAGTAAATGGCTGTTATTTAGTAAATGGCTGTTGTTTAGTCAGGATCAGTAAATGGCTGTTGTTTAGTCAGGATCAGTAAATGGCTGTTATTTAGTCAGGGTCAGTAAATGGCTGTTATTTAGTCAGGGTCAGTAAATGGCTGTTATTTAGTCAGGGTAAGTAAATGGCTGTTATTTAGTCAGGGTCAGTAAATGGCTGTTGTTTAGTCAGGATCAGTAAATGTCTGTTATTTAGTCAGGGTCAGTAAATGTCTGTTATTTAGTCAGGGTCAGTAAATGGCTGTTATTTAGTTAGGGTCAGTAAATGGCTGTTATTTAGTTAGGATAGGTAAATGGCTGTTGTTTAGTCAGGATAAGTAAATGGCTGTTATTTAGTCAGGGTCAGTAAATGGCCGTTATTTAGTCATTGTCAGTAAATGGCTGTTATTTAGTCAGGGTCAGTAAATGGCTGTTATTTAGTCAGGGTCAGTAAATGGCTGTTATTTAGTCAGGGTCAGTAAATGGCTGTTATTTAGTCAGGATCAGTAAATGGCTGTTATTTAGTCAGGGTAAGTAAATGGCTGTTATTTAGTCAGGGTCAGTAAATGGCTGTTATTTAGTCAGGGTCAGTAAATGGCCGTTATTTAGTCAGGGTCAGTAAATGGCTGTTATTTAGTCAATGTCAGTAAAGGGCTGTTATTTAGTCAGGATCAGTAAATGGCTGTTATTTAGTCAGGGTCAGTAAATGGCCGCAATTTAGTCAGGGTCAGTAAATGGCCGCAATTTAGTCAGGGTCAGTAAATGGCTGTTATTTAATTAGGATTAGTAAATGGCTGTTGTTTAGTCAGGATTAGTAAATGGCAGTTATTTAGTCAGGGTCAGTAAATGGCTGTTATTTAGTCAGGGTCAGTAAATGGCTGTTGTTTAGTCAGGGTCAGTAAATGGCTGTTGTTTAGTCAGGGTCAGTAAATGGCTGTTATTTAGTAAATGGCTGTTGTTTAGTCAGGATCAGTAAATGTCTGTTGTTTAGTCAGGATCAGTAAATGGCTGTTATTTAGTCATTGTCAGTAAATGGCTGTTATTTAGTCAGGGTCAGTAAATGGCTGTTATTTAGTCAGGGTCAGTAAATGGCTGTTATTTAGTCAGGGTCAGTAAATGGCTGTTGTTTAGTCAGGATCAGTAAATTGCTGTTGTTTAGTCAGGATCAGTAAATGGCTGTTGTTTAGTCAGGATCAGTAAATGGCTGTTATTTAGTCAGGATCAGTAAATGGCTGTTATTTAGTCAGGATCAGTAAATGGCTGTTATTTAGTCAGGGTCAGTAAATGACTGTTATTTAGTCAGGATCTGTAAATGGCTGTTATTTAGTTAGGATCTGTAAATGGCTGTTTTTTAGTCAGGGTAAGTAAATGGCTGTTGTTTAGTCAGGGTCAGTAAATTGCTGTTGTTTAGTCAGGATCAGTAAATGGCTGTTGTTTAGTCAGGATCTGTAAATGGCTGTTGTTTAGTCAGGATCTGTAAATGGCTGTTGTTTAGTCAGGAGCAGTAAATGGCTGTTGTTTAGTCAGGAGCAGTAAATGGCTGTTGTTTAGTCAGGGTCAGTAAATGGCTGTTGTTTAGTCAGGGTCAGTAAATTGCTGTTGTTTAGTCAGGATCAGTAAATGGCTGTTGTTTAGTCAGGATCTGTAAATGGCTGTTGTTTAGTCAGGATCTGTAAATGGCTGTTGTTTAGTCAGGAGCAGTAAATGGCTGTTGTTTAGTCAGGATCAGTAAATGGCTGTTGTTTAGTCAGGGTCAGTAAATGGCTGTTGTTTAGTCAGGGTCAGTAAATGGCTGTTGTTTAGTCAGGGTCAGTAAATGGCTGTTGTTTAGTAAATGGCTGTTGTTTAGTCAGGATCAGTAAATGGCTGTTGTTTAGTCAGGGTCAGTAAACGGCTGTTATTTAGTAAATGGCTGTTGTTTAGTCTGGATCAGTAAATGGCTGTTGTTTAGTCAGGATCAGTAAATGGCTGTTATTTAGTCAGGGTCAGTAAATGGCTGTTATTTAGTCAGGGTCAGTAAATGGCTGTTATTTAGTCAGGGTCAGTAAATGGCTGTTATTTAGTCAGGGTCAGTAAATGGCTGTTGTTTAGTCAGGATCAGTAAATGGCTGTTATTTAGTCAGGATCAGTAAATGGCTGTTATTTAGTCAGGATCAGTAAATGGCTGTTATTTAGTCAGGGTCAGTAAATGACTGTTATTTAGTCAGGATCTGTAAATGGCTGTTGTTTAGTCAGGATCTGTAAATGGCTGTTGTTTAGTCAGGGTCAGTAAATGGCTGTTGTTTAGTCAGGGTCAGTAAATTGCTGTTGTTTAGTCAGGATCAGTAAATGGCTGTTGTTTAGTCAGGATCTGTAAATGGCTGTTGTTTAGTCAGGATCTGTAAATGGCTGTTGTTTAGTCAGGATCAGTAAATGACTGTTGTTTAGTCAGGATCAGTAAATGGCTGTTGTTTAGTCAGGGTCAGTAAATGGCTGTTGTTTAGTCAGGGTCAGTAAATGGCTGTTGTTTAGTAAATGGCTGTTGTTTAGTCATGATCAGTAAATGGCAGTTATTTAGTCAGGGTCAGTAAATGGCTGTTATTTAGTCAGGGTCAGTAAATGGCTGTTTTTAGTCAGGGTCAGTAAATGGCTGTTGTTTAGTCAGGGTCAGTAAATGGCTGTTGTTTAGTCAGGGTCAGTAAATGGCTGTTATTTAGTAAATGGCTGTTGTTTAGTCAGGATCAGTAAATGGCTGTTGTTTAGTCAGGATCAGTAAATGGCTGTTATTTAGTCAGGGTCAGTAAATGGCTGTTATTTAGTCAGGGTCAGTAAATGGCTGTTATTTAGTCAGGGTCAGTAAATGGCTGTTATTTAGTCAGGGTCAGTAAATGGCTGTTATTTAGTCAGGGTCAGTAAATGGCTGTTGTTTAGTCAGGATCAGTAAATGGCTGTTGTTTAGTCAGGATCAGTAAATGGCTGTTGTTTAGTCAGGGTCAGTAAATGGCTGTTATTTAGTCAGGATCAGTAAATGGCTGTTATTTAGTCAGGATCTGTAAATGGCTGTTATTTAGTCAGGGTCAGTAAATGGCTGTTGTTTAGTAAATGGCTGTTGTTTAGTCAGGATCAGTAAATGGCAGTTATTTAGTCAGGGTCAGTATATGGCTGTTATTTAGTCAGGGTCAGTAAATGGCTGTTGTTTAGTCAGGGTCAGTAAATGGCTGTTGTTTAGTCAGGGTCAGTAAATGGCTGTTGTTTAGTCAGGGTCAGTAAATGGCTGTTATTTAGTAAATGGCTGTTGTTTAGTCAGGATCAGTAAATGGCTGTTGTTTAGTCAGGATCAGTAAATGGCTGTTGTTTAGTCAGGGTCAGTAAATGGCTGTTATTTAGTCAGGGTCAGTAAATGGCTGTTATTTAGTCAGGGTCAGTAAATGGCTGTTATTTAGTCAGGGTCAGTAAATGGCTGTTATTTAGTCAGGGTCAGTAAATGGCTGTTGTTTAGTCAGGATCAGTAAATGGCTGTTGTTTAGTCAGGGTCAGTAAATGGCTGTTGTTTAGTCAGGGTCAGTAAATTGCTGTTTAGTCAGGATCAGTAAATGGCTGTTGTTTAGTCAGGGTCAGTAAATGGCTGTTGTTTAGTCAGGGTCAGTAAATGGCTGTTATTTAGTTAGGGTCAGTAAATGGCTGTTATTTAGTTAGGGTCAGTAAATGGCTGTTGTTTAGTCAGGATCAGTAAATGTCTGTTATTTAGTCAGGGTCTGTAAATGTCTGTTATTTAGTCAGGGTCAGTAAATGGCTGTTTTTTTAGTTAGGGTCAGTAAATGGCTGTTATTTAGTTAGGATAGGTAAATGGCTGTTGTTTAGTCAGGATAAGTAAATGGCTGTTATTTAGTCAGGGTCAGTAAATGGCCGTTATTTAGTCATTGTCAGTAAATGGCTGTTATTTAGTCAGGGTCAGTAAATGGCTGTTATTTAGTCAGGGTCAGTAAATGGCTGTTATTTAGTCAGGGTCAGTAAATGGCTGTTATTTAGTCAGGATCAGTAAATGGCTGTTATTTAGTCAGGGTAAGTAAATGGCTGTTATTTAGTCAGGGTCAGTAAATGGCTGTTATTTAGTCAGGGTCAGTAAATGGCCGTTATTTAGTCAGGGTCAGTAAATGGCTGTTATTTAGTCAATGTCAGTAAAGGGCTGTTATTTAGTCAGGATCAGTAAATGGCTGTTATTTAGTCAGGGTCAGTAAATGGCACTTAATTTAGTCAGGGTCAGTAAATGGCTGTTATTTAGTTAGGATTAGTAAATGGCTGTTATTTAGTCAGGATTAGTAAATGGCAGTTATTTAGTCAGGGTCAGTAAATGGCTGTTATTTAGTCAGGGTCAGTAAATGGCTGTTGTTTAGTCAGGGTCAGTAAATGGATGTTATTTAGTAAATGGCTGTTGTTTAGTCAGGATCAGTAAATGTCTGTTGTTTAGTCAGGATCAGTAAATGGCTGTTATTTAGTCAGGGTCAGTAAATGGCTGTTATTTAGTCAGGGTCAGTAAATGGCTGTTATTTAGTCAGGGTCAGTAAATGGCTGTTATTTAGTCAGGGTCAGTAAATGGCTGTTATTTAGTCAGGGTCAGTAAATGGCTGTTGTTTAGTCAGGATCAGTAAATTGCTGTTGTTTAGTCAGGATCAGTAAATGGCTGTTGTTTAGTCAGGATCAGTAAATGGCTGTTATTTAGTCAGGATCAGTAAATGGCTGTTATTTAGTCAGGATCAGTAAATGGCTGTTATTTAGTCAGGGTCAGTAAATGACTGTTATTTAGTCAGGATCTGTAAATGGCTGTTATTTAGTTAGGATCTGTAAATGGCTGTTGTTTAGTCAGGGTAAGTAAATGGCTGTTGTTTAGTCAGGGTCAGTAAATTGCTGTTGTTTAGTCAGGATCAGTAAATGGCTGTTGTTTAGTCAGGATCTGTAAATGGCTGTTGTTTAGTCAGGATCTGTAAATGGCTGTTGTTTAGTCAGGAGCAGTAAATGGCTGTTGTTTAGTCAGGATCAGTAAATGGCTGTTGTTTAGTCAGGGTCAGTAAATGGCTGTTGTTTAGTCAGGGTCAGTAAATGGCTGTTGTTTAGTCAGGGTCAGTAAATGGCTGTTGTTTAGTAAATGGCTGTTGTTTAGTCAGGATCAGTAAATGGCTGTTGTTTAGTCAGGATCAGTAAATGGCTGTTATTTAGTCAGGGTCAGTAAATGGCTGTTATTTAGTCAGGGTCAGTAAATGGCTGTTATTTAGTCAGGGTCAGTAAATGGCTGTTGTTTAGTCAGGATCAGTAAATGGCTGTTGTTTAGTCAGGATCAGTAAATGGCTGTTGTTTAGTCAGGATCAGTAAATGGCTGTTATTTAGTCAGGATCAGTAAATGGCTGTTATTTAGTCAGGATCAGTAAATGGCTGTTATTTAGTCAGGGTCAGTAAATGACTGTTATTTAGTCAGAATCTGTAAATGGCTGTTATTTAGTCAGGATCTGTAAATGGCTGTTGTTTAGTCAGGGTCAGTAAATGGCTGTTGTTTAGTCAGGGTCAGTAAATGGCTGTTGTTTAGTCAGGATCAGTAAATGGCTGTTGTTTAGTCAGGATCTGTAAATGGCTGTTGTTTAGTCAGGATCTGTAAATGGCTGTTGTTTAGTCAGGATCAGTAAATGACTGTTGTTTAGTCAGGATCAGTAAATGGCTGTTGTTTAGTCAGGGTCAGTAAATGGCTGTTGTTTAGTCAGGGTCAGTAAATGGCTGTTGTTTAGTAAATGGCTGTTGTTTAGTCAGGATCAGTAAATGGCAGTTATTTAGTCAGGGTCAGTAAATGGCTGTTATTTAGTCAGGGTCAGTAAATGGCTGTTTTTAGTCAGGGTCAGTAAATGGCTGTTGTTTAGTCAGGGTCAGTAAACGGCTGTTGTTTAGTCAGGGTCAGTAAATGGCTGTTATTTAGTAAATGGCTGTTGTTTAGTCAGGATCAGTAAATGGCTGTTGTTTAGTCAGGATCAGTAAATGGCTGTTATTTAGTCAGGGTCAGTAAATGGCTGTTATTTAGTCAGGGTCAGTAAATGGCTGTTATTTAGTCAGGGTCAGTAAATGGCTGTTATTTAGTCAGGGTCAGTAAATGGCTGTTGTTTAGTCAGGATCAGTAAATGGCTGTTGTTTAGTCAGGATCAGTAAATGGCTGTTGTTTAGTCAGGATCAGTAAATGGCTGTTATTTAGTCAGGATCAGTAAATGGCTGTTATTTAGTCAGGATCAGTAAATGGCTGTTATTTAGTCAGGGTCAGTAAATGACTGTTATTTAGTCAGGATCTGTAAATGGCTGTTATTTAGTCAGGGTCAGTAAATGGCTGTTGTTTAGTAAATGGCTGTTGTTTAGTCAGGATCAGTAAATGGCAGTTATTTAGTCAGGGTCAGTAAATGGCTGTTATTTAGTCAGGGTCAGTAAATGGCTGTTGTTTAGTCAGGGTCAGTAAATGGCTGTTGTTTATTCAGGGTCAGTAAATGGCTGTTGTTTAGTCAGGGTCAGTAAATGGCTGTTATTTAGTAAATGGCTGTTGTTTAGTCAGGATCAGTAAATGGCTGTTGTTTAGTCAGGATCAGTAAATGGCTGTTGTTTAGTCAGGATCAGTAAATGGCTGTTATTTAGTCAGGATCAGTAAATGGCTGTTATTTAGTCAGGATCAGTAAATGGCTGTTATTTAGTCAGGGTCAGTAAATGACTGTTATTTAGTCAGGATCTGTAAATGGCTGTTATTTAGTCAGGATCTGTAAATGGCTGTTGTTTAGTCAGGGTCAGTAAATGGCTGTTGTTTAGTCAGGGTCAGTAAATGGCTGTTGTTTAGTCAGGATCAGTAAATGGCTGTTGTTTAGTCAGGATCTGTAAATGGCTGTTGTTTAGTCAGGATCTGTAAATGGCTGTTGTTTAGTCAGGATCAGTAAATGGCTGTTGTTTAGTCAGGATCAGTAAATGGCTGTTGTTTAGTCAGGGTCAGTAAATGGCTGTTGTTTAGTCAGGGTCAGTAAATGGCTGTTGTTTAGTCAGGGTCAGTAAATGGCTGTTGTTTAGTAAATGGCTGTTGTTTAGTCAGGATCAGTAAATGGCAGTTATTTAGTCAGGGTCAGTAAATGGCTGTTATTTAGTCAGGGTCAGTAAATGGCTGTTATTTAGTCAGGATCAGTAAATGGCTGTTATTTAGTCAGGGTCAGTAAATGGCTGTTGTTTAGTCAGGATCAGTAAATGGCTGTTGTTTAGTCAGGATCAGTAAATGGCTCTTATTTAGTCAGGATCAGTAAATGGCTGTTGTTTAGTCAGGATCAGTAAATGGCTGTTGTTTAGTCAGGATCAGTAAATGGCTGTTGTTTAGTCAGGATCAGTAAATGGCTGTTGTTTAGTCAGGATCAGTAAATGGCTGTTGTTTAGTCAGGATCAGTAAATGGCTGTTGTTTAGTCAAGGTCAGTAAATGGCTGTTGTTTAGTCAGGGTCAGTAAATGGCTGTTGTTTAGTCAGGGTCAGTAAATGGCTGTTGTTTAGTCAGGGTCAGTAAATGGCTGTTATTTAGTAAATGGCTGTTGTTTCGTCAGGATCAGTAAATGGCTGTTGTTTAGTCAGGATCAGTAAATGGCTGTTATTTAGTCAGGGTCAGTAAATGGCTGTTATTTAGTCAGGGTCAGTAAATGGCTGTTATTTAGTCAGGGTCAGTAAATGGCTGTTATTTAGTCAGGGTCAGTAAATGGCTGTTGTTTAGTCAGGATCAGTAAATGGCTTTTGTTTAGTCAGGATCAGTAAATGGCTGTTGTTTAGTCAGGATCAGTAAATGGCTGTTATTTAGTCAGGATCAGTAAATGGCTGTTATTTAGTCAGGGTCAGTAAATGACTGTTATTTAGTCAGGATCTGTAAATGGCTGTTATTTAGTCAGGATCTGTAAATGGCTGTTGTTTAGTCAGGGTCAGTAAATGGCTGTTGTTTAGTCAGGGTCAGTAAATGGCTGTTGTTTAGTCAGGGTCAGTAAATGGCTGTTGTTTAGTCAGGATCTGTAAATGGCTGTTGTTTAGTCATGATCTGTAAATGGCTGTTATTTAGTCAGGGTCAGTAAATGGCTGTTATTTAGTCAGGGTCAGTAAATGGCTGTTATTTAGTAAATGGCTGTTGTTTAGTCAGGATCAGTAAATGGCTGTTATTTAGTCAGGATCAGTAAATGGCTGTTATTTAGTCAGGATCAGTAAATGGCTGTTATTTAGTCAGGATAAGTACATGGCTGTTGTTTAGTCAGGATCAGTAAATGGCTGTTATTTAGTCAGGATCAGTAAATGGCTGTTATTTAGTCAGGATCAGTAAATGGCTGTTAATTAGTCAGGGTCAGTAAATGACTGTTATTTAGTCAGGATCTGTAAATGGCTGTTATTTAGTCAGGATCTGTAAATGGCTGTTGTTTAGTCAGGGTCAGTAAATGGCTGTTGTTTAGTCAGGGTCAGTAAATGGCTGTTATTTAGTCAGGGTCAGTAAATGGCTGTTATTTAGTCAGGGTCAGTAAATGGCTGTTATTTAGTAAATGGCTGTTGTTTAGTCAGGATCAGTAAATGGCTGTTATTTAGTCAGGATCAGTAAATGGCTGTTATTTAGTCAGGATCAGTAAATGGCTGTTATTTAGTCAGGATAAGTACATGGCTGTTGTTTAGTCAGGATCAGTAAATGGCTGTTATTTAGTCAGGATCAGTAAATGGCTGTTATTTAGTCAGGATCAGTAAATGGCTGTTAATTAGTCAGGGTCAGTAAATGACTGTTATTTAGTCAGGATCTGTAAATGGCTGTTATTTAGTCAGGATCTGTAAATGGCTGTTGTTTAGTCAGGGTCAGTAAATGGCTGTTGTTTAGTCAGGGTCAGTAAATGGCTGTTATTTAGTCAGGGTCAGTAAATGGCTGTTATTTAGTCAGGGTCAGTAAATGGCTGTTATTTAGTCAGGGTCTGTAAATGGCTGTTATTTAGTCAGGATCAGTAAATGGCTGTTATTTAGTCAGGATCAGTAAATGGCTGTTATTTAGTCAGGGTCAGTAAATGGCTGTTATTTAGTAAATGGCTGTTTAGTCAGGATCAGTAAATGGCTGTTATTTAGTCAGGGTCAGTAAATGGCTGTTATTTAGTCAGGGTCAGTAAATGGCTGTTATTTAGTAAATGTCTGTTGTTTAGTCAGGATCAGTAAATGGCTGTTATTTAGTCAGGATCAGTAAATGGCTGTTATTTAGTCAGGATCAGTAAATGGCTGTTATTTAGTCAGGGTCAGTAAATGGCTGTTATTTAGTCAGGGTTAGTAAATGGCTGTTGTTAAGTCAGGATCAGTAAATGGCTGTTATTTAGTCAGGGTCAGTAAATGGCTGTTGTTTAGTCAGGGTTAGTAAATGGCTGTTGTTTAGTCAGGGTCAGTAAATGGCTGTTATTTAGTCAGGATCAGTAAATGGCTGTTATTTAGTCAGGGTCAGTAAATGGCTGTTATGTAGTCAGGGTCAGTAAATGGCTGTTATTTAGTCAGGGTCAGTAAATGGCTGGTATTTAGTCAGGGTCAGTAAATGGCTGATATTTAGTCAGGATCTATAAATGGCTGTTATTTAGTCAGGGTCAGTAAATGGCTGTTATTTAGTCAGGGTCAGTAAATGGCTGCTATTTAGTCAGGGCCAGTAAATGGCTGTTATTTAGTCAGGGTCAGTAAATGGCTGTTATTTAGTTAGGATTAGTAAATGGATGTTTAGTCAGGATCAGTAAATGGCTGGTGTTTAGTCAGGATCAGTAAATGTCTGTTATTTAGTCAGGATCAGTAAATGGCTGTTATTTAGTCAGGGTCAGTAAATGGCTGTTATTTAGTATATGGCTGTTGTTTAGTCAGGATCAGTAAATGGCTGTTATTTAGTCAGGGTCAGTAAATGTCTGTTATTTAGTCAGGGTCGGTAAATGGCTGTTATTTAGTCAGGGTCAGTAAATGTCTGTTATTTAGTCAGGGTCAGTAAATGGCTGTTATTTAGTCAGGGTCAGTAAATGGCTGTTATTTAGTCAGGGTCAGTAAATGGCTGTTATTTAGTCAGGGTCAGTAAATGGCTGTTATGTAGTCAGGGTCAGTAAATGGCTGTTATTTAGTCAGGGTCAGTAAATGGCTGGTATTTAGTCAGGGTCAGTAAATGGCTGGTATTTAGTCAGGATCTGTAAATGGCTGTTATTTAGTCAGGGTCAGTAAATGGCTGTTATTTAGTCAGGGTCAGTAAATGGCTGTTATTTAGTCAGGGCCAGTAAATGGCTGTTATTTAGTCAGGGTCAGTAAATGGCTGTTATTTAGTTAGGATTTGTAAATGGCTGTTTAGTCAGGATCAGTAAATGGCTGTTGTTTAGTCAGGATCAGTAAATGTCTGTTGTTTAGTCAGGATCAGTAAATGGCTGGTATTTAGTCAGGGTCAGTAAATGGCTGGTATTTAGTCAGGGTCAGTAAATGGCTGGTATTTAGTCAGGGTCAGTAAAAGTCTGGTATTTAGTCAGGGTCAGTAAATGGCTGGTATTTAGTCAGGGTCAGTAAATGGCTGGTATTTAGTCAGGGTCAGTAAATGGCTGGTATTTAGTCAGGGTCAGTAAATGGCTGGTATTTAGTCAGGGTCAGTAAATGGCTGGTATTTAGTCAGGGTCAGTAAATGGCTGGTATTTAGTCAGGGTCAGTAAATGGCGGTATTTAGTCAGGGTCAGTAAATGGCCGGTATTTAGTCAGGGTCAGTAAATGGCCGGTATTTAGTCAGGGTCAGTAAATGGCCGGTATTTAGTCAGGGTCAGTAAATGGCCGGTATTTAGTCAGGGTCAGTAAATGGCCGGTATTTAGTCAGGGTCAGTAAATGGCCGGTATTTAGTCAGGGTCAGTAAATGGCCGGTATTTAGTCAGGGTCAGTAAATGGCCGGTATTTAGTCAGGGTCAGTAAATGGCCGGTATTTAGTCAGGGTCAGTAAATGGCCGTTGTTTAGTCAGGGTCAGTAAATGGCCGTTGTTTAGTCAGGGTCAGTAAATGGCCGTTGTTTAGTCAGGATCAGTAAATGGCCGTTATTTAGTCAGGATCAGTAAATGACTGTTGTTTAGTCAGGATCAGTAAATGGCTGTTATTTAGTCAGGGTCAGTAAATGGCTGTTATTTAGTCAGGGTCAGTAAATGGCTGTTATTTAGTCAGGGTCAGTAAATGGCTGTTATTTAGTCAGGGTCAGTAAATGGCTGTTATTTAGTCAGGGTCAGTAAATGGCTGTTATTTAGTCAGGATCAGTAAATGGCTGTTATTTAGTCAGGATCAGTAAATGGCTGTTATTTAGTCAGGGTCAGTAAATGGCTGTTATTTAGTAAATGGCTGTTTAGTCAGGATCAGTAAATGGCTGTTATTTAGTCAGGGTCAGTAAATGGCTGTTATTTAGTCAGGGTCAGTAAATGGCTGTTATTTAGTCAGGGTCAGTAAATGGCTGTTATTTAGTCAGGATCAGTAAATGGCTGTTATTTAGTCAGGATCTGTAAATGGCTGTTATTTAGTCAGGGTCAGTAAATGGCTGTTATTTAGTCAGGGTCAGTAAATGGCTGTTATTTAGTTAGGATTAGTAAATGGCTGTTTAGTCAGGATCAGTAAATGGCTGTTGTTTAGTCAGGATCAGTAAATGTCTGTTGTTTAGTCAGGATCAGTAAATGGCTGGTATTTAGTCAGGGTCAGTAAATGGCTGGTATTTAGTCAGGGTCAGTAAAAGTCAGGTATTTAGTCAGGGTCAGTAAATGCCTGGTATTTAGTCAGGGTCAGTAAATGGCTGGTATTTAGTCAGGGTCAGTAAATGGCTGGTATTTAGTCAGGGTCAGTAAATGGCGGGTATTTAGTCAGGGTCAGTAAATGTCTGTTATTTAGTCAGGGTCAGTAAATGGCTGGTATTTAGTCAGGGTCAGTAAATGGCTGGTATTTAGTCAGGGTCAGTAAATGGCTGGTATTTACTCAGGGTCAGTAAATGGCTGGTATTTAGTCAGGGTCAGTAAATGGCCAGTATTTAGTCAGGGTCAGTAAATGCCCGGTATTTAGTCAGGGTCAGTAAATGGCCGGTATTTAGTCAGGGTCAGTAAATGGCCGGTATTTAGTCAGGGTCAGTAAATGGCCGGTATTTAGTCAGGGTCAGTAAATGGCCGGTATTTAGTCAGGGTTAGTAAATGGCCGGTATTTAGTCAGGGTCAGTAAATGGCCGGTATTTAGTCAGGGTCAGTAAATGGCCGGTATTTAGTCAGGGTCAGTAAATGGCCGGTATTTAGTCAGGGTCAGTAAATGGCCGTTGTTTAGTCAGGGTCAGTAAATGGCCGTTGTTTAGTCAGGATCAGTAAATGGCCGTTATTTAGTCAGGATCAGTAAATGACTGTTGTTTAGTCAGGATCAGTAAATGGCTGTTATTTAGTCAGGGTCAGTAAATGGCTGTTATTTAGTCAGGGTCAGTAAATGGCTGTTATTTAGTCAGGGTCAGTAAATGGCTGTTATTTAGTCAGGGTCAGTAAATGGCTGTTATTTAGTCAGGGTCAGTAAATGGCTGTTATTTAGTCAGGATCAGTAAATGGCTGTTATTTAGTCAGGATCAGTAAATGGCTGTTATTTAGTCAGGGTCAGTAAATGGCTGTTATTTAGTAAATGGCTGTTTAGTCAGGATCAGTAAATGGCTGTTATTTAGTCAGGGTCAGTAAATGGCTGTTATTTAGTCAGGGTCAGTAAATGGCTGTTATTTAGTCAGGGTCAGTAAATGGCTGTTATTTAGTCAGGGTCAGTAAATGGCCGGTATTTAGTCAGGGTCAGTAAATGGCCGGTATTTAGTCAGGGTCAGTAAATGGCCGGTATTTAGTCAGGGTCAGTAAATGGCCGGTATTTAGTCAGGGTCAGTAAATGGCCGTTGTTTAGTCAGGGTCAGTAAACGGCCGTTGTTTAGTCAGGATCAGTAAATGACTGTTG
Organism: Brachymystax lenok tsinlingensis; assembly: GCA_030435695.1. Classification (NCBI taxonomy): domain Eukaryota; kingdom Metazoa; phylum Chordata; class Actinopteri; order Salmoniformes; family Salmonidae; genus Brachymystax; species Brachymystax lenok. The sequence goes on along the minus strand of CM059808.1, from coordinate 33,426,284 downwards.
TTTAGTCAGGATCAGTAAATGGCTGTTATTTAGTCAGGGTCAGTAAATGGCTGTTATTTAGTCAGGGTCAGTAAATGGCTGTTATTTAGTCAGGGTCAGTAAATGGCTGTTATTTAGTCAGGGTCAGTAAATGGCTGTTATTTAGTCAGGGTCTGTAAATGGCTGTTGTTTAGTCAGGATCAGTAAATGGCTGTTATTTAGTCAGGATCAGTAAATGGCTGTTATTTAGTCAGTGTCAGTAAATGGCTGTTATTTAGTAAATGGCTGTTTAGTCAGGATCAGTAAATGGCTGTTATTTAGTCAGGGTCAGTAAATGGCCGGTATTTAGTCAGGGTCAGTAAATGGCCGGTATTTAGTCAGGGTCAGTAAATGGCCGGTATTTAGTCAGGATCAGTAAATGGCCGGTATTTAGTCAGGGTCAGTAAATGGCCGGTATTTAGTCAGGGTCAGTAAATGGCCGGTATTTAGTCAGGGTCAGTAAATGGCCGGTATTTAGTCAGGGTCAGTAAATGGCCGTTGTTTAGTCAGGGTCAGTAAATGGCCGTTGTTTAGTCAGGGTCAGTAAATGGCCGTTATTTAGTCAGGGTCAGTAAATGGCTGTTATTTAGTCAGGGTCAGTAAATGGCTGGTATTTAGTCAGGGTCAGTAAATGACTGTTGTTTAGTCAGGGTCAGTAAATGGCTGTTATTCAGTCAGGGTCAGTAAATGGCTGTTATTTAGTCAGGGTCAGTAAATGACTGTTATTTAGTCAGGGTTAGTAAATGGCTGTTGTTTAGTCAGGGTCAGTAAATGGCTGTTATTTAGTCAGGATCAGTAAATGGCTGTTATTTAGTCAGGGTCAGTAAATGGCTGTTATTTAGTCAGGGTCAGTAAATGGCTGTTATTTAGTCAGGGTCAGTAAATGGCTGGTATTTAGTCAGGGTCAGTAAATGGCTGTTGTTTAGTCAGGATCAGTAAATGGCTGGTATTTAGTCAGGATCTGTAAATGGCTGTTATTTAGTCAGGGTCAGTAAATGGCTGTTATTTAGTCAGGGTCAGTAAATGGCGGTATTTAGTCAGGGTCAGTAAATGGCTGGTATTTAGACAGGATCAGTAAATGGCTGGTATTTAGTCAGGATCTGTAAATGGCTGTTATTTAGTCAGCGTCAGTAAATGGCTGTTATTTAGTCAGGGTCAGTAAATGGCTGTTATTTAGTCAGGGCCAGTAAATGGCTGTTATTTAGTCAGGGTCAGTAAATGGCTGTTATTTAGTTAGGATTAGTAAATGGCTGTTTAGTCAGGATCTGTAAATGGCTGTTGTTTAGTCAGGATCAGTAAATGTCTGTTGTTTAGTCAGGATCAGTAAATGGCTGGAATTTAGTCAGGGTCAGTAAATGGCTGGTATTTGGTCAGGGTCAGTAAATGGCTGGTATTTAGTCAGGGTCAGTAAATGGCCGGTATTTAGTCAGGGTCAGTAAATGGCCGGTATTTAGTCAGGGTCAGTAAATGGCCGGTATTTAGTCAGGGTCAGTAAATGGCCGGTATTTTGTCAGGGTCAGTAAATGGCCGGTATTTAGTCAGGGTCAGTAAATGGCCGGTATTTAGTCAGGGTCAGTAAATGGCCGGTATTTAGTCAGGGTCAGTAAATGGTCGTTGTTTAGTCAGGGTCAGTAAATGGCCGTTGTTTAGTCAGGGTCAGTAAATGGCCGTTGTTTAGTCAGGGTCAGTAAATGGCCGTTGTTTAGTCAGGGTCAGTAAATCGCCGTTGTTTAGTCAGGGTCAGTAAATGGCCGTTGTTTAGTCAGGGTCAGTAAATGGCCGTTGTTTAGTCAGGGTCAGTAAATGGCCGTTGTTTAGTCAGGGTCAGTAAATGGCCGTTGTTTAGTCAGGGTCAGTAAATGGCCTGTGTTTAGTCAGGGTCAGTAAATGGCCGGTATTTAGTCAGGGTCAGTAAATGGCCGTTGTTTAGTCAGGGTCAGTAAATGGCCGTTGTTTAGTCAGGGTCAGTAAATGGCCGTTATTTAGTCAGGGTCAGTAAATGGCTGTTATTTAGTCAGGGTCAGTAAATGGCTGGTATTTAGTCAGGGTCAGTAAATGACTGTTGTTTAGTCAGGGTCAGTAAATGGCTGTTATTCAGTCAGGGTCAGTAAATGGCTGTTATTTAGTCAGGGTCAGTAAATGACTGTTATTTAGTCAGGGTTAGTAAATGGCTGTTGTTTAGTCAGGGTCAGTAAATGGCTGTTATTTAGTCAGGATCAGTAAATGGCTGTTATTTAGTCAGGGTCAGTAAATGGCTGTTATTTAGTCAGGGTCAGTAAATGGCTGTTATTTAGTCAGGGTCAGTAAATGGCTGGTATTTAGTCAGGGTCAGTAAATGGCTGTTGTTTAGTCAGGATCAGTAAATGGCTGGTATTTAGTCAGGATCTGTAAATGGCTGTTATTTAGTCAGGGTCAGTAAATGGCTGTTATTTAGTCAGGGTCAGTAAATGGCCGGTATTTAGTCAGGGTCAGTAAATGGCTGGTATTTAGACAGGATCAGTAAATGGCTGGTATTTAGTCAGGATCTGTAAATGGCTGTTATTTAGTCAGCGTCAGTAAATGGCTGTTATTTAGTCAGGGTCAGTAAATGGCTGTTATTTAGTCAGGGCCAGTAAATGGCTGTTATTTAGTCAGGGTCAGTAAATGGCTGTTATTTAGTTAGGATTAGTAAATGGCTGTTTAGTCAGGATCTGTAAATGGCTGTTGTTTAGTCAGGATCAGTAAATGTCTGTTGTTTAGTCAGGATCAGTAAATGGCTGGAATTTAGTCAGGGTCAGTAAATGGCTGGTATTTGGTCAGGGTCAGTAAATGGCTGGTATTTAGTCAGGGTCAGTAAATGGCTGGTATTTAGTCAGGGTCAGTAAATGGCTGGTATTTAGTCAGGGTCAGTAAATGGCTGGTATTTAGTCAGGGTCAGTAAATGGCTGGTATTTAGTCAGGGTCAGTAAATGGCTGGTATTTAGTCAGGGTCAGTAAATGGCCGGTATTTAGTCAGGGTCAGTAAATGGCTGGTATTTAGTCAGGGTCAGTAAATGGCGGTATTTAGTCAGGGTCAGTAAATGGCGGTATTTAGTCAGGGTCAGTAAATGGCGGTATTTAGTCAGGGTCAGTAAATGGCGGTATTTAGTCAGGGTCAGTAAATGGCCGGTATTTAGTCAGGGTCAGTAAATGGTCGTTGTTTAGTCAGGGTCAGTAAATGGCCGTTGTTTAGTCAGGGTCAGTAAATGGCCGTTGTTTAGTCAGGGTCAGTAAATGGCCGTTGTTTAGTCAGGGTCAGTAAATCGCCGTTGTTTAGTCAGGGTCAGTAAATGGCCGTTGTTTAGTCAGGGTCAGTAAATGGCCGTTGTTTAGTCAGGGTCAGTAAATGGCCGTTGTTTAGTCAGGGTCAGTAAATGGCCGTTGTTTAGTCAGGGTCAGTAAATGGCCGGTGTTTAGTCAGGGTCAGTAAATGGCCGGTATTTAGTCAGGGTCAGTAAATGGCCGTTGTTTAGTCAGGGTCAGTAAATGGCCGTTGTTTAGTCAGGGTCAGTAAATGGCCGTTATTTAGTCAGGGTCAGTAAATGGCTGTTATTTAGTCAGGGTCAGTAAATGGCTGGTATTTAGTCAGGGTCAGTAAATGACTGTTGTTTAGTCAGGGTCAGTAAATGGCTGTTATTCAGTCAGGGTCAGTAAATGGCTGTTATTTAGTCAGGGTCAGTAAATGACTGTTATTTAGTCAGGGTTAGTAAATGGCTGTTGTTTAGTCAGGGTCAGTAAATGGCTGTTATTTAGTCAGGATCAGTAAATGGCTGTTATTTAGTCAGGGTCAGTAAATGGCTGTTATTTAGTCAGGGTCAGTAAATGGCTGTTATTTAGTCAGGGTCAGTAAATGGCTGGTATTTAGTCAGGGTCAGTAAATGGCTGTTGTTTAGTCAGGATCAGTAAATGGCTGGTATTTAGTCAGGATCTGTAAATGGCTGTTATTTAGTCAGGGTCAGTAAATGGCTGTTATTTAGTCAGGGTCAGTAAATGGCGGTATTTAGTCAGGGTCAGTAAATGGCTGGTATTTAGACAGGATCAGTAAATGGCTGGTATTTAGTCAGGATCTGTAAATGGCTGTTATTTAGTCAGCGTCAGTAAATGGCTGTTATTTAGTCAGGGTCAGTAAATGGCTGTTATTTAGTCAGGGCCAGTAAATGGCTGTTATTTAGTCAGGGTCAGTAAATGGCTGTTATTTAGTTAGGATTAGTAAATGGCTGTTTAGTCAGGATCTGTAAATGGCTGTTGTTTAGTCAGGATCAGTAAATGTCTGTTGTTTAGTCAGGATCAGTAAATGGCTGGAATTTAGTCAGGGTCAGTAAATGGCTGGTATTTGGTCAGGGTCAGTAAATGGCTGGTATTTAGTCAGGGTCAGTAAATGGCTGGTATTTAGTCAGGGTCAGTAAATGGCTGGTATTTAGTCAGGGTCAGTAAATGGCTGGTATTTAGTCAGGGTCAGTAAATGGCTGGTATTTAGTCAGGGTCAGTAAATGGCTGGTATTTAGTCAGGGTCAGTAAATGGCGGTATTTAGTCAGGGTCAGTAAATGGCTGGTATTTAGTCAGGGTCAGTAAATGGCGGTATTTAGTCAGGGTCAGTAAATGGCGGTATTTAGTCAGGGTCAGTAAATGGCGGTATTTAGTCAGGGTCAGTAAATGGCGGTATTTAGTCAGGGTCAGTAAATGGCGGTATTTAGTCAGGGTCAGTAAATGGTCGTTGTTTAGTCAGGGTCAGTAAATGGCCGTTGTTTAGTCAGGGTCAGTAAATGGCCGTTGTTTAGTCAGGGTCAGTAAATGGCCGTTGTTTAGTCAGGGTCAGTAAATCGCCGTTGTTTAGTCAGGGTCAGTAAATGGCCGTTGTTTAGTCAGGGTCAGTAAATGGCCGTTGTTTAGTCAGGGTCAGTAAATGGCCGTTGTTTAGTCAGGGTCAGTAAATGGCCGTTGTTTAGTCAGGGTCAGTAAATGGCGGTGTTTAGTCAGGGTCAGTAAATGGCGGTATTTAGTCAGGGTCAGTAAATGGCCGTTGTTTAGTCAGGGTCAGTAAATGGCGTTGTTTAGTCAGGGTCAGTAAATGGCCGTTATTTAGTCAGGGTCAGTAAATGGCTGTTATTTAGTCAGGGTCAGTAAATGGCTGGTATTTAGTCAGGGTCAGTAAATGACTGTTGTTTAGTCAGGGTCAGTAAATGGCTGTTATTCAGTCAGGGTCAGTAAATGGCTGTTATTTAGTCAGGGTCAGTAAATGACTGTTATTTAGTCAGGGTTAGTAAATGGCTGTTGTTTAGTCAGGGTCAGTAAATGGCTGTTATTTAGTCAGGATCAGTAAATGGCTGTTATTTAGTCAGGGTCAGTAAATGGCTGTTATTTAGTCAGGGTCAGTAAATGGCTGTTATTTAGTCAGGGTCAGTAAATGGCTGGTATTTAGTCAGGGTCAGTAAATGGCTGTTGTTTAGTCAGGATCAGTAAATGGCTGGTATTTAGTCAGGATCTGTAAATGGCTGTTATTTAGTCAGGGTCAGTAAATGGCTGTTATTTAGTCAGGGTCAGTAAATGGCCGGTATTTAGTCAGGGTCAGTAAATGGCTGGTATTTAGACAGGATCAGTAAATGGCTGGTATTTAGTCAGGATCTGTAAATGGCTGTTATTTAGTCAGCGTCAGTAAATGGCTGTTATTTAGTCAGGGTCAGTAAATGGCTGTTATTTAGTCAGGGCCAGTAAATGGCTGTTATTTAGTCAGGGTCAGTAAATGGCTGTTATTTAGTTAGGATTAGTAAATGGCTGTTTAGTCAGGATCTGTAAATGGCTGTTGTTTAGTCAGGATCAGTAAATGTCTGTTGTTTAGTCAGGATCAGTAAATGGCTGGAATTTAGTCAGGGTCAGTAAATGGCTGGTATTTGGTCAGGGTCAGTAAATGGCTGGTATTTAGTCAGGGTCAGTAAATGGCTGGTATTTAGTCAGGGTCAGTAAATGGCTGGTATTTAGTCAGGGTCAGTAAATGGCTGGTATTTAGTCAGGGTCAGTAAATGGCTGGTATTTAGTCAGGGTCAGTAAATGGCTGGTATTTAGTCAGGGTCAGTAAATGGCCGGTATTTAGTCAGGGTCAGTAAATGGCCGGTATTTAGTCAGGGTCAGTAAATGGCCGGTATTTAGTCAGGGTCAGTAAATGGCCGGTATTTAGTCAGGGTCAGTAAATGGCCGGTATTTAGTCAGGGTCAGTAAATGGTCGTTGTTTAGTCAGGGTCAGTAAATGGCCGTTGTTTAGTCAGGGTCAGTAAATGGCCGTTGTTTAGTCAGGGTCAGTAAATGGCCGTTGTTTAGTCAGGGTCAGTAAATCGCCATTGTTTAGTCAGGGTCAGTAAATGGCCGTTGTTTAGTCAGGGTCAGTAAATGGCCGTTGTTTAGTCAGGGTCAGTAAATGGCCGTTGTTTAGTCAGGATCAGTAAATGGCCGTTGTTTAGTCAGGATCAGTAAATGGCCGTTGTTTAGTCAGGATCAGTAAATGGCCGTTGTTTAGTCAGGATCAGTAAATGGCCGTTGTTTAGTCAGGATCAGTAAATGGCTGTTGTTTAGTCAGGATCAGTAAATGGCTGGTATTTAGTCAGGATCTGTAAATGGCTGTTATTTAGTCAGGGTCAGTAAATGGCTGTTATTTAGTCAGGGTCAGTAAATGGCCGGTATTTAGTCAGGGTCAGTAAATGGCTGGTATTTAGACAGGATCAGTAAATGGCTGTTATTTAGTCAGCGTCAGTAAATGGCTGTTATTTAGTCAGGGTCAGTAAATGGCTGTTATTTAGTCAGGGCCAGTAAATGGCTGGTATTTAGTCAGGGTCAGTAAATGGCTGTTGTTTATTCAGGATCAGTAAATGGCTGGTATTTAGTCAGGATCTGTAAATGGCTGTTATTTAGTCAGGGTCAGTAAATGGCTGTTATTTAGTCAGGGTCAGTAAATGGCCGGTATTTAGTCAGGGTCAGTAAATGGCTGGTATTTAGACAGGATCAGTAAATGGCTGGTATTTAGTCAGGATCTGTAAATGGCTGTTATTTAGTCAGCGTCAGTAAATGGCTGTTATTTAGTCAGGGTCAGTAAATGGCTGTTATTTAGTCAGGGCCAGTAAATGGCTGTTATTTAGTCAGGGTCAGTAAATGGCTGTTATTTAGTTAGGATTAGTAAATGGCTGTTTAGTCAGGATCTGTAAATGGCTGTTGTTTAGTCAGGATCAGTAAATGTCTGTTGTTTAGTCAGGATCAGTAAATGGCTGGAATTTAGTCAGGGTCAGTAAATGGCTGGTATTTGGTCAGGGTCAGTAAATGGCTGGTATTTAGTCAGGGTCAGTAAATGGCTGGTATTTAGTCAGGGTCAGTAAATGGCTGGTATTTAGTCAGGGTCAGTAAATGGCTGGTATTTAGTCAGGGTCAGTAAATGGCTGGTATTTAGTCAGGGTCAGTAAATGGCTGGTATTTAGTCAGGGTCAGTAAATGGCGGTATTTAGTCAGGGTCAGTAAATGGCGGTATTTAGTCAGGGTCAGTAAATGGCGGTATTTAGTCAGGGTCAGTAAATGGCGGTATTTTGTCAGGGTCAGTAAATGGCGGTATTTAGTCAGGGTCAGTAAATGGCGGTATTTAGTCAGGGTCAGTAAATGGCGGTATTTAGTCAGGGTCAGTAAATGGTCGTTGTTTAGTCAGGGTCAGTAAATGGCCGTTGTTTAGTCAGGGTCAGTAAATGGCCGTTGTTTAGTCAGGGTCAGTAAATGGCCGTTGTTTAGTCAGGGTCAGTAAATCGCCGTTGTTTAGTCAGGGTCAGTAAATGGCCGTTGTTTAGTCAGGGTCAGTAAATGGCCGTTGTTTAGTCAGGGTCAGTAAATGGCCGTTGTTTAGTCAGGGTCAGTAAATGGCCGTTGTTTAGTCAGGGTCAGTAAATGGCCGGTGTTTAGTCAGGGTCAGTAAATGGCCGGTATTTAGTCAGGGTCAGTAAATGGCCGTTGTTTAGTCAGGGTCAGTAAATGGCCGTTGTTTAGTCAGGGTCAGTAAATGGCCGTTATTTAGTCAGGGTCAGTAAATGGCTGTTATTTAGTCAGGGTCAGTAAATGGCTGGTATTTAGTCAGGGTCAGTAAATGACTGTTGTTTAGTCAGGGTCAGTAAATGGCTGTTATTCAGTCAGGGTCAGTAAATGGCTGTTATTTAGTCAGGGTCAGTAAATGACTGTTATTTAGTCAGGGTTAGTAAATGGCTGTTGTTTAGTCAGGGTCAGTAAATGGCTGTTATTTAGTCAGGATCAGTAAATGGCTGTTATTTAGTCAGGGTCAGTAAATGGCTGTTATTTAGTCAGGGTCAGTAAATGGCTGTTATTTAGTCAGGGTCAGTAAATGGCTGGTATTTAGTCAGGGTCAGTAAATGGCTGTTGTTTAGTCAGGATCAGTAAATGGCTGGTATTTAGTCAGGATCTGTAAATGGCTGTTATTTAGTCAGGGTCAGTAAATGGCTGTTATTTAGTCAGGGTCAGTAAATGGCGGTATTTAGTCAGGGTCAGTAAATGGCTGGTATTTAGACAGGATCAGTAAATGGCTGGTATTTAGTCAGGATCTGTAAATGGCTGTTATTTAGTCAGCGTCAGTAAATGGCTGTTATTTAGTCAGGGTCAGTAAATGGCTGTTATTTAGTCAGGGCCAGTAAATGGCTGTTATTTAGTCAGGGTCAGTAAATGGCTGTTATTTAGTTAGGATTAGTAAATGGCTGTTTAGTCAGGATCTGTAAATGGCTGTTGTTTAGTCAGGATCAGTAAATGTCTGTTGTTTAGTCAGGATCAGTAAATGGCTGGAATTTAGTCAGGGTCAGTAAATGGCTGGTATTTGGTCAGGGTCAGTAAATGGCTGGTATTTAGTCAGGGTCAGTAAATGGCTGGTATTTAGTCAGGGTCAGTAAATGGCTGGTATTTAGTCAGGGTCAGTAAATGGCTGGTATTTAGTCAGGGTCAGTAAATGGCTGGTATTTAGTCAGGGTCAGTAAATGGCGGTATTTAGTCAGGGTCAGTAAATGGCGGTATTTAGTCAGGGTCAGTAAATGGCGGTATTTAGTCAGGGTCAGTAAATGGCGGTATTTTGTCAGGGTCAGTAAATGGCCGGTATTTAGTCAGGGTCAGTAAATGGCCGGTATTTAGTCAGGGTCAGTAAATGGCCGGTATTTAGTCAGGGTCAGTAAATGGCCGTTGTTTAGTCAGGGTCAGTAAATGGCCGTTGTTTAGTCAGGGTCAGTAAATGGCCGTTGTTTAGTCAGGGTCAGTAAATGGCCGTTGTTTAGTCAGGGTCAGTAAATGGCCGTTGTTTAGTCAGGGTCAGTAAATGGCCGTTGTTTAGTCAGGGTCAGTAAATCGCCGTTGTTTAGTCAGGGTCAGTAAATGGCCGTTGTTTAGTCAGGGTCAGTAAATGGCCGTTGTTTAGTCAGGGTCAGTAAATGGCCGTTGTTTAGTCAGGATCAGTAAATGGCCGTTGTTTAGTCAGGATCAGTAAATGGCCGTTGTTTAGTCAGGATCAGTAAATGGCCGTTGTTTAGTCAGGATCAGTAAATGGCCGTTGTTTAGTCAGGATCAGTAAATGGCTGTTGTTTAGTCAGGATCAGTAAATGGCCGTTGTTTAGTCAGGATCAGTAAATGGCCGTTGTTTAGTCAGGGTCAGGTGATAATGCGGCTGGGGTCAAGCATGCTTTGACAAGTCAGATGACACATTATAATTGTATCACCATGCAGTATACCTGCAGGCTTTAAGTAAAGTGTTACAACGTTTTCTTTGAGAGTCAGCACACTTTTCTCCAATCCACCTGCTAGATTTTTTTGAACGTGTATACTTCACCATGTCAAAAACAGCAAGGAACATGTTTATGCATTCATAATGTCCCATAAATTCCTGTTTTATTCGCCTGATAATGATTTACAAACAATTAAACAATCCAACAAAAAAAAGGTATTTGGATACTTGCAATAATTGTAGCTTTTTATGTAAACAGGACATGTTGCAGGAATTTCAAGTGAAACAAAGACCTCATTCAGCTTTCCGATGTTTGCTGTCAGGAACATGTCCTTAATTCCTAGAATTTATTGCAGAAGGGTTTGCTCGAGATAAAGGCTCCCTTTTCCAGGAAAAGGGCAAATCAGTGCACACTGCATTTAAAATAATAATCAACATCTATTTTTAATCAGGGGACATTTCTCCTGAGGGCCGATCAGACCTAGCTTTGATCACTGTGTTCAGAAAGGTGTTTCAGTATTTATTAGGGTTCTGCTACATTAATTGCTGATCCCTAAGAAGTTAAGGCTCATGCTGTCAAGAGCTAGTGATACATCAATCATTTATTTACACGTACAGTATGCATCTTTAAATGGGAAATATACAGTTGCAACGTCCACTTTTAAATAATGATATACAGTACCAGTCAAATGTTTGGACACACCTACTCATTCAATATTTTTTCTTTATTTTTACTATTTTCTACATTGTAGAATTATAGTGAAGACATCAAAACCATGAAATAATGTGAGCATTTCTCCTTTGCCAAGATAATTCATTCACCTGACAGGTGTGGAATATCAAGAAGCTAATAAAACGGCATAATCATTACACAGGTGCACCTTGTGCTGGGGACAATAAAAGACCAAATGTGCAGTTTTGTCACACAATACAATACCACAGATGTCTCAACACAATACCACAGATGTCTCAACACAATACCACAGATGTCTCAATACAATACCACAGATCTCAAGTTTTGAGGTTGCGTGCAATTGGCATGCTGACTGCAGGAATGGCCACCAGAGCTGTTGCCAGAGAATTTAATGTTAATTTCTATACCATAAGCTGCCTCCAACATAATTTTTGAAAATTTAACAGTAGGTCCAACCAGCCTCACAAACACAGACCCCGGGTAACCATGCCAGCCCAAGACCTCCACATCCGGCTTTTTCACCTGTGGGATTGTCTGAGACCAGCCACCCGGACAGCTGATGAAACTGAGGAGTGTTTCTGTCTGTAATAAAGCCCTTTTGTGGGGAAAAACTACTCAGACGGACTCCCTGACCCAGTCTATAATACCTACATGTTTCAAGCAGACTGCCATAGTCCCTGTGCTCAAGGAAGCGAAGGCAACCTGCCTAAATGATTACCGCCCCGTATCACTCACGTCGATAGCCATGAAGTGCTTTGAAAGGCTGGTCATGGCTCACATCAACAGCATCATCCCAGATACCCTAGACCCATTCTAATTCACATACGGCCCCAACAGCTCCACAGATGACGCAATCTCAATGGCACTCCACACTGCCCTTTCCCACCTGGACAGAAGGAACACCAATGTGAGAATGCTGTTCATTGACTACAGCTCAGCATTCAACACCATAGTGCTCACAAAGCTCATCACTAAGCTAAGGACTCTGGGACTTAACACCTCCCTCTGCAACTGGATCCTGGACTTCCCGACGGGCCACCCCCAGGTGGTAAGGGTAGACAACAACACGTCTGCAACGCTCAACACTGGGGCCCCTCAGGGGTGCATACTTAGTCCCCTCCTGTACTCCCTGTTCACCCATGACTGCGTGGCCAAACCCGACTCCAACACCATCATTAAGTTTGCTGACGACACAACAGATCCCAGATCCTCAAAAAGTTCTACAGCTGCACCATCGAGAGCATCCTGACCGGTTGCATCACTGCCTGATAAGGCAACTGCTCGGCATCTGACCGTAAGGCGCTACATAGCGTAGTGCGCACGGCCCAGTACATCACTGGGGCCAAGCTTCCTGACATCCAGCACCTAAACTCATTAAAAAGAGAAACGTCCCTTTTTCAGGACCCTGTTTTTCAAAAATAATTTGTAAAAATCCAAATAACTTCACAGATCTTCATTGTAAAGGGTTTAAAAACTGTTTCCCATGTTCAATGAACAATAAACAATTAATGAACATGCACCTGTGGAACGGTCGTTAAGACACTAACAGCTTACAGACAGTAGGCAGTTATGAAAACTTAGAACACTAAAGAGGCCTTTCTACTGACTCTGAAAAACACTTAAATAAAGATGCCCAGGGACCCTGCTCATCTGCGTGAATGTGCCTTAGTCATGCTGCAAGGAGGCATGAGGACTGCAGATGTGGCCATGGCAATAAATTGCAATGTCCGTACTGTGAGACGCCTAAGACAGCACTACAGGGAGACAGGACGGACAGCTGATCTTCCTCGCAGTGGCAGACCATGTGTAACAACACCTGCACAGGATCGGTACATCCGAACATCACACCTGCGGGACAGGTACCGGATGGCAACAACAACTGCCCGAGTTACACCAGGAACGCACAATCCCTTTATCAGTGCTTAGACTGTCCCATTGACAATCCCATTGAGCACGTCTGGGACCTGTTGGATCGGAGGGTGAGGGCTAGGGCCATTCCCCCCAGAAATGTCTGGGAACTTGCAGGTGCCCTGGTGGAAGAGTGGGGTAACATCTCACAGCAAGAACTGGCAAATCTGGTGCAGTCCATGAGGAGGACAGTAGTACTTAATGCAGCTGGTGGCCACACTAGATACTGACTCTTACTTTGATTTTGACCCCCTTTGACACATTATTTTATTTATATTTCTTAGTCACATGTCTGTGGAACTTGTTCAGTTTATGTCTCAGTTGTTGAATCTTGTTATGTTCATACAAATATTTACACATGTTAAGTTTGCTGAAAATATACGCAGTTGACAGTGAGGACGTTTATTTTTTTGCAAAGCTTATATACTACGCGGTGTCAGAGGAAATCCCCAAAAACGGTCAATGACTCCAGTCGCCCAAGTCATAGACTTTTCTCTCTGCTACCGCAAGGCAAGATGTACCGGAGCGCCAAGTGCCAAGTGTAAGACCAAAAGGCTCCTTAACAGCTTCTACCCCCAAGCCATAAGACTGCTGAACATCTAATCAAATGGCCACCAGACAATTTACATTGACCCCCCTCCCCCATTTGTTTTGTACACTGCTGCTACTTGCTGTTAATTATCTATACATAGTCACTTCACCCCTACCTACATGTACACATCACCTCGACTAAGTTGTACCCCTTCACATTGACTCGGTACATACATAGTTATAGCTTGTTTTAGTTGTTACTGTAAAAGTATTTAAGATTATTAACCCATTTTGTTTAAGCCTGCGGTATAGAGCGTGCTGAATGTGTCAATAACATTTAATATACTGAAGCTTGAAGCTGCAGCTATAGTGCATTGATAGAGTTACTTTGTCTTCCATACGGTAGGGCATTTCCAGGTCTTTTCAGTGGCATACTTGTGTGCCTAAAGGCACGTTGAGGATTAAGTAAGTACGTTTCAAGATGATATCCCATTTCATGTGAGTCTGCAGTTTAGAGTAAGCTGATTCAACAGTATTTATTAGTTGGTTAGAAACAAGTCGGATGTGCCAAAAACATTCATTACTGAAGATGGAAGCTGCATCTATAATGTACAGCTATTGTTCTCTTTTTAAAGCAACTCCCCTATCCACCTGTACAGATTCCTAAGCATACAGTGCCTTGCTAAACATTCAGACCCCTGGGATTTCTTCACATTTTATTTTGTTACAAAGTGGGATTAAAATTAATTTAATTGACAGTTTTTGTCAACAATCTATGCAAAATACTCTTTAATGTCAAAGTGTAAGAAAAATTATATATATTTTTTAAGATGAATAAAACTTTAATAACTATAATATAGTCGTTGTATAGGTATTTTTCCTGTGCTTAGCTCCATCCTGTTTCTTTTTATCCTGAAAAACTCCCCAGTATTTTCAGATGTCAAGCATACCCATTCCATGACGCAGCCACCACCATGCTTGAAAATAAACAGGCAGTTACTCAGGGTTGTGTTGTTTTGGATTTGCCCCAAACATAAGGCTTCGCATTTAGGCCAAAAAGTGTATTCCTTTGCTGTTTTTTTTGCAGTATTACTTTATTCTGTATATTTGTACTCTTATTTTCACTCTCTCATTTAGGTCATTATTGTGGAGTCACTACAATGTTGTTGATCCATCCTCAGTTTTCTCCCATCACAGCCATTGAACTCTGTAGCTGTTATAAAATCACTAATGACCTCATGGTAACATCCCTGATCAGTTTCATTCCTGTCCTGCAGCTCAGTTCAAAAGGACAACTGCATCTTTGTTGTGTCTGGGTGGTTTAATACATCATCCACTAAATAGTTATTAACTTGACCATGCTTAAAGATATATTCAATGTCTGATTTGTCATTGTTACCTATCTACCAATCACTGCCTTTATTTTTGAGGCTTTCAAAAAGCTCCCTGGTCTTAGTAGTTGAATCTGTGCTTGAAATTCAAAACTTGCCTGAGGGACCTTATAGATGTTATATGGGGGACAGAGGAAGGGGTAGTCATTCAAAAATCATGTCAACCTCCATTATTTCACACAGAGTGAGTCCATATAACTTATGTGATTTGTTAAACCACATTTTAACTAATTTAGGCTTGCCTAAACAAACGGGCTGAATACTTATGCAGCAACTATATTTTAGTTATGTTTTATTTATCTAAAAAAAAAAATTGACGTTAGAGAGTATTTTGTGTAGATTGTTGACAAAAAAAACCTTGATTAAATTAATTTGAATCTCACTTTGTAACACAATAAAATGTGAAGAAATCCAAGGGGTCTGAATACTTTTGTATGGCACTGTATCTAGTATAATGCATAAATTGTTCTCAGTGTAAAATATAACTGTTCGCAATATCTGTACCCAGAGGTACTAAAAAGGCCTGGCTGTTGTTCTCTCCCGAGACGGAGAGGTGAAGTGTCAGGTCCTTTTCGAGCTCAGTGACATATTGATAGCTGACGGCTGAGGGCCTTTTTCCCCCAGCCGTCATCTGGAACACATCACTATTTATGTGCACTGTGGACAAGGGGTACCTGTTTAAAATGATGTATAGAATTTAGCCACGTATACCACTGAAAAGGAAAACACGAGGGGAATGCTTTGAGTCGTGCATGTTGCCCACGGGCTATGGCTTCCTGTAACATCGGGCTGAGGGAATAGCTTGGGTCAGAGGTCACGGGTGGTTCTGGGCCTGTTTTATGACTGTGCGGGAACACAGCTCCATGATAGATGTGCTGAGACGTCACTTGGCTTTTCCGAGGCCCTTTGAAGGTAACGAGGCCCCTCTCTCCACGGCTATAATTCCAAAATGAAGGACCCTCTGGTGGGATGGGGGGCCTCTGGCTAAGTTAGAGGACAGGGGAGCACAGAACGGCCACGGTCACATTGGCTTCTTTCATTCCCCCGATTTTGTTGTTAAATAACACAGATGGCTATGGAGTTCAGTACAGGACATCCCTCAGACCTTTATACTACTTTGTATGACCAGGCCTACTACCTGATGTGTATGGAAGTGCCGCAGTGTACCGGAGCGGCACTGACTGTGAGGGTATGCATTCTCACACAAACTAGCTACAGTAGCTTCATTCTATACAGTAACTTTATGGAAGGCCTTAAAATGTTTCATCAAGTCTGTCAATGTTACATCAGAAATCCTACCACACAGCAATGTGTGCACTATGCAGAGGAATCGTTACTGGTCTGAATTTTGATTTGTATTGTCATCACTTCTTTTTTTCCTTCACACATATAGTGTGGGTTCCCGTCATTGTAAATAATAAGAATTTGTTCTTAAATGATTTGCCTAATTAAATAAAAGTTTTAAAAAGATATATTTAATTGTCATGAATCTTAGTGCAGTATATTGACTCTGTGGTCATCACCATCATATTATCTATAGATGGATAGGTGTGAGGTTGTTGCTACTGTAAGAGTATCAATGTCTACAGTATATTTGTATTTTCCTTCCTCTCTACCCATTTTACATTTTAGTCATTCAGCAGACGCTCTTATCCAGAACGACTTACAGGAGCAATAGGGTTAAGTGCCTTGCTCAAGGGCACATCGACCTGCAGCTTGGGGACGCGAACCTGTGACCTCTCAAATCAAATCAAACTTTATTAGTCACATGCGCCGGATACAACAAGCGTAGACCTTACAGTGAAATGCTTACTTACAAGCTCTTAACCAACAGTGCAGCTCAAGAAAGAGTATTTACCAAATAAAAAAATTAAAAAAAATATAAAAAGTAACACAATAAAATAACAATAACGAGGCTATATACAGGGGGTACCGGTACTGAGTCCGTGTGCAGGGGTACAGGTTAGTCGAGGTAATTTGTACATGTAGGTAGGGGTGAAGTGACTATGCATAGATAATAAACAGCGAGTAGCAGCAGTGTACAAAACAAATGGGGAAGGGGGGTCAATGTAAATTGTCTGGTGGCCATTTGATTAATTGTTCAGCAGTCTTATGGCTTGGGGGTAGAAGCTGTTAAGGAGCCTTTTGGTCCTAGACTTGGCACTACGGTACCGCTTGCCGTGCGGTAGCAGAGAAAACATTCTCTGACTCAGTTACTGGCCCAACTCTCTTAACCGCTAGGCTACCTGCCCAACTTGGCTTGTCTCTCAAGGCTGGCTGTATGTCTCTTATCCATCCCCATAGTCCTACACAACCTTTAGCCTGCTGTGATCTTTTCTTTTGGACGGCTGATGACACCTACTGGACATACTCCACACCACAGTTTAAACGGGGCATCTCCAGCCCTGTTCCTTGTTGTCTTAGGTCTCTCTTTATGTAGTGTTGTGAAGTCTCTCTTGTGGTGATGTGTATTCTGTCCTATATGTTAGACATTTTTTCATTTTGTTTTAAAATCCCAGCCCCCGTCCCCTCAGGAGGTCTTTTGACTTTTGGTAGGACGTCATTGTAAATAAGAACTTGTTCTTAACTGACTTGCCTAGTTAAATAGGTTAAATAAAACATAAATAAAATAAAAAAGATACCCTCCTGTACAGTAGGTGGCCTCTCCAGCCCTGTTCCTGGAGAGGTACCCTCCTGTAGCTGGCCTCTCCAGACCTATTCCTGGAGAGGTATCCTCCTGTAGCTGGCCTCCCCAGCCCTATTCCTGGAGAGGTACCCTCCTGTAGCTGGCCTCTCCAGCCCTGTTCCTGGAGAGGTACCCTCCTGCAGGTTTTCACTCCAACCCCGTTCCTGGAGAGAAACCCTCCTGTAGGTGTTCACTCTAGCCCTGTTCATGGAGAGAAACCCTCCTGCAGGTTTTCACTCCAGCCCTATTCCTGAAGACATCTTTCCCAAGAACAGGGTTGGAGAGAACACCTACAGGAGGGTCTCTCTCCAGGTACAGGCCTGGAGCGCCCTGGTTTAAATGGAGGCTGCATGTATGGTCCTGAATTGCACCATTTTATAGTCTTGCTAAGCATTCAAAATGTAACAAGTACTTTTGGGAGTCAGGGAAAATATAGGGAGTAATACGTACAAATATACGAATATAGTGAACTAAAAGTAAAAGTTGTCAAAAATATAATTAGTAAAGCACAGATACCCCCCAAAAATTACTTAAGTAGTACTTTAATGTGTTTTTACTTAAGTACTTCACACCACTGCAAATAACCGATTAGTCAGATGCTTATTAAATGTATTTTAAAATATTCTAAACTCAGCAAAAAAAGAAATGTCCCTTTTTCAGGACCCTTTCTTTCAAAGATAATTTGTAAAAATCCAAATAACTTCACAGATCTTCATTGTAAAGGGTATAAAAACTGTCTTCCATGCTTGTTCAATGAACCATAAACAATTAATGAACATGCACCTGTGGAGCGGTCGTTAAGACACTAACAGCTTACAGATGGTAGGCAATTAAGGTCACAGTTAAGAAAACTTAGGACACTAAAGAGGCATTTAGACTGACTCTGAAAAACACCAAAAGAAAGATGCCCAGGGTCCCTGCTCATCTGTGTGAATGTGCCTTAGGCATGCTGCAAGGAGGCATGAGGACTGCAGATGTGACCAGGGAAATAAATTGCAATATCCTTACTGTGAGACGCCTAAGACAGCGCTACAGGGAGACAGGACGGACAGCTGATCGTCCTCGCAGTGGCAGACCATGTGTAACAACACCTGCACAGGATCGGTACATCCGAACATCACACCTGCGGGACAGGTACAGGATGGCAACAACAACTGCCCGAGTTACACCAGGAACGCACAATCCCTCCATCAGTGCACAGACTGTCCACAATAGGATGAGAGAGGCTGGACTAAGGGCTTGTATGCCTGTTGTAAGGCAGGTCCTCACCAGACATCACCGGCAAAAACGTTGCATATGGGCACAAACCCACCGTCGCTGGACCAAACAGGACTGGCAAAAAGTGCTCTTCACTGACGAGTCACGGTTTTGTCTCACCAAGGGTGATGGTCGGATTCACGTTTATCGTCGAAGGAATAAGCGGCCTGTACTCTGGAGCAGGATCGATTTGGAGGTGGAGGGTCCGTCATGGTCTGGGGCGGTGTGTCACAGCATCATCGGACTAAGATTGTTGTCATTGCAGGCAATCTCAACGCTGTGCGTTACAGGGAAGACATCCTCCTCCCTCATGTGGTACCCTTCCTGCAGGCTCATCCTGACATGACCCTCCAGCATGACAATGGCACCAGCCATACTGCTCGTTCTGTGCGTGATTTCCTGCAAGACAGGAATGTCAGTGTTCTGCCATGGACAGCGAAGAGCCCAGATCTCAATCCCATTGAGCACATCTGGGACCTGTTGGATCGGAGGGTGAGGGCTAGGGCCATTCCCCCCAGAAATGTCCGGGAACTTGCAGGTGCCTTGGTGGAAGAGTGGGGTAACATCTCACAGAAAGAACTGGTAAATCTGGTGCAGTCCATGAGGAGGAGATGCACTGTAGTACTTAATGCAGCTGGTGGCCACACCAGATACCTACTGTTACTTTTGATTTTGACCCCCCCTTTGTTCAGGGACACATTATTCAATTTCTGTTAGTCACATGTCTGTGGAACTTGTTCAGTTTATGTCTCAGTTGTTGAATCTTGTTATGTTCATACACATTTTTACACATGTTAAGTTTGCTGACAGTGAGAGGACGTTTTTTTTTTTTTTTCATGTAGATAATACTGTATGTTAGATTGGGCTGAAAAATATATAATAAGGTAGGGTATTCATTTGTAAGGTATACATGAATATGTCAATAGTTAAGTTTGTAAATAAATGTACAGGTTTTGTAGGCTAATTTATAAAAGTCCACTGGTGTTAATTTCTTTGGTCGATTGGGTGATACAGGGTGATATATTCTCCACAAGGTGGGGACAGAGACCAATCTGTAAAATCTGCTCTGGCTACGGATACAGGAACCCACACAATGATTTGGGCCTGTATTCACAAAGTGTCTCAGAGTTGGAGTGTTTTGTGTGGATACAGGCCCAGAATACACACAAACTGACCAGGATAGGAAGTTAATTTAACCTTTTTTATAATTTAGGATGGCTGTCAGGCTGCAGATACAGTATTTGATAAATGTATCTTATTTGAAAAAGGAAGACTGGTTTATATTTTTATTATCAAAGATCAAGAAAAACACAATAAGCAACATTCTACCAAATCACAGTAAAAGCACATAGCACTTTAACATGTACTGAGGATGGATAAGAGGCCCTTTCCCATAACACATAGCACTGTAACATGTACTGAGGATGGATAAGAGGCCCTTTCCCATAACACATAGCACTGTAACATGTACTGAGGATGGATAAGAGGCCCTTTCCCATAACACATAGCACTGTAACATGTACTGAGGATGGATAAGAGGCCCTTTCCCATAGCACATAGCACTGTAACATGTACTGAGGATGGATAAGAGGCCCTTTCCCATAACACATAGCACTGTAACATGCACTGAGGATGGATAAGAGGCAGTTTCCCATCTGCAAAAACACTGAATTAACATTCTATGAAATACCTATTTTAACATACTGACAACGAATATCAAACACAAATCAATGACAGTATTTCAAGGTGAAATCACATTTAATAGTTCAAACTAAATATGGATGTTGATTTGATGTTGACGTCAGGTCTTTACCCGGTGGGTTATAACTAACCGAATGTTACCAATAAGAGTACGACATCCAAACTGCTCACTTGTGTTTTATACAATGTTTATGGTTTGAAATGACATGTGGCAGAATACTTAAGAGAGTGAAAATTGGGTACCCAACTTCCTGCTGGTGCCCCAACCACACAAACACAACATCCTATTTTTGTTGTTGACATTTTCAGTGATTAATGGCTCCAACCCACATTTTCTTGGCCTGGAAAAGTAAATTAAAGCCACCCACATTTTAATCCTATTTTGCCCTCAAACAAACTGCAGGGGTCGATGCTTGTGTTGTGGTATGAAATCTTATCAGAAATTGGATGGAGTTTTGTTCAAAGCAGGAGTTTGCAGTCACATTAATATTTGTAAATACACTTGCTGAATTATAGAGTTGAATTAATTGGTGCTTTAAAAGTATACTCATTAGCCATACAATGGGATGAATATCTAAAGTACTATAGCATCAATTAATTAACTGGTGGTTCATAACACTTGTATTATGCTCATTACAGATTGACAATACTTGCTGATATTTCCAGACCGATTTTTTTGGATAATATTTGTATATATATATAGATTCAATCAAAATCTAAAAAGCAGTATAAATACAAAGATGTGGTTCACTTGAATATTGTAAAAGCAGATGTTTTTCTATCCACTAACAACAATATGTGGAAGACAAATTCGAACAGCAATCTGAATACTAACAGAATCTAACCATCAAAAGCACTGACTGGTTCTAGTCCAAAATATCAGCATATCCACAATAGGATTTGTAATACAATGATAAACTTGGGGCTTATGATAACCACTGTAATTGACTTAAAATCTAAAATTTGTACACAATTTGATGCATAATTAACTACAGTATAAAAGTGGAAAGTAAAACATTGAATTAGTTCAGATCAAAAGCTTTGAAGAATCAAAATCAGTTGTTTTGGTTATTTTGCTTTAAAAAATATTATTTTGCTTTATAAGCACTTTTATGTTATAAGTTAACATCTGAAAGAGATAAAACGACAGCTTGTGAATGTCCGGAAAATTCGGCAGGCATACATTATTGTCCTTCTCCAGGCAAAGTGCCTGTACATCTTAGCATCAATCCTCTTATTTGAGGAAAGTTCCACATACAGTGGATCACATTAGAACAGAATAACTGCATTTTTCAGAGAGGGAGCCTCAGTTTTCTCTTTAAAATCTATTTTAAATTCATGACCTTCTCCATTTGTTTTGTAGGTGTCCTTGCACACTCAAACACACTCCTTATGCAGACGATCAGTCAAAATACCCACATGTCAGATTGACGTGTAATGTTTCCCAAAGCTGGTGAGCTTGATCTTCTCAGGGAGGATGATGTTGACAGAGTGGCCCCCTTCATCCTCGCCGTTATTTGCTCTCAACAGATGCTCTCTCTGCTGGCGCACCAGATGGCTGTACTTGGCGTTGGCCATCCACGTCTCGCAGCGGTTGAAGAAGATAATACCTGTGGTTCCCAGGATCACAAGGCAAGTGAGCAGGCCCAGCATCCCGAAACAGATGAGCTGACTGCGTGTGACCAGGCTGGCGGCAGAGGTCGAGTGAACCGTCTCCTTCAAGCTGATCTTGAGAAGGTCCCTCTCGGGGGGCCTTAGTTGTTTATGGAAGGCGTGGGCAGGTAGGCTGTAGTGTGGTGGGGAGAGTTTGGCCAGCCTGAGTTTGGCTTTGGGTCTGTGTGGCTGCTGGGTCTGCGAACATTCATGCCCAGTGAAAGTGCACCCTGGGAGGCACAGACAATGGTACATCCCAGCCCTGTTCTTTTGGCTCCCCACCACGCAGGTGCCCCCGTTCCCACAGGGGGTACTAGCACAGGGGGAGAGGGGGTCCACACGGGTGTTGTTGCAGGTGGGGCCGTTGAAGCCCGTGGGGCAGGCGCAGGTGAACGCAGGGCCGTAGTCGGTGCAGTTGCCCCCATTGAGGCAGGGGTTGGGATTACAGCTGTCCGTGTCAATCTCACAGAAGTCTCCAGCGAATCCGAGGGGACAGGCGCAGGAAGGGTAGGCCGCCAAGCCATCGGCGTCGGAGCAGGTGCCACCGTTTTGGCAGGGAGAGCTGAAGGGCAAACCAGTTCACTTTGATTTCTCTCTAAAGTCCACAGTGTAAAACTGTACCAGGGATTATGGCAACATACATTTTTTATCGGTCACATCTCAGAGGTTGTGTAAGGCCATTCAAATGATGTTTTGTTGTTAGCCAGTACTGTGCTCACAGCCACATGCTCACAGCCGTTCAAACAGGATGCCTTTTAAATCCTTATGTTGTTATACACAGTGAGTGCTATGACAATGGCTGCTTGCACTAGACATTCCCTCTAGACATTTACCAAACAGTTGTTGGGCCCTTCTTTCAAACCTTAATGAAGGTCCATGATTAATGAGCTCCAATGTGGGCTCAGTGTTTAGGAGTCATTCTCAGAGTCCCCCCCCCAAAAAGAAAGGTAATATACATCTCCATGCAAAAGTCATTTCAGTTAGAGGATTTACATAGAACTGAAATGATTGCTTGTCAAGTAAAGAGAAAGGACACACAGACAGAGCTGTATTGAATTTCGGGTCGGGGTCCTCTCAAAGTCAATAACAGGCCAGTGTAACAAAGAGCAACCATAGTGGGATTCAGTGAGACTTTGGCAGTCAAGGAAGGCTGCATACCTATCAGTCTCCAGAGACAAGCCTGTGTCTATTTGAAAGGCAGAAGGGTTGATCCCCCCAATGGATTCAATAGCAACTAACCTGGTATTGAAAAAGACTAAGGTTTTAATTAAGATATATATATATTTTTTCACCTTTATTTTCCTAGGCAAGTCAGTTAAGAACAAATTCTTATTTTCAATGACGGCCTAGGAACAGTGGGTTAACTGCCTGTTCAGGGGCAGAACGACAGATTTGTACCTTGTCAGCTCGGGGAATTGAGCCTAGTCCAACGCTCTAACCACTAGGCTACCCTGCCGCCCCAAGATAATGCAAACCATGTCAGATATTCATACCCGTTTGTTAGGCATGGTCCCTTTTTCAGGTGGCAGCTCTCTCCTGTGTAACCAGGCAGACAAATGCAGAGGTATCCTCCCCTGGCCAGTCTGGATGCAAGTGGAGTTATCCGTGCATGGTTTAGATGAGCACTGGTTGGTGTCTGAAAAAATTTGATAGAATGTTGTTGGGAGAGGTCATCACACACATGCGTACACATGCGTACACACACACACACACACACACACACACACACACACACACACGCGCAGAGCTTGTTATGATTTTATCGCCACAATGTAAATTGAAAACAAACAAACCAGTGACAAGTAGACTACATTTGACCCCCCCCACCATGGTGTCTATAAAGATAGTGGAGCACATAGAGCCATCAGAGACAGGAAATACTATTTTCTTTCCACCCTCAAACAGATGCTTTCTCTTTAAGCTCGAGGTAAAGGAAGTCATAAACATTTACATAAATATACAGTATATTGAAGATTAAACTAAGTATGTGCTATCAGTGAATCATTCAGCTGTATCTTATGGGATCCTACCTTATTCACAGATATGATACCCACCTTCACAGATACCCACCTTGGTCACACTGGCTCCCCATCCAGCCCACTTCACAGAGATGATACCCACCTTCACAGATACCCACCTTGGTCACACTGGCTCCCCATCCAGCCCACTTCACAGAGATGATACCCACCTTCACAGATACCCACCTTGGTCACACTGGCTCCCCATCCAGCCCACTTCACAGAGATGATACCCACCTTCACAGATACCCACCTTGGTCACACTGGCTCCCCATCCAGCCCACTTCACAGAGATGATACCCACCTTCACAGATACCCACCTTGGTCACACTGGCTCCCCATCCAGCCCTCTTCACAGAGATGATACCCACCTTCACAGATACCCACCTTGGTCACACTGGCTCCCCATCCAGCCCACTTCACAGAGATGATACCCACCTTCACAGATACCCACCTTGGTCACACTGGCTCCCCATCCAGCCCACTTCACAGAGATGATACCCACCTTCACAGATACCCACCTTGGTCACACTGGCTCCCCATCCAGCCCTCTTCACAGAGATGATACCCACCTTCACAGATACCCACCTTGGTCACACTGGCTCCCCATCCAGCCCACTTCACAGAGATGATACCCACCTTCACAGATACCCACCTTGGTCACACTGGCTCCCCATCCAGCCCTCTTCACAGATGCACTGCCATGCTTTCTCACAGGTGCCATGAAGACAGCCAGGGAAGGGCATGCACTGCTTGCATGTTACCCCCTGCCAGCCTGGTCTGCATCTGAAAACATGATTCAGATGATGGGACTTTTATTGGATGTTTCCACAGGGTGTATTACTATATAATTGATTGGGAAAAGGTTAATTTGTATATATTAGTAAACAATACATCTAACTTGGAATTAGCAGGATGAAAAACATAATTTCTTGTTTGGTCTGTGAGACTTAACCATGTGGAAATGTTGTGAAATAAGATGAAAATGGACTGCTTATGATGATGAAACATGGTTGCAACAAATATTTAACACACTTCCGATGATCTATTATATAATTGGAGTGGAATTTAATTACCTGCATTCCTCAGGCTTTTCACAGTAGCCGTTTTCAGGATTGCACCCTGCGCTGCATTCAATAGCTTGGATATGTGAAAGAGAAGACACGAGATTAGCTATGAATTGCCTTTTCAAAGACCTCAAAGATAAAACAGAACAATCATTTAAAAGGAAAATAATCGCAGCTAGTAAGTGATTTATTACTAAGTTATTACATCTCAATGAAAGCCTCTTTGTAATGAGGGTACTATTGCTATAATGGAGACTATAATGGTTGATGTGGTGAATTACCTTTAGTGATGGCAACACTCAAGACCAGAAATAACCCAAATGTAGTCAGGCGCATCCTGATTTCCAGCATGCTTCTTCTCCTGTAAAATAAGCATTTGTCAAGTCGCAGCTCAGTTTCTCCTTTCTCTGTCAAAAATAACTACAGGGTTTTGTAGGATAACCTATTGCGCTCAGCACGACCAGTCCCTCGTCTTCAAAGAACAGATTGACATTGTTGAAAAGTTGATTATATGTGCATGCAGCATCGGACCTGAATTAAAATTCGTCATGCCCTTGTTCTGAAAGAATAGCCTACACACCATGCGCTAAATAGCATAGGATACCCAATTACGCACGAGCACAAACGAAAATGCGACAAGCAGAACTATATCCTAAAACGTTACGATATGAACCTAAATCTTCACTGTTAAATCAATAACTTTGCTCAACATTTTACATTTTACCTATATCGCTTAGTTGTTCACCTAGCTAGTCAGTCATATTGGATGCGTCCAAGCATGGCACTATATTTACTAGAATAAAGACGGCGGTGTAGCTATTCAGACGTGAGGTTTTTGTGTGATAGAGTAGACAGCATAGTGGTCCACGCTTGGCTCCTCCCGTCTGATTTAGGAAAGGAGCTGTCCAGTACCCTGACCTCCTGAACACACGAGGGGAAAGGCGCACGTAGCCTAACGTTATCTGTTCAATAACTTGCAGCGCAATCCATACAAACTTCTCAAAAGTATCGGCAGGGTTCGTTGCCACAATCATTCATTCTCATTTGTTTTGTAAGACGTCATTGTTTATAATACAGTAACCATTAAACACGTATTGTCATTAACAATTGTCTGGTCAATTCTACAAATATGCCAACTGAATTATATTCTACCCGCACTATTTCCAATTCTTTCCTCAGGCAAGAGGGGTATCATCTTGTGCCACAAATAGAATAGCTTAAACTTAAAGCTCTAATTGGCGGGGTTCTTCGTGTTCCCAGACTTTATTGGAACTGCAGTAGACTAGGGGAGGATGTATTACCATATACATATAATTAATTAAAAGCGCGTCTCCATTTAAGTCAGTGATGGCATGATGAGAAGTAAACCAGGAAGTAAAAGCAGGAAGTGTACCCTTAAATCTCTGCTGTGATTTGTTGAGTCAATTACAAAAAAATGCATTCCATTGCATGACCCACATTCTACATTACCATGATAATCCAGCATCAGTTGATAGAACATTCCAAAATAACATGGAGATGATTGCATCACAATACCAGGTAGCCAAATCGCGATTGTACCATGAGTTTACCAGTCAAATTGCCAGATTGAGAGCTTCCAAGCCAGTTCTATTCATTCTATTTCTATAGGTCATTTACATTAAAACGTCACAATACCTTCAATTTGTCTGCTGGAAGGGGCAAGGAGACCGACCCCAGTACCGATAAAACCATTGACAACTAAACTCAGCAAAAAAAGAAACGTCCTCTCACTGTCAACTGCATTTATTTTCAGCAAACTTAACATGTGTAAATATTTGTATGAAGATAACAAGATTCAACAACTGAGACATAAACTGAACAAGTTCCACAAACATGTGACTAACAGAAATTGAATAATGCATCCCTGAACAAAGGGGGGTCAAAAGCAAAAGTAACAGTCAGTACCTGGTGTGGCCATGGACTGCACCAGATTTGCCAGTCCTTGCTGTGAGAAGTTACCCCACTCTTCCACCAAGGCACCTGCAAGTTCCCGGACATTTCTGGGGGGAATGGCCCTAGCCCTCACCCTCCGATCCAATCAGGTCCCAGACGTGCTCAATGAGATTGAGATCCGGGCTCTTCGCTGTCCATGGCAGAACACTGACATTCCTGTTTTGCAGGAAATCACGCACAGAACGAGCAGTATGGCTGGTGGCATTGTCATGCTAGAGGGTCATGTCAGGATGAGCCTGCAGGAAGGGTACCACATGAGGAGGAGGATGTCTTCCCTGTAACAAACAGCGTTGAGATTGCCTGCAATGACAACAAGCTCAGTCCGATCATGCTGTGACTCACCGCCCCAGACCATGAAGTACCCTCCACCTCCAAATCGATCCCGCTCCAGAGTACAGGCCTCGGTGTAATGCTCATTCCTTCGACCACAAACGCGAATCTGACCATCATCGCTGGCGAGACAAAACTGTGACTCGTCAGTGAAGAGCACTTTTTGCCAGTCCTGTCTGGTCAGGCAACGGTGGGTTTGTGCCCATAGGTGAAGTTGTTGCCGGTGATGTCTGGTGAGGACCTGCCTTACAACAGGCCTGCCTTACAAGCCCTCTCAGCCTATTGTGGACAGCCTGAGCACTGATGGAGGGATTGTGCGTTCCTGGTGTAACTCGGGCAGTTGTTGTTGCCATCCTGTACCTGTCCCGCAGGTGTGATGTTCAGATGTATTGATCCTGTGCAGGTGTTGTTACACGTGGTCTGCCACTGCGAGGACAATCAGCTGTCCCGTCCTGTCTCCCTGTAGCGCTGTCTTAGGCTTCACAGTACGGACATTGCAATTTATTGCCCTGGTCACATCTGCAGTCCTCATGCCTCCTTGCAGCATGCCTAAGGCACATTCACGCAGATGAGCAGGGACCCTGGGCATCTTTCTTTTGGTGTTTTTCAGTCAGTCGAAAGGCCTCTTTAGTGTCCTAAGTTTTCATAACTGTGACCTTAATTGCCTACCATCTGTAAGCTGTTAGTGTCTTAAAGACCGTTCCACAGGTGCATGTTCATCAATTGTCTATGGGTCATTGAACAAGCATGGGAAACAGTGTTTAAACCCTTTACAATGAAGATCTGTGAAGTTATTTGGATTTTTACAAATGATCTTTGAAAGACAGGGTCCTGAAAAGGGGACGTTTCTTTTTTTGCTGATTTTATGTGCCGTTTTTTAAGGGATTGTTAAATAATTATTATAACTATTTGGTTTTAATATCATCATCTATTGAGCATAGTCAGAACTACACATTTCCCATTAAAAAACAATTGTGCACATATATCTCTATTATCAGTTATACAGCAGGTAGCTGCATGCTTTTCATGATCAGTAAACATCAACGATCATGTAATTTCGAATACGTGAAGGTGCCTATCCATTTGGCATTTAGATAGCTAAGAAACCAACATAATAATTAGCTTGCTTCATCAGAGATTAGGTTTTAGGAGAGATCTTGACATCGGCAAGTCCTTGTCAAGTTGTCAGTCGGCCTACTGTCATCACTCATCACCACTATAGATGGCAAGCAAATCAAACAATACAGTGCATTCATAAACTATTCAGACCCCTTGACTTTTTGTTACTTTACAGCCTTATCTAAAATTGATTAAATTGTATTTTTCCTCATCAACCTACACACAATACACCATAATAAAAAAACAAAAACAGATTTTTAGAATTCTTGCAAATGTACAAACATTTTAAAACAAGTCTTCTTGGGTATGACGCTACAAGCTTGGCACACCTGCATTTGGGGAGTTTCTCCCATTCTTCTCTGCATATCCACTCAAGCTCTGTGAGGTTGGATGGGGGGCGTCACCGCACAGCTATTTTTAGGTCTCTCCAGAGATGTTCAATCTGGTTCAAGTCCGGGCTCTGGCTGGCCACTCAAGAACATTCAGAGATTTGTCCCGAAGCCACTCCTTTGTTGTCTTGCCTGTGTGCGTGTCACGTCCTGGCCATAGATAGCCCTCTAGGTTATCTATGGGGTTTTGGGCAAGGACGTGACTAGGGTTTTCTATGTGTCTTTATGTTGTGTTTTGTGTTGGTTCCCAATTAGAGGCAGCTGTTA